>OY740787.1:0-625000 GCA_963514005.1 Raja brachyura
GGCAGCGAGGAGAGACAGAGTGAAGCAGAGGAACAGAGAGAGGGAAGGTGTGAGGAGGAGGTGGTGAATGAATGAATGAAACTGAATGAATAAGGGAGAGAGACAGAAGTTATCCCAAAGGCACTGATAGGTCAAAACTCGTGCAATTAGTGCTCTGAGGAACCCCGACTGACCCCCGGCACACACCACTCGTCTACACACACACACACGTGTACACACACCACACACGTGTACACACACCACACACGTGTACACACACACATTATTTGCCATATCGGCCTGTACCACGGAGAGGCTGCAGGCTGCTACTGTAATTCAGCTGTCAGCCTTGTCCCCACTAGCACTGACCTCCTGGACAGTGTGTGATTCAGGGCCGGGCTGGACATTGGCGCTCTCTGTCCGACTGCCACCCCTGCTAATGAGGAATGGAGCAGGAGCAATAATGGATCAATAATTAACGGGAGACGACCACAGCTGGTGTTCATGGACTGTCATAAGGCTCAGTCTCTGGGGAAAGAGACGAAGCCGGAATCACTGCTATTCCTCAACCCAGCATGCGACAGATTGATGACTAATTACCATGGCATGTGTGCCCAAGATGAGTGGACTGATCTCAGTGTGAATGAACTACCAGGGTGGACCACACACTCCCCCTGGGAGGTGGGAGGTGGTGGGGGGGGGGGGGGGAGGAAACAGCACAAACAGTGGCGTCTCTGTGGGCTGGTACCCCTAGGGGTGGGAGCTGGGAGGGGTTGGTGGGGACACGGAGGGAACAGCAGACAGCAGCGTCTCTGTGGGACTGGTACCCTGAGGGGAGGGGAGGGGAACAGCAGACAGTGGCGTCTCTGTGGGGCTGGTACCCCGAGGCTGCACCCTGTAACATTGGCTCATGTGCTTCACTGGTCTCCACACTACAGCACCGACCATAGAAAGTTCCAGATAGTCCGTGAAAGCCCCTGAATGAACTGCACGGCGAGTATCAACTCTGCACGTTCCACAACTTCATAAGTGGTAAGAGGAGAATTAGGCCATTCGGCCCATCGAGTCTACTCCGCCATTCAATCATGGCTGATCTATCTCTCCTCCTAACCCCATCCTCCTGCCTTCTCCCCGTAACCCTGACGCAGTTGGATGTGACTGGGCTGTCTGGCAAGCCAAGGCTGAGTGCAGAGACGGGGATCCTAATGCTGTGCTGGCCTTCATAGTGAGAGGATGTGATCACCGCAGTGAGAGAGCTTTGTTGTAACTGTACAGGGATGCAGAGCAGAGGGATCCAGGGACGGGGCGCAGTTTCCCAACACTGGCATCACACTGACGGGGTGTTTTGGTACATTGGCCTTCATCTGTCAGGTTATTGAGCATAGAGTTCATGAGGCCATTGAAGCATTGCGTTGTTTTGGACACCCTGCTGTGGAAAGGATGTCATTGTTACAAAGAGCGGAGCCGGGGCTCGCAGGCCTGAGCTGCAGGGAGTGGACTCGGGCAGGCTGGGAATCTATTCCTTGGGAGTGCAGGAGGATGAGGGATGTTCTTATCGAGGTGAATAAAATCATGAGAGGAATTGATAGGGTGAGTGCACAGACTGTTTTACCCGGGATAGGGGATTGAAGAACCTGGGGTCACAGGGTCAAGGTGAGAGGACACATGGTCATGGTGTGAGGGGCACAGGGTCAAGGTGAGAGGGCAGAGGGTCAAGGTGAGCGGGCACAGGGTCAAGGCGAGAGGGGCAAGGAACCCGAGGTGCAACCCTTTCACTCAGAGGTGGTGGGTGTATTGAACAAGCTGCCAGAAGAGGTAGTTGAGGCACGTAAAAAACAACCTATAAAAGACACCTGGACAGGTAGATAGATAGGAAACGTTTAGAGGGAGAAACAAAGAACTACAGATGCTGATTTATACACAAAAGCAACAAAATGCAGGTATAACTCAGCAGAACATGGTCAGAAGAACATGCTGACATCAGCTGATGTTTCAGGTCGAGACCTTTCTTCAATTTGCCTCTCAATTCTGTCTCTCCCCTTCCCCAGCTTTCTTCTCTCCACAATCAGGTTGAAGAAGGATCTTGACTCAAACGTCACCTATCCATGTTCTCCACAGATGCTGCCTGACCCGCTGAGTTACTCCAGCACTCTGTGAAACGTCACCTATCCATGTTCTCCACAGATGCTGCCTGACCCGCTGAGTTACTCCAGCACTCTGTGAAACGTCACCTATCCATGTTCTCCACAGATGCTGCCTGACCCGCTGAGTTAGTCCAGCACTTTGTATTCTAGTGAAGATTTACCAATAGGGTCCCGGGATGGGGCAAAACGAGCAACTCAGTGGGTCGGGCAGTTCTTGCGCAGGGAACAGACAGGCGATATTTCAGGTCAGGACCCTTCAGACTGATGTTGAGGGGGAAGAGAGATGGAAAAGAGAGGTCTAGCAAGTGATAGGTGGGGCAGTGATTGGCAGATGGCTGGAGTAAGTAACAAAGGCAAGAGGTGAAAAGGAGAAAAAAGGCTGTCAGATAGGGAGAGTAGTGAAATGTAAAGCTGGAAGAAAGGGTATGTGTGGGAGGGGAAAGAGGGACGAGAGAAGGAGATTTGGGGGCTCAGTTTCAGAACTGAGCGTTGGAAGGAGCAGAGTGACTGGTGGGAGAAATATGTGTGTAGCAGAGTGGGGGACGAGGGGGTGGGGCAGGGAAGAGAGGAGCTCTGAGGGGTTATAAGCATCCAAAGCAAAGCGGAATATGCAGTGCTATTCCTTCAGTCTGGCCATGAAGGCAGCCCAGGACAGAAGGGTTTGTATGTGAATGGGGAGTTAAAATGGTTAGCAACTGGGAGATGCAGCAGGCCTTGGCAGTCAGTGGCTAGTGCTTGGTGAAATGTTGCCCAGGCTTCACTTGGTCTTGCCGATGTATACGAGGCCACGTCACGAACGCTGGGCACAGTAACAGGTTGGGGGACATTCACATGCAACAAGTGGTTGTTGGATTCAGAAAGAAGCAGGAAAGATTCACCGGGATGGGAGCTGGACTTCAGTACATGGATAGGGAAGGTTTTGGGTGATATGACTAAACAAAGCAACTTTAGTCAGAAGGTGCATTTGGAATGCATTTGCAGGCCACAAGTCAGTGGATATTTTTAAGGTAGATTCTTGATTAGTACGGATGTCAGGGTTATGGGGAGAAGGCAGGAGAATGGGGTTAGGAGAGAGAGATAGATCAGCCATGATGGAGTGGACCCGATGGGCCGAATAGCCCAATTCTGCTCCTATCAGTGATGAACATGAAATGGGACTATCTCAGGTGGGCAACTAAGCCAGCATGGACGGTTGGGCCAAAGGGCCTCTCTCAGTGCTGTATAATTCAATGAGTCGACTCTTACTAATGTCCTTGCAAAGTGCATCACTTGACACTCATCAGGATTAAATTCCATCTGCTACAGCTCTGAGCATTTAGCATCTGGTCGATATCTTCCTGTAACCCGAGATCACCCTCCCCCCATCTGCAGTTCCAACAACGTTCACATCAGCTACAACTAACCAATCACACCTCCTACATTCATCTCCAAACATTAATAAGTATTATAAACATTAGTGTCCTTTTGCTACAGTTCATCCACAAAGCATTGATCTCCCAATCTGTCTCGCTGTGGCCCTTGCACCGTTTACCTGCACTGTCCCTGCAGCGCTAACACTATATGAACTTTCTGTACTGTAATCCCACGGTGTGGTTTACCTGGCAATATGAAACCTAATCCAGGCCATGGGTTAGATGCGGAGTGCAGCAACTTGTACACCATCCTCACGGAAGTTGCAGGGGTAAGGAAGAGCAGTAAAGGCCAGAAACACTCTGCGGGTTGAGATGGCGAAGCAAGTGGGACCGGCTATCGTGGCCCAGACAGTGGTTTATGACAGTGTCGCTGAGATGAGCTGGTCACTACCGATGAAACATGGTCTGAGCCTGGGCCATTATGGATTGAAGGGTCTCGACCCGAAACGTCACCCATTCTTTCTTTCCAGAGATGCTGCCTGTCCCGTTGAGTTACTCCAGCTTTTTGTGTTTATCTTTGGTTTAAACCAGCATCTGCAGTTCCTTCCTGCACATTATGCATTGGGGCCAATCACCAGTGGTGCTCATGCACATCCCAGGGTCTCCTCTCATCCCCACTTGGGAAAAGCCCAGGGTTGGTGCAGTGGTTTACAGCTGGCCACTGTCCATGGTCACAGCTGCCACGCCTCATGGGGACTTCCCAACAATGAGGAGCAGCAGTGAGATCCTCGACTGGTGAGAGAGTGCAGGAAACTCAACAGGACCAGCTACAAAAACACTGGGTTGACATGAACAGGTCTGAGAGACGGCGATCTCACCTTCACACCCCAACATCTTCCCATCTACAAGACACATCAGGAGTGTGATGGAACACTCTGCTCTTACAATAGACAATAGGTGCAGGAGTAGGCCATTCGGCCCTTCGAGCCAGCACCACCATTCAACATGAACATGGCTGATCATCAGGGTGACTTACATGGGTGAGTGCAGCTCCAACAAATCTCAACAAGCTCGACACCATGGTTAGGACAGGTTTGGAGGGATCTGGGCCAAAGGCGGGCAGGTGGGACGAGTGTAGCTGGGACATGTTGGCCAGGGTGGGCAAGTTGCGCTGAAGGGCCTGTTTCCATGCTGTATCACTCTGTGACTAGTGTAGCTGGGACATGTTGGCCAGTGTGGGCAAGTTGGGCCGAAGGGCCTGTTTGTATGCTGTATCACTCTATGACCATCCAGGCCAAAGCAGCTGCTCAATCGGCATCCCAACCACCCCATTCCCCCTTATCCCAACCACCCTCCACCCCATTCCCCTCCCCCCCAACCACCACCCCCATACACATTCATCCCATGCATGGTGGCTGCACTGTGCATTGTCTACATAGGAACTACAGTAAACCATCCCCACAGCATCTCCCATGCTGGCACCGCTACCAGCTGGCGTATGGCAATACCACCATTTGGATGTTGCACAATCCCAACTTGGTCAGTCATACAGCATGAAAACATGCCCTCCGCACCAACCAAGTTGCTTATCTGAACGAGTTTTATCCCTCCAACGCTTTTCGACCCATGCACCCTTACAGCATCCACATTCCATATAGTGACCACCCTCTATGTGAAAGAATTACAACTTGTCTCTTTTAAATCTTTCCCCATGATGCCCCAACTCCTATTCTCAATGCCCCATGCGATGAAGGCAAGTATGTCAAACATCATCTTTACCACCCCGTCCACACGTCACCACTAGCAGAGGACTATGTGCTTGTGGCCAGATGTCCTACTCCACAACATTCTCCAAGGCTCTACCATGTACTGCCATGGTTTGTCTTACAAAATGCAAAACCTCACACTTGACGGGGTTAAATTCCAGCTAACATTCCTTGGTCCAATCCCCCAGTTCATCTAGACTCTGTTGTAATCTTAGACAACCTTCTCCACTGGACACGGCATCATAATCTTGGAGCCAAATGCAGATTTACTGTCATCCAATACTGTCATTAATATAAAGGACCCAGCAACACTCCACTGGTCACAGGCTGCCAAGATCAATAACCCTCCTCTCCCACGTTCTGCTCCATCAAGCTAACCGTGTAACAACGGCGCACAGGAGAGGAGCAAAATCTGTTGGCTGGACTCAGTGAATCAGCCCTGACCCTACACATTCCCACCACAGATGCTGCCTTCACTTTCATCAATGTTGTCATCCCCTCATGATGTTATGCACCTCGATAAAATCCACCTTCAGCTTCCTGCGCTCCAAAGAACAGTCCTAACCTGTCCAACCTATCGCAGTAACTCAGGCCCTGTTCAGATATCCATCTGAGTCAGCGTGGATGAGTTGGGCAGAGGGCATGTCTTAGTGCTGTGTGACTCTGTCTTTCTCTGGCAACTTTTCCCAGCCTGGGATGTGGTCAGAGAGCTGCTCCCATAACAGGGAGTAGGATCACAGGGGGGGGAGAGAGAGAGAGAGAGACAGCAGGACTGATGACTAACGCGCTAGAGGCCCATCACCGTGAGTGCAGGGGCTGACGGAATGTGGAGAGACCCTGATAGCACATCCCACCTGGACCCCCATGGGACTCTGGGAGTAAACATCAGCAACCACTGGACCACCCATTTCAAGCAATGGCCAAGAAGGCAAATCTCTAGAAGGCTGAGGAAGTTCTGCATCTTCCCAACAACTCTCACCAATTTCTACAGATGAACCGTAGAAAAGCTTTCCTTCCATTGCCTCCATCTACACCTCACGCTGCCTCGGCAAGGCCAGCAGCATCATCAAGGACCAGTCTCACCCCGGTCACCCCCTCTTCTCCCCTCTCCCATCCGGCAAGAGGTACACTAGTGCCCTAACTCAGCGGGACAGGCAGCATCTCTGGGGAGACAATAGACAATAGGTGCAGGAGTAGGCCATTCGAGCGAGCACCACCATTCACTGTGATCATGGCTAATCATCCAAAATCAGTACCCCGTTCCTGCCTTTTCCCCATATCCCCTGACTCTGCTATCTTTAAGAGCTCTATCTTGGAACGTATCCAGAGAACCTGCCTCCACCGCCCTCTGAGGCGGAGAATTCCACAGACTCACAACTCTCTGTGAGAAAAAGAGTTTCCTCGTCTCCGTTGCTTACCCCTTATTCTTACACTGTGGCCCCTGGTTCTGGACTCCCCCAACATCGGGAACATGCTTCCTGCCTCTAGCGTGTGTCCAAACCCTTAACAAACTTAAATGTTTCAATAAGATCCCCTCTCATCCTTCGAAACTCCAGAGTGTACAAGCCCAGCTGCTCTATTCTCTCAGCATATGACAGTCCCGCCATCCCGAGAATTAACCTGGTGAACCTACGCTGCACTCCCTCAATAGCAAGAATGTCCTTCCTCAAATTAGGGGACCAAAACTGCACACAATACTCCAGGTGTGGTCTCACTAGGGCTCCGTACAACTGCAGAAGGACCTCTTTGCTCCTATACTCGACTCCTCATGTTATAAAGGCCAACATGCCATTCGCTTGCTGTACCTGCATGCTTACTTCCATAGACTGATGAACAAGGATCCCCAGATCCCATTGTATTTCCCCTTTTCCCAACTTGACGCCATTTAGATAGTAATCTGCCTTCCTGTTTTTGCTACCAAAGTGGATAACCTCACATTTATCCACATTAAACTGCATCTGCCATGCATCTGCCCACTCCCCCAAACTGTCCAAGTCACCCTGCATTCTCATAGCATCCTCCTCACAGTCCACACTTCCACCCAGCTTTGTGTCATCTGCAAATTTGCTGATGTTACTTTGAATCACTTCACCCAAATCATTGATGTATATTGTAAATAGCTGCGGTTCCAGCACCGAGCCTTGCGGTACCCCACTAGTCACTGCCTGCCATTCTGAAAGGGACCCGTTAATCCCTACTCTTTGTTTCCTGTCTGCCAGCCAATTTTCTATCCATGTCAGCACTCTACCCCCAATACCAGGTGCCCCAATTTTGCCCATTAATCTCCTATGTGGGACCTTATCAAATGCTTTCTGAAAGTCCAGGTACACTGCATCTTCTGGCATCCAGAGGAGAGATGGGTGACGGTTCGGGTCGAGACCATTCTTCTCGACCTGAAACATCACCATTCCTTCTCTCCAGAGATGCTGCCTGTCCCGTTGAGTCACTCCGGCTTTTTGTGTCCATTAAAGCAGCATCTGTAGTTCCTTCTTACACAATAATGTCCTGAGTGGATAGGATAGGTTTGGAGGGATATGGACCAAGCATAGGCAGGTGGGACTAGTGCAGCTGGGACATGTTGGCCGGTCTGGGCGAGTTGGGCTGAAGGGCCTGTTTCCACACTGTATCACTCTATGACTCGCACTTAGTGAAAACGCACACCTCCAGATTCAGGGACAGTTTCTTCCCGGCTGTTATCAGGCAACTGAACCGTCCTCTCACCAACTAGAGAGCGGTCCTGACCTCCCATCCACCTCATTGCTGACCCTCGGACTATCCTTGACCGGACTTTGCCGGCTTTACCTTGCACTAAACGTGATTCCCTTCATCCTGTATCTGTACACTGTGGACGGCTCGATTGTAATCATGTATTGTCTTTCCGCTGACTGGTTAGCGCGCAACAAAGGCTTTTCACTGGACCTCGGTACACGGGACAATAATTAAACTACACTCTCCATCTCCGGCCACGGCACCGAGCCATAGTGACCAGCTGACGCCGGCCACCCCCAGCGCGGCGCCCCCTCCCTCCCTCCCTCCCTCCGGCTGGCCGCTGTGGACCGCGTCCCGGACTGGTCGCTGCCCGGAGCCGGAGCCGGGTCCGGGGCGCGGCTGTCTGTCTCTCACTCACCTCGCTGCGGGTCCACTCCATGGTCAGCGCTCTCCGGCCCGGGGCTCAGAGGCTGCAGGTCGCGGCACCGACGCTCATCCCGTCCCCGCCCGCCCGCCCGCCCGGGAACCGAGGCACAGAGCGGCGGCTCCACCCCAACCCCAACCCCAACCCACTCCCACTCTCACTCTCACTCTCACTCTCACTCCTCCTCTCCTCCTCTCCTCTTCTCTCCTCCTCTCTCTCCTCCTCTCTCCCTCCCCTCTCCTCTCTCCCTCTCCTCTCTCTCCCTCTCCTCTCTCTCCCTCTCCTCTCTCTCCCTCTCCTCTCTCTCCCTCTCCTCTCTCTCCCTCCCCTCTCCTCTCTCCCTCTCCTCTCTCTCCCTCTCCTCTCCTCTCTCCCTCTCCTCTCCTCTCCCTCTCTCCTCCCCTCTCCTCTCTCCCCTTCCTCTCCCTCCCTTCCTCTCTCCGGTCTCCCCCTGGCTTTGTCTTGCTCCGCCCGTCTCTCCCGCTGTCTGTGTCCGCCAGTGCCCGCTCGCTCGCTCTGTCTCCTTGTGTGGACCCGGCTCGTTCCCTTCCCTCGGCCCCTCCTCGGGGTTTAACTCGTTCACGACCGAGCGAGGGGCGGGCGGGCGGACAATAGACTGTCGCCAGCCCGTGGTCCCGACGGCAGCGGCGGCTCCCCGCCAACCCGGACACCCGGGACTGTCCGGGGATTCACGGAGCCCGAGAGATGTGGGGGTCTTCTTGCCCCCCCGCCCTGTCCCACCTCTCACGACCAAGGTCAAAGTCGGCCAGAAGCAAAACACAAAGTGCTGGGGGACCTCAGCGGGCCGAGCAGCATCTATGGAGGGAATGGACAGGGTTGAAGGGTCTCGACCCGAAACGTCGCCTGTCTCCTTCGCTCCTTAGATGCTGCTGCACCCGCTGAGTTTCTCCAGCTTTTTGTGTGACCCAGGGTTCAGACCGATCCGTGACGGCGCCTCCAGAGACGCTGCCCGAACCGCTGGCTCCCTCCAGCACTCTGTGCTTTGCTCCGGATTCCAACCTCTGCAGTTCCTTGAGTTCAGTCTCTCAGAACTGGGTCAGAACCTCCAAGGTAATTAATGCCCCCCCCCCGCCCCAGCGACCTCTAACTTCCACTGACCCCCCCCCCCCCATCATTCCCTGACCCCCCCCATCATTCACTGACCCCCCCATCATTCACTGACCCCCCCCATCATTCACTGACCCCCCCATCACTCACTGACCCCCATCATTCACTGACCCCCCATAATTCACTGACCCCCATCACTCACTGACCCCCCCATCACTCACTGACCCCCCATCACTCACTGACCCCCCCATCACTCACTGACCCCCCCATCACTCACTGACCCCCCATCACTCACTGACCCCCCCATCTTTCACTGACCCCCCATCTTTCACTGACCCCCCATCACTCACTGACCCCCCCATCACTCACTGACCCCCCCATCACTCACTGACCCCCCCATCTTTCACTGACCACTCCCATCACTCACTGACCCCCCATCATTCACTGACCCCTCATCATTCATTGACCCCCCCCATCTTTCACTGACCCCCATCATTCACTGACCCCCCCATCTTTCACTGACCCCCATCATTCACTGACCCCCCCATCTTTCACTGACCCCCATCATTCACTGACCCCCCCATCACTCACTGACCCCCCATCATTCACTGACCCCCCCATCACTCACTGACCCCCCATCACTCACTGACGCCCCATCATTCACTGACCCCCATCACTCACTGACCCCCCCATCACTCACTGACCCCCCCATCTTTCACTGACCCCCATCACTCACTGACCCCCCATCACTCACTGACCCCCCCATCACTCACTGACCCCCCATCACTCACTGACGCCCCATCATTCACTGACCCCCCATCATTCACTGACCCCCCCATCATTCACTGATTCAGTATTGATGTGGATAGAGAACTGGCTGGCAGACAGGAAGCAAAGAGTAGGAGTAAACGGGTCATTTTCAGAAAGGCAGGCAGTGACTAGTGGGGTACCACAAGGCTCAGTGGTGGGACCCCAGCTATTTACAATATATATTCATGATCTGGATGAGGGAATTGAATGCAACATCTCCAAGTTTGTGGATGACACGAAGCTGGTGGGGGGCAGTGTTAGCTGTGAGGAGGATGCTAGGAAGCTGCAAGGTGACTTGGATAGGTTGGGTGAGTGGGCAAATGCATGGCAGATGCAGTATAATGTGGATAAATGTGAGGTTATCCACTTTGGCGGCAAAAACAGGAGGGTAGATTATTATCTGAATGATGGCCGATTAGGAAAAGGGGAGATGCAACGAGACCTGGGTGTCATGGTACACCATTCATTGAAAGTAGGCATGCAGGTGCAGCAGGCTGTGAAGAAAGCTAATGGTATGTTGGCATTCATAGCAAAATGATTTGAGTACAAGAGCAGGGAGGTTCTACTGCAGTTGTACAGGGTCTAGGTGAGGCCACACCTGGAGTATTGCATACAGTTTTGGTCTCCTAATCTGAGGAAAGACATTCTTGCCATAGAGGGAGTACAGAGAAGGTTCACCAGACTGATTCCTGGGATGGCAGGACTTCCATATGAAGAAAGATTGGATAGACTCGGCTTGTACTCGCTGGAATTTAGAAGATTGAGGGGGGATCTTATAGAGGCTTACAAAATTCTTAAGGGGTTGGACAGGCTAGATGCAGGAAGATTGTTCCCGATGTTGGGGAAGTCCAGAACAAGAGGTCGCAGTTTAAGGATAAGGGGGAAGTCTTTTGAAAGGAGAATTTAGGGAGTTGGGGGGAAAGTTAAGGAGAAGGACCAAAAGGGTAACAATTTCAGGATTACTGCCTGTGCTGCATGACAGTGAGAATAGGAATGGAATGAGGTGGAGGATAAATGCGTGGCTGAGGGACTGGTGCAGTGGGCAGGGATTCAAGTTTCTTGATCACTGGGACCTCTTTTGGGGAAGGCATGATCTGTACAAAAAGGACGGGTTGCACTTGAACCCGAGGGGGACCAATATCCTGGCAGGGAGATTTGCTAAGGCTACTGGGGAGACTTTAAACTAGAAAGGCTGGGGGGAGGGACTCGGGTAGAGGGAGCTAGGGGACAGGGTGTGGGACAAGAGGCAGAGAAGGGAAGCACTCGGACGCAAAATGTAGGCGAGAAAGAGGAAAAAGATAATAAACAGAGTATAAGGGATGGTGGGTTTCTAAAATGTGAATATTTTAATGCTAGGAGCATTGTAAGAAAGGTGGATGAACTTAGAGCCTGGATTGACACCTGGAAATATGATGTTGTGGCAATCAGTGAAACATGGCTGCGGGAGGGCTGTGATTGGAAACTAAATATTCCAGGATTTCGTTGCTTCAGGTGTGATAGAATTGGAGGGACCAGAGGTGGAGGTGTTGCATTGCTTGTCAGAGAAGATATTACAGCAGTGCTTTGGCAGGATAGATTAGAGGGCTAGTCTAGGGAGGCTATTTGGGTGGAACTGAGAAGTGGGAACGGTGTTGCAACACTTTTAGGGGTGTATTATAGACCGCCAAATGGGGAGCGAGAATTGGAAGAGCTAATATGTAAGGAGATAGCAGATATTAGTACTAAGCACAAGGTAGTGATTGTGGGAGATTTCAATTTTCCAAAAATAAACTGGGAAACACATTCTGTAAATGGGCTGGATGGTTTAGAGTTTGTAAAATGTGTGCAGGATAGTTTTTTGCAGCAATACATAGAGGTATCGACCAGAGAAGGGGCAGTGCTGGACCTCCTGTTAGGAAATGAGGCAGGTCAGGTGACGGAGGTATGCGTTGGTGAGCACTTCAGGACCAGTGATCACAATACCATTAGTTTCAATATAATTATGGAGAGAGTCAGAACTGGACCTAGGGTTGAGATTTTTGATTGGAGAAAGGCTAACTTTGAGGGAATGCGTAATGATTTAAAAGGAGTGAATTGGGACATTTTGTTTTATGGGAAGGATGTAGAAGAGAAATGGAGGACATTTAAAGGGGAAATTGTAAGAGTACAGAATCTTTATGTCCCTGTTCGGTTGAAAGGAAATAGTAAAAATTGGAAAGAGCCATGGTTTTCAAGGGAAATTGGATACTTGTTTCGAAAAAAAGAGAGATATCTACAATAATTATTGGAGGCATGGAGTAAATGAGGTGCTAGAGGAGTATAAAGAATGTAAAAAGAATCTTAAGAAAGAAATTAGAAAGGCTAAAAGAAGATATGAGGTTGCTTTGGCAAGGGAGATGAAAGTAAATCCAAAGGGTTTCTGCAGCTATATTAATAGCAAAAGGATAACGAGGGATAAAATTGGACCATTAGAGAGCCAGAATGGACAGCTATCTGCAGAGCCAAAAGAGATGGGGGAGATATTGAACAATTTCCTTTCTTCGGTATTCACCAAGGAGAAGGATATTGAACTCTGTGAGGTAAGGGAAAAAAGTAGAGTAGCTATGGAAACTATGAGATTCAAAGAGGAGGAAGTACTGACACTTTAGAAAAATATAAAAGTGGATAAGTCTCCAGGTCCTGACAGGATATTCCCTAGGACATTGATGGAAGTTAGTGTAGAAATAGCAGGAGCTATGACAGAAATATTTCAAATGTCATTAGAAACGGGAATAGTGCCGGAGGATTGGCGTACTGCGCATGTTGTTCCATTGTTTAAAAAGGGTTCAAAGAATAAACCTAGCAATTATAGAATGGTTAGTTTGACGTCAGTGGTGGGCAAATTAATGGAAAGGATACTTAGAGATAATATAAGCATTTGGATAAACAGGGTCTGATCAAGAACAGTCAACATGGATTTGTGCCTGGAAGGTCATGTTTGACAAACCTTCTTGAATTTTTTTGAAGAGGTTACTAGGGAAATTGATGAGAGTAAAGCAGTGTATGTTGTCTATATGGATTTCAGTAAGGCCTTTGACAAGGTTCCCCATGGAAAGTTGGTTAAGAAGGTTCAATCTATGGGTGTTAATGGCGGAGTAGCAAGATGGATTCAACAGTGGCTGAATGGGAGATGCCAGAGAGTAATGGTGGATGGCTGTTTGTCAGGTTGGAAGCCGGTGACCAGTGGGGTGCCTCAGGGATCTGTGTTGGGTCCACTGTTGTTTGTCATGTACATCAATGATCTGGATGATGGGGTGGAAAATTGGATAAGTAAGTATGCAGATGATACTAAGATAGGTGGTGTTGTGGATAATGAAGTAGATTTTCAAAGTCTACAGAGAGATTTGGGTCATTTGGAAAAGTGGGCTGAAAGATGGCAGATGGAGTTTAATGCTGATAAGTGTGAGGTGCTACATCTTGGCAGGACAAATCAAAATAGGACGTAAATGGTAGGGAATTGAGGAATGCTGTAGAACAGAGGGATCTAGGAATAACTGTGCATAGTTCCCTGAAGGTGGAACCGCATGTAGATAGGGTGGTAAAGAAAGCTTTTGGTGTGCTGGCCTTTATAAATCAGAGCATTGAATATGGGAGTAGGGAAGTAATGTTAAAATTGTACAAAGCATTGGTAAGACCAATTCTGGAGTATGGTGTACAATTTTGGTTGCCAAATTATAAGAAGGATGTCAACAAAATAGAAAGAGTACAGAGGAGATTTACTAGAATGTTGCCTGGGTTCCAGCAACTAAGTTACAGAGAAAGGTTGAACAAGTTAGGTCTTTATTCTTTGGAGCGCAGAAGGTTAAGGGGGGACTTGATTGAGGTCTTTAAAATTGAGGTCTTTAAAATGATGAAAGGGATAGACAGAGTTGACGTGGATAAGCTTTTCCCATTGAGGGTAGGGAAGATTCAAACAAGAGGGCATGACATGTGAATTAAGGGACAGAAGTTTAGGGGTAACATGAGGGGGAATTTCTTTACTCAGAGAGTGGTGGCTGTGTGGAATGATCTTCCATCAGAAGTGGTGGAGGCAGGATCGATTTTAACATTTAAAAGTAAAGTGGATAGGTATATGGACGGGAAGGGAATGGAGGGGTATGGTCTGAGTGCAGATAGATGGGACTAGGGGAAAATAAATGGTCGGCACGGACTGGAAGGGCCGAGAAGGCCTGTTTCCGTGCTGTAATTGTTATATGGTTATATGGTTATATGGTATAAGACATTGGTGAGACGACATTTAGAGTATTGCGTTCAGTTTTGGTCACCATGTTATAGGAAAGATATTGTCAAGCTGGAAAAGGTGCAGAGAAAGTTCACAAGGATGTTGCCAGGACTCGAGGGCCTGGGCCATAGGGAGAGGTTGAACAGGCTAGGACTTTATTCTTTGAAACACAGGAGGATGAGGGGTGATCTTATGGAGGTCTTATGCAGGATCATGAGAGGAATAGATCAGGAAAATACACGAGTCTTTTGCCCAAAGTAGCAGCATTGAGACCGGAGGATAGGTTTAAGGTGAGGGGGGGGGACGATTTAATAGATATCTGAGGGGTAACTTTTAATTACACTAGGGGGAGTGGGTGTATGGAAGGAACTGTCAAAGGATGTAGTTCAGGCAGGTACTATCATAATGTTTAAGATCCATTTAGACACATGGATAGAATCGGTTTGGAGGGCTATGGGCCAAGCACGGGCAGGTGGGACATAGATTGGGCATGTAGGTCAGCGTGGACAAGTTTGGCTGAAGGGCAGGTTTCCACACTGTATGATTATGACTCTAAATAACAGTGGACCCAACAACAAGCCTTGCGGGAATCCCAACGGTCACAGGCCTCTGAAAAAAATCAACCCTCTACCACACCACCTGACTCCTTCCACCAGAAGGTAGCTGAGGCCAGTTCATTGGCTATATTTAAGTGGGAGTTAGGTGTGGCCCTTGTGGCTAAAGGGATCAGGGGGTATGGAGAGAAGGCAGGTACAGGATACTGAGTTGGATGATCAGCCATGATCATATTGAATGGCGGTGCAGGCTCAAAGGGCCGAATGGCCTACTCCTGCACCTATTTTCTATGTTTCTATGTTTCCACCAGCTGAGAGTTTGATGGAAAGTCCAACTCCATTCTCAGGAGAAAGACCCAATACGTAACTTAACTAGAGCACAACAGCAAGGCCGACACTACAACCCTCCTGTGAAAGAGTGTCTGTGTACTCACGTGTGTGAATGTATGTATGAATGTGTATGCTCTGCGTGAGCATGTTTGTGACGTGTCCTTTTGTACACAAGTGACTTCCTCTGTGTGAGTGCATGCATGTCTGGAGATTGCGTGCGTCCATGTGTGTGTCGGTATGTATGCGTGCGTCCATGTGCGTGTCAGTTTGTATGCGTGCGTGTATCTTGCCTGCACACAGCAGGAACCAGCAGACAGTAAACATACAGCTGTGGGCTTGGCCTGGAAGCTCCCAGTCTCTGACCTTGGATAAATATAGAAAGCAGCTCATTTAACCCATTCCTCGCCCCCTCACTCTGTATAAGGAGCCACGCATGGCTCAGATGTCTTGTCTGTGATGAAAGACTTGCAGAATGGTTGCAGCACACACGCAGACATGCAGTCATCCCACACACCAAGATACACCCAAACACATGCAGCCGCACACACATGCAGACATGCAGCCACACACACATGCGGCCACACACGTGCAGACACATGCACACACATGCGGCCACACACACTTGCAGACAAGCGGCCACACACATGTGGCCACACAGACACACACACACACATGCGGCCACACACGTGCAGACACACACACATACGGCCACACACGTGCAGACACACACACATGCGGCCACACACACATGTGGACAAGCGGCCACACACGTGGCCACACAGACACACACACACATGCGGCCACACACGTGCAGACACACACACACGCGGCCACACACACATGTGGACAAGCGGCCACACACATGTGGCCACACAGACACACACACATGCGGCCACACACGTGCAGACACACACACACGCGGCCACACACACATGTGGACAAGCGGCCACACACATGTGGCCACACAGACACACACACATGCGGCCACACACGTGCAGACACACACACACGCGGCCACACACACTTGCGGACAAGCGGCCACACACATGTGGCCACACAGACACACACACATGCGGCCACACACGTGCAGACACACACACACGCGGCCACACACACATGTGGACAAGCAGCCACACACATGTGGCCACACAGACACAAACACACATGCGGCCACACACACAAGCACACATGCAGCCACACACACGTGCAGCGCACACACATGTGCAGCCACATACACATGCAGCCACTGAGTCAGCCCAGCCTCTATTTAACAACAATTATCCAGACCCATCCTCCCACGTCCACCAGCTGCCCCGGGGACCTCTTCCTGCCAGATACTGACCCCTTCACAACCCAAACACTCACTAATGTGTCCTCCTGTCACTTCTGTTTCTCTCACCGATCAGTTGCAATCTGTGTCCCTGCTCCTGTCTGCGGTGTTCACCCTCATTCAAACGTTCAGAACAGAATAGTCCAATTTCCCACAGTCCACCATTGTGTCCCCCCCCCCCACACACACAGTGTCAACATTGTGTCCCCCCCACACACACACAGTGTCAACATTGTGTCCCCCCCCACACACACAGTGTCAACATTGTGTCCCCCCCCACACACACAGTGTCAACATTGTGTCCCCCCCCACACACACAGTGTCAACATTGTGTCCCCCCCCACACACACACAGTGTCAACATTCTGTCCCCCCCACACACACAGTGTCAACATTGTGTCCCCCCCCACACACACACAGTGTCAACATTCTGTCCCCCCCCACACACACAGTGTCAACATTGTGCCCCCCCACACACACACAGTGTCATTGTTGTGTCCCCCCAACACACACACAGTGTCATCATTGTGTGTCCCCCCACACACAGTGTCAGCATTGTGCCCCCCCACACACAGTGTCAGCATTGTGCCCCCCCACACACACAGTGTCAGCATTGTGCCCCCCCCCACACACACACACACACAGTGTCAACATTGTGTCCCCCCCCCCCACACACACAGTGTCAACATTGTGTGTCCCCCCACACACACACAGTGTCAGCATTGTGCCCCCCCACACACACACACACACACAGTGTCAATATTGTCAGTGTTCCCGTGGATTTTGAAGCAACAGCAACAAAGAGATGCAGGAGAAAGCACTGATTGGCTCTAGCCCGAGTGGGAGGAGAGTTCTTAGTGAGTCAGAGGGGGAAAACAGTTGAAAAGGAGAGACAAAGCACAGGCAGACTTTACTCAGTGTTCCCGTGGATTTTGAAGCAACAGCAACAAAGAGAAGCAGGAGAAAGCACTGATTGGCTCTAGCCCGAGTGGGAGGAGAGTTGAAAACTGAGGAATTTGGTTTGTAAATTAGACAATTTAACAGTCAATATAAGCAAGGCAGCTCTTGGGGAGCGGCCTTGTGAGGGAAGTGCCCTGCGAGTAAAGTGTGAGTCTTTGGCTCGAGAGTCTTCGGCGAGGAGGCTGCGCAAAACACTGGATAGGGAGAGACCGAGGCAAAAGAAGGAGATGTCAAGCAAGCTGATGCAGTGTGATGCTTGCAGTATGTGGGAGGTCAAGGACACTGCTGATGCCTCTGGCTGCCACAAATGTGAGAAGTGCATCCAGGTACAGCTCCTGAAGGACCGTGTTGGGGAACTGGAGAAACAAGTGGATGACCTCAGGTTCATCTGAGAAACTGAGTCATTCCTCGACAAGTCCTTCAGTAAGATTGTTACACCCAAGGCACTAGAAGAGAGAAGGTGGGTGACGGTGAGAAAGGGAGGAAAACATGGAATGCAAAGGTCCCCGGGTGTTGTACCTCTTGTGAACAGGTTCACCCACGTGGAAGCTGCCGGGACAGAAGATGGTATCTCATTGAGCAGCGGACTGGCTTGCAAAACAAAAAGGGCTGTTGAGCCAAAACCAAAGAGGCCAAAGTCGGGCAACGCCATTGTAGTTGGAGACTCCATTGTGAGAGGTACGGACAGGGGTTTTTGCGGCAAAGGACGGGATTCGAGGATGGTGTGCTGCCTTCCTGGTGCCAGGATCCAGGATGTCACGGACAGAGTGCAGACAATCCTCAAGGGCGAAGGTGAACAGCCAGAAGTGGTCGTGCATGTTGGCGCAAATGATGTTGGAAAGAAGGGGATGAAAATTTTGCAGCGAGACTTCAGAGAGCTCGGAAAAATGCTGAAAAGCAGGACTTCCAGGGTTGTTATCTCCGGTTTGCTTCCAGTTCCTCGTGCTGGCGAGAGCAGGAACAGGGAGATACGGGACCTGAATGTGTGGCTGAGGAACTAGTGCATGGGGCAGGGATTTAGATTCTTAGATCACTGGGATCTGTTTTGGAGTAAGGGGGAACTGTACAAAAGGGACGGATTGCATCTTAACAGGTGGGGGACCAGCATTCTGGCCGGCAGGTTTGCCACTGCTACACGGATGGTTTTAAACTGAATAAGGGGGGTGGGGTGTCAAATGGGATAGTCGAGGACGGAGTTAAAGGGAAAGAGAGTAAAGGGATGGTTAATGACCCCAGAATTAACGGGAAAGAAAGCTCACAAAGGGATAGGAGAGTATGGCCAAGTGTAATAGGGATCGATGTGAAAGGGACCACTTGTCAACATAATTGTATAAGGAGTAAGAGTGTTGTAAAAACAAGCCTGAAGGCTTTGTGTCTCGATGCGAGGAGCATTCGTAATAAGGTGGATGAGTTGAAGGTGCAGATAGCGATTAATGACTATGCTATAGTTGGGATCACGGAGACATGGCTCCAGGGTGACCAAGGCTGGGAGCTGAACATCCAGGGGTATTCAATATTCAGGAGGGATAGATGAAAAGGAAAAGGAGGTGGGGTAGCGTTGCTGGTGAGAGAGGAGATTAATGCAATAGAAAGGAAGGACCTATCCAAATCACCCTGCAGCCTCCAAGCATCCTCCTCACACCTAACTATACCCCCCAGCTTGGTGTCATCTGCAAATTTGGAGATGTTGCATTGAATTCCCTCGTCCAAATCATTAATATATATTGTAAATAGCTGGGGTCCCAGCACTGAGCCTTGCGGTACCCCACTAGTCACTGCCTGCCATTCTGAAAAGGACCCGTTTACTCCTACCCTTTGCCTCCGGTCTGCTAGCCAGTTCTCTATCCACATCAATACTGAACCCCCAATACTGTGTGCTTTAAGTTTGTATGCTAAATCTCTTATGCGGGACCTTGTCCAATAGCGTGGAGGATGTGGAATCGATATGGGTAGAGCTGCGAAACACTAAGGGGCAGAAAACGCTAGTGGGAGTTGTGTACAGGCCACCTAACAGTAGTATTGGAGTTGGGGATGGCATCAAACAGGAAATTAGAAATGCGTGCAACAAGGGTAACACGGTTATAATGGGTGACTTCAATCTGCATGTAGATTGGGTGAATCAAATTGGCAGGGGTGCTGAGGAACAGGATTTCTTGGAATGTATGTGGAATAGTTTTCTCAACCAACATGTGGAGGAACCAACGAGAGAGCAGGCTATTCTAGACTGGGTATTGAGTAATGAGGAAGGGTTAGTTAGCAGTCTTGTTGTGCGTGGCCCCTTTGGCAAGAGTGACCATAATATGGTTGAGTTCTTCATTAGGATGGAGAATGACAAAATTAAGTCAGAAACAAGGGTTCTGAACTTGAACAAAGGTAACTTTGAAGGTATGAGATGTGAATTGGCCAAGATAGACTGGCAGGTGATTCTTAAAGGGTTGACAGTGGATGTGCAATGGAAGGTATTTAAAGACTGCATGGATGAAGTACAAAAATTGTTCATACCAGTTTGGCAAAAGAATAAATCGGGGAAGGTGGTGCATCCATGGATAACAAGGGAAATCAGGGATAGTATAAAACAAAAGATGAGGTATACAAATTTGCCAGAAAAAGCAGCCTACCGGAGGACTGGGAGAAATTCAGAATCCAGCAGAGGAGGACAAAGGGCTTAATTAGGAAAGGGAAAATAGATTATGAAAGGAAACTGGCAGGGAACATAAAAACTGACTGCAAAAGTTTTTATAGATATGTGAAGAGAAAGAGACTAGTTAAAAAAAATGTTGGTCCCTTGCAGTCAGAAACAGGTGAATTGATCATGGGGAACAAGGACATGGCAGACCAATTGAATAACTACTTTGGTTCTGTCTTCACTAAGGAAGACATAAATAATCTGCCGGAAATAGCAGTGGAATGGGGGTCAAATAAGATGGACGAACTGAGTGAAATCCAGGTTAGCCGGGAGGTGGTGTTGGGTAAATTGAACGGATTGAAGGCCGATAAATCCCCAGGGCCTGATAGTCTGCATCCCAGAGTACTCAAGGAGGTAGCCACAGAAATAGTGGATGCATTAGTGATAATTTTGCAAAATTCCTTAGATTCTGGAGTAGTTCCTGAGGATTGGAGGATAGCTAATGTAACCCCACTTTTTAAAAAAGGAGGGTGAGAGAAAGCGGGGAATTACAGACCAGTTAGTCTAACATCGGTAGTGGGGAAACTGCTAGAGTCAGTTATTAAAGATGGGATAGCAGCGCATTTGGAAAGTGGTGAAATCATTGGACAAAGTCAGCATGGATTTACGAAAGGTAAATCATGTCTGACAAATCTGATAGAATTTTTCGAGGATGTAACTGGTGGAGTGGATAAGGGAGAACCAGTGGATGTGTTATATCTAGACTTTCAGAAGGCTTTCGACAAGGTCCCGCATAAGAGATTTAGCATACAAACTTAAAGCACACAGTATTGGGGGTTCAGTATTGATGTGGATAGAGAACTGGCTAGCAGACCGGAGGCAAAGGGTAGGAGTAAACGGGTCCTTTTCAGAATGGCAGGCAGTGACTAGTGGGGTACCGCAAGGCTCAGTGCTGGGACCCCAGCTATTTACAATATATATTAATGATTTGGACGAGGGAATTCAATGCAACATCTCCAAATTTGCAGATGACACCAAGCTGGGGGGTATAGTTAGGTGTGAGGAGGATGCTTGGAGGCTGCAGGGTGATTTGGATAGGCTGAGTGAATGGGCAGATGCATGGCAGATGCAGTATAATGTGGATAAATGTGAGGTTATCCACTTTGGTGGCAAAAACATGAGAGTAGACTATTATCTGAATGGTGGCAGATTAGGAAAAGGGGAGATGCAACGAGACCTGGGTGTCATGGTACACCAGTCATTGAAAGTAGGCATGCAGGTGCAGCAGGCAGTGAAGAAAGCAAATGGTATGTTAGCATTCATAGCGAAAGGATTTGAGTATAGGAGCAGGGAGGTTCTACTGCAGTTGTACAGGGTTTTGGTGAGGCCACACCTGGAGTATTGCGTACAGTTTTGGTCTCCAAATCTGTGGAAAGACATCCTTCCCATAGAGGGGGTACAGAGAAGATTCACCAGACTCATTCCTGGGATGTCAGGACTTTCATATGAGGAAAGATTGGATAGACTCGGCTTGTACTCGCTGGAATTTAGAAGATTGAGGGGGGATCTTATAGAAACTTACAAAATTCTTAAGGGGTTGGACAAGCTAGATGCTGGAAGATTGTTCCCAATGTTGGGGGAGTCCAGAACAAGGGGTCACAGTCTAAGGATAAGGGGGAATTCCTTTAGGACCGAGATGAGGAAAACATTCTTTACACAGAGAGTGGTGAGTCTCTGGAATTCTCTGCCACAGAAGGTAGTTGAGGCCAGTTCATTGGCTATATTTAAGAGGGCGTTAGATGTGGCACTTGTGGCTAAAGGGATCAGGGGGTATGGAGAGAAGGCAGGTACGGGATACTGAGTTGGATGATCAGCCATGATCATATTGAATGGCGGTGCAGGCTCGAAGGGCCGAATGGCCTACGCCTGCAGCTATTTTTCTATATTTCTATGTCCCCCCCCCTCCCACACACACACACACACACACACACACACACACACACACACACACACACACACACACACACACACACACACAGTGTCAACATTGTGCCCCCCCCCCCACACACACACACACAGTGTCAACATTGTGCCCCCCCCACACACACACACACACACACAGTGTCAACATTGTGCCCCCCCCCACACACACACACACAGTGTCAGCATTGTGCCCCCCCCCACACACACACACACAGTGTCAGCATTGTGCCCCCCCCCACACACACACACACAGTGTCAACATTGTGCCCCCCCCACACACACACACAGTGTCAACATTGTGCCCCCCCCACACACACACACACACACAGTGTCAACATTGTGCCCCCCCGCCACACACACACACACACACACACACAAACACACACACAGTGTCAGCATTGTGCCCCCCCACACACACACACACAGTGTCAACATTGTGTCCCCCCCCCACACACACACACAGTGTCAACATTGTGTCCCCCCCCCCACACACACACACACACACACAGTGTCAACATTGTGCCCCCCCCCACACACACACACACAGTGTCAGCATTGTGCCCCCCCCCCACACACACACACAGTGTCAACATTGTGCCCCCCCCACACACACACACAGTGTCAACATTGTGCCCCCCCCACACACACACACACACACACAGTGTCAACATTGTGCCCCCCCGCCACACACACACACACACACACACACACACACACACACACACACACACACACACACACAGTGTCAGCATTGTGCCCCCCCACACACACACACACAGTGTCAACATTGTGTCCCCCCCCCACACACACACACAGTGTCAACATTGTGTCCCCCCCCCCCACACACACACACACACATACACAGTGTCAACATTGTGCCCCCCCACACACACACACACACAGTGTCAGCATTGTGCCCCCCCCCACACACACACAGTGTCAACATTGTGCCCCCCCCACACACACACACATAGTGTCAACATTGTGCCCCCCCCCACACACACACACACACAGTGTCAACATTGTGTCCCCCCCCCCCACACACACACAGTGTCAACATTGTGTCCCCCCCCCCACACACACACACACACACACACACACAGTGTCAGCATTGTGCCCCCCCCCCACACACACACACACACACACAGTGTCAGCATTGTCCCCCCCCCCCACACACACACACAGTGTCAACATTGTGCCCCCCCCCCACACACACACACACACAGTGTCAAAATTGTGCCCCCCCCCCACACACACACACACACACACACACACACAGTGTCAACATTGTGCCCCCCCCCACACACACACACACACACACACACAATCTCAACATTGTGCCCCCCCCACACACACACACACACAGTGTCAGCATTGTGCCCCCCCCCCCCACACACACACACACACACACACACACACACACACACACACAGTGTCAACATTGTGTCCCCCCCCCCCACACACACACACACACACACACAGTGTCAGCATTGTGCCCCCCCCCACACACACACAGTGTCAACATTGTGCCCCCCCCACACACACACACACAGTGTCAACATTGTGCCCCCCCCACACACACACACACACAGTGTCAACATTGTGTCCCCCCCCCACACACACACAGTGTCAACATTGTGTCCCCCCCCCCCCCCACACACACACACACACACACACACACACACACACACACACAGTGTCAGCATTGTCCCCCCCCCCACACACACACACAGTGTCAACATTGTGCCCCCCCCCCCCACACACACACACACACACAGTCAAAATTGTGCCCCCCCCCACACACACACACACACACACACACACACACACACACACAGTGTCAACATTGTGCCCCCCCCCCACACACACACACACACACACACACAGTCTCAACATTGTGCCCCCCCCCCACACAGACACACACACAGTGTCAGCATTGTGCCCCCCCCACACACACACACACACAGTCTCAACATTGTGCCCCCCCCCACACACACACACACACACACAGTGTCAACATTGTGCCCCCCCCACACACACACACACACACAGTGTCAGCATTGTGCCCTACCCACACACACGCACACACACACAGTGTCAACATTGTGCCCCCCCACACACACACACACACAGTGTCAGCATTGTACCCCCCCCACACACACGCACACACACACACACACAGTGTCAACATTGTGCCCCCCCCCACACACACACAGTGTCAACATTGCAGGCTCGAAGAGCCGAATGGCCTACTCCTGCAGCTATTTTTCTATATTTCTATGTCCCCCCCCCTCCCACACACACACACACACACACACACACACACAGTGTCAACATTGTGCCCCCCCCCCCCACACACACACACACAGTGTCAACATTGTGCCCCCCCCCACACACACACAGTGTCAACATTGCAGGCTCGAAGAGCCGAATGGCCTACTCCTGCAGCTATTTTTCTATATTTCTATGTCCCCCCCCCCCCACACACACACACAGTGTCAACATTGTGCCCCCCCCCCACACACACACACACACACACAGTGTCAACATTGTGCCCCCCCCACACACACACAGTGTCAACATTGCAGGCTCGAAGAGCCGAATGGCCTACTCCTGCAGCTATTTTTCTATATTTCTATGTCCCCCCCCCTCCCACACACACACACACACACACACAGTGTCAACATTGTGCCCCCCCACACACACACACACACACAGTGTCAACATTGTGCCCCCCCCACACACACAGTGTCAATATTGTGCCCCCCCACACACACACACACACAGTGTCAACATTGTGCCCCCCCCCACACACACACACACACACACACACACACAGTGTCAACATTGTGCCCCCCCCCACACACACACACACAGTGTCAATATTGTGCCCCCCCCCACACACACACACAGTGTCAACATTGTGCCCCCCCCCCCACACACACACACACACACACACACACACACACACAGTGTCAACATTGTGCCCCCCCCACACACACACAGTCTCAACATTGTGCCCCCCCCCCCCCACACACACACACACACACACAGTGTCAACATTGTGCCCCCCCCCACACACACACACACACACAGTGTCAACATTGTGCCCCCCCCACACACACACACACACACACACACACAGTGTCAACATTGTGCCCCCCCCCCACACACACACACACACAAACACAGTGTCAACATTGTGCCCCCCCACACACACACAGTGTCAACATTGTGCCCCCCCACACACACACACAGTGTCAACATTGTGCCCCCCCCCACACACACACACACACACACACACACACACAGTGTCAACATTGTGCCCCCCCCACACACACACACACACAAACACAGTGTCAACATTGTGCCCCCCCACACACACACAGTGTCAACATTGTGCCCCCCCACACACACACACAGTGTCAACATTGTGCCCCCCCCCCACACACACACACACACACACACACACACACAGTGTCAACATTGTGCCCCCCACACACACACACAGTGTCAACATTGTGCCCCCCCCCCACACACACACACACACACACACACACACACAGTGTCAACATTGTGCTCCCCCCACACACACACACACACAGTGTCAACATTGTGCCCCCCCCACACACACACAGTGTCAACATTGTGCCCCCCCCCACACACACACACACACAGTGTCAACATTGTGCCCCCCCCACACACACACACACAGTGTCAACATTGTGCCCCCCCCCACACACACACACACAGTGTCAACATTGTGCCCCCCCCCCCACACACACACACACACAGTGTCAACATTGTGCCCCCCCCCCCCCCCCCACACACACACACACACACACACACACACACACACACAGTGTCAACATGGTGCCCCCCACTAGGTACTGCACCTGTTACTCTGGCGGTTCACTGACTCGCCAGCCACTTGCCACTGTTGTGGGCTGGAAGAGTCTGTGTTCCACGTGTATATGGAGTGTGTGAGGCTGCAGCCCCTGTTGCAATAACTAAAGAGGCTGCTCCTTGCCTCCTGGCTGCATTTCTCACCCCCCATCCCCACCTTTGGACACCCTGTGCGTAGAGGAGAGGGTGGGGCTGAAGATGTCCAGCTTGTGTTGCCCCTGGGCCTGGCCAAGCTGGCCATCCGCCAGTCACGGTGCCAGGGGGAAGAGGGCACTGCCCGAGCCGGCTGCTCGCCCCTTTCCCGGGGTTAGGTCTGCGCCCGGGTGGGGTTCGAGAGGGACTACACGCTGTCCACGGGCACCCTGGGGGATTTCCAAGACCACTGGACGTCATCCTCGATGGGGATTGTAACATAGTTATATTTTGGTTTATTTAGTATGTAGGGGGTGTATTTGTTAGGCTTGTTTTGGTTTATTCTGTATTGTAAATATTATTGTTCACTATTAATTGCATTTTTGGTTAAAACATTTTTGGTTAAAAAAAACAAGAAAAGTGCGGCCCTCTCTCACCCTCACCCCCTCCCTCACCCCCCCTCTCTCACCCTCACCCCCCCTCCCTCACCCCCCTCTCTCACCCCCCCTCTCTCACCCCCCCTCTCTCACCCCCCCTCTCTCACCCCCCCCCCTCACCCCCCCCCTCACCCCCCCCTCACCCCCCCCTCCCTCACCCCCCCCTCCACCCCTCCCTCTCACCCCCCTCCCTCACCCCCCTCCCTCACCCCCACTCTCTCACCCACCTCCCTCACCCACCTCCCTCACCCCCCTCTCTCACCCCCCTCTCTCACCCTCACCCCCCTCTCTCACCCTCACCCCCCTCTCTCACCCTCACCCCCCTCTCTCACCCTCACCCCCCTCTCTCACCCTCACCCCCCTCTCTCACCCTCACCCCCCTCTCTCACCCTCACCCCCCCTCTCACCCCCCCTCTCACCCCCCCTCTCACCCCCCCTCTCACCCCCCCTCTCACCCCCCCCTCTCACCCCCCCCCTCACCCCCCCTCCCTCACCCCCCCTCCCTCACCCCCCCTCTCTCACCCCCCTCCCTCACCCCCCCCTCTCTCACCCCCCTTTTTCACCCCCCCCTCTCTCATCCCCCTCCCTCACCCCCCTCCCTCACCCTCACCCCGCCCCTCCCACAGTGCGGCTGTACCCCTCCCTCCGACAGCCAGCAATGGGCCAGCCTGCGCGACAGCTGGGACTCTGCACTTTCACATAGCTGGAAGTTCTGCTCCCCCCCCCCCCCCACCCCCCTCACAGCCAGCACGGACAGCACAGATAATGCTGCAGAGCCTCCAGCAGAGAGCGGGCCACACTCACACAAACAACACATAACTGGCCACACCCAGCCCAAATGTCAACCACCACAGCCTGACGCACAGCTCCTGACTCACTGCATTCCAGTCCCACACACACTGGGGGACGGGTCACACTCACTGACCCTCGGGGGGGGACGGGTCACACTCACAAACACACACATATATACACACACACAAACACTGACTGCCGTTTGGTCTCAGATCCCATACACACCAATTTTGTACCTTGAAAACAGAAGCAGGAATTGGCCATTCGGCCCATCGAACCAGGTCTGCCATTCAATGCGATCAAGGCTGATCCACATTCAGCTCCTGTTCCTGCCTGTTGTACCTACACTGACCAATGCACAAAGGCATCCACATCTTGTTGAACCCCCTCTGCCCACTCCACCACCCCCAGTTTATAACCTGCCTTCCTGTTTTAGCCACCGAAGTAAATGATCACCTTTATCCATGTTATTATTCTCCATGCATCTTCCCCCTCTGTACACATCCTGCATCAAAGAGCTCTCCTCAATACGTCTCAAAAACCTCACCCTTTTACACTCAGCCAATTGCAGTTAATATTTGGACGCCCCAATAACATACCCCTATTTATTCCACCTGCTGTTTACCAACATACCTGTTCCACTATTTCCTGATGAATGCAGGCAGCTTTGTACAGCCCCAGCAAATTAATGGGCATCTTGATCCACCCATCTCCACTCATACAGTCTCATTCCAGGAGCCATCTGAGATGTCCCCCGTGCCTGGACTGACACTGTAATGGCACCTCCTCCCTTACATCCCCCTCGCCCAACCTGCAAGTCCTTTACCCTGTGATACCACCTTCTACCGAATTTTCAGTATCAGAGACTCGCAGCTTTGAGTTCATCTAGATACAAGGAACTGCAGATGCTGCTTCGCAAATAAAATACACAACGTGCTTAAATAGCTTTAGCTGGTCAGGCAGCATCTGTGGAGAACATGGATAGGTGACGTTTCACAGAGTGCTGGAGTAACTCAGCGGGTCAGGCAGCATCTGTGGAGAACATGGATAGGTGACGTTTCACAGAGTGCTGGAGTAACTCAGCGGGTCAGGCAGCATCTGTGGAGAACATGGATAGGTGACGTTTCACAGAGTGCTGGAGTAACTCAGCGGGTCAGGCAGCATCTGTGGAGAAGATGGATAGGTGACGTTTCACAGAGTGCTGGAGTAACTCAGCGGGTCAGGCAGCATCTGTGGAGAACATGGATAGGTGACGTTTCACAGAGTGCTGGAGTAACTCAGCGGGTCAGGCAGCATCTGTGGAGAACATGGATAGGTGACGTTTCACAGAATGCTGGAGTAACTCAGCGGGTCAGGCAGCATCTGTGGAGAACATGGATAGGTGACGTTTCTTCTGACATTGTATTGGATGGAGGTAGAGGTGGAAGAAAGGCAGGGGCAGGACAAAGCATAGTGAGCGAGGGGGGGTGATATACAGATGGTTGGACAAAGGTCAAAGATTAAAAGACAAACAATGTGAAATAGAGATAGGGATAAAGTGTGAAATGTGAAGCCAGAGGAAGGAATATAGATGAAGGGGAGGGGGATTGGCAAGATGGGTACAGCGAGGGGGGGGGGGAGATAAAGTTGGGTTGCTTGTAGGTTAGTTATTAAATGTTCATACCATTGAGGTGTAAGCTACTCAGGTGGAATACTTAATACCTGTGGCATTGAAAGTGATATTTCAAGAATTACTAGAGTCAGTAGAGGTCCCAGATAGAAACATAGAAAATAGGTGCAGGTGGAGGCCATTTGGCCGTTCGAGCCAGCACCGCCATTCATTGTGATCATGGCTGATCGTCCCCAATCAATAACCCGTGTCTGCCTTCTCCCCATATCCCATGATTCCACTAGCCCCTAGAGCTCTAACTCTCTCTTAAATCCATCCAGTAATTTGGCCTCCACTGCCCTCTGTGGTGGGGAATTCCACAAATTCACAACTCTCTGGGTAAAAAAGTTTTTTCTCACCTCAGTCTTAAATGGCCTCCCCTTTATTCTAAGACTGCGGCCCCTGGTTCCGGACTCGCCCAACATTGGGAACATTTTTCCTGCATCTAGCTTGTCCAGTCCTTTTATAATTTTATTTTTTTCTATAAGATCCTCCCTCCTCCTTCTAAACTCAAGTGAATACAAGCCTAGTCTTTTCAATTTTTCCTCATATGACAGTCCCGCCATCCCAAGGATCAATCTCGTGAACCTACTATGCACTGCCTCAATCACAAGGATGTCCTTCCTCAAATTAGGAGACCAAAACTGTACACAATACTTCTGATGTGGTCTTACCAGAGCCCTATACAACTGCAGAAGAACCTCTTTACTCCTATACTGAAATCCTCTTGTTATGAAGGCCAACATTCCATTAGCTTTCTTCACTGCCTGCTGTACCTGCACACCAACTTTCAGTGACCGGTGTACAAGGACGCCCAGGTCTTGCTGTACCTCCCCCTTACCTAACCTAACCCCTTTGAGCAAATAATCTGCCCCCTTGTTTTTGCCCCCAAAGTGGATAACCTCACATTTTTCTTAATTATACTGCATCTGCCACGCATCTGCCCACTCACTCAACCCGTCCAGGTCACCCTGCAACCTCCTAACATCCTCTTCACAGTTCACACTGCCACCCAGCTTTGTGTCATCCGCAAACTTGCTAGTGTTGCTCCTAATTCCCTTTTCCAAATCATTAATATATATGGTAAACAGTTGCGGCCCTAACACCGAGCCTTGCGGCACTCCATTCACCACTGCCTGCTATCCTGAAAAGGACCCGTTCACTCCTACTCTTTGCTTCCTGTCTGCCAACCAATTTTCTATCCATGTCAACACCTTACCCCCAATACCATGTGCTCTAACTTTAGTCACCAATCTCCCGTGCGAGACCTTATCAACGGCTTTCTGAAAGTCTAGATACACTACATCCACTGGCTCCCCTTCATCCATTTTACTGGTCACATCCTCAAAAAATTCCAGAAGATTGGTCAAGCTTGATTTCCCTTTCATAAATCCATGTTGACTTGGACTAATCCTTTTACTGCTATCCAAATGCCCCATTATTACCTCTTTAATAATTGACTCCAGCATCTGAGCATTCTAGAGCCACCTCCCTGAGGACCCTGGGATGCAGACCATCAGGCCCAGGGGATTTATCATCCTTCAGTCCCATTAGCCTACCCAATACTATTTCTCGCCTAATGAAAATTTCTTTCAGTTCCTCTACCCCCTTAGATCCTTTGTCGTCCAGTACATCTGGGAGATTGTTTGTGTCTTCCTTAGTGAAGACAGATCTGAAGTACATGTTCAACTCTTCTGCCATTACCCATAATAATTTCACCCGTGTCTGCCTTCAAGGGACCCACATTTGACTTTGCTATTATTTTTCCCTTAACATATCTAAAGAAGCTTTTACTGTCCGTCTTTATATTCCTGGCCAACTTCCCCTCATACTTCATCTTTTCAGCCTGTATTGCCCGTTTTGTTTCCTTTTGTTGTCCCCTGAAAATTTGCCCAATCCTCTGACTTCCGGCTACTCTTTGCTGTGTTATACATCTTTTCTTTTAGTTTTATTCTATCCCTAACTTCTCTTGTCAGCCACGGTTGCCTCCTACTCCCCTTAGAATCTTTCTTCATTTTTGGAATGAAATGATACTGCGTCTTCTGGATTATGCCCAGAAATTCAAGTCAAGTCAAGTCAAAAGTCAAAAGAGTCAAAAGTCAAAATCAAGTCAAAAGAGTTTATTGTCATGTGTCCCTGACAGGACAATGAAAATCTTTCTTTGCATAGTACAACAGAACTTAGAAGGCATTGACTACAATTCTATACGTAAATACACCCATGAATTAATAAATTAATAAAGTGCAAATAACAGATGGAGGGATATTAATGTTCAGAGTTCCGAGCCAGGTTTAATAGCCTGATGGCTGTGGGGAAGTAGCTATTCCTAAACCGGGTTGTTGCAGTCTTCAGGCTCCTGTACCTTCTACCCGAAGGTAGCAGGGAGATGAGTGTGTGGCCAGGGTGGTGTGGGTCCTTGATGATGCTGCCAGCCTTTTTGAGGCAAAGACTGCGATAAATCCCCTCGATGGAAGGAAGGTCAGAGCCGATGATGGACTGGGCAGTGTTTACTACTTTTTGGAGTCTTTTCCTCTCCAGGGCGCTCAAGTTGCCGAACCAAGCCACGATGCAACCGGTCAGCAAGCTCTCTACTGTGCACCTGTAGAAGTTAGAGAGAGTCCTCCTTGACAGACCAACTCTTCGTAATCTTATCAGGAATTAGAGGCACTGATGAGCTTTCTCAATAATTGCATCTGTGTTCTCGGACCAGGAAAGATCTTCACAGATGTGCACGCCCAGGAATTTGAAGCTCTTGACCCTTTCAACCATCGACCCGTTGATATAAACAGGACTGTGGGTCCCCATCCTACTCCTTCCAAAGTCCACAATCAGTTCCTTGGTTTTGCTGGTGTTGAGGGCCAGGTTGTTGTGCTGGCACCATATGGACAGTTGCTTGATCTCTCTTCTATACTCTGATTCATCCCCATCAGTGATACGTCCCACAACAGTGGTGTCGTCAGTGAACTTGATGATGGAGTTCGCACTGTGACCGGCTACGCAGTCATGAGTATAGAGTGAGTACAGCAGGGGGCTGAGCACGCAGCCTTGAGGTGCTCCCGTGCTGATTGTTATCGAGTCTGACACATTTCCACCAATGCGAACAGACTGTGGTCTGTGGATGAGGAAGTCGAGGATCCCATTGCAGAGGGATGCGCAGAGACCCAGTTCTGCGAGTTTGGTAACCAGCTTGGAGGGGATGATTGTGTTAAATGCCGAGCTGTAGTCAATGAATAACAGCCTGACATATGAGTTTTTGTTGTCCAAGTGGTCCAGAGCGGAGTGGAGGGCCAGCAAGATCGCGTCCACCGTTGATCTGTTGTGGCGGTAAGCGAACTGCAGTGGGTCCAGGTTTTTGTCGAGGTAGGAGTTGATTTGCGCCATGATCAACCTCTCGAAGCACTTCATCACCACAGGCGTTAGTGCCACAGGTCGATAGTCATTGAGGCACGTCATCTTGCTCTTCTTGGGCACCGGTATTATTGATGCCCTTCTGAAGCAGGTGGGAACCTCAGACCTCAGAAGTGACAGGTTGAAAATGTCCGTAAAAACTACAGCCAGTTGGTCCGCACAGGTTTTTAGGACACGACCAGGTATGCCATCAGGTCCAGTCGCTTTTCGAGGGTTCACCCCTCTGAAGGATTTCCTGACGTCGGCCTCTGTGACTGAGACTGAAATACCATCACAGCGAATAGGGGCTCGGGAAGGCACATCTGTGTTCTCCCTATCAAAGCGTGCGTAAAATGCATTGAGCTCATCAGAGAGTGATGTATCTCCGACATCTGAGCTGCCTCCTGGTTTTGCCTTGTAAGAGGTGATTGCATTCAGTCCCCGCCACAGCTGCCGAACATCTGTCTCATCCTCCAGCTTGGAGCAGAACTCCCTTTTGGCCTTTTTTATGGCCTTACCAAGGTCGTATCTGGACTTCTTGTAGACCACTGTGTCATCAGACATGAATGCCCGGTGTCTGGTCTTCAGAAGAGTGCGGATCTCACAGTTCATCCAAGGTTTCTGATTGGGAAACACTCGGAAGGTTTTTGTAGGGATGCAGTCCTCCACACATTTCTTTATGAAGTCTGTAACGACTGTGGCGTATTCATTCAAGTCTGTTGCCGAGTCCTTGAACATTGCCCAGTCTACAGACTCCAAACAGTCTTGTAGTTGTTCTTCTGCCCCCACCGACCAGCTCTGTACTGCCCTCACCTGTGGGGGTGCGCTCTTTAATTGCTGCCTGTACGCAGGAAGAAGCAGCACCGCGGTATGGTTGGATTTACTGAAGTGAGGGCGAGGGATAGAGCGGTAGGCATTCTTGATGGTGGTGTAGCAGTGGTCGAGGGTGTTTGGTCCTCTAGTGCAGCAGGAGACATGTTGGTGGAAGTTGGGGAGTGATTTCTTTAGGTTTGCCTTATTGAAGTCCCCAGCAATGGTGGTAAATGCCTCGGGGTAAGACGTCTGGTGTTTGCTGACCACGGCGTGCAGCTCCTTCAGTGCCAGACGGACGTCTGCCTGGGGTGGGATGTAGACCGCGGTCAGGATGATGGAGGTGAATTCCCTCGGTAAGTAGAAGGGACGGCACTTCACCGCCAGATGTTCGAGGTGTGGAGAGCAGGAGTTGGACAGGACTGCCGCGTCTGAGCACCACGCAGAGTTGACCATGAGGCAGACACCCCCTCCTCTCCCTTTCCCCGATGCCAGTGTACGGTCCATGCGGTGGATGGAGAGCTTTTCAGGCTGGACTGCTGAGTCTGGGGAGCTGGCATTGCTGCCATTGCTGTTCCACCGTCATCCCTGCTAGGATCCCTTTCCAGTCTCCCTTGGCCAGCTCCTCTCTCATGCCTTCATAGTCCCTTTTGTTCAACTGCATCATTGCCACTTCCGATTTAACCTTCTCAAATTTCCAGATGATTAAAAAATTGCCAATATTACCCCGCTGTACAAAAGGGAGCAAAGCAGAAACTATAACGCATAAGAAGGAACTGCAGATGCTGGCTTAAACCAAAGATAGACACAAAAAGCTGGAGTAACTCAGGCGACATCTCTGGAGAGAAAGAATGGGTGACGTTTCGGTTCGAGTCCCTTCTTCAGACTTCATTCAAGGAAAAGAGAAACAAGAGATATGTACTGTGAGGTAAGAGGGATATAGAATAAATGAATGAAAGATGCAAACAAGTAACGATGATAAAGGAAACAGGCCATTGTTAGCTGTTTGCTAGGTGAGAACAAGAAGTGGGTGTGACTTAGGTGGGGAGGGATGGAGAGAGAGGGAATGCAGGGGTAGCTTGAAGTTAGATAAATCAATATTCATACCGCTGGGGTGTAAGCTGCCCAAGCGAAATATGACGACCTGTTCCTCCAATTTGCGCTGGGCCTCACTCTGGTTGGCTTCCAGACACGAGCGTTGTTCCGCAGGGGTCGGTGTTGGAGCTGCTACTCTTCACATTGTATATTAATGATTTGGTTGAGGGGATTGAAGGCTTTCTGGCCAAGTTTGCAGATGATACACAAATAGGTGGAGGGGCAGGTAGTGTAAAGAAAGCAGGAAGATGGACACCAAAATCTGGAGTAACTCAGCGGGACAGGCAGCATCTCTGGAGAGAAGGAATGGGTGATGTTTCGGGTCGAGGCCCTTCTTCAGAGAAAGCAGGGACTCTGCAGAAGGACTTTGACAGGTTGGGAGAGTGGGCAGAGAAGTGGGAGATGGAATGCAGTGTAGCTAAGTGTGAAGTCATACATTTTGGTAGTAGGAATAAAGGTGTAGACTAACGGGGAGAGAATTCAGAAATCGGAGATGCAAAGGGACTTGGGAGCTGGTGCAGGATTTCCAAAAAATAATTTGCAAGTCAAATCAGTAGTAAGGAAGGCAAATGCAATGCAAGCATTTATTTCAAGAGGGCTAGAATACACACACAGGGATTGTAATGCTAAGGCGCTGAAAGGATCCCAGGAACGAGTGGGTTCACTAACATATGACGAGTATTTGAAGGCACTGTGCCTGTACGCGCTGGAGTTTAGAAGGATGAGGGGAGGGCTCATTGAAACTTACCGAATAGTGAAAGACTTGGTTAGAGTGGATGTGGAGAGGATGTTTCCACTAATGGAAGAGCCTAGGACTAGAAGTCATAGCCTCAGACTTAAAGGATGTTCCTATAGGAAGACGAGGAGGAATTTCTTTAGTCAGAGGGTGGCGAATCTGTGGAATTCTTTGCCACAGAAGGCTGTGGAGGCCAAGCAAAGAATATCTTTAAGGCAGAGATAGATAGATTCTTGATTGGTACAGGTGTCAAGGGTTATGGGGCAAGGCAGGAAAATGGGATTAGATCAGTCATGATTGAATGGCGGAGTAGACTTGATGAATAGGCTAATTCTGCTCCTATCACTTATGACTGAATATGTGATGCTGTTCTTCCACTTTGCATATGGCCACACTCTGACAATGGAGGAGGCCCAGGACAGAAAGCTCAGTGTGGGAATGGGAAGGGGAGTTAATATGGTTAGCAACCGGGAGATCCAGCAGGCTTTCACAGAACAAGCGCAAGTGTTTGGCAAAACTGTAGCCGAGGCTACGCATGGTCTCGCCAACCGGGAATACCAAATGCAGTGGGTGAGATTAGAGGAAGTGCACGTGAAGCTTTGTCTCACCTGGATCGACTGCTGGGATCCCTGGATGGAGGTGAGGTAGGAGGTATAGGGACAGGTGTACTTCCCCTGTGGTTGCAGAGTAAAGTACCTGAGGAGGAGTCTTTTTTGTGGGATGGGATGAGTTAACGAAGGATTTGTGGAGAGTGGTCTCTGCGGAAGGCCTAAAGGGGTGGAGATGGGAAGATGTGATTGGTGGTGAGATCACGTTGAAGGTGGCAGAAATGCTGAAGAAATTCAGAAGGGGAAGGGAAGATTATAAAATATTTGCAAGCACAAGGGGAAGTCTATCCTTGTTCCTTCTGGAGTGAAGGGGAGCGCGAGCAGAACGACGGGACACACTTGGGCAAGGGATCCAACTATGACATCAAGGGGGAAAACCATGTTCAATAATGAAAGAGGACCTCTTTGTTTTAGTTAAACTCTTTGCATTGAAATAGATGCAATTTGGCCTTCTTTTTACATGAGATGTATTTTTTATCCTGCTCTGCCTACTGGGTTTGCCACTGCTACACGGATGGTTTTAAACTGAATAAGGGGGGTGGGGTGTCAAATGGGATAATCGAGAACGGAGTTAAAGGGAAAGAGAGTAAAAGGATGGTTAATGACCCCAGAATTAACGGGAAAGAAAGCTCACAAAGGGATAGGAGAGTATGGCCAAGTGTAATAGGGATTGATGTGAAAGGGGCCACTTGTCAACATAATTGTATAAGGTAAGAGTGTTGTAAAAACAAGCCTGAAGGCTTTGTGTCTCAATGCGAGGAGCATTCCTAATAAGGTGGATGAGTTGAAGGTGCAGATAGCGATTAATGACTATGCTATAGTTGGGATCACGGAGACATGGCTCCAGGATGACCAAGGCTGGGAGCTGAACATCCAGGGATATTCAATATTCAGGAGGGATAGACGAAAAGGAAAAGGAGGTGGGGTAGCGTTGCTGGTGAGAGAGGAGATTAATGCAATAGAAAGGAAGGACATTAGCGTGGAGGATGTGGAATCGATATGGGTAGAGCTGCGAAACTCTAAGGGGCAGAAAACGCTAGTGGGAGCTGTGTACAGGCCACCTAACAGTAGTATTGGAGTTGGGGATGGCATCAAACAGGAAATTAGAAATGCGTGCAACAAGGGTAACACGGTTATAATGGGTGACTTCAATCTGCATGTAGATTGGGTGAATCAAATTGTCAGGGGTGCTGAGGAAGAGGATTTCCTGGAATGTATGCGGGATAGTTTTCTCAACCAACATGTGGAGGAACCAACGAGAGAGCAGGCTATTCTAGACTGGGTATTGAGTAATGAGGAAGGGTTAGTTAGCAGTCTTGTTGTGCGTGGCCCCTTGGGCAAGAGTGACCATAATATGGTTGAGTTCTTCATTAGGATGGAGAGTGACAAAATTAAGTCAGAAACAAGGGTTCTGAACTTGAACAAAGGTAACTTTGAAGGTATGAGATGTGAATTGGCCAAGAAAGACTGGCAGGTGATTCTTAAAGGGTTGACAGTGGATGTGCAATGGAAGGTATTTAAAGACTGCATGGATGAAGTACAAAAGTTGTTCATACCAGTTTGGCAAAAGAATAAATCGGGGAAGGTGGTGCATCCATGGATAACAAGGGAAATCAGGGATAGTATAAAAACAAAAGATGAGGCATACAAATTTGCCAGAAAAAGCAGCCTACCGGAGGACTGGGAGAAATTCAGAATGCAGCAGAGGAGGACAAAGGGCTTAATTAGGAAAGGGAAAATAGATTATGAAAGGAAACTGGCAGGGAACATAACAACTGACTGCAAACGTTTTTATAGATATGTGAAGAGAAAGAGACTAGTTAAAACAAATGTTGGTCCCTTGCAGTCAGAAACAGGTGAATTGATCATGGGGAACAAGGACATGGCAGACCAATTGAATAACTACTTTGGTTCTGTCTTCACTAAGGAAGACATAAATAATCTGCCGGAAATAGCAGTGGAACGGGGGTCAAATAAGATGGAGGAACTGAGTGAAATCCAGGTTAGCCGGGAGGTGGTGTTGGGTAAATTGAACGGATTGAAGGCCGATAAATCCCCAGGGCCAGATAGTCTGCATCCCAGAGTACTTAAGGAGGTAGCCACAGAAATAGTGGATGCATTAGTGATAATTTTTCAAAATTCCTTAGATTCTGGAGTAGTTCCTGAGGATTGGAGGGTAGCTAATGTAACCCCACTTTTTAAAAAAGGAGGGAGAGAGAAAGCGGGGAATTACAGACCAGTTAGTCTAACATCGGTAGTGGGGAAACTGCTAGAGTCAGTTATTAAAGATGGGATAGCAGCGCATTTGGAAAGTGGTGAAATCATTGGACAAAGTCAGCATGGATTTACGAAAGGTAAATCATGTCTGACAAATCTGATAGAATTTTTTGAGGATGTAACTAGTAGAGTGGATAAGGGAGAACCAGTGGATGTGTTATATCTAGACTTTCAGAAGGCTTTCGACAAGGTCCCGCATAAGAGATTAGCATACAAACTTAAAGCACACGGTATTGGGGGTTCAGTATTGATGTGGATAGAGAACTGGCTAGCAGACAGGAGGCAAAGGGTAGGAGTAAACGGGTCCTTTTCAGAATGGCAGGCAGTGACTAGTGGGGTGCCGCAAGGCTCAGTGCTGGGACCCCAGCTATTTACAATATATATTAATGATTTGGACGAGGGAATTCAATGCAACATCTCCAAATTTGCAGATGATACCAAGCTGGGGGGTATAGTTAGGTGTGAGGAGGATGCTTGGAGGCTGCAGGGTGATTTGGATAGGCTGAGTGAATGGGCAAATGCATGGCAGATGCAGTATAATGTGGATAAATGTGAGGTTATCCACTTTGGTGGCAAAAACATGAGGGTAGACTATTATCTGAATGGTGGCAGATTAGGAAAGGGGGAGATGCAACGAGACCTGGGTGTCATGGTACACCAGTCATTGAAAGTAGGCATGCAGGTGCAGCAGGCAGTGAAGAAAGCAAATGGTATGTTAGCATTCATAGCGAAAGGATTTGAGTATAGGATGCAGTATAATGTGGATAAATTTGATTTGAGTATAGATGCAGTATAATGTGGATAAATGTGAGGTTATCCACTTTGGTGGCAAAAACATGAGGGTAGACTATTATCTGAATGGTGGCAGATTAGGTAAGGGGGAGATGCAACGAGACCTGGGTGTCATGGTACACCAGTCATTGAAAGTAGGCATGCAGGTGCAGCAGGCAGTGAAGAAAGCAAATGGTATGTTAGCATTCATAGCGAAAGGATTTGAGTATAGGAGCAGGGAGGTTCTACTGCAGTTGTACAGGGTTTTGGTGAGGCCACACCTGGAGTACTGCGTACAGTTTTGGTCTCCAAATCTGAGGAAAGACATCCTTGCCATAGAGGGGGTACAGAGAAGATTCACCAGACTGATTCCTGGGATGTCAGGACTTTCATATGAGGAAAGATTGGATAGACTCGGTTTGTACTCGATGGAATTTAGAAGATTGAGGGGGGATCTTATAGAAACCTACAAAATTCTTAAGGGGTTGGACAAGCTAGATGCTGGAAGATTGTTCCCGATGTTGGGGGAGTCCAGAACAAGGGGTCACAGTCTAAGGATAAGGGGGAATTCCTTTAGGACCGAAATGAGGAAAACATTCTTTACACAGAGAGTGGTGAGTCTCTGGAATTCTCTGCCACAGAAGGTAGTTGAGGCCAGTTCATTGGCTATATTTAAGAGGGCGTTAGATGTGGCACTTGTGGCTAAAGGGATCAGGGGGTATGGAGAGAAGGCAGGTACGGGATACTGAGTTGGATGATCAGCCATGATCACATTGAATGGCGGTGCAGGCTCGAAGGGCCGAATGGCCTACTCCTGCACCTATTTTCTATGTTTCTATGTTTCTATGAAAGGATTTGAGTATAGGAGCAGGGAGGTTCTACTGCAGTTGTACAGGGTTTTGGTGAGGCCAGACCTGGAGTATTGCGTACAGTTTTGGTCTCCAAATCTGAGGAAAGACATCCTTGCCATAGAGGGGGTACAGAGAAGATTCACCAGACTGATTCCTGGGATGTCAGGACTTTCATATGAGGAAAGATTGGATAGACTCGGCTTGTACTCGCTGGAATTTAGAAGATTGAGGGGGGATCTTATAGAAACTTACAAAATTCTTAAGGGGTTGGACAAGCTAGATGCTGGAAGATTGTTCCCGATGTTGGGGGAGTCCAGAACAAGGGGTCACAGTCTAAGGATAAGGGGGAATTCCTTTAGGACCGAAATGAGGAAAACATTCTTTACACAGAGAGTGGTGAGTCTCTGGAATTCTCTGCCACAGAAGGTAGTTGAGGCCAGTTCATTGGCTATATTTAAGAGGGCGTTAGATGTGGCCCTTGTGGCTAAAGGGATCAGGGGGTATGGAGAGAAGGCAGGTACGGGATACTGAGTTGGATGATCAGCCATGATCACATTGAATGGCGGTGCAGGCTCGAAGGGCCGAATGGCCTACTCCTGCACCTATTTTCTATGTTTCTATCTCCTCTAGGAGACGGTACCTTCCTATCTGAAAATAAGCACAAAAAGCTGGAGTAACTCAGTCGGCCAGGCAGCATCTCCGGAGAGAAAGAATGGGTGACATTTTGGGTCGAGGCCTTTCTTCAGACCTATCTGAACATTTGCTTTGTCCTTTGCCCTGCCAACTCATTGTGTGTGGTTCTGATTGCCACATTATGGAACATTAAACAGTAGTGCACAGAAACATGCCCTTCATCTCATCAAGTCTACACCAACCATGATCCCACATCCCAGGAATTAACCTTGTAAACCTACGCTGCATTCCACCAATAGCAAGAATGTCCTTCCTCAAATTAAGGGACCAAAACTGCACACAATACTCCAGGGCTCTGTACAACTGTACATCTCCTTCTACAACTCCCCTGGCATCCTGCTCCAGGAACCTACCATGCTCCGTACAAAAATACTTGCCTCACAAATCTTTAAATGTTGCCCCTCGCACATCAAACCTAGGCCCTCTAGTCTTTGGTAGACAGAAATGCTGGAGAAACTCAGCGGGTGAGGCAGCATCTATGGAGTGAAGGAAATAGGCAACGTTTCGGGTCAAAACCCTTCTTCAGACTGATGTGAGGGTGGGGGGTGGGGGGGAGGCGGGAAGAAGAAAGGAAGAGGTGGAGCCAGTGGGCTGAGGGAGAGCTGAGAAGGGGAGGAGAAAGTAGGGACTTCCTTAAATTAGAGAAGTCAATGTTCATACCACTGGGGTTCAAACTGCCCAAGCGAAATATGAGGTGCTGCTCCTCCAATTTATGGTGATCCTCACTCTGGCCATGGAGGAGGCCCAGGACAGAAAGGTCAGATTCGGAATGGGAGTTGAAGTGCTGATCCACCGGGTGATCAGGTTGGTTATTGCGAACCGAGCAGAGGTGTTCAGCGAAGCCTACGCTTGGTCTCACCGATGTAGATCAGCTGACATCTAGAGCAGCGAATGCAATAGATGAGGTTGGAGGAGGTGCAGGTGAACCTCTGCCACACCTGGAAAGACTGCTTGGGTCCTTGAATTGAGTCAAGGGAGGAGGTAAAGTGACGTGTTGCCTTTCCTGCAGTTGCAAGAGAAAGTGCCCGGAGAGGGGGTGGGAAGGGACGAATTGACCAGGCAGTTCCGGAGGGAGTTGTCTCTGCAGAAAGCAGACAGGGGAGGAGATGGGAAGATGTGGCAAGTGGTGGGATCACGTTGGAGGTGGCGAAAATGAAGGAGGATTATTTGTTGTACGTGACAGCTGGTAGGGTGGAAGGCAGGCACGTGCCATGAGTAATTACTCAGGGTAGGCACTCAGTCGGATTAAAAAATAAATAAACCGCGCATGCGCAGATTGTTCTCCGTAAAAATTAAAATATAAACAGTAACAATTCCATTTGCCCTAGTCTCCTTTATTCTGAATTACTGAATGGGTGGGGGGGGGGGGGGGGTGAAGGGTGATGGCAGGTGGAGAGATGGTGGGAAAAACGGGAACACACAGGGAAAAGTTGAATCAGTTGTCATCTTATTGAATGACAACACTTGTTCAAGTGACCATTTGGGGGAACAGTTCCTTTCACAGCGTGTGGAGAGCCTGTGCCAGGGGTAAACTTGCGGGGAGAGCAGGACTGTTGAGAATGAGGGGGTCGGGGATAATGCCAGTAACTCACTCGCTTACCGCTGCCGCGCGCTCTAGGCGTGGAGCCACCACATTGTAGCCGGGGATAGAAGCAGCTCGGGAGCTGCGACCGGCCGCCGGGACCCGACAGTCAAACTGTCCGCCACTTCAACGCCTTCTGCCGGCCCGCTCACCTTTGGCAGTGCTCTCCGTCTGAACACCTCTCACCTGCCGCTCGCTCATGTCAGCGGCTTCCTGCAAATCCTTAAATTCCCGCAGCCAAGTAACCTCAATTGCACTGTCGGAATTTAAGGATTTGCGGGACATGAGTGAGGCCAGCGAGCGGCAGGAGAGAGGTTTTGCACGCCTCCGTGCAAGGAGCGTCGCAAGTGGCATGCCCCAACCCCCTCCTTCGCACCATTCGTGCCCTCCTCGCAACTTTACCCCGGGCCAGACTACCCAAATGCTGTGAAAGGAGCTCTCCCCCCACCCCCACACCCCCACAACCCGGGAAATACAGTATTTACGGTTTATGTAAAAACATAAACACAAAATGTACTTACCACATTATCGGTACACGAGCTCCATTCTTCTCTCCCTGTTTCCTAAGATACACTTAAAATAATGCCAATCCATATTTGAAAACCCCGCCAAGAAACTAGTGCTGCGCATGCGCAGTGCTGCAAAGGCAGAATTTCAGCTGCCTTCAGCCCGGCTTGAATTGACGCTTGAAGCAGCGCTGACGGCACGTGGGCTGCACAGACCTTCAAGGGTTACAAGCGGTGCGGGTGAAAGGCACGGAGAATTATGCCTACCTAAGAGATCGATCTCTTACATAGGCATAATTCTCCCATGCCTTTATTATTTATATTTAGTAATTACTATGTTATAATTTTAGTCAGGGTAGGCAGTGCCTACCTTGCCTACCCTGACAGCACGTGCCTGGTGGAAGGTGAGGATAAGGGGGACTCGGCCCTTGTTGCGAGTTGGGGGATGGGCTGAGGGAGAAGTGAGAAGGGGAGGAGACAGTAAGGGTTAACAGAATTGGGCCTGTTTCCTTTATCATCGATACTTTTTTGCATATCTTTCATTCATTGTTCTTTATCTCTCCACATCACCGTCTATATCTCTCGTTTCCCTGATCCCTAACCAGTCTGAAGAAGGGTCTCGACCCGAAACGTCGCCTATCTCCTTCGCTCCTTAGATGCTGCTGCACCCGCTGAGTTTCTCCAGCCTTTTGTGTACCCTCGATTCTCCAGCATCTGCAGTTCCTTCCTTAACGGTTTATAGTGGATGTTGGTCAGTAGTCTATCACCTGCGATGGAGATAGTGAGGTCAAGAAATGGTAGGGAAATGTCGGAAATGGTCCAGGTGTATTTGAGTGCCAGATGGAAGTTAGTGGCGAAATGGATGAAAGTGAGTTGTGTGTGCAGGAGGTAGCACCAATGCAGTCGTTGATGTAGCGGAGTTAGAGTTCAGTGATAGGGGCACGGTACGCCTCGAACAAGTATTGTTCGACATTGCCCCCCCTCTGTGATTCCCCCTTCCCTCCAACTCTACGACCTGCCCCGCATCTAGTCTTTGGCGTTTCCTCTCCATCTCCATCTCCATCCCACACTAGGATGGTTGTTTGGCTCTCTGCTTCTTCCTTGGTCAAAGGCTTCACCAGTTCCCCTTCACCACCAGGCTGGCTCCTGCAAGTCCACTCACCTCTTCATCAAACTGCTGCTTCAGGGTTGTGTGGCCAAGTTGTAATAATAATAATAATAATAATACTAATAATAATAATAATCATAAATACTTTATTGATCCCCTCAGGGAAATTCAGATGTCCAAGAGCCAACGACCAACAAACCCACACATTCAGAACGAAATTAGACAAAAAATACATAAAATACAATATGGACAATACCTGAAAGCAATAAATACTTAAAAAGACCCAATAATGAACTATGACAAATGAAAAGCATCCCCATACAGCCTAGCGGTCAGTATTATAAAATCTAATGGCGGCAGGGGTGAAAGATCTCCTGAACCGCTCTGTTCTACAGCGCAGGCAGAGTAGTCGGTTGTTGTTCTGTGTGCTCTTTTGACCCCCCATAATTTCATGGAGGGGGTGCCCGGAGTTGTCGAGGATGGCCTGTAACTTGCTCCTTATACGCCTCTCAAGCACATCCCCCACTCTCCACTCTCCCCCCCAGCACTGAGCTTGCTCGTTTTACCAGCTTGACCAACTTCTTGCTGTTTTTTGCACTGATGTTGTTGCCCCAGCATACAACAGCGTAGAAAATGACACTTGCAACCACAGTATAGTAAAATAGGTACAGCATGTCATTGTGCACATTGAAGGATCTGAGCCTTCTGAGGACAAAGAGTTATGGCAGTCTCTTGTGATATGGGGAACTGTGCTATTTATTTCTTATTCAAGGCCCTCCTTCAAGTCTTCCTTCTACATTGAATACCATATTGGTGTTGCTTCCTGTGTTCATGTGCAACTCCAATGTTTCACTTCCTTTGCTGCCCAGTTTCACATAAATGGTCCATATCCCCCCGTTCCCTTCTTCAGACCCCTGTCTCCAGTTCAGGAGATAGATTGGTGGTTAACATCTATGACTATTCCCTTCCCCTTATGGATTTCTCCATCACCATCTTGGCAGAAAGGCCAACAACTAATATCCATGTGTCCACTCATTCCTCTGCTGCCTCAATGGGTCTTCCTCCCACTGGAAGAAAACTATTCCATTCCATCTGCAACTTCCTCAGTCTCTGTCAAACCCAGGTAATGAAGAGGTTTTCCACACAGAAGTCTCTGATACATCCTCCTTCTCACTTAAACAAAGTTGACAGAGTGTTTTTGTTCGCAGAATCATACAGCCTACACTAAACCCACCCGCCTGCATTTAGTCCATATCCCTCTAAACCTTTCCTATCCATGTTCCTGTCCAAGTATCTGATCAGACCATATAAATCACCACACCCTATTCTCACTCCCTCTCCCCCCATGCAGAAGGAGTCCTGGTTGAAATTTTTGAGTTGTCCTTAAATACAGGAGAGGCGCCGGAAGACTGGAGGGTGCAAATGTTGGGCCTCTTTTCAAGAAGGGCTGCAGGGAAAATACTGGGAACTATAGGCTGGTGAGCTTAACCTGTGTAGTTGGTAAGTTACTGGAGGGTCATACGGGTATTTGGATGGGCAAGGGCTGATTAGGGCTAGTCAGCGTGGTTTTGTGCATCCGTAAACTTGGAGATGCCGCTCTGCATGTTCTCATCCAAATCATTGATGTAGATGACAAACAGTAACGGGCCCAGCACTGAACCCTCAGGCACACCACTAGTCACAGGCCTCCAGTCTGAAAAGAAACCTTCCACCATCACCCTCTGCTTCTTTTCCATGAAGCCACTTTTCCATCCATTCAACTATCATTCCTTGGTTATCATGCAATCTAACTTTCCAGAGTAGCCGATCATGTGGAACCTAGTCGAATGCTTTGCTGAAGTCTGTACATACAACATCTACAGCTCTGTCGACCTCATCGACCTTTTTGGTCAAGTCTTCAAAAAAATTCAATACAAAAAAGTGTGAGGTGTTGCATTTTGGGACGTCGAACAAGGGCAGGACTTACACAATAAATGGTAGGTCTCTGGGTAGTGTTATAGAGCAGGAGGATCTAGGAGTACAAGTGCATCGTTCCTTGAAGGTCGAGTCGCAGGTAGATAAGGTGGTCTAAAAGGCTTTTGGCACTTTGGCCTTCATCAGTCAGAGTATTGAGTATTGAAGTTGTGAGGGCATGTTGCAGTTGCATAAGACGTTGGTGAGGCCGCATTTAGAATATTGTGTTCAGTTCTGGGCACCATGTTATAAGAAAGATATTGGCAAGCTTGAAAGGGTTTAGAAAAGATTTACGAAGATGTTGCCAGGACTAGAGGGTGTGGGCTACAGGGAGAGGTTGAGTAGGCTGGGTCTCTATTCCATGGAGTGCAGGAGGACGAGGGGTGATCTTATGGAGGTGTATAAAATCATGAGAGGAATAGATCGGGTAGATGCACAGAGTCTTATGCTCAGAGTAGGGGAATCGAGGACCAGAGGACATAGGTTCAAGGTGAAGCGGAAAAGATTTAATAGGAATCCGAGGGGTAACTTTTTCACATGAAGGTTGGTTGGTGTGTGGAACAAGCTGCCAGATAAGGTACTTGAGGCTGGGACTATCCCATCATTTAAGAAACAGTTAGACAGGCACATGGATAGGACAGGTTTGGAGGGATATGGGCCAAGCATGGGCAAGTGGGACTAGCGTAGTTGGGACATTGTTGGCCAGTGTGGGCAGGTTGGGCTGAAGGACCTGTTTCCACTCTATGACTATGTATTTGTACACCGTGGATGGCTTGATTGTAGTCATGGACAGTCTTTCCGTTGTCTGGTTAGCACGCAACAAAATAGCTTTTCACTGTACCTTGGTACACGTAACAATAAACTAAGCTCAAACTCAACTCACCTTCTACCCCGCTAGCCTGAGCATTGAACGGATCGCCCTTCACCATTGACCACGCCACCAGACTCACTGGCCAGCCTCCCGAGTATGTGAGACTGCTGCTCTACTCTCTCTCCATCTTTCTGCAGGCACTCCCATGGAGATGTAGTCGTCTCCCTGCACCCCTTTAGCGTGCCTTCCCATCTCCTTTCCCCATGGGGATGCTGCCCACCCCATCCCCGGGCTACAACCAGCCATCATTCCCCGCCGAGCATCCCTGGTCTGACCTGGTCTGGTCCAGGCCTTGGCAACGCCCGGCCCCGTCGCCATGGAGACGCCGCCCGCCCCGGGCCGGAGCCACTTCCTGGTTACCGACCGGAAGCCCCGCCCCACTATGTGACGGTTTCCGGCCAGTGACGCAACCACAACAACACAAGATGGCGGCGGCGGTGGAGGGAGGAGAGTGGCCGCGGCCCGGGGCAGAGACAGAGACCGAGACCGAGCCCGGGTCAGAGGGAGAGTCAGCGAGTAGCGGGCTGTGCACCGGGCCCGGGGCAGAGACAGAGTCAGAGACAGGGGCAGGGGCGGCGAGTAGCGGGCTGTGGACCGGGCTCGGGGCGGAGACAGAGTCAGCGGCGGCGGAGGGCGAGCGGCCGGGCCCCGGCGGACAGGCAACGAGGCCCGGGGCAGAGGAGGAGGAGGAGGAGGGGGGAGAGCGGCTGGGCCCCGGAGGCGAGGCGGCCGGCGGCCCGGGCCCCGAGGACAGCGGCGATCTACAGCGGGCGGAGGAGCGGCTCGGCCGGCTGCTGGCCCAGTGTGAGCCGGGGCTGCTGCTGCTGCAGCGGCTGCTGGTGTGGGAGCGGCCGGCGCACAGCGGCCTCATGTTGCTCGGCCTCAGCGGCGTCTTCTGGTAAAGTGGCGGCCGGAGCAGCACCGTCCGCCCCGGCACCGTGTCCGCCTCCTCCCCGCAGCGCCAGTCCGCTCCTCTCCGCTCAGACCCCGCACCCTCTGCACTCACTCGGCAGCCGCCGCATCGACCCCCGCCATCAGCTGGCGCTGTCTCCACAGTAACCCCCGGGGTTGAGAGACCATCCCCAACACTCTTGCACAGTCATGATCATAGAGACATGCAACGTGGAAACAGGCACCGACCCAACTCGTAAATGCCCACCAAGATGTCTCTGCCATGTGCCCGTAGGCTCAAATCCTTCTAAACCTTTTCTAGGGATTAACGGGTCCCTTTCAGAATGGCAGGCAGTGACTGGTGGGGTACCGCAAGGCTCGGTGCTGGGACGACAGCTATTTACAATAGACATCAATGATTTGGATGAAGGGATTTAAAGTAACATTAGCACATTTTCAGATGACACAAAGCTGGGTGGCAGTGTGAACTGTGAGGAGGATGCCATGAGAATGCAGGGTGACTTGGACAGGTTGGGTGAGTGGGCAGATCCAGTTTAACGTGGATAAATGTGAGTTTATCCATTTTGGTGGCAAAAACAGGAAGGCAGATTACTATCTAAATGGTGTCAAGTTGGGGAAAAGGGAAAGACCTGGGGGTCCTTGTTCATCGTCAATGAAAGTAAGCATGCAGGTACAGTAGGCAGTGAAGAAAGCGAATGGCATGTTGGCCTTTATAACAAGAGGAGTTGAGTATAGGAGCAAAAAGGTCCTTCTGCAGTTGTATAAGGCCCTGGTGAGACCACACCTGGAGTATTGTGTGCAGTTTTGGTCCCTTAATTTGAGGAAGGACATTGCTATTGAGGGAGTGCAGCGTAGGTTTACAAGGTTAATTCCCGGGATGGTGGGACTGTCATATGCTGAGAGAATGGAGCGGCTGGGCTTGTACACTCTTGAGTTTAGAAGGATGGGAGGGGATCTTATTGAAACATATAAGATTATTAAGGGTTTGGACACGCCACAGGCAGGAAACGTGTTTCTGATGTTGGGGGAGTCCAGAACCAGGGTGCACTGTTTAAGAATAAGGGGTAAGCCATTTAGAACGGAGATGAGGAAACACTTTTTCACACAGAGTGTTGTGAGTCTATGGAATTCTCTGCCTCAGGGGGCGGTTCTCTGGATACTTTTAAGAGAGTGCTAGATAGGGCTCTTAAAGACAGCGGAGTCAAGGGAAGTGGGGAGAAGGCAGAGACGGGGTACTGATTGGGGATGGTCAACTATTATCACATTGAATGGCGGTGCAGGCTCGAAGGGCCAAATGCCTTACTCCTGCACCTATTGTCTATCCATGTAACTGTACACGTTGTGATTATACCTGCCTCATAGTCTTAGAGTATACAGTGTGGAAACAGACCTTCGGCCCAACTTGCCCACACCAGCAAACATGTCCCAGCTAAACTAATCACATCTGCCTGAATTTGATCCATATCCCTGCAAACCTGTCCTATCAATGTACCTGTCTAACTGTTTCTTCAATGCTGGTTTAGTCCCAGCCTCAACTACCTCCCCAGGCAACTTGTTCCATACACCCACATATGATGAGCGTTTGATGGCCTGTACTCGCTCGAGTTTAGATGAATGAGGGGGGACCTAATTGAAATGTATCGAATAGTGAAAGGCTTAGATAGAATGGATGTGGAGAGGATGTTTCCACTAGCGGGAGAGTCTGGGACTAGAGGTCATAGCCTTAGAATTATTTGCCACTGAAGGCTGTAGAGGCCAAAATTGATATTTTTTATTAGTATGGGTGTCAGAGGTTATTGCAAGAGAATAGGGTTAGGAGGGAGCGATAGATCGTTCATCATTGAATGGCGGAGTAGACTTGATGGGTCAAATAGACTAATTCTGCACCTATCACTTATGATGTTATGACCCACCACTCTTTGTGTGAAAAAGCCTTAAACCTATGTCCTTTGGCCAAGAGACTCAGTACATCTACCTGATCTATTTGTTTCATCATTTTATACACCTCCATAAGACCACCTTTCATCCTCCTGCACTCCAAGGAATAGAGTCCCAGCCTACTCAAGCTCTCCCTATAGCTCAGACCCTCTAACCCTGGCAACATCCTTGTAAATCTTTTCTGTACCCGTTCCAGCTTGACAACATCTTTCCTGTAATAGGGTGCCCAGAACTGAACACAATACTCTAAATGTGGCCTCACCAACGTCTTATACAACTGCGACTCCACCTTCAAGGAACCATGCACCTGTACTCTATGCTCTACAACACTCTACAGAAGCCTACCATTCACTGTGTAGGTCCTGCCCACGTTAGACTTCCCAAAATGCTACACCTCACACTTCTCTGTATTAAATTCCATCAATTGAGCGATGCTGGCTCGAAGGGCCGAATGGCCTCTTCCTGCACCTATTGTAACCATTCCTCACCCACCTGACCAATCGATCCAGATCCTGCTGCAATTTTTCACAAACATTTTTACTATCTGCAAAACCACCCACTTTCTATATCATCTGCAAACTTGCTAATAGAACATAGCAACATAGAAAAATAGGTGCAGGAGTAAGCCATTTGGCCCTTCGAACCAGCACCGCCATTCAATATGATCATGTCTGATCATCTAAAATCAGTACCCCGTTCCTGCTTTTTTCCTCATATCCGTTGATTCCTTTATGCCTATGAGCTAAATCTAACTCTCTTGAAAACACCCCATGAATTGGCCTCCACTGCTTTCTGTGGCAAAGCATTCCACAGATTCACAACTCTCCGGGTAAAAATGTTTTCCACATTTCAGTCCTAAATGCCCAATTCCTTATTCTTGAACTGTGACCCCTGGTTCTGGACTCCCCCAACATGGGGAACATTTTTCCTGCATCTAGCCAGTCCAATCCCTTAAGAATTGTATGTACTTCCATAAGATCCCCTCTCGTCCTTCTAAATTCCAGTGAATACAAGCTCAGTCCACCCATTCTTTCATCATGTCAGTCCTGCCATCCTGGGAATTAACCTGGTGAACCTTCTCTGCATTCCCTCAATAGCAGTAATGTCCTTCCTCAAATTAGGAGACTAAAATTGCACACAATACAATACAATGCAATTGCACAGAAGCCAATTTTCTATCCATTCAACTCTCTCCTTGGATTCCATGCGATCTAATCTTCCAGAGCAGCCTACCATGTGGAATCTTGTCGAAAGCCATACTGAAGTCCATATATACAATATCTACAGCTCATCGACCTTTTTGGTCACGTCTTAAAAAAAAACTCAATCAGACGTGTGAGATATGACATCCCACGTACAAAACCATGCTGACTATCCCTAATCAGAGCTTGACTGTTTAAATTCCTGTACAACCTATCCCTCAGAATACCCTCTAGTAACTTTCCAACTACAGATGTTATGCTCACTGGCCTATAGTTCCCAGCTTTTTCCCTGCAGCCCTTCTTGAAAAGAGGCCCAACATTTGCCACCCTCCAGCCTTCCGGCACCTCTCTTGTATTTAAGGACGACTTGTAAATTTCCACCAGGGCTCCGGCAATTTCTTTGCTGGTTTCCCACAATGTCCTTAGATGTATCTGATCAGGCCCTGGAGATTTGTCTACCTTCCTACACATTAGTACATCCAGAACCTCTTCGACCACAACACAGACTGCTCTCAAGGCACTTCTATTGACTGAACAAAGTTCCTCCATCCTCAGTAAATACAGAGGAGAAATATTCCCTATCCTGTGGCTCCACACAGAGGTGACCGCTATGATTCCTGAGGGGCCCCACCCTCTCTAGTTACCCTTTTCCCCCTTATGTATTTATAAAATCTCTTAGGATTGTCCTTAATGCATCTGCCAGAGCTATCTCCTGGCCCCTATTTGCCCTTCTAATTTCCTTTTTTACTTTGCTCCTTAGTTCCTGAAACTCCTCCATGGAAACTCCAGATCACAGCTGCCTATACCTGTCCCACGCATCCTTCTTATTCTTGACTAAAGCCTCCATTTCTGTCGCCAGCCAAGCTTCCTTGTGTTTGCTGCCTTGCCCTTTGCCCTCAACTACCTCCTCTGGCAGTGTTCCATAGACCCACCAACCTGTGTGGAAATAGTTGCCCCTGAGGATCTTATTAAATGATTCCCCTCTCATCTTTCGTCTATGCTCTGATTATCCAATGTATCCATCCCCCTGATGACGTAATGGATTCCTAAGGTGATCCGTCAGCCTCAGTGCTCCAACTCTTGCATTTGATGTTATGACGGGTAAAAGCATACCTGCCAGTTATATCTTTGACATGGGATAGCAGGGAGTTCTTGCGGAGGGACGTTGGGGTCCAAATCCATAGTTCCCTGCAAGTGGCAAGGATGAAGAATGTGTATGGTTTGCTTGCCTTTGTCAGTTTTAAACGGCTTTGGCCAGGCCATGTTTAGATTACTTTGTGCAGTTCTAGTCACCCCATTGCAGGAAGGATGTGAAGGCTTTGGCGAGGGTGCAGAAGAGGTTTACCAGGATGCTGCCAGGATTACAGGCTATCAGCTGTCATTGTCATAGGTTAACAATATTGTGATCATTTTCTCTGGAATGTCGGAGGTTGAGTTGAGGCATGATAGTAATATCTACAATTACAAGATCCATTGACAGGGTAGACAATCAAAACGATTTTCCCTCGAGTGGAAATGTCAAGGACTGGAGGGTGAGAGTGATGGGTGCATAAACGTGGCTGGCAAGGGTGGTGATAGATATGATGGTGGCATTTATAGACACATGGGTCAACAGGGCATGGAGTGATGTGGACCACACACAGGCAACGTGGCATTATCAATGGTGTTGGTATACTGGGCCAGAGGGTCTGTTCCTGTGCTAAACTGGTCTATGAGGGGATGAATGGGGCCCTCCTGTCTTATGACATACTAAGTACTTAAATCCCAGAGCTCCTCTGTAGAGAGGTGAGGCAGGTATTGGGTGTGGATGTGGCAGAGTTGGGGTGCAGGGGAATGGTGTTGGTGAGATCGTGACCAGTCTTGGGCCGATGATGTGGGGCTCTTCAATCTCAGCAATCAGTTCTTTCGATCAATCAATGCTGAACGACGCCTTTGTCAACAGGTTGTTTTCCTCCACGTCTCTGCGACCGATCTTCCTCATCAGTTCATCTTTGTTGGGCATTTTGTTGCTGGATCGTTGGAAGAGTGGTGTGTTGGCCCGTGTCATGGGTAAGTCTCACATACCTGGTGCATAATGGGAACCAAAGATCCTATAGCAAGCAAGATAGATCACTCCACGAAAAAGACATAGTACGGTCATGGGCAGATTCATGGGTCATTTTCGGCCCCATTTCCGTAACCGGTTTCCGTCTCCGCACCAAAGACCCCGTAGCGGAGCAAAGACACTAGTGCGGAGACGGAAGCCGGTTACGGAAACATCCTCATAAAAATAAAAGTTCTTTGGTAAAAATCTTCTCCTCATTTTCCCAATTACTAAATGCCCCAATACGCTGCCACCCCATCGGTCCTCACCCACCCCTATCTCCGTTGTCACCCTGGCTGTGCTCTGCAGTCTCTATCTACCCAGACCCTGTACCCCATCCACCCCCCTGCTCCACAATTAGTTGCCCTCTCGCCCTCGCGGTGTGCTCAAGGTGATCACCTTTGTCCGTTTTATCTCCACAGTGCAACATCCAGTGGACGAAGACGTGAGGTACGTTCCCTCTGCACCAGCCGCAGTTCTTTAGCTGCAGACAAATGCAGATTGTGCAGCCCCAGGGCTGGACAGAGGATGTGGTGGGTTGGTCAATCAGACAGGTATTGTCATTTTGGGAAGTATGGGGAGAATGTGTTTGGGGTACAGTTTAACAGTGACAGGTGCAATGTGATGGGAATGGTAGACTTCCAATGGAGGGGAGAAGAGCAGATTAGCGGGAGTTTCAGATGCACTGGAACAGAAGTGTGGTGAGATTGTGTGATTTTAATTACCCATCAATGATTACAACAACGTTAAAGGAAGAGCTTCTAAACTGATGAGAGATACAAAGAAGGTGATTGCCCACAGTCTTTCCCCCTGGAGTGTATTACTGGAGGGCAGAGGTTTAAGGTAAGCGTGGGAAAGATTTCTAGAGGCAATCTCTTCTGAGAGGGTGGTGGATACATGGAGTGAGCTGCCAGAGGAGGAAGCGGGTGCAATTAAAAGACATTTGTACAGGTACATGGATGGGTTCAGCAGGAGATTGACCAAACATAGGCAAATGGGGGTAGTTTGGATGGGGCATGGACGAGTCGGGCCAAAGGGCTTGTTTCCGTGCTGTATGACTGACTCCAAGACACTACGGATGCTGGAACCTGGAGCACAAGACCAGCTGATGATGGAACTCTGGATGGAGGTTGGTGTGTTGGGTTGACACAGGCAGGGCCTCGACTCAAAACATTCATCACCCCTCCAGCCCACAGATGCTGCTTGATCTGCTGAGTTCCTGCAGACGTTTGTTTGGTTCAGGTACAAGCTAACCACTTTCCCACAAGAAGGAAAAGGTCGGAGAACCAAAGCCAGAGCTCCTTGAATGATGAGAAGTTTGGTGAATGTGATGAAATAAAAAAGCTAAATACTTCAAACAAGAATCAGGTTACAAGAAGCTAAGAAGTGAAGAAACATAGAAACATAGAAATTAGGTGCAGGAGTAGGCCATTCGGCCCTTCGAGCCTGCACCGCCATTCAATATGATCATCCAACTCAGTATCCCGTACCTGCCTTCTCTCCATACCCTCTGATCCCCTTAGCCACAATGGCCACATCTAACTCCCTCTTAAATATAGCCAATGAACTGGCCTCAACTACCCTCTGTGGCAGAGAGTTCCAGAGACCCACCACTCTGTGTGTGAAAAAAGTCCTTCTCATCTCGGTCCTAAAGGATTTCCCCCTTATCCTTAAGCTGTGACCCCTTGTCCTGGACCTCCCCAACATCGGGACGAAACATGAAATGCAAATAAATCATCCAACGTATAGTGACGCTTGACATAAAGCAGAACTGCAAACCTCCTGCATCTGTGGTCCTGACCTAAAGCATTGTCCATTATCAGTCCACACACAGAACAACACAGAACCCAGCCCTGAGGCCAAGCATGGAGCCAAGACCAAACAGCCCGCACTATAATCCATATCCCTCCATTTCCTGCATATCCATGTGTTTATCCAAAAGTCTCCTAAATGCCACTAGTGTATCTGCCTCCACAACCAACCCTGACAGTGTCTTCCAGGAACATAGTGAAAGAAAAAGTATTCAGGGGTGAAGCATCTTTGAAAAGGAAAAAGCTGCCAGGAATAGATGAAATAAATCCAAAACACAAAGTGCTGGAGGAACAAAGCGGCTTAGGCAGCATCTGTGACTGGAATGAACCCAATGATGGATTTTGGGGAAGAAAGCTGGAAAAGAGGTTGGGCCGGGACAAGTGATAGGGGTTTGATATTTCCACCCTGGGGAAAAAGATTCTGACTGTCTATACTATCTTGAGACTTAGATACAGCACGGAAATAGGCCTTTCGACCCACCAAGTCCGCACCGTCAGCAATCGCCCTGTATACCAAGGGTTCCCAACCTGGATACTGGGGAGGAATTGCAATTTTTAGAAGCCAATTAACCTATAAACCTGCACGTCTTTGGAATCTGGGAAAAAAACCGAAGCATCTGCAGAAAGCCCACATTGTCACAGGGAGAACGTACAAACTCCGTATAGACACCTGTAAACACGATTTAACCTGGGTCTCTGGCGCTGTGAGGCAGCAACTTTACCACTGGTTACACAAAAGGCTGGAGAAACTCAGCGGGTGCAGCAGCATCTAAGGAGCGAAGGAGATAGGCGACGTTTCGGGTCGAGACCCTTCTTCAGACTGGTCAGGGATCAGGGAAACGAGAGATAAAGAACAATGAATGAAAGATATGCAAAAAAGTATTGATGATAAAGGAAACAAGCCATTGTAAGCTGTTTGTGGTGTGAAAATGAGAAGCTAGTGCGACTTGGGGGGGGGGGGGGGGGGAGATGGAGAAGGAATGTCAGGGCCCGAGGGCTGAGGGAGAGGTGGGGAGGGGGAGGAGGCAGCCAGGGTTAACAGAATTGAGAAAATTCAATGTTTAAGCCCAGAGGATGCAGACTCCCCAAGCGGAATATGAGGTGCTGTTCCTCCAACTTGCGGTGTTCCTCACTCTGGCCGTGGAGGAGGCCCAGGACCGAGAGGTCGGATATGGAATGGGAGGGGGAGTTAAAGTGCTGAGCCACCGGGAGGTCGGGTTGGTTATTGCAGACCTAGCAGAGGTGTTTGGCGAAACGATCGCCCAGCCTCCGCTTGGTCTCACCGATGTAGATCAGCCGGCATCTGGAGCAACGGATGCAGTAGATGAGGTTGGAGGAGGTGTGGGTGAACCTCTGTCGGACTTGGAAGGACTGCTTGGGTCCCTGAAAGGAGTGGATGGGGGAGGTGAAGGGACAAGTGTAGCATCTCTTGCGGTTACACCACTGTGCTAGCCCAAAACACTTGCACGCTCCTCAATTTCATGCACTTCTGTCAGTTCTCCCTGCACCAGAGAAAGCTATCCAAGTCTGTCCAATCTCCTGGTAGCTAATACACTCTAATCCAGGCATCATTCTGGCAAAACGGCTCTTTCCAAGGCCTCCATGTCCTTCCTGTGATGGGGTGAACAGAAGTGCATGTAAAACTCCACATGCAGACTAACCGCAGTATTATGAAGCTGCATCATGACTCACTGACTCTGATACTCAATGCTCCAACCAATGAAACCTGGCATGCCGCCTGCCTTCCTTACTGCTCTATCTACTTGTGTTCTGGGCTTCGACCACAAGATCCCTCTGTAATCAATGTTGTTAGGGTCGTCATTCATTGTATTCTTTACCTGTACATTCAACCTCACATTTGCTTGGATTAAACTACAATTTCTGCAGCTGATCTATATCCCGCAGTATAGTTTTGACTGCCTTGCTCACAGTCTGTGACCCCAGCAATCTCAGTGTCACTGCAAACTTACTGACCAACCCGTCTATGTTTACGTCAAGTTACTAACCAACCCATCCACGTTTACGTTCCATCTTGCCTGACCTGATGAGTCAAAATTGCAGTGTCTGCAGTCACTTGTGTCTCCATCTTCTCTTCAATAATAACCAGCTAACCAAAAGGTGCAAAGTTCCAAGGTGATTCAAAGCAGGCACGTGCCGTCAGGGTAGGCAAGGTAGGCACTGCCTACCCTGACTAAAATTATAACATAGTAATAACTAAATATAAATAATAAAGGCATGGGAGAATTATGCCTATGTAAGAGATCGATCTCTTAGGTAGGCATAATTCTCCGTGCCTTTCATCCGCAGCGCTTGTAACACGGGAAGGTCTGTGCAGCCCACGTGCCGTCAGCGCTGCCTGAAGCTGTCAGTTTCAAGCGGGACTGAAGGCAGCAGAAATTCTGCCTTGCAGCATTGCGTATGCGCATCAGTCTACTGCGCATGCGCAGCGCTAGTTTCTTGGGGTTTTCAAATATGGATTGGCAATATTTTAAGTGTATATTAGGAAACGGGGAGAGAAGAATGGAGTTCGTGTACCAATAATGTGGTAAATACATTTTGTGTTTATGTTTTTAAATACTGTATTTCCCGGGGTGTGGGGGTGGGGGGAGAGCTCCTTTCACAGCGTTTGGTGAGTCTGGCTCGGGGTAAAGTTGCGGGGAGGGCACGAATGTTTTGAATGAGGGGATTGGGATAATTGATGCATGAAATGCCACCGCATTGAGGCCGGGGGGGTGGGGGGGGGGAAGAGAAGTAGCTCGGGTGGCTGAGCGGCCGCCGGGCCGGACAGCGGAACCAGCCGCCACCTTAGATCCTTCTGCCGGTCCCCGCTCACCTCTGGCAGCTCTCCGTCTGAAAACCCCTCTCCTGCCGTTCGCTGGCCTCACTCATGTCCTTAAATTCCGACAGCGCGATTGAGGTTACTCGGCTGTGGGAATTTAAGGATTTGCAGGAAGCCGCTGACATGAGCGAAGTCGGCGAACGGCAGGTGACGGGTTTCCGACGGAGAGCACTGCCTAAGGTGAGCGGGCCGGCAGAAGGCGGTGAAGTGGCGGCCAGTTCTGTTGTCGGGTCCCGGTGGCCGCTCGTAGCTCCCCGAGCTGCTTCTATCCCCAGCTACAGTGCGTGGCTTCGCGCCCGGAGAGCTGCAGTAGCGGTGAGTGAGTGAGTTACTGGCAGTATCCCCGACACCCTCCTTCTCAACACTCGTGCCCTCCCCACAACTTTACCCCTGGCACAGACTCTCCACACGCTGTGAAAGGAACTGTTCCCCCAATTGGTCTAGGACTAGGAAGCCTAGGAAGGGCAAATTGAAATGTCACTGTCTTTATTTATTTATTTAACGGAAAGAACAATCTGCGCATGCGCGGTTTAATTTTTTTTAAAGCGGTCTGAGTTCCTACCCTGAGTAATTACTCATGGCACGTGCCTGATTCAAAGTAACATTAGCAAATGTGCAGGAGACACAAAGCTGGGTGGCAGTGTGAACTGTGAGGACGATGCTATGAGGATGCAGGGTGACTTGGACAGGTTGGGGGAGTGGGCAGATGCATGGCAGATGCAGTATAATGTGGATAAATGTGAGGTTATCCACTTTGGTGGCAAGAACAGGAAGGCAGATTATTATCTGTATGGTGTCAAGTTAGGAAAAGGGGAAGTACAACAGGATCTGGGGGTCTTTGTTGATCAGTCACTTAAAGTAAGCATGCAGGTACAGCAGGCAGTGAAGGAAGCTAATGGCATGTTGGCCTTCATTGCAAGAGGATTGGAGTTTAGGAGCAAGGAGGTCCTACTGCAGTTGTACAGGGCCCTGGTGAGACCGCACCTGGGGTATTGTGTGCAATTTTGTCCAAACTTTAGGAAGGACATTCTTGCTATTGAGGGAGTGTAGAGTAGGTTCACAAGGTTAATTCCCACGATGGCGGGACTGTCATATGCTGAGAGAATGGATCAACTGGGCTTGTATTCACTGGAATTTAGAAGTATGAGAGGGGCTCTTATAGAAACATGAAATTCTTAGAGGATTGGACAGGCTAGATGCAGAAAAAATGTTCCCGATGTTGGGGGAGTCCAGAACCAGGGGCCACAGTTTAAGAATAAAGGGTAGGCCATTTAAGACAGAGATAAGGAAAAGTCTTTTCACCCAGATGGTTGTGAATCTGTGGGATTCTGCTACAGAAGGCCCTTGTTTCAATGTGCAGTGGGTTCTGATGTGACCCTGGCATTGGATGCCACTGTGGTAGTGACCAGGTTGGTGGCCTGACCCTGGCATTGGATGCCACTGAGGTAGTGAATAGTTTGGTGGCCTGACCCTCCGAGGTGCTTCCTCCATTAAAATGCTTCCAGCCAAGTAGTGACCGGGGCTGGGTGACTGGATCACTGTAGTCTACAAGGAACAGGTCCTGAAGATTCCCTGCTCTGCAGTGTGCACTGGTCTTCACAAAGGTCACACAGTCCCAGGACATGCCAAGGGGTGGGCTCCTGAACCCCCCATCTAAATGCTGTGTGGATGTGTGGCCTCCCTGTACAGGACAGTCATCCACACTACCATCTCGGTCCTGCCTGCACTGTAGATTAATCTGTTGCTTCTCCCTTTGGATCCAGTGATGGGAGTTCCACACGGCCTCGGCTCCTCCGACTGCCAGACCTTTGCCACTGTCTCGCAGAGAGCTGGGTGGCCTTTCACCTCTACTTGAAGGAAGTGCTGGAGTACAAGAGGCAGAACCCGGGCAAGGTGGGTCACGCTACCAATAAGAAGTGTGTGCGCGTGCGCAAGTGTGCGTACGTGTATGCGGACGTGTGTGTTCGTGCATGTGAGTGCGTGCGTGTTAGCATATGTTTGCGTGCTTACGCGTGTCCGTGCGTGTGTGTGCTCGTGTCAAGTGTGACGGGACGGAGTGGCGTTGAAGGCTGACCTACACAAGCAGCGAGTGAGAAGGGTCAGAGTTCTCCATCGGCAGCTTCAGCGGTGGCTTTGCTCCATGGACAACTGCCTCGTTGGTTTGTGATTGGCGGCTTGGTGTCTTGTCGTCACTGAACTTTGCATCCTCTGCCCATTTTCTCTCAGTTCTGTCTGAAGATGTGCATTGGCTGTTCAGCAACGGCTGCGATCGGACACTATATTCCTGGAATCATGATATCCTACATCTTCAGTGAGTATCTTTATCCCAAGGGAATACCCACATTGTGGTTAGACAAGCCAGGCTGGGAATTACAATAATCCCATCATTGTAGCAAAACTGAGAGGAACTGGGCAGCAGCTGGCTATTACCTCCCCCAGCAAGACAACAGCATGGCACGTTGGTGTGAACAGCTGGAGTCTGTTCTGGTGCAGATGCCAGGGACAGAGCTGTGTGGTCCAGGGGCTGGTGGTCAGAGCCGTGTGGTCCAGGGGCTGGTGGCAATAATATATATCCCTACCACACTGTGGTATCAGCCCCTATCACTGTACGGAACAGAGGCGGGATATCCAGGCAATCTCTAACTAAGAGGACTGATGGGGGCAGTGTAGTAGATGTTGTGTACATGGACTTTAGCAAAGTCTTTGACAAGGTCCTGCTTGGCATGCTAGTCTAGAAGCTTAGACTACGTGGGGTCCAGGGTGAGCTGGGCAGTTTGGCGTAGAGGTTGGAGTGTGCTAGGGGAGGGTTATTGGTCAGATTGGAGGCCTGTGACCAGTGGTGTGTCGCAGGATCAGTGCCGAGTCCACTCTTGTTTGTCCCTGATTGGAATGGCGGTGTTGTTCACATGATGGGTAACTTTACGGATTACACCAACGCCAGTGTGTGGTGCAGAGTGAAGTGGGTTACTGTGACGACATGGGAACTTAGCGTGAACAAGTGTAAACGGGGAAGGATATACAAAGTCAATGGCAGGTTGTGGAGAAACATAGAAACATAGACAATAGGTGCAGGAGTAGGCCATTCGGCCCTTCGAGCCTGCAGTGCTCATTCAATATGATCATGGCTGATCATCCAACTCAGTATCCAGTACCTGCCTTGTCTCCATACCCCCTGATCCCTTTAGCCACAAGGGCCACATCTAACTCCCTCTTAAATATAGCCAATGAACTGGCCTCAACTTCCTTCTGTGGCAGAGAATTCCAGAGACTCACCACTCTCTGTGTGAAAAATGTTTTCCTTATCTCGGTCCTAAAGGAATTCCCCCTTATCCTTATCCTTGTTCTGGACCTCCCCAACATCGGGAACAATCTTCCTGCATCTAGCCTATCCAATCCCCTTAAGAATTTTGTAAGTTTCTATAAGATCCCCCTCAGTCTTCTAAATTCTAGCGAGTACATAAGACTGATCTTATAGAAACTTACAACATTCTTAAGGGGTTGGATAGGCTAGATGCAGGAAGATTGTTCCCGATGTTGTGGAGGTCCAGATAATATTGAGGAGCGGAGAGTACTAGAGGAATGGGTAGATAAACCCATGAAGGTGATGACACGGGGAGATGGGCTTGGCTCCATCGGTCAGGGCAGTGTGCAGGATTGGATGTCATGTTGGTTCTACACGTCATTGGTGAGATGACACAGAGTATTGCTTGTAGTTCTGCTTGCCCAACTATTGGAAGGAAGTCATTAAGCTGAAAAGATTCCCATGGACGTTACTGGAATTGGTAGGCGTGGGTTTTCAGTTTCAGTTTAGTTTATTGTCACGTGTACCGAGGTACAGTGAAAAGCTTTTAACATAGAAACTAGGTGCAGGAGTAGGCCATTCGGCCCTTCGAGCCTGCACCGCCATTCAATATGATCATGGCTGATCATCCAACTCAGTATCCCGTACCTGCCTTCTCTCCATACCCTCTGATCCCCTTAGCCACAAGGGCCACATCTAGCTCCCTCTTAAATATAGCCAATGAACTGGCCTCAACTACCCTCTGTGGCAGAGAGTTCCAGAGACCCACCACTCTCTGTGTGAAAAAATTCCTCCTCATCTCGGTCCTAAAGGATTTCCCCCTTATCCTTAAGCTGTGACCCCTTGTCCTGGACCTCCCCAACATCGGGAACAATCTTCCTGCATCTAGCCTGTCCAACCCCTTAAGAATTTTGTAAGTTTCTATAAGATCCCCTCTCAATCTCCTAAATTCTAGAGAGTACAAACCAAGTCTATGCAGTCTTTGTTCATAAGACAGTCCTGACATCCCAGGAATCAGTCTGGTGAACCTTCTCTGTACCCCCTCTATGGCAAGGATGTCTTTCCTCAGATTTGGAGACCAAAACTGTACGCAATACTCCAGGTGTGGCCTCACCAAGACCCTATACAACTGAAGTAGAACCTCCCTGCTCCTATACTCAAATCCTTTTGCTATAAAAGCTAACATACCATTCGCTTTCTTCACTGCCTGCTGTATCTGCATGCCTACTTTCAATGACTGGTGTACCATAACACCCAGGTCGCGCTGCATCTCCCCTTTTCCTAATCGGCCTCCATTTAGATAATAGTCTGTTTTCCTACTTTTGCCACCAAAGTGGATAACCTCACATTTATCCACATTGTACTGCATCTGCCAAACATTTGTCCACTCACCCAACCTATCCAAGTCACCTTGCAGTCTCCTAGCATCCTCCTCACAGCTAACACTGCCCCCCAATAACGTTTAGTGCAAGGTAAAGCCAGCAAAGTCTGATCAAGGCTAGCCCGAGGGACATCAAAGCGGTAGCTGGTTGTTCAGCACTGCTCTCTGGTTGTGGCAGGATGACCTGTAGTCCGGCGCCTTGAGTAGCTCCGTGAGGTCTCGTTGGTCACGCTGGGCCTCGCCGCACCATGAGTCAATGTGGTTGGTCTTGTGGTGTCGAGAGTCGAAGTAAGGACAGGTCTGAAAGACGTTTTAAAAAGATCATAGTTTTAGGAGAACGTGAGCAGGCCATGCCTCTTGTCACTGGACCATAGGAGTTGAAGGGTAGCCGTGTAAGGATATAAAATCATGAGGGGAGAAGAAGAAAGTGGGGGACGCGCGGACACGTGCACGTACACGGACAGGTGCGCGGACAGGTACAAGGACAGGTGTAGTGGGAAATAGGCCACACTCGGGCAAATGGGACGAGCTCAGATAGACACCTGGTCAGTGTGGACAGTTTGTGTGACTGCACGATCAAACAGGACAGCCGGGCATTGGCAGGGTTAGGGGGGAGATCCAGGCAGTGGGTGGCGATTGTTCATATGTCATTCTCTGATTCTCTGCTGTTTGTTGCAGTCCTGAGTCTGCTGCTCTGGCCCCTGGTGGTTTATCATGAGCTCATTCAGAAGATGTACACGGGTTTGGAGCCTGTGTTAATGAAACTGGATTACAGCATGAAAGGCAGCACTCAGCACCGTCAGAGAGACAGGAAGAGTAAGTCATGGTCGCCCTTCACAGTTAATGTACGACAGAGCCTTCTGAAACGTGCTGCATCTTGTGGCTGAAAGTGATGCTGACACTATCCTGGATCCTTGCTTGCTGCCACAGAATCTCCTGCCTCTGCCCCTAACTAACGAGTCTCCTGCCACTATTGCTCTGCCCATCTCCACCCTTCTGGTGCAGATGCTGGTATATCAAAGATCGACAAAACACCTATCCATGTTCTCCACAGATGCTGCCTGACCCGCTGAGTTACTCCAGCACTCTGTGTCTATTTTTGGATCATGCCTGTTGTGGAGGGGAATGGCATGGGTTAGGGTGTCACCCATCCACCTTCTGTCCCTACCCTAGATGTGACCACCTCACTGCAACTTATCCATTGCCTTCTCAGTCTCCCTGAGTATCCTGAAGTCGTCCAGTTGTTGGTCTAGTTCCCTAACACTGGCTCTGTCAGGAGCTGTAGCTGGACGCAGCTCCACAGGTGTGGCCCTCACACTGGACATCCCACTGCAGGAGGAGTGTACCACAGCTCTATATGCCATCTCTACTGCACTAGACCAAGGAAACCAGGCTGTACTGATCTCACCGTCAAAGCCTGCCACTTACTCCCCACGCGGTACTTGGCCACTCCCCTTGTATCTCCCTTTCTTTCACATACCCACTGAAGACTCTTCAGTGAAGAGCAGTCTCTCAAGGAAGGAAAGTGCGTTCAACTTGTGTGTTACCATTGGCAACTGCCATGTTGTTTTACACATCCAAGTTCCCTCATTTACATTGTCAACAATAGCTTCTCCATTTGTTTTTACAGCAGCAATGCTGTTTGATGATGGTGCAGCCGTTCAGCCCTTGAGTCCATACTATCTCTTCACTCACAGTCCCATTACAGTCGTACAGTAATCAGGCACGGAAACAGGCCCTTCAGCCCAACTTGCCCACACCGACGAAGATGCCCCATCTACACTAGTCCCAGAGTCACGGAAACAGGCCCTTCAGCCCAACTTGCCCACACCGACCAAGATGTCCCATCTACACTAGTCCCAGAGTCACGGAAACAGGCCCTTCAGCCCAACTTGCCCACGCAGACCAAGATGCCCCATCTACACTAGTCCCAGAGTCACGGAAACAGGCCCTTCAGCCCAACCTGCCCACGCAGACCAAGATGCCCCATCTACACTAGTCACACCTGCCTGCATTTGGCCCATAACCCTCTAAACCTTTCCAAATATCTCAAATGTTGTTCTGATACCTGCCACAACTATCCCCTCTATACACCCATCACTCAGTGTGAAAAAGTTGCCCCTCAGATTCTTATTAAATCTTTTCCCCCCCACCTTAACCCTGTATTCTCTAGTTCTTGATTCCACTACTTTGGGGGAAAAGACCGTCCTGTGCTCAAGGAATAATGTCCCGGCCTGTCCAACCCCTCCCTCTAGCTCCCTCCTCACAAATCTTCAGCTTAACAACATCCTTGCTTTATAACAAAAATTGTTATGGGTGACCATAACAATCTCCTTCACACCTCACCACTGTCAATTCCCGGTTAGTCTGGGTATAATTTATAAGTGTCCAGGTTTTCACCATTTCTGCCTTGTTTCTCACCTTCTGCTCTCCCCATGTTTCCAGGTCTCATGTCTCGGACTGTAGATGCTAGTTTACACAGCAGATAGACAGTTTTGTTGCTAATCTCAAGGACGTTGTTGCAGTTTGTGGTTTGTGTGTTTCAGAGAAGTTGCTGGTGAAAGCGGAGAGTTGTGATGAGCCGACGGCAGAGACGGAGAGCGAGAGTGAGGCCGAACTTTCCTGCTTCAACCCCAAGGTATTAGCCTGTCGCAGGTTCCCCAGCCTGCAGTGCAGCTCTGGATGCGCAACGATCTGTGGCACTCATGCAGCTCTGGATGCGCAACGATCTGTGGCACTCATGCAGCTCTGGATGCGCAGCGATTTGTGGCACTCATGCAGCTCTGGATGCGCAGAGATCTGTGGCACTCATGCAGCTTTGGATGCGCAGAGATCTGTGGCACTCATGCAGCTCTGGATGCGCAGCAATTTGTGGCACTCATGCAGCTCTGGATGCGCAGAGATCTGTGGCACTCATGCAGCTCTGGATGCGCAGAGATCTGTGGCACTCATGCAGCTTTGGATGCGCAGAGATCTGTGGCACTCATGCAGCTTTGGATGCGCAGAGATCTGTGGCACTCATGCAGCTCTGGATGCGCAGAGATCTGTGGCACTCATGCAGCTCTGGATGCGCAGAGATCTGTGGCACTCATGCAGCTCTGGATGCGCAGAGATCTGTGGCACTCATGCAGCTCTGGATGCGCAGAGATCTGTGGCACTCATGCAGCTCTGGATGCGCAGCGATTTGTGACACTCATGCAGCTCTGGATGCGCAGCAATCTGTGGCACTCATGCAGCTCTGGATGCGCAGAGATCTGTGGCACTCATGCAGCTCTGGATGCGCAGAGATCTGTGGCACTCATGCAGCTCTGGATGCGCAGAGATCTGTGGCACTCATGCAGCTCTGGATGCGCAGAGATCTGTGGCACTCATGCAGCTGCTTATTTACATTATCGCCACAACATTCTCGATAAATAGCAGCAATGATTGTGCTTAATTAACCTTTGACCTCAAGGTTAGCAATCTCTGCCCTGATGCTAGATTTCACCAGTTATTGGGAATTGCTTTCTGGAACTGGTGAGATTTAGTATGAAACATAGAAAATAGGTGCAGGAGTAGGCCACTCGGCCCTTCGAGCCAGCACTGCCATTCAATATGATCATGGCTGATCATTTAAAATTAGTACCTCGTTCCTGCTTTCTCCCCATATCCCTTGATTCCTTTAACCCTGAGAGCTAAATCTAACTCTCTCTTGAAAACATCCAGTGAACTGGCCTCCACTGCCTTCTGTAACAAAGAATTCCACAGATTCACAGCTCTCTGGGTGAAGAAGTTTTTCCTCAACTCAGTCCTAAATGGCCGACCCTTATTCTTAATCAGTGTGACCCCTGGTTCTGGACTCCTCCAACATCGGGAACATGTTTCCTGCATTTAGCCTGTCCAATCCATTAAGAATTTTAATATTTCAATACGATCTCCCTCTCATCCTTCTAAATTCCAGTGAGTATAAGCCAAGTCGATCCATTCTTTCACCATATGACAGTCCCGCCATCCCGGGAATTATCCTAGCAAGAATGGCAGTAGAAAGGCATGGGGTGTGATTATGGGGGTATTGTATTGGTGGCCCTGTGGGCAATGCTGTGTCTGGAGTGTGATTGCTGGCTTGTGATGGACACTCATGTTGATAAGTGACAGGAGCAGAATCAGGCCATTCGGCCCATCAAGTCGACTCCGCCATTCAATCATGGCTGATCTATCTCTCCCTCTCAACCCCATTCTCCCCCTGACCCCCGCCCGCCCTGATGCGTACAGATGGATGTCCGGACGACAGCCCTGGCCTTTGCGATCACGGACTCTGAGTTATCAGATGAGGAGGCTTCCATACTGGAGAGCGGAGGATTCACGGTGTCGCGAGGAACAACGCCACAGCTTTCGATGTGTCTGAAGGTAAGGCGGGCCCCCCCGGCCCCCCCCCCCCCCCCCCCCCCCCCCCCCCCCGGCCCAGTACCCCAGTCTGACACTGCTCTGTCCAAGGCCGGCCCAACATTACCATCTCACTCCCCATGGCTGCTGTCAACCTCGTTCACCATTCACCACCCCCTCTCATCACCAAAACAAGAAAGGATTCTCACAACCCAACCATATAAACACTGAAGACAGGAAATGTCGCCCACACCTTCTCTCCAGAGATGCTACCTGTCTCGTTGAGTTACTCCAGCGTGTTGTCTCCATGGTGTAAACCAGCATCCTTGGCTACTCCAGCTTCCAATCGGATCCCTCTGAGCCCCCCATTTCACCCTTCCCTCCGTCACCCTGCTCTTTCCCTTTATGCTCATCTCCCATCCCCCACCCACCTTTTATCCCCTTCCACCCTGCTGGCTTTACACTTCACTCCTCTCATTATCTGATTCCTTCTTGTCTCTTGCTCACCTCCAACCTTTGTCATTTACTCCAACCCCCCCCCCCCCCAACTTGTATCCACCTATCACTCGCCAGGATGTTCCACCAACACCCCCCCCCCCCCCCCCCCCATCCCCATCCCCATCCCCTGCGCGTGTGTGTCGCTGGGCCTGTGCGTGTGGGTCGTTGGGCCTGTGCGTGTGGGTCGCTGGGCCTGTGCGTGTGTGGGTCGCTGGGCCTGTGCGTGTGTGGGTCGCTGGGCCTGTGCGTGTGTGGGGGCCTGTGCGTGTGGGTCGCTGGGCCTGTGCGTGTGTGGGTCGCTGGGCCTGTGCGTGTGTGGGTCGCTGGGCCTGTGCGTGTGTGGGGGCCTGTGCGTGTGTGTCGCTGGGCCTGTGCGTGTGTGGGGGGCCTGTGCGTGTGTGGGTCGCTGGGCCTGTGCGTGTGTGGGTCGCTGGGCCTGTGCGTGTGGGTCGCTGGGCCTGTGCGTGTGTGGGTCGCTGGGCCTGTGCGTGTGGGTCGCTGGGCCTCTGCGTGTGGGTCGCTGGGCCTGTGCGTGTGTGGGTCGCTGGGCCTGTGCGTGTGTGGGTCGCTGGGCCTGTGCGTGTGTGGGTCGCTGGGCCTGTGCGTATGTGTCGCTGGGCCTGTGCGTGTGGGTCGCTGGGCCTGTGCGTGTGTGTCGCTGGGCCTGTGCGTGTGGGTCGCTGGGCCTGTGCGTGTGGGTCGCTGGGCCTGTGCGTGGGTGGGTCGCTGGGCCTGTGCGTGTGTGGGGGCCTGTGCGTGTGGGTCGCTGGGCCTGTGCGTGTGTGGGGGCCTGTGCGTGTGGGTCGCTGGGCCTGTGCGTGTGGGTCGCTGGGCCTGTGCGTGGGTGGGTCGCTGGGCCTGTGCGTGTGTGTCGCTGGGCCTGTGCGTGTGTGTCGCTGGGCCTGTGCGTGTGTGTCGCTGGGCCTCTGCGTGTGTGGGTCGCTGGGCCTGTGCGTGTGTGGGTCGCTGGGCCTGTGCGTGTGTGGGTCGCTGGGCCTGTGCGTGTGTGGGTCGCTGGGCCTGTGCGTGGGTGGGTCGCTGGGCCTGTGCGTGTGTGGGTCGCTGGGCCTGTGCGTGTGTGTCGCTGGGCCTGTGCGTGTGTGTCGCTGGGCCTGTGCGTGTGTGTCGCTGGGCCTGTGCGTGTGGGTCGCTGGGCCTGTGCGTGGGTGGGTCGCTGGGCCTGTGCGTGTGTGGGGGCCTGTGCGTGTGGGTCGCTGGGCCTGTGCGTGTGTGGGGGCCTGTGCGTGTGGGTCGCTGGGCCTGTGCGTGTGGGTCGCTGGGCCTGTGCGTGGGTGGGTCGCTGGGCCTGTGCGTGTGTGTCGCTGGGCCTGTGCGTGTGTGTCGCTGGGCCTGTGCGTGTGTGTCGCTGGGCCTCTGCGTGTGTGGGTCGCTGGGCCTGTGCGTGTGTGGGTCGCTGGGCCTGTGCGTGTGTGGGTCGCTGGGCCTGTGCGTGTGTGGGTCGCTGGGCCTGTGCGTGTGTGGGTCGCTGGGCCTGTGCGTGTGTGGGGGCCTGTGCGTGTGGGTCGCTGGGCCTGTGCGTGTGGGTCGCTGGGCCTGTGCGTGTGTGGTTCGCTGGGCCTGTGCGTGTGGGTCGCTGGGCCTCTGCGTGTGGGTCGCTGGGCCTGTGCGTGTGTGGGTCGCTGGGCCTGTGCGTGTGTGGGTCGCTGGGCCTGTGCGTGTGTGGGTCGCTGGGCCTGTGCGTGTGTGTCGCTGGGCCTGTGCGTGTGTGTCGCTGGGCCTGTGCGTATGTGTCGCTGGGCCTGTGCGTGTGTGGGGGCCTGTGCGTGTGGGTCGCTGGGCCTGTGCGTGTGTGTCGCTGGGCCTGTGCGTGTGGGTCGCTGGGCCTGTGCGTGTGGGTCGCTGGGCCTGTGCGTGGGTGGGTCGCTGGGCCTGTGCGTGTGTGGGGGCCTGTGCGTGTGGGTCGCTGGGCCTGTGCGTGTGTGGGGGCCTGTGCGTGTGGGTCGCTGGGCCTGTGCGTGTGGGTCGCTGGGCCTGTGCGTGGGTGGGTCGCTGGGCCTGTGCGTGTGTGTCGCTGGGCCTGTGCGTGTGTGTCGCTGGGCCTGTGCGTGTGTGTCGCTGGGCCTCTGCGTGTGTGGGTCGCTGGGCCTGTGCGTGTGTGGGTCGCTGGGCCTGTGCGTGTGTGGGTCGCTGGGCCTGTGCGTGTGTGGGTCGCTGGGCCTGTGCGTGTGTGGGTCGCTGGGCCTGTGCGTGGGTGGGTCGCTGGGCCTGTGCGTGTGTGGGTCGCTGGGCCTGTGCGTGTGTGTCGCTGGGCCTGTGCGTGTGTGTCGCTGGGCCTGTGCGTGTGTGTCGCTGGGCCTGTGCGTGTGTGTCGCTGGGCCTGTGCGTGTGTGTCGCTGGGCCTGTGCGTGTGTGGGGGCCTGTGCGTGTGGGTCGCTGGGCCTGTGCGTGTGTGTCGCTGGGCCTGTGCGTGTGTGTCGCTGGGCCTGTGCGTGTGTGTCGCTGGGCCTGTGCGTGTGTGGGGGCCTGTGCGTGTGGGTCGCTGGGCCTGTGCGTGTGTGTCGCTGGGCCTGTGCGTGTGTGGGTCGCTGGGCCTGTGCGTGTGTGGGGGCCTGTGCGTGTGGGTCGCTGGGCCTGTGCGTGTGTGGGTCGCTGGGCCTGTGCGTGTGTGGGTCGCTGGGCCTGTGCGTGTGGGTCGCTGGGCCTGTGCGTGTGTGTCGCTGGGCCTGTGCGTGTGGGTCGCTGGGCCTGTGCGTGTGGGTCGCTGGGCCTGTGCGTGTGGGTCGCTGGGCCTGTGCGTGTGGGTCGCTGGGCCTGTGCGTGTGTGGGTCGCTGGGCCTGTGCGTGTGTGGGTCGCTGGGCCTGTGCGTGTGTGGGTCGCTGGGCCTGTGCGTGTGTGTCGCTGGGCCTGTGCGTGTGTGTCGCTGGGCCTGTGCGTGTGTGGGTCGCTGGGCCTGTGCGTGTGTGGGGGCCTGTGCGTGTGGGTCGCTGGGCCTGTGCGTGTGTGGGGGCCTGTACGTGTGTCGCTGGGCCTGTGCGTGTGTGGGGGCCTGTGCGTGCGGGTCGCTGGGCCTGTGCGTGTGTGGGGGCCAGTGCGTGTGGGTCGCTGGGCCTGTGCGTGCGTGGGGGCCTGTGCGTGTGGGTCGCTGGGCCTGTGCGCGGGGGGGGGGGGGGGGGGGCCTGTGCGTGTGGGTCGCTGGGCCTGTGCGCGGGGGTCGCTGGGCCTGTGCGCGGGGCGGGGGGGGGGGGGGGCCTGTGCGCGTGGGTCGCTGGGCCTCCAGTTTTCACCCTGCTTGTGTTACCAGACCTGGAGCGCCAGAGTGTCCACAGTGAGCCAGAGGAGGCCTTTGCCAGGGACCTGGCTGAGTTTCCGTCGGTGGAGGAGCTGTCTGGAGACGGGAGCCCGTCTCACGGCGTTGCCCGACTTGCGGCTCGAGACTCGCCCTTCTTCACCGACGCCCTCACCTCCCCCCTGCACTTTGTGAACTCGCACTTCAATGGGAGCCAGGCGAGGAGGAGCCAGCCCTCAGCACTGGGCTCCGCTCTACACGGCTTCAGTGAGGAGATGGTGGCCTCTGCCCTCAGCACTGTAGTACGGAACACGCTGACCTCCCTTCTGTCCGGCCATCTGACCGACGGCCAAACACACAGCTCCGAGCTGCTGCCCACCCAGCCAGACCAGAGCCTGCACCTCCAAACAGCGGCTGCAGGGCTGGAACTCAGCTCGGAGCCACCTCCACACGAAGAGCTGGATGACTTTGAGCTGCTCGACCAGGGCGAGCTGGAGCAGATGGACACAGAGCTGGGCCTGGAGGAGGGGGGCCGACTGGGGAGTGGGCAAGCCGGCTCCTCACAGCCCACGCCGACCGGACCGCAAGATGACAGCTAGTGACACTGACCACCCGCGCTCTGGTCAGAGCGTGGCACGGAGCCCAGCATGTGGTCCCAGCCCCTCACTGTAACCCCCTCACTGTATAGCCCCACCCCCTCACTGTAACCCCCTCACTGTATAGCCCCACCCCCCCACTGTAGCCTCACCCCCTCACTGTAACCCCACCCCCTCACTATGCAGCTTCACTGTAGCCCCACCCCTCACTGTGTAGCCCACCCCTCACTGTAGCCCCACCCTCCCTGTACCCCACCCCCATTGTAGCCCCACCCCTTCAGTGTATAGCCCCACCCCTTCAGTGTATAGCCCCACCTCACTGTAGCCGCGCCCCATTGTAGCCCAACCCCCTCACTATAGCCCCATCCCTCACGGTGAGATCCCACCACTCACTGTAGCCCTGCCCCCATTGTATCCCCGCCCCTCACTAGCCACACCCCTTCATTGTAGTCCCACCCCTCACCATTGCCCCACCCCCTCACTGTAGCTCCTCCTGCTCCGTGTGTATGTGTGTGGGCCTGCTCCGTCAGCATGTGACCCCGGTCCCACGTTGTGTGGTGTCAGTCAGTGCATCCGTCTGTCAGTCAGTGCAATGTCCCCCAGTCTGTCCCCTCACCCCCACCCGTTACTCCCAGCGAAATCCTATCTCTCCCCCCCCCCCCCCCCCCATCCGCACCCCTGCATCCCAGATCCCCGGCATTCCTCCCCCCCCTGCAAACTGCATCCCTCACTCTCGCTCTGCCCTCCCTCGGCTACCTGTGACTGGGCCCGTGTGGAGGAGCCCTGCAGTGTGTGGGCCTCCAGCCCCACCCCCCCTGCTCCCCCACCCACCTGCCCCCATGTCCACCACCATCCCTGCCGTCCCCCCATCTCCCCATCCCCCGATCGCGTGGCCCTGTCTCCACCACCCCCCCAACCACCCCTGCCCCATCTCACGGCCCCGTCTCCCCCACACGTTCTGCGGTCCAAGCCTCGTCCTGGCCACGTGGCTGGGAAGTCGGGGTCTGAGGTAAACAGGCCAAGAGGGAAACGGGTGGTCCCACAGCCCAAGAAGGGGGGGGGGGGGGTGGCTGCTGACTGTGGTCCCGCAGAAAACCTGGGGCCCAGGGTCGGGAGCGCAACTTGGGATCGGGACAGGGATCGACCGTTCCGGGCCTGGGACTGCGATTGGGAACTGGGATAGGGATTCGGAACTCCGGCACAGGGATCAGGATCGGTCATCCGGGCCTGGGAGAGGGATTAGTAATTTGGGAGCTCAGGCAGCGATGGAGAGTTAAGTGGACACGGTAGGATTAGCAACGCTGGGGTCTGGGATTGTAAACACAAAGCCAGGACACTGGGATGAGGAGCCACGGCCGTCTGAGGCGGAGAATGCCACAGATCCACAGCTCTCATATGATGGGGAGGAGGTTGCTGTCCTGTGGGGGTGAGGCCGGTCCATGTCGGGGGGGGGGGGGGGGGGCAGGGAGGTCGGACTGTGGGGTGAGGCAGGTCTGTGTGGGGGTGAGGCCGTCCGTGTGGGGGTCAGGCAGGTCCGTGTAAGCCTCGCTCTCTCGGGCTGCTCTGGACGCAGGGTCCAGGTTAATGGTTTTATTTAAATGTTCTTGTGAAATACTGTTTTCAGTGTAATATAAAATAATTATTTAATGTCTATTCATGTTTATATCCGAGAGAGAAATCAGTAAACAGCTGTTGAGCGTTCACTCTCTCCATCAGTCTCTCCCCGTCCCCCCTCTCTGGCTCCCAACGCTACCCACTCTTGCTTGCCCACCCGCCCCCTCTAGCTCCCACATCATCGGTGTGATGTTGGGTGATCAGGGGGAGATTCTTGTGAATGGTGCTGGCTGAGACTGGCCACCTTCTAATGAGGGGAGCCGGGTGGGACATAGTTCACCCGACAGCCCGGTTATTAAATTAAACATATTTATTGATCTAATCAGCTAGGCAGTACAGGTAAACAGGCCTTCCCCTCTCACCACCTGCTTATTACTGCACATAATATACAAGCATTTTTCTACTTAACTGTAGTAAAGAATGTGTAAACAAATAGCATGGCTCAGAATTTCCTTGCTCAATCCTAAAGAGGAACATTGATGTGTGGGTGTGGGGATTGTCAATGGTGCAGTGAGGAGACACTGGAGTCTGATGTGGAGAAGATGGGCTGATGAGCGGAGAATGCAAGGAAGTCTTCACAATGATGAAAAGCCAAAAGGAACCCAATCCCTTGGTGGAAGAGTCGGTGCTGTCTGAACCGAGTTTGACGGCTCTCTCCGTGACCTCTCGCTCGCTCTCCCTGTGACCTCTCGCTCTCTCTCCCCGTGACCTCTCGCTCTCTCGCTGTGACCTCTCTCTCGCCGTGATGACTCTCTCGCCGTGACGACTCTCTCCCTGTGACCCCTCTCTCTCTTGCTGTGATCGCTCTCTCTCCCCGTGACCATGTAGCTCCCACATTCCAAAGGCATCCAGGCTTGTGGGTGAATTGGCTCCTGTAAATTATCTGTAATGTGTAGAATGGATGTAGAATCTGGTGTGGGTGGCCGTTGGTCAGTGTGGAATGGTGGGTTGAAGGGCCTGTTTCCACACTCTATCTCTAAACCTTTCTATAGCATGGTGACCAGCACTGCCAAGTCTAACCAACGTGTAAGGAACTGCAGATGCTGGTTTAAACTGTAGACACAAAAAGCTGGAGTAACTCAGCGGGACAGGCAGCATCTCTGGAGAGAAGAGATGGGCGACGTTTTGGGTCGAGACCCTTCACCATTCTGAAACGTCACCCATTCCTTCTCTCCAGATGCTGCCTGTCCCGCTGAGTTACTCCAGCTTTTTGTGTCTATCTGCAGTGTTTATACACGTGGAACTTGATATCCCACTTCCTATGCTCCGGCTGGTGAAGACAAACCGACCTAATGCTCGAGGAGCAGAGTGCCCCAAGATCCTGCAGTTCAATAACACTCCAGGCGCTGTCATTGACTACGTCCTGGCCTGATAAATCATACACAATGCCTCACTTGAGTTAAATCCCATCGGCCCACTTGATATAGATCCTGTTGTAACAAGGTTCAGTCTGAAGGGCATCGACCCGAAATGTCACCCATTCCTTCTCTCCAGATGCTGCCTGTCTCGCTGAGTTACCCCAATACTTTGTCTATCTTTGGTGTAGCATCCGCAGTTCCTTCCTACACATTAAGCAAACCTTCTCTGCCCACACCACTGCGTATTTCCCAATCACCACATATTCTTTTCCATGTCATAGGATGAACAATAAAAGACCCAGCAGCGATCCTTGCATCACACCGCTGTTTACACGGCTCCAATCTAAACCTCCACACTAAATTTATGGACCAACCTCCCATGCAGTATCTCGTCAAAGGCCCAACTAACGTCATGTTGACGATGTCTACTGCCCTGCTCTCAATCACCTCAAATAGTTCACTTATGTATTATAATTTGCTATGCACAAATGCATGCTGACTAAAGCTAATCAGTCCTTCCCTTTCCAAACCCAAGTAAATCTCTTCCATTGCAGCAACTTCCCCACTATTGATTTAAGACCCACAGCCTTGTGGTCTCCTGCCTTGATCTTGTAGCGCTTCTTAAATAAAGGTACCTCAGACATCCTCCAGTCTTCTAACCCCCTTGGCTAATTAATAGTCATAGAGCTTTATGGGACAGAAGCAGGCCCTTCATTCCAACATGTCCATGTTTAACGGGATATACTCACTTGCAATATCCTTACAAACCTTTCCAATCCAGGTTGTTTCTTTTAACTGTTATAATTGTATCCAACTAAAATAATTGATATAAATAATAAGAAATGATGGACCCAGTATCATCCATGATCCAAACCGTTCTTGTACCTGGTCTTCCCCCGAGATTTATTCATCTTGATGTTGATGTTTCAGGATATCACTAAACTCACCCGTGCAGTTATGCTGCCCATTCCTACTGTTGCCTGTTACATGCTGTGCAAACCAACACCCTCCCCCCCACCCCTCAAACCACCTCCAACCTCGAGCAAACTTCCTGCAAGGCCTTTTGTTGCATTCCAGTTGAGAGGTGACCAGTGGAACAAGTTGTTGCTGAATCCCTGAATCTTTTCCCAAAGCTGCCTGAGCCGAGGGCTTCCAGTAGGTGCTGATTAACTTCTGCAATGCTTGGATTTCTGTGAGAAGGAACTCGTGCAACTGCCTGGCTTGGTATTACTTCCTTCAGCAAACCAGATCTGGGTGCGCACATCACCTTCTCCTGCACGAAGGTCAGGGTTAGGGCTAATCCGAACGCAACAATGACCAGAGAGCAATCGCCAGACACTCTACAAACTCCTCCACACAAGGCAGCCCAGGGTCCAGCCCTCCCCATTACAAACCTCCACACAAGGCTCTCCCCATTACACATTCTCCAGTTTTGTGTCTGGATGGGAAATGAATAGCCGGAGGTGGTAGTGGTTTTGTTAAACTTTAATTAACAGCTCTGATGACATACGCAAGATTCCCAGTCGATGTTCACTGATCCTTTAATTCCCGGAGGCGACGGATGGCAGACTTCACTGTCACAGCCGAGGTGGTGCTGGGGTTGGAAAGACAAGACCATCAGAGAGAGGCAGACACCATCATTCCCCCAGCCAGACCCCCCTGAACATTCCGTTCCCCCCCCTTCACCGTCAGTGCAGATGGACAGTCAGCACAGACATGCTGGGCAGAAGGGCTCATCATCAGGTATGGGCTGTGTGACGGCACATCAAAGTTCTGTTCAACCACCAGTGTGCATCAGGGTTATCTATTACACAGAAAAATAGGTGCAGAGTCGGCCCTTCGAGCCAGCATCGCCGTTCAATATGATCATGGCTGATCATCTAAAATCAGTACCCCGTTCCTGCTTTCCCCCCATATTCCTTGATTCCTTTAGCCCTGAGAGCTAAATCTAACCCCTTGCTGTACCCCACTAGTTGCTGCCGGCCATTCTGAAAAGGACCCTTTAATTCCTACTCTTCTTCCTGTGTGCCAACCAGTTCTCTATCCATGTCAATACCCTACCCCCAATACCATGTGCTCTCATTTTGCACTAATCTCTTGTGTGAGACCCTGTCAAAGGCTTTTTGAAAGTCCAGATACACCATATCCACTGACTCTCCCCTATCCATTCTACTAGTTACAACCTCAAAAAATTCCAGAATATTAGTCAAGCATGATTTCCCCTTCATAAATCCACGCTGACTTTGACCGATCCTGTCACTGCTTTCCAAATGCGCTGCTATACATCTTTAATAATCGGCTCCAGCATCTTCCCCACTACCGATGTCAGACTAACTGGTCTATGATTCCCCGTTTTCTCTCTACCTCCTTTCTTAAAAAGTGGAGTTACATTGGCTACCCTCCAGTCCACAGGAGCTGATCCACAGTCGAGAGCACATTGGAAAATGATCACCAATGCATCCACGATTTCTAGGGCCACCTCCTCGAGTACTCAGGCCCTGGGGAAGAGAGAATTTCACTGTTCTATCTGGGACATGTGACAATAAAACACTCTTGATTTATTGCCTTCAGTCCCATCAGTTTACCCCAAACCATTTCCTGCCCTCGGTCCCCTAGTATTTCCCGACTCTGAGCAATATTCACCCTATCTATTGCTCTCACGATCTGATAGACCTCTATTAAGATCATCCTCCTGTGCTCTAAAGAATAATATCCTAGTTTACCCAACCTCTCCATTTCATGCCCTGAGGTCTGGTAACATCCTCATAAATCACGGCACCCTTTCCAGCTTAGGTCACTGAAGATAGTTGAGACCAGGACCCGGCCTTGAGGACCTCGTGCAGTGATGTCCTGGGGCTAAGACATCACTGCCTTCAAATCCCATTAATACTCTTTCCTCTCACCTTAAACCTGCTCCCTGTATTTAGATAATACTAGGACTGAAAGTAAGCATGCAGGTACAGCAGGCAGTGAAGAAAGCAAATGGCATGTTGGCCTTTATAACAAGCGGAGTTGAGTATAGGAGCGAAGAGGTCCTTCTGCAGTTGTACAGGGCCCTAGTTAGACCACACCTGGAGTATTGTATGCAGTTTTGGTCCCCTAATTTTTCTTTCTATTGAGGGAGTGCAGCGTAGGTTTACAAGGTTAATTCCCGGGGTGGCGGGACTGTCATATGCTGAGAGAATGGAGCGGCTGGGCTTGTACACTCTGGAATTTAGGATGACTGGGGATCCTATTGAAACATATAAGATTATTAAGGGTTTGGACACGCTAGAGGCAGGAAACATGTTCCCAATGTTGGGGGAGTCCAGAACCAGGGGCCAAAGTTTAAGGATAAGGGGTAAGCCATTTAGAACGGAGATGAGGAAACACTTTTTCTCAGAGAGAGTTGTGAGTCTGTGGAATTCTCTGCCTCAGAGGCTGGTTCTCTGGATAACTTTCAAGAGAGAGCTAGATAGGGCTCTTAAAAATAGCAGAGTCAGGAGATATGGGGAGAAGGCAGGAACGGGGTACTGATTGGGGATGATCAGCCATGATCACATTGAATGGCGGTGCTGGCTCGAAGAGCCGAATGGCCTCCTCCTACACCTATTGTCTATTGACACGGGATACTTTAAAAACTGAGCATCAGGAAGAAGGTGGCTGTTAGGTTAGTGTTTTACTCAGTATCCAGGGTTTGGAATCGACAAGAGGACGGAAACAGGTCTTTCAGCCCAACTTGCCTATGCCGACAAAGATGCCATTATACACACCGTCGTCAGAGTGGGTTTGTGAACAGATTAGAAGTAAAACTTTTAGTTCAGATTTTGTCTAGCCTCGTTTAGTTTTTAATTATTAATTTTTTTTAAAAAAATTTAAATTTAATTTAGAGGGGGGTTTGCTTTTTCCTTTTTGTCTTTTTATTTGTGTGTTTTTTTCTACATTTATAAGTTTTCTTTTAAAGATTTAACTATATTTCCATAGAGACCGGGAGGTCTATACTCAATGTGTATTTTGACACTGGTCTCATATCAGGTTAAACCCGTTATTAATGTAATCCTCATCCCTATGTATCAATATCATTGTTATGTTTATCACTGTTCTTTTCTTGCACTGTTTTTTTGATGTTTTTTTAAAAAATGTTTTATTTTTGTTTTCCTTGGAAAAAAAAACAATAAAAAGATTTTATAAGAAAGAAAGAAGTAAAAGGTACATGCGGGACTTTTAAACCATTTAGATTGCACAGCAACAAGCCCTTTTTCCACAAGGTCTGTGCCAGACACGATGCTAAATTGAATGAATCCCCTCTGCCTGCACGCACGCACGCGATCCACATCCCTGTTTTGGGTCAGTGTGGATGTGTGTGTGAGGCAGGAACAGTGCACACTCCCTGTATCCCACCACTTACTTGTAGGCCCAGGCTCCTCCAGCCACAGTCTTCATGCACGATCCACAATGCCAAATGCCAACAGCTCTCCTCTTCATCTTAGTCTGTCAGGGAGACAAGAATCACCTTCAGTGAGAATGACCGACATAACTCACACATCTGGTGTGCTGAACAACCAGCAGCTACAGCACCTTCCACAGAAACCAGGAGAGGATCCATGTACACCCCACAACCCAGACACCAGGACCATGTACACCCCACAACCCAGACACCAGGACCATGTACACCCCACAACCCAGACACCAGGACCATGCATACCCCACAACCCAGACACCAGGACCATGCACACCCCACAACCCAGACACCAGGACCATGCACACCCCACAACCCAGACACCAGGACCATGCACACCCCACAACCCAGACACCAGGACCATGTACACCCCACAACCCAGACACCAGGACCATGTACACCCCACAACCCAGACACCAGGACCATGTACACCCCACAACCCAGACACCAGGACCATGTACACCCCACAACCCAGACACCAGGACCATGTACACCCCACAACCCAGACACCAGGACCATGTACACCCCACAACCCAGACACCAGGACCATGTACACCCCACAACCCAGACACCAGGACCATGTACACCCCACAACCCAGACACCAGGACCATGTACACCCCACAACCCAGACACCAGGACCATGTACACCCCACAACCCAGACACCAGGACCATGTACACCCCACAACCCAGACACCAGGACCATGTACACCCCACAACCCAGACACCAGGACCATGTACACCCCACAACCCAGGACTGTGTACACCCATTCCTTCTGTCCAGGTGGATCCAAGGATCAACTACGTTTGTATTCACTGGAATTTAGAAGGATGAGAGGGAATCTTATAAAAAACATATAAAACTCTTAGGGATTGGACAGGCTTGATGCAGGAAAAATGTTCCTGATGTTGGGGGAGTCCAGAACCAGGGGTCACAGTTTAAGAATAAGGGGTCGGCTATTAATGACTGAGATGAGGAAATACTTTTTCACCAGAGTTGTGGATCTGTGGAATTCTTTAGTTGAGTTTTTCTGGTTTCGTAGTCCTAGCCTTCTTTATGGGGGGGGGGGGGGGGGGGACACTGCTTTATAGGGTCCCTACCTGGTCGGAGAGGCAGCTTTCTCCGGGCTGCACCGTCGACCCGTCCTCGCGGCCTACCAGCGGGCCTGGAGCGTCTCCTGGGGGGACCGCCCAGAGCCACGGCTTCGGCAGCAGCGCAGCGCTGGAGCGCCATCGTGGAGCGGAGCGGGCAATGCCTTGCCTGGGTCGCCGCGCTGGAGCCCGCAGGTGAACTTCGCGGAGCTGCGGGACTGTGGGGCGGCCGGCCGCAATGAACCTCTACTCTAACGTCCGGGGCCTGGGATCTCTCGGCGAGATCTCCAGTTGTGGAGCTCCATCCAGCACAGCCTGTTGGCGTTGGAAGCCGCGGTCTCCAGCCGTTACTGGCACCCCGAGCTGCTGAGAGTGTTCTCCCGTCGCCGGAGCAGCATCACCCGGCGAAGAAGGGCCTGGAACATCGGGCCCCCATAGCGGCGACTGTGGAGGCCTCAATAGGCCCGACTATGGGTGAACAAGGCGATGGGGACTGGACTTTGGGCCTTCCCTCAGAATGGTAACCATTGTGGGGGGATGTTTTTTATGTTTTATGTTAAATTCTTTAATGTTATGTCTTTTCTTCTTTAATGTTATGTCTATGTGCTGCATAGAAACATAGAAAAATAGGTGCAGGAGCAGGCCATTCGAGCCTGCACCGCCATTCAATGTGATCATGGCTGATCATTCAACTCAGTATCCCGTACCTGCCTTCTCTCCATACCCCCTGATCCCTTTAGCCACAAGTGCCACATCTAACGCCCTCTTAAATATAGCCAATGAACTGGCCTCAACTACCCTCTGTGGCAGAGAGTTCCAGAGACCCACCACTCTCTGTGTAAAGAATGTTTTCCTCATCTCGATCCTAAAGGAATTCCCCCTTATCCTTAGACTGTGACCCCTTGTTCTGGACTCCCCCAACATCGGGAACAATCTTCCAGCATCTAGCTTGTCCAACCCCTTAAGAATTTTGTACGTTTCTATAAGATCCCCCCTCAATCTTCTAAATTCCAGCGAGTACAAGCCGAGTCTATCCAGTCTTTCCTCATATGAAAGTCCTGACATCCCAGGAATCAGTCTGGTGAATCTTCTCTGTACCCCTTATATGGCAAGAATGTCTTTCCTCAGATTTGGAGACCAAAACTGTACGCAATACTCCAGGTGTGGCCTCACCAAGACCCTGTACAACTGCAGTAGAACCATGACATGACACGACACCCAGGTCTCGTTGCATCTCCCCTTTTCCTAATCTGCCACCATTCAGATAATAGTCTACCCTCATGTTTGTGCCACCAAAGTGGATAACCTCACATTTATCCACATTATACTGCATCTGCCATGCATCTGCCCATTCACTCAGCCTATCCAAATCACCCTGCAGCCTCCAAGCATCCTCCTCACACCTAACTATACCCCCAGCTTGGTGTCATAGGCAAATTTGGAGATGTTGCATTGAATTCCCTCGTCCAAATCATTAATATATAATGTAAATAGCTGGGGTCCCACCACTGAGCCTAGCGGTACCCCACTAGTCACTGCCTGCCATTCTGAAAAGGACCCGTTTACTCCTACCCTTTGCTTCCTGTCTGCTAGCCAGTTCTCTATCCACATCAATACTGAACCCCCAATACCGTGTGCTTTAAGTTTGTATGCTAATCTCTTATGCGGGACCTTGTCGAAAGCCTTCTGGAAGTCTAGATATAACACATCCACTGGTTCTCCCTTTTCCACTCTACTAGTTACATCCTCGAAAAATTCTATCAGATTTGTCAGACGTGATTTACCTTTCGTAAATCCATGCTGACTTTGTCCAATGATTTCACCACTTTCCAAATGTGCTGCTATCCCATTTTTAATAACTGTTTCTAGCAGTTTCCCCACTACCGATGTTAGACTAACCGATCTGCAATTCCCCGCTTTCTCTCTCCCTCCTTTTTTAAAAAGTGGGATTACATTAGCTACCCTCCAATCCTCAGGAACTACTCCAGAATCTAAGGAATTTTGAAAAATTATCACTAATACATCCACTATTTCTGTGGCTACCTCCTTGAGTACTCTGGGATGCAGACTATCTGGCCCTGGGGATTTATCGGCCTTCAATCCGTTCAATTACCCAACACCACCTCCCGGCTAACCTGGATTTCACTCAGTTCCTCCATCTTATTTGACCCCCGGTCCCCTGCTATTTCCGGAAGATTATTTATGTCTTCCTTTGTGAAGACAGAAACAAAGTAGTTATTCAATTGGTCTACCACGTCCTTGTTCCCCATGATCAATTCACCTGTTTCACCTGTTTCTGACTGCAAGGGACCAACATTTGTTTTAACTAGTCTCTTTCTCTTCACATATCTATAAAAACTTTTGCAGTCAGTTTTTATGTTCCCTGCCAGTTTCCTTTCATAATCTATTTTCCCTTTCCTAATTAAGCCCTTTGGATTCTGAATTTCTCCCAGTCCTCCGCTAGGCTGCTTTTTCCGGCCAATTTGTATGCCTCATCTTTTGTTTTTATACTATCCCTGATTTCGCTTGTTATCCATGGATGCACCACCTTCCCTGATTTATTCTTTTGCCAAACTGGTATGAACAATTTTTGTACTTCATCCATGCAGTCTTTAAATACCTTCCATTGCACATCCACTGTCAACCCTTTAAGAATCACCTGCCAGTCTATCTTGGCCAATTCACATCTCATACCTTCAAAGTTACCTTTGTTCAAGTTCAGAACCCTTGTTTCTGACTTAATTTTGTCACTCTCCATCCTAATGAAGAACTCAACCATATTATGGTCACTCTTGCCCAAGGGACCACGCACAACAAGACTGCAAACTAACCCTTCCTCATTACTCAATACCCAGTCTAGAATAGCCTGCTCTCTCGTTGGTAAGACAAACCATGCATGGCAAGACAAATTTCACTACACCAATTGGTGTATGTGACAATGAATGTCCTTTGTCCTTTCTCTGCCACAGAAGGCAGTGGAGGCAAATTCACTGGATATGTTAAGAGAGTTCGATTTAGCTCTTCAGGCTAACAGAATCAAGGGTTATGGGGAGAAAGCAGGAACGGGGTACTGATTGTGGATGATCAGACATGATCATATTGAATGGTGGTGCTGGCTCGAAGGGCCGAATGGCCTACTCCTGCACCTATTTTCTATGTTTCTATGAATGGATCTGGGGCACACCAAGTCAACTTTAGTAAACAGTATTTACGCCCTGGTGAGTTCAGTCTACAGTCCTGATCACCCATGGGAAGAGACCAGGTAGGATACTTAGCACAAGGTTACATCATGTGAGATCAGGAGCGGCACACATTCAGTACTCCAGGGTTACTCACCTTCCCACAGAAGGAGCAGGTATACTTGGCGTGCTGACTGATCTCGATCTTCTTCACCATTTTACGGAGCGACGCTCCATACCTAGTGCCGTACTTGCCCACAATCCCCACTTTCTTCGTGCGTTTGGCCTGCCATAGATCAGCCGTCAGTCAGAGCGTCTCCCTCTCCCCCAGGTGACCCCCCCCCCCCACTGGACTGGGACCCTGACCCTCCCCCCCCCCACAATGGACTGGGACCCTGACCCCCACCCCTCCCCCCCCACGACAGGACTGGGACCCTGACCCTTCCCCCCCCCACAATGGACTGGGACCCCGACTCTCATCTCCCCTCCCCCCAACAGGACTGGGACCCTGACCCTCACCCCTCCCCCCCCCCCACGACAGGACTGGGACCCTGACCCTTCCCCCCCCCCAACAGGACTGGGACCCCGACCGTCACCCCCCCTCTGGACTGGGACCCCGACTCTCATCTGCCCCCCCCCCACTGGACTGGGACCCTGACCTTCACCCCCCCCCCACTGAACTGGGACTGGGACCCCTGACCCTCACCCGCCCCCCCCCCCCTCTGGACTGGGACCCCTCCCACCCCCCTCCCCACAGGGACCCCAACCCTCAATCCCCACAGGACTAGGACCACCACTACCCCAGACCCTCCCACCAACCCTTGCCCCCCCCCAGACCCCCCGTGCCCGGGTCGCCGACCCTTCTCCACCTCCCCAGATCACTTCGCCCCCCCCCCCGGACTGTTCCCCCGCCGCCCCGGTCCCCGGTCCCCAGTAAACGGTCGGATGGGCACGGGAGGCGGGGCGGCCGTGACTGCGGAGCGGGGACAGCGGTGGATGAGGGTCGGATGGGGCCTGATTGCGGCGGATGAGGGACGGATAGGGACGGATGAGGATAGGATGGGTGGATGAGGGGTGGATGGGGTCGGATGGCGGCGGATTAAGGGCGGATGGCGGCGGATGCGGGGCCCGGGTCTCGGCCTTGACGCTCACCATGGTCGCGGCTCCGGCAGAGAGGGCGGGGCGAGCTGCGCACGCGCGGTATCAGACGGTCGCGCATGCGCCACGTGCCGCTGGATATGACGTCAGGGTTCGCCTCTCGGCGTCGCGGTTGCTGGGCAACGGGACCGGAAGCAGGAAGTGGTTGGTGCATGGAACAAGGGCACATAAATTGCTGGAGAAACTCAGCGGGTGGAGCAGCGTCTATGGAGCAAGGGCGACGTTTCGGGCCGAAACCTGTCTTCACACATGGTGCATGGAACAAGCTGCCGGGGCTGGGACCGTCCGAACGTTCAAGACACGTTTGGAGCAAAGATTCTCGAGGAGTGTCTTTGGTTTGGAGGGTTGTGGACCAAGCGCGGGCAGGTGAGGTGGGACCAGGGCCGGCCTTGCGAGGTGCGGGGTCCAATGTTCCCAGCCAAGGTCTGTAGAATCATAGAAATATAAATAAAGTCTATTATAGCTTAAAAATTGCATGCGAGTTGATTGATTGAATGCCTTTATTGTCATTCAGACCTTTTGGTCTGAACGAAATTTCGTGCCTGCAGTCATACATATATAAAAATAACAATACAATACCATACAATAAACACAAATTTAACATCCACCACAGTGAGTTCACCAAACACCTCCTCACTGTGGTGGAAGGCAAAAGTCGTAGAGTCTCTGTCTTTCCTCCCTCCTTATTCTCCCTCTGCGCTGAGGAGATCCAGGCCGCCGCCGCCGGAACACCGCCACAGGGCCCGCTGCCGGAACGTCGCTGGAGCACCGCAGCTCCCGAAACCCAGGCCGCCGCTGGTGCACCGCAGCTCAGAGGGAGCCAGGCCGCCGCTGGAGCACCGCAGCTCCCGAAAGCCAGGTCGCCGCCGGAAGCCAGGTCGCCTCTGAAGGCCGTGCCGCCACCGCTGGAAGCTGGAAGGCCGTCACCAGGGCCTCAGCACAGACGGAGACGGTGTCGGGGGACACGACAGGAAAAGTCGCATCCCTCCGAAGGGAGAGACTAAAACCCTCCCACCCTCCCCCCACCCTCCCCCCCCACACACACATACACAACCCAACAAACCAAAAATAAACACCAAAAACAGGGACGAGGACAAAAATAAAATAAAAGACAGACGGACTGCAGGTGAGCCGCAGCTGCCAAGCAGCGCCGCCACTTCCGGAGTTAATGGACCAGGGCTGGATCAACCATTAAGCAAAATAAGCACGTGCTTAGGGCATCAAGGGAAGGGGGCACCACAGAAATGGATCTGATCAAAGACTTTGCAATTCAAAAAAGTAGGAGAAAACTTTTTAAATATAAATAAAGTGGAAGTATACAAAAATAAACATTATTTTCCATCTTACTGTGTTTCATTTTGAAAAATAAAAACATATTTTATGGTTTATTATTGTTTATATTTTGAATTACATATATATGGGGGCACCAAAATCTTTAAAGTGCTTAGGGCCTCTATGGGTCTTAATCCGGCCCTGACTAAGCTATATATATATATATAAAACAAAGATGTCTGTCTGTTTGTCTGTGTCCGCACGAGAATCTGGGAACCTACTTTACCGATCTGGACCAAATTTGGCATGGATAACAAGTGTCATGTGGGGATCTCAAAAAAACTCCAACCAACCGCTTTGACACACCCGACACGCGTGAGAGAAAGAGACCGAGACTGACAGTCAGTCCAGACGCACACATGTAGAAAAGTCGTATTCACTCCTGTGATTTACAGCTATTTTGATTCTTAGGTTCTCTTTCATTATGGCTTACTTTTCTCTGCACCTAACCTCCCTCCGTTACACCACGCAGAGTTGGAAAGTCATATCCTATCCCGCATATTGTAGCTAATTTTATCCTTATGCTCTCTCATCTTTTACTTGATGTTTTATGAACATTTCGTACCGCTCTTTACAGTAATCTTCCGAAAATCAGTGACTTCATATTTCAGACGTATGGTTTATATCTTGGTCAGTAAAACGTATGTCATTTATTGGTCTGTCACACAAGATTAATCAGCTAGTAGTAAGATCCAGTCAACTGTGTTTCCACTCGACAGAAGGGAAACTCACGCCATGAGATGGAAACAAACATAAATCTGACGACCTCTAGAAACTTTAGTCAGTCATCATGCCAAAGAAAACGTTTTTTTTAACAATGCAAATTGAGAATAGGTTACTCTAGCGCGGGGCCCCCTTAGGCACGGGGCCCAATTGGGAGCAATTGGTCCAATTGGCTTAAGGCCGGCCCTGGGTGAGACTAGTGTATATGGGGCATGTTGGCCAGTGTGGGCGAGTTGGGCCGAAGGGCCTGTTTCCATGCTGTATTACTCTGTGACTCTATCAGGGCCAACTACAGATGATCTCAGGCAGGATGGGTAAGTAGAGGACATTGGTTCCTTGTCGAAAGCCTTGCTAAAGTCCCTAGAGTCAGTGTGGAAACAGACCCTTCAGCCCACCGCCCACACCGCCCAACATGTTCCAACTACACTAGTCCCACCTGCCCTCACTTGGTACATATCCCTCCAAACCTGACCTATCCATCTACCTGTCTAACTGTTTCGTAAACAATGGGATAGTCCCAGACTCAACTACCTCCTCTGGCAGTTTGTTGTAGAAAGAACTGCAGATACTGGAAAAATTGAAGGCAGACATGTCTTGGACATAGGTGGGGGGGGGGCAGGGGGGATAGGATGGAGTCGAGGTATGTGGAAATTAGTTTGGTCGGACATGAACAAGTAGAAACAATGGGTTTGCCAGCACAATTATGTTTGTGTATTTTGGGGAGAGGATAAAATCGGGCCATGCGGGGGTGGGGAACGATGAGGTTGGAGGCTAGAGGCCAAGGAGCCAGAAGTGATGAAGTCACTGGCAGCTTGTTCCATACACTCATCACCCTCTGTGTGAAAAAGTTACTTTTCAGATCCCTATTAAATCTTTCCCCTTCACCATAAACCTATGTCCTCTGGTCCTCGATTCCCCTACTCTGGGCAAGAGACTCTGTGCATCTACCCGATCTATTCCTCTCATGATTTTATACACCTCTATAAGATCATGCCTCAGGTTCCTGCACTCCAAGGAATAGAGAGACCCAGCCTACTCAACCTCTCCCTGTAGCTCAGATGCTCAGGTCCTGGCAACATCCTCGTAAATCATCTCTGTACCTTTCCACCTTGACAACATCTTTCCCCTAACAGGAACACAACACTCTAAATGCAGCCTTACCAACATCTTATACAACTGCAACACTCTGATGAAGGCCAATGTGCAAACATCTTTTTGACCACCAATCTATCTGCGACTCCACCTTCAAGCACCTGCACTCCTAGATCCATCTGCACTACAACACTCCCCATTGCCCTACCCTTTATTGTGTAGACGTCCCAAAATGCAACCATTCCTCCGCCCACCTGGCCAATCGATCCAGATCCTGCTGCAATAGTTCACAACCATCTTCACTATCTGCAAAACCACTCACTTTTGTATCATCAGCAAACTAGCTAATCTTGCCCGGGTCGTCCACAGAGCGCAGAAAATAATTGGGACACAGGTACCAGCCTTGGAGGGCATCTACAACACACGGTGCATCAGGAAGGCCATCATAAAGACTTACACCCTTGCAATAGTCTGTTCGAACTTCTAACTCCCGGCAGACGTTACAAGGCCTTCTATGCCCGCACCTCCAGACTCAGGAACAGCTTCATCCCCAGAGCTACAGCGGCTCTGAACCAGCCCTGCTGAGTGCCCACCCCATGGACTGTCTCCTTCGGATGGTCACGTCGCACATCGACCCGGCAGACCAACTTGCACTTTATACTGCTTTAACTGCGTTTTAAAAAAAAATCTTGGGTTTCTCTGCGTGTCTAAATATTTAGCTAATTAAGTTATTACATCGGATGGAAGCTGCATATCAAATCTCGTTGTACCTCTGTGCAATGACAATAAAAGATATTATTATCATGTTCTCATCCAAATCATTGATGTAGATGACAAACAGTAACGGGCCCTGCACCGAACCCTGAGGCACACCACTAGTCACAGGCCTCCAGTCCGAGAAACAACCTTCCACCATCACCCTCTGCTTCCATCATGAAGCCAATTTGCTATCCGTTCAGCTATATCTCCTTGGATCCCATGCCATCTACCCTTCCAGAGCAGCCTGCCATGTGGAACCTTGTCGAATGCTTTGCTGAAGTCCATATACACAACATCTACAGCTCTGCCCTCATCGACCTTTTTGGTCTCGTCTTCAAAAAACTCAGATTTGTGAGACACGACCTCCCACGTACAAAACCATGCTGACTGTCTCTAATCAGCCTTTGCCCATTCAAATACCTGTATAATCTATCCCTCAGAATCCTCTCCAGTAACTTTCTAACTACAGATGTTAAGCTCACTGGCCTATACTTCCCAGCATTTTTCCTGCAGCCCTTCTTGAATAGAGGCCCAACATTTGCCCCCCTCCAGTCTTCCGGCACCTCTCTTATATTTAAAGATGACTCGTAAATTTCATTCAGGGCTCCTGCAATTTCCTCACTGGTTTCCCACAATGTCCTTGGATATATCTGAGCAGGCCCTGGAGATTTGTCTACCTTCATCCACAATAGTACCTTCAGCACCTCTTCGGCGGTAACACTGACTGGTCTCAAGACACTTCCATTCACTGAACAAAGTTCCTCTGTCCTACTATCTTTCTCCTCGGTAAATACTGTCCCTAATCAGTCCTGCCTTTCCAAATGTAGGAAACATGCTCCAGGGCTGCCAACATTGGGTGAGAGTTGAGAGTGAGAAATTGCGAATGAGCGTAGCGACTGGGGGTGTGTGGGGGGGGGGGGGGGGGGGAAGGGAGTGTGGGAAGCCCTCATCTCAACCTCCCACGGTAAGGAGCTTTTACATTTTTCAGCTTGAAATTGTGCAATCTGGTGCATACTGTAGCGAGTCTTTTAACTTACACTTGGATGCAACATTTATGCTTTAAATTGGATTAGGTATGAATAAGGTTAGGCTAAATTACATTCCTGATTACATTCCACAGTAGAGCCAGGCTCTGCTCAACAGGTACAGTACATGAATGACTATATTCATGTATGGAAATCAGATTATATTCATGCTGTTATGCATCTATATATATAGAGAAAAACTCAGAGAAACAAAGCAAAAGTCAGACTTCCATCACTGTTCTGCACAAATAAATCAATCAACCTTGTTCAAGAAGGAACTGCAGATGTTGGAGAATCGAAGGCAGACAAAATTGCTGGAGAAACTCAGCGGGTGCGGCAGCATCTATGGAGCGAAGGAAATAGGCAACGTTTCGGGCCAAAACCCTTCTTCAGACGGTTTCAACCTTACCCTTTGACTATAGAAACAAGACGAAAATAATGCCACATATTCAATCATATATGGTTCAATGAAATTAAGATATATATGTAAAAATATATATGGAAACAGGCCCTTCCGCCCACCAGGTCCACACCGACCAGCAATCTATCATACACCAATTCCATCCATCACTCCAGGGACAATTTACAGAAGCCAATTAACCTACAAACCTGCACTTCTTTCGGATATGGGAGAAACCACTGCACCACCGAGCTACCCCATTAAATTATTTTTTCTGTAATATATATATTATGGTGTCACGTGAATAAAGATGAACACATGATTCTGATTTCTGCCCTTAGTTGGATAACACACATGTCCAGTCATTGTGTTTTATGGCTGGTTTTCAACCTCTTCAGGCTGAAGGCCTCGACTCGAAACATCACCCATTCTTTCTCTCCAGAGATGCTGCCTGTCCTGCTGAGGTTTTCTAGTTTTTAGTGTCTGTCTTCAGTTTAAACCAGCATCTGCAATTCCTTCCTGCACTATTTGTTAAGCAAAACAGGTCGTATTCTCATTATATAATTTTGTGATCAGCATGAGAGCGTGAGAATTTTGTGAAATGCGCGGGTCTCACGCTCAATGCGTGAGAGTTGGCAACCTTGCTAATAATTCAAACATTTTTTGCAAGTTCCAATTGTTTGGACAAAAATCACTTATTACTGCTTTATAACAGTTAAGTTACTTTAAGACTATTTCAGAAATTATGGCAGTCAACAAAAAATCAACTAACAAATTAAAAAAAAATAACATGTTCCCTTTCCTGACTCTACCTCATAAGTACTTTAACGCTATTAACAGAGCAAAGGGATATTAATCTCAAGAATCAAAATGGGGAAAGCGAGGGCAATTATGCTTAAATGGTAATTCTAAGCCCATTCAGATCTGCATAGTCAAATTTGTCTTGCCATGCATGGTTTGTCTTACCAACGAGAGAGCAGGCTATTCTAGACTGGGTATTGAGTAATGAGGAAGGGTTAGTTTGCAGTCTTGTTGTGCGTGGTCCGTTGGGCAAGAGTGACCATAATATGGTTGAGTTCTTCATTAGGATGGAGAGTGACATAATTAAATCAGAAACAAGGGTTCTGAACTTAAACAAAGGTAACTTTGAAGGTATGAGACGTGGATTGGCCAAGATAGACTGGCAAGTGATTCTTAAAGGGTTGACAGTGGATGTGCAATGGAAGGTATTTAAAGACTGCATGGATGAACTACAACAATTGTTCATCCCAGTTTGGCAAAAGAATAAATCAAGGAAGGTAGTGCATCCATGGATAACAAGGGAAATCAAGGATAGTATAAAAACAAAAGATGAAGCATACAAATTAGCCAGAAAAAGCTGCCAACCAGAGGACTGGGAGAAATTCAGAGTCCAGCAGAGGAGGACAAAGGGCTTAATTAGGAAAGGGAAAATAGATTATGAAAGAAAACTGGCAGGGAACATAAAAACTGACTGCAAAAGTTTTTATAGATATGTGAAGAGAAAGAGACTAGTTAAAACTAAGGTGTCCCTTGCAGTCAGAAACAGGCAAATTGATCACGGGGAACAAGGACATGGCAGACCAATTGAATAACTACTTTGGTTCTGTCTTCACTAAGGAAGACATAAATAATCTGCCGGAAATAGCAGGGGACCAGTGCTTAAATAAGGTGGCGGAACTGAGTGAAATCCAGGTTAGCCGGGAGGTGGTGTTGGGTAAATTGAATGGATTAAAGGCCGATAAATCCCCAGGGCCAGATAGTCTGCATCCCAGAGTACTCAAGAAAGTAGCCACAGAAATAGTGGATGCATTAGTGATAATTTTTCAAAACTCCTTAGATTCTGGAGTAGTTCCTGAGGATTGGAGGGTAGCTAATGTAACCCCACTTTTAAAAAAAAGGAGAGAAAACGGGGAATTACAGACCAGTTAGTCTAACATCGGTAGTGGGGAAACTGCTAGTCAGTTATTAAAGATGGGATAGCAGCACATTTGGAAAGTTGGGAAATCATTAGACAAAGTCAGCATGGATTTATGAAAGGTAAATCATGTCTGACCAGTCTTATAGAATTTTTCGAGGATGTAACTAGCAGTGGATAAGGGAGAACCAGTGGATGTGTTATATCTAGACTTTCAGAAGGTTTTCGACAAGGTCCCACATAAGAGATTAGTATACAAACTTAAAGCACACGGTATTGGGGGTTCAGTATTGATGTGGATAGAGAACTGGCTGGCAGACAGGATGCAAAGGGTAGGAGTAAACGGGTCCTTTTCAGAATGGCAGGCAGTGAGTAGTGGGGTACCGCAAGGCTCAGTGTTGGGACCCCAGCAATTTACAATATATATTAATGATTTGGACGAGGGAATTGAATGCAACATCTCCAAGTTTGTGGATGACACTAAGCTGGGGGGCAGTGTTAAGTGTGAGGAGGATGCTAGGAGGCTGCAAGGTGACTTGGATAGGCTGGGTGAGTGGGCAAATGCATGGCAGATGCAGTATAATGTGAATAAATGTGAGGTTATCCACTTTGGTGGCAACAACAGGAGGGTAGACTATTATCTGAATGGTGGCAAATTAGGAAAAGGGGAGATGCAACGAGACCTGGGTGTCATGGTACACCAATCATTGAAAGTAGGCATGCAGGTGCAGCAGGCAGTGAAGAAAGCAAATGGTATGTTAGCATTCATAGCAAAAGGATTTGAGTATAGGAGCAGGGAGGTTCTACTGCAGTTGTACAGGGTCTTGGTGAGACCACACCTGGAGCATTGCATACAGTTTTCGTCTCCAAATCTGAGAAAATACATTCTTGCCATAGAGGGGGTACAGAGAAGATTCACCAGACTGATTCCTGGGATGTCAGGACTTTCATATGAGGAAAGACTGGATAGACTTGGCTTGTACTCGCTGGAATTTAGAAGATTGAGGGGGGATCTTATAGAAACTTACAAAATTCTTAAGGGGTTGGATAGGCTAGATGCAGGAAGATTGTTCCCGATGTTGGGGAGGTCCAGCACAAGGGGTCACAGTCTAAGGAAAAGGGGGAATTCCTTTAGGACCGAGATGAGGAAAACATTTTTCACACAGAGAGTGGTGAGTCTCTTGAATTCTCTGCCACAGAAGGTAGTTGAGGCCAGTTCATTGGCTATATTTAAGAGGGAGTTAGATGTGGTCCTTGTGGCTAAAGGGATCAGGGGGTATGGAGAGAAGGCAGGTACGGGATACGGAGTTGGATGATCATCCATGATCATATTGAATGGCGGTGCGGGCTCGAAGGGCCGAATGGCCTACTCCTGCACGTATTTTCTATGTTTCTATGTCCCTGTAATCCTTCTCAACTAACATTCAAACTTTCTGTTCTAATTAATGGAGCAATGAATGGAGCAGTCTTAAAACAAAACATTAACTTCCACACTTAAAAAAACAAGTTTTATTATGAGTGGAACCACATTGTACATAATACGATCCATTAATCAAGACGATGACACAGACTAGTTCTCGGCATTATTGGATTACTGTTTTAAAGGAGCAATGTGTCCACACTTTGTGCAGAGGCCTGATGTAAACATTAGTCAGATCACCTCACTCAAGACAAATTTCCCAAATGAAGAGAGTCTCGACCTGAAACGTCGCCCATTCCTTCTCCTGAGATGCTGCCAGTCCCGCTGAGTTACTCCAGCATTTTGTGTCTGTCTTCGCAACACAAGCTTCTACTCCAGCTCAGTCGATTTTATTTACAAATTGTGCAACTAGTAACGGGTCTGTGTGACCATGGGTTTGGAACAGCTCGACACATTCACAGCCACACTCACACTCACACTACCCATCACAGGGATTTTAATACAGGTCAATGTCTTTTTCCAAACTTCTGCATCATTTCCCAAAATATTCCTCAATCTTTCTCTTCTTGGTCGGAGTCTCTGGCTGCTCCATGTGATTGACGGTGCTGGGGCCGGTGTCCATACTGGCATCGGCAGCTTCCAGGAGAAGGGCTTCGTCACTGACCTCCTCCAAATCGCCCATACCCAACTTGAAGAAGTCCAGTATTTGTGTTTGTTTCACACCCTGCAGACAGACATGGTCCTGGTTAAAAACAAACTCCAGCACATCCAGCTCCAGCAACAAGCAGAAGGGATGTTCATTTACATTTCTTTTTTTTTGTATATATTTTTATTAGAGGCCATATGTATTACAAATGATATAATAATTTTTTCAGATATGCATAGTACATATTTCCAAAATTATATGAGTATTACAAAGCCATATATATAAGCCTCAATTTTTTTTAATAGTGAAGAGAAGAAAAAAAAAGTAAAGAAAGAATAGAGATTAATTTAAAAAGTGTGATTATAATTTTGATTATATGTGAGAAGAGAAAGAGAGAGAAAAAAATAAATTTAAAAAAATAATAAAAAATAAAAACAAAAACAAAATTAAAAAAAAAAAAATCCATATAACTAACAAACAATTATTCTACTTAAAGATAGAAAAACAGTATACATCTTAACAATGAATGGAACAATTTCTAATAATATATATATATATAGAGACAAGTATATAAATTTCAGATTAAACATTTTCATTTGATCTTACCACCGGGTACTTGTTGAGTTTCAATGCTGAGCCCAGCTACCCCTTCATATAATCAGTGAATGGAGACCATATTTGTTCAAAAAGCTCGTGTTTATCCATTAGAATAAACCTAATTCTCTCCAATTGCAACGACTCCAACATTTCCACTGTCCACATTTTGATTGTAGGGGATAATGGTCCCTTCCAAAATTTTAATATTAATTTTTTTCCAATTATTAAACAATAATCAAGAAAATTTCTTTGATTTGCTGTTAATGTTTGATTTGAATCTATATTGACACCAAATATTATTAGCTTTGGGTCAGGAATTAATGTGATCTTAAGAACTATGGAAATAATTAAAAAAATCTCAGTCCAATAACTATTAAGTTTTGTACATGTTACAAAACTATGAGTTAAATCGGCTTCTATGTGCTGACATTTATCACACAATGGTGATATATTAGGAAAAATTCTATTTAATTTCTTTTTTGAGTAATGTAATCTATGTAATACTTTGAATTGTATCAAAGTATGTCTGGCATTTAACGAACAACGATGTATTCGTTGTAAGCTATCTTCCCAAAAATCTTTTAATATCGGTAAACCAGTTTCATTTTCCCATATTTGTCGAAGTGATTCTGTTGTTGGTATTTCCCTGTCCAAAAGAATGTTATATATATATGCTATTAATTTCTCTGTATTTGGATGCTTATTAAGTACTTCATCCAGTAAACCTGGTTCTCTATTTCTATAATCTTGCGTATTTGATTTGACATAATCTCTGATTTGTAAATATCTAAGTAAACTATTTGCCTGCAATCCATAAATCTCTTTCAACTCCTGAAATGAGAGAAATTTCCCATTCCTGTAAAGATGTTCTATCCTTATAATTCCTAAATTTTTCCAATGTCTAAACCCCATATCCAATGTCGAGGGCTTAAACAGAGGATTATTCATAATTGGTAAACAAAGCGGCACAGTTTCTAAATGTAAAGTCTTAACTATTTGTTTCCAAATACGTATATTGTTTAAAATTATAGGATTTTCCTTATAAATTTTTTTTTGTACCACCCTTGGAGCAAGGAGTATTGTACTTATATCAAAGGGTAAACAATCTTCCTTTTCTATTCTTAACCAAACTGGGTCCTGTTCCATATTTACCAGCCAAAAATTAATATTCTTAATCTGAACCGCCCAGAAATAATATAAAAAAATTAGGTAGTGCTAGGCCACCATTTATCTTAGATTTACATAAGTGTATTTTACTTATTCTGTGATTTTTATAATCCCAAATAAAGCTGTTGACAATGAAATCAATTAAAAAAAAAAAAATTTTAGGAAGATATAGCGGGATGGCTTGAAATATAGTAATTGTGGCAAAAAAATCATTTTAATGGCATTTATTCTACCAATCATTGATATTGGTAATGTTTTCCAATATAAGATATTATTTTTTAGTTTATTTAGTAATTGGGGGGAATTTTGGTTTAAATAGAGAATTATAAGATTTTGGTACATTAATTCCAAGATATTTAATTTGATCATTAACTATTTTAAATGGAAATTTTTGTAATTTATTCAATTTTATTCCTGTTATAGGCATAATTTCACTTTTATTCATTTACATTTCGCTGGGAAAAATCAGATTGGCAAAGGAGATTGCAGAAAGTTTTCATGACATTGCTTGGAAGATGACATTCTGGAGCCAAAACAGACTTGTCCTGTCCAGTCCCACAATTCCAGTTCTGTTAATGACCTCAGCACAAAGATATCCCTTGGTCGCACCACATGTACTGTGACATGTACATTGGAGCTGGGGACTTGGACCCCAAGATCTGTCGGTACATCAATGCTCCAAAGGGTCCCGTATGAACCTCCCCCCCCCCACCTAAAGTACAACACCTCACACTTGGCCAGATTACACTCCATCTGCCCTTTTTCTGGCCAGTGTCTGTAACGGATTCATTTCCCGTTGTCCCCATTCCTCACTGTCTGCAACTCCACTAACGTTCGTGCCGTCTGCAATACTACATATGTTTGTCCAAAAGACAATATGTGAGAGGATCTCAGCTGGTCAGGCTGCATCTATGATGTGAATGGACAGACTATGTTTCAGCTTGGGACCTCACTTAACCAATGCTTTATTTTTTTCAACGTTTTCGTCAGGTCATGAATATAGATCACTAGCAGAGGTCTTGGCACAGATCCTGCAGAACACAGTGCTAGCTCGAGGGCCGAATGGCCTACTCCTGCACCTGTTGTGTATTGTCTACCACTAGTCATAGCCCTCCAACCAGAATAATACTCCTCATCACAACCACCATCTTCCATGAGTAACTTGTGGGTCCCAGACACCTTCATCTTCCGGATCAGCCCCACCAGGCGAAACCTTGCCAAATGCCCTGCTGACGTTTGTGTGGGCCCCCCTCGGTCATGACTGACCATGGGTAAGTTTACGCGCGCGACATCCGTCAATCATCAAGAGAAATCGCAAACAACCGATTTATTAGATGAATTAGATTAATACATCAAAGGACAACAGAGAATAGAGAATAGGTGGCCTATTGTCTATTGTCCTTTGATGCATTAACACACACTGGGTGAATCAGCGATGTTTAATACTGAGATGCCCAGCAGTGTTGGAGAAAGTGGTGCAAGGAAGGTTACTGCGGAAAGTGGAAGCTCCTGGGGTGGGAACTGCTGGCTGGTACGGACAGAAGATTAACTGGGTAACACAATGTACGTGGCACAATGTAACGTTCATGCCCGAGGGATCTCAACTCTTTACATTTTATATGAATGACCAGGGTGGTCAGTGTACGGAGGACCCATGGAGCCCATAAAGGGATGAAGAAAGATAAAGCGAGCGGGCAAACAGAGCGTAATGTGGGAGGTAAACTCTCGGGCAAGTTGGCATCGTGCCAGTTGGAGCTCAATGCCGCGTGAAATGCAGTCGGTCGGTTTACTTCATTCTGTTACTTTTTGCAAACAAACCGAAGGCAGGTCAACTTTAAAATGGCAGGCGGCCCAGCGATATTTACCTGGTGAAAATAATCAGTGGTTTCAAGGTCTGACAAGTTGCTTCCCGATAGTCCGGCTTGTCCAAGAATATTTAGTTTCTCCTGGATCATTGGCCTGTACAAGAGTGAAAGGGAACGTTCAGAGTTGCCTTTGTAACAAAATGATCTGACAGCTGCTGTAACATATTATACTCGGCACAGAACCATGCCCCCCCCTTCACCTCCCCACCGATGGAGAGTGAAATGCCTCATATTCTTCCTCTTTATGTCGACTCTCTCTCCTCTGCACTCCCAGTCCCGATCCTCCATCTCTGCACAAAACGTTAACCAACCCGTTGCACTGAGTTCCTGCACCATTTTGGAGATCGGGACCATAATTCTACGTTTCAAGGATGTTATGGAATGTTATGTACATGTTAGTCTGTCTCTGGAACCAGCTGCCAGAGGAAGCGGGAGAAGCAGACACACAGATCTATCTGTGTGAAGGGTTTAGAGGGATTTGAGCCAAATGTTGTCAAACGGGACTAGCCCAGTACGGTTGGCCTGTTTCTGTGCTGTACAGCTATATGACTCTGCATTAGCATCCAAGTGGAACCCTGGGTGACGGGAATACCGAGGGCTGAGCAGTTAAAGAAAGGAACAATAGCGAGGCGTAGAGAATGTAAAAATACGGAGGCCCTTCAGCAGCATAGAGAGCGTGGGTGGGAATACTTAAATATCTGAAAGACAAGATGGTAACCAGGGAAAGGGGAGCCGGCGGAAATGGCCAAGGTCCTCAGGTGGAGACGGGGGACGTAACTGGCCCACAGATGGAGGCATCTGCTGCCCACTCCACTCACCAGATATAGTCGTCGGCAGTGCCTCTGGCCACCAGGTAGTGGATGTTCACACAGTTTGTTTGCCCAATACGATGCACTCTGTCTTCAGCCTGAAAGAGGGTCTGAATCCAGGAACAAGAGAACAAAGTTGTCAGCCCCACACTCGTGTTGAGACACGGACCCCCCTGCCCCTCCCCTCCACACTCGTGTTGAGAGACAGAGACAACCCCCCCCCCCCCACACTCTTGTAGAAACACAGGCCCTGTCCCCCCACCCCCACACCCGTGTAGAGACACAGAGCCCCTGTCCCCCCACACACACACTAGTGTAGACACAGAGCCCCTGTCCCCCCACACACACACTAGTGTAGACACAGACCCCCTGCCCCAGCAACATCACAAGCCAGGCGACAAGCAGGTTGTTTAATGACATTCCAGTTGCAGCACATTCACAGTGTTTACCGTCGCTGCTCATCAGGACCCGGCTTCAACTCAGTGGCTCGGACGCTGGGCAGGGCTGGGCCCGTGGCACTGAGCGACAACAACAAGCTGCTCTGTGTGAAGGGCTAAAGAAGGAACTGCAGATGCTGGAAAATCGAAGGTAGACAAAAGTGCTGGAGAAACTCAGCGGGTGCAGCAGCATCTATGGAGCGAAGGAAATAGGCAATGTTTCGGGCAGACACCCATCAGTCTGAAGAATGGTTTTGGGCCGAAACGTTGCCTATTTCCTTCGCTCCGTAGATGCTGCTGCACCCGCTGAGTTTCTCCAGCACTTTTGTCTACCTGTGTGAAGGGCTCCATGTTGCACACTGGACTTCAGTGTATTATTGTCACAGTGATAGTATTTTGCAGCGTACTATCCAGACAGCAAGAAGAGTATACATGATTACAACCAATCCGTCTACAGATACGGGATAACGCAAGATCAAGTCCAGTCAAGTCTGATGAAAGATAGGTTGCAGATCCCCAACAGTGTAGAATAACAAATGCAACATATAACAAGTGAATAACAATGAGTCTGGTGGAAACTCATGAAGATTTGCACTTACACCAGGGTTCCAGAAAAGCTCAGCGATGACAACCAGGTCAGCAGACGAGAGAGTGAGGCCCATGTTGGCGGCAGTGATGGAGAGCACGGCAACACAGCGTGCCGGACAACACTGGAAGTGGTCACACAGAGACTGGCGGTCAGCTGAAGAAGTGGAGCCATCAATGCGGATAAATGCAATGTCCTGTGGAGAACGCACAATGCTATTAAAGCCTGGATTCACACCGCTCTGTACAAAGTACATTGACAGTACAGTCACCGACTGAACCATGAGTGACAACAGATGGAGCCCCGGTGGGACAAAGCCCAAGGTCAGATGTCAGCCCGAGACCAGGCCCTGAGGGAGGAAGTGGCAGCAAACCTGATTACTTCCTCTCCTTGCGTGTGGCCTGCACAGCCTAAAGCTGTAAGACAACTTGTTCTGTTTGATCTTCTGTTTGTCCACGCCGGGTTGATTGCATTCGTCAAAACAGGGTGGACCACGTGAAGGTTGCAATCTCCCACCCCAGCAAGCCTGATGATTCCAACATAACTAATTCAGTTCTTAATTTTGTCAATCTTCTCTTATATACGGAGAGATTAGGTGACGTTAGTGATGAGGTAAATGCAGGAATCCATTCATGAATTGGTAAAAGACACTTAGAAAATAATAGAATGGGCAGAATCACGGTGGACTGATGGAATCGGCTCTGACCGGAATAGACGAACGACTAACACGTTCACGAGTTGTAGTTGGATATTCACGTCTTCGATAAAGTACCGTTAAATGAATGATTAAACACCACGCATGACGTTACATGTAATGTACTGTAATGTATGGCCGGCTCGAAGGGCCGAATGGCCTACTCCTGCACCTATTGTCTACTGGTGTGGATAGAGGACTGGTTTCTGAACAGACGCCATTGATATAAATAGGTCAACGTTGTGTTTGGAGTCTGTGACTAGTGGGAGCTGCAAGGGCTGGTGCTGAGCCCAGCTGCTCACAATCTACATCAATTATTGTTCTTTCTTAAAGGGTTGTGAACAGCAAGCCTTTAATTTAATTCAAGTTATTAAATTGTTTTAAATGCCAAAATAAATGTGTACTGTGTAACCCAGATTGTGATGGGGTTGTGCTCATTCCCCTGATGGGCAGGGTGCTCTGTCCTCCATGGGACAATCTTCAAGGCAGTGTGGTATGATGTGGACGGACCCAGAGCGAGGTTGGTGGAGAACAACGCTGGGCAAAGCTTTCATCAGGGGAAGGTCTGCCTTGCATTGAGGCCGAATGGAACAAACCAGATTGTTCTGGAAGAGATCTATCCAATCAGCCACATTGTGCCTGACCCCCCCCCCCCCCACCCTCCTCTCCCCTCCACCTCCCCTCTCCACCTCCCCTCTCCCCCTCCTCTCCCTCCGCCCCTCACCCCCCCCTCTACCCCTCTCCCCCCTCCCTCTCCCCCTCCCCCCTTCTCCCCCCCACCTCTCCCCTCCCCACCTCTACTCTCCCCCCACCTCTCCTTCCCCATCCCCTCCTCTACCCCCCTCCCTCTCCCCGCCCCCAAATACATTGCAAATTCCAGCAGGCATCCATCCGGATCATTTGGAAAATAACGGCACAACCCACTGCATTCCCAGCACACACTGCATTCCCAGCACAACCCACACTGCATTCCCAGCACAACCCACACTGCATTCCCAGCACAACCCACACTGCATTCCCAGCACAACCCACACTGCATTCCCAGCACAGCCCACACTGCATTCCCAGCACAACCCACACTGCATTCCCAGCACAGCCCACACTGCATTCCCAGCACAGCCCACACTGCATTCCCAACCCACACTGCATTCCCAGCACAACACACACTGCATTCCCAGTACAGCCCACACTGCATTCCCAGCACAACCCACACTGCATTCCCAGCACAACCCACACTGCATTCCCAGTACAACCCACACTGCATTCCCAGCACAACCCACAATGCATTCCCAGCACAACCCACACTGCATTCCCAGCACAACACACACTGCATTCCCAGTACAACCCACACTGCATTCCCAGCACAACCCACTGCATTCCCAGCACAGCCCACACTGCATTCCCAGCACAGCCCACACTGCATTCCCAGCACAGCCCACACTGCATTCCCAGCACACACTGCATTCCCAGCACAACCCACACTGCATTCCCAGCACAGCCCACACTGCATTCCCAGCACACACTGCATTCCCAGCACAGCCCACACTGCATTCCCAGCACAGCCCACACTGCATTCCCAGCACAGCCCACACTGCATTCCCAGCACAGCCCACACTGCATTCCCAGCACACACTGCATTCCCAGCACAACCCACACTGCATTCCCAGCACAGCCCATACTGCATTCCCAGCACAACCCACACTGCATTCCCAGCACACCCACACTGCATTCCCAGCACAACACACACTGCATTCCCAGCACAACCCACACTGCATTCCCAGCACAACACACACTGCATTCCCAGCACAACACACACTGCATTCCCAGCACAACACACACTGCATTCCCAGCACAACACACACTGCATTCCCAGCACAACACACACTGCATTCCCAGCACAACACACACTGCATTCCCAGCACAGCCCACACTGCATTCCCAGCACAGCCCACACTGCATTCCCAGCACACACTGCATTCCCAGCACACCCCACACTGCATTCCCAGCACAACACACACTGCATTCCCAGCACAACACACACTGCATTCCCAGCACAACCCACACTGCATTCCCAGCACAACACACACTGCATTCCCAGCACAGCCCACTGCATTCCCAGCACAACCCACACTGCATTCCCAGCACAACCCACACTGCATTCCCAGCACAGCCCACACTGCATTCCCAGCACAACCCGCACTGCATTCCCAGCACAACCCACACTGCATTCCCAGCACAACCCACTGCATTTCCAGCACAGCCCACTGCATTCCCAGCACACCCCACACTGCATTCCCAGCACAACACACACTGCATTCCCAGCACAACACACACTGCATTCCCAGCACAACCCGCACTGCATTCCCAGCACAACCCACACTGCATTCCCAGCACAACCCACTGCATTTCCAGCACAACCCACTGCATTCCCAGCACAACTCACACTGCATTCCCAGCACAACACACACTGCATTCCCAGCACAACCCGCACTGCATTCCCAGCACCCACTGCATTCCCAGCACAACCCACACTGCAATCCCAGCACAACCCGCTGCTTAGACAGAGCCTGCACCACACTTTTATTTCTGCAGATTACCACAGTTGTGGTCTCTAGTTAGTAAACCAGATGCCACCAGCAGTTGTTTCTTATTCCAAACCTCTGAACATTTCCCCCTTCTATCGTCATCACATATTGCTGCCGTTACCTTTTCTTCCAGAGATGTACACAACGCATCCAGAACTACCCGGTGATGGCCAAACACCAGGAACTTCTCCCGACCACTCTCCAACAAATCCCACACGTATTCTCTGTAAAAGATTCATCCAATTATTCCCGTTTGCTCACAGAGCGGACAGAGCTGGACTCTCAGCTGGGCAGACGAGGTTATCGGGGGGGAACCCAACTGGGGTGAGTTTTTGGGCCATTAGGTAGGAGATCAATACGAATGACCAGTGCAAGGAATCAGCTGACTGGCTTCAGTTTGTGTGCGTTTTGTTACACTGGGGTTCATGTGAAACTAAGGCTCACCCATTTAAAACTAAACTGTTCTCGGATGGTTGAGTCTTTGGTAGAGTCAGATGAATACTTGACAAGCAATACGATGGAAAGGCAGACTTGTGGTTACAATCGATCATCTTATAAAATGGTTAAAACTTCAAGGGACAACTGCAGCTCGTGATCAGAGAGTTCCAAAGACCCAGGACCTCAGACGTGTATGACCCGACCTAGATCATCCCACGCGGAAACATCCTCTCCACATCCAACTTGTCAGGGCCTTCAGGATCATATGTTTCAACCAATTCCATTCCTACTTCTTCGTCAAGTCTACTCCGCCATTCAATCATGGCTGGTCTATCGTCCCATCTCAACCCCAATGTCCTGCCTTCTCCCGTAGCCCGACACCCGCAATCAAGAATCTGTCAATCTCTGCCTTAAAAATATAAATGTTCCTGCCTCTTCCAAACTCCAGTAGATTCAGGCTTTGTCGGTCCAATCTCCATTCAGATGATAACCTGCCAATTCTAGTAGTAAATGTCCTCTAAACTGTTTACAATATTAAATAATGTTCTTAAATAAATAGGGTTGAGAGGGAAGGCTAGATCAGCCATGATTGAATGGACGATGGGCCGAATGGCCTAATTCTGCTCCTGTAACCAATGAACTCATGAGCGAGACCATTACTTTACACACTCCTCGAGTGTAATCTCATCGATGCCTTTATAATTACAGTAACTTCACTGCTTTTGTATTCAACTTCCCTTGCAATGAACAGTAATGTTGTTAAGTTTCCCAACTACTTATTACCTTAATAGCTCACGTGCCAGGACACTAGATCCCTGTTCGTCAGATTTAAGATCAGCGGAATATGACAGGCCAACTGGTCTCCCGGTTGCTAGTCATTTTAACTCCCATTCCCATTCCCATTCCCACACTGACCTCTGAAGAAGGGTTTCGGCCCGAAACGTTGCCTATTTCCTTCGCTCCATAGATGCTGCTGCACCCGCTGAGTTTCTCCAGCACTTTTGTCTACCCACACTGACCTCTCTGTCCTGGGCCTCCTCCATTGTCAGAGTGAGGCCACACACAAACTGGAGGAAGAGCACCTCATATTCCACTTTGCTACCTATCAACCCAATGGTATAAACACCAAATTCTCCAAATTAAGGTAACCTCTAATTAAACTCCCCGCATAACCCCCCCCCCCCCCCGTTCCTTCCCTCCCCTCCCCTGCGCCCCACCTACCTCTCCCCTCCACACCACCCTCCAGCTACTCTCCTCCCTCTGGCTTCACAAGTGAAGACGGTGATTGATAGGCAGACAGTTGGAACAAAGGCCAGAGATAAGAGCAGAAGGTGCGAGACAGATTTTAATCACAATCTGGCCTTTGTTCCAACTGTCTGCCTGTCGAACAATCCCTTCGCCTATGTCCACTATTACATGCCCCACTCTGTCCTGCCACTCCCCTTTTCCAGCTTTCTCCCCCCCCCACCCCTACAATGTCTGCAGATGGGTCTCGACCTGCTGCCTGAGTTACTCCAGCACTTTGTGAAACGTCACCTATCCATGTTCTCCACAGACGCTGCCTGACCCGTTGAGTTACTCCAGCACTTTGTGAAACGTCACCTATCCATGTTCTCCACAGATGCTGCCTGACCCGTTGAGTTACTCCAGCACTCTGTGTCCTTTTGATGATTATTTAAGCCCATGTGAACCACATCGACTGGCCAACCATCATTGTCACCTTCTAAAAAATGCACTAAAATGAGTTTGTCCGAACTCCTCCATGCCGATGAAGCTGCCTCACTGAGCCAGCACATTCCAGGCTGAAGCAGCCGTTTCTTTGGCACTTTAATGATTCAGTTGCACCGTCAGGCTCTGAGTTATTCACAAATGCCACTGCAACATGTGAAGATTTTTCTGCACCTTCCACATTGAGGACAAGGGCAGGATGTCACATCTGCAAGGTCCCATGTTACATACAGGGCAGCAAGGCCAAAGCTGAGTGTGTTGTGCCCGTTCACAAACAAGGTAGGAGGTTAATAGATGAATTTGCTCACATAATGGATCGAATCTTTGCTTCTCCTGTGCGATTGTAAAAAACCATCAGTGCCTCCTTTTGCTCACGTTTCTGTTACAAAAGGAAGAGGAGAATTTTGAAATGAACACTAACTATCTGAATAGTTTATCTGTCCATTGACGGGCTCCTTCCGTCAGTGAAGCAGGAAGCACCCACCGTTGTGTGGCCTCTGGTCATCGCCTGTGCTGCTGCCTCCAGAGCCACCCTGGCCTTGGCACTCACACCCTCAGGCTCCACAAGCACCACCTTGCGTCGCTTGGCCGGCAACTGCGACAGCACGTCGGACTTCAGGCGACGCACCATCAACGATTCCAGCAGCAGGAGCCGCAGTTCCAGGAGGTTGGACGATCCGGAATAATCCCAGCCCCAACGTAACTGGCAAGAAAGGGGAGCAGAGTTAGCAGGTGGGTGATGGGGGCTGTAGGGACAGTGGTGGTGAGAGACGGTGTAGGTGGTGAGGGACGGTGTAGGTGGTGAGGGACGGTGTAGGTGGTGAGGGACGGTGTAGGTGGTGAGGGACGGTGTAGGTGGTGAGAGACGGTGTAGGTGGTGAGGGACGGTGTAGATGGTGAGAGACGGTGTAGGTGGTGAGGGACGGTGTAGGTGGTGAGAGACGGTGTAGGTGGTGAGAGACGGTGTAGGTGGTGAGGGACGGTGTAGGTGGTGAGGGACGGTGTAGGTGGTGAGAGACGGTGTAGGTGGTGAGGGACGGTGTAGATGGTGAGAGACGGTGTAGGTGGTGAGGGACGGTGTAGGTGGTGAGAGACGGTGTAGGTGGTGAGAGACGGTGTAGGTGGTGAGGGACGGTGTAGGTGGAGTGAGGGACGGTGTAGGTGGTGAGGGACGGTGTAGGTGGAGTGAGGGACGGTGTAGGTGGTGAGGGACGGTGTAGGCGGTGAGGGACGGTGTAGGTGGTGAGGGACGGTGTAGGTGGTGAGGGACAGTGTAGGTGGAGTGAGGGACGGTGTAGGTGGTGAGGGACGGTGTAGGCGGTGAGGGACGGTGTAGGTGGAGTGAGGGACGGTGTAGGTGGTGAGGGACGGTGTAGGTGGAGTGAGGGACGGTGTAGGTGGTGAGGGACGGTGTAGGCGGTGAGGGACGGTGTAGGTGGAGTGAGGGACGGTGTAGGTGGTGAGGGACGGTGTAGGTGGTGAGGGACGGTGTAGGTGGTGAGGGACGGTGTAGGTGGTGAGGGACGGTGTAGGTGGTGAGAGACGGTGTAGGTGGTGAGGGACGGTGTAGATGGTGAGAGACGGTGTAGGTGGTGAGGGACGGTGTAGGTGGTGAGAGACGGTGTAGGTGGTGAGAGACGGTGTAGGTGGTGAGGGACGGTGTAGGTGGTGAGGGACGGTGTAGGTGGTGAGAGACGGTGTAGGTGGTGAGGGACGGTGTAGATGGTGAGAGACGGTGTAGGTGGTGAGGGACGGTGTAGGTGGTGAGAGACGGTGTAGGTGGTGAGAGACGGTGTAGGTGGTGAGGGACGGTGTAGGTGGAGTGAGGGACGGTGTAGGTGGTGAGGGACGGTGTAGGTGGAGTGAGGGACGGTGTAGGTGGTGAGGGACGGTGTAGGCGGTGAGGGACGGTGTAGGTGGTGAGGGACGGTGTAGGTGGTGAGGGACAGTGTAGGTGGAGTGAGGGACGGTGTAGGTGGTGAGGGACGGTGTAGGCGGTGAGGGACGGTGTAGGTGGAGTGAGGGACGGTGTAGGTGGTGAGGGACGGTGTAGGTGGAGTGAGGGACGGTGTAGGTGGTGAGGGACGGTGTAGGCGGTGAGGGACGGTGTAGGTGGAGTGAGGGACGGTGTAGGTGGTGAGGGACGGTGTAGGTGGAGTGAGGGACGGTGTAGGTGGTGAGGGACAGTGTAGGTGGAGTGAGGGACGGTGTAGGTGGTGAGGGACGGTGTAGGCGGTGAGGGACGGTGTAGGTGGAGTGAGGGACGGTGTAGGTGGTGAGGGACGGTGTAGGTGGAGTGAGGGACGGTGTAGATGGTGAGAGACGGTGTAGGTGGTGAGGGACGGTGTAGGCGGTGAGGGACGGTGTAGGTGGAGTGAGAGACGGTGTAGGTGGTGAGGGACAGTGTAGGTGGAGTGAGGGACGGTGTAGGTGGTGAGGGACGGTGTAGGTGGAGTGAGGGACGGTGTAGATGGTGAGAGACGGTGTAGGTGGTGAGGGACGGTGTAGGCGGTGAGGGACGGTGTAGGTGGTGAGAGACGGTGTAGGTGGTGAGAGACGGTGTAGGTGGTGAGAGACGGTGTAGGTGGAGTGAGGGACGGTGTAGGTGGTGAGGGACGGTGTAGGTGGTGAGGGACGGTGTAGGTGGTGAGAGACGGTGTAGGTGGAGTGAGGGACGGTGTAGGTGGTGAGGGACGGTGTAGGTGGTGAGGGACGGTGTAGGTGGTGAGGGACGGTGTAGGTGGTGAGGGACGGTGTAGGTGGAGTGAGGGACAGTGTAGGTGGAGTGAGGGACGGTGTAGGTGGTGAGGGACGGTGTAGATGGAGTGAGGGACGGTGTAGGTGGAGTGAGGGACGGTGTAGGTGGTGAGGGACGGTGTAGGTGGAGTGAGGGACGGTGTAGGTGGTGAGGGACGGTGTAGGTGGTGAGGGACGGTGTAGGTGGTGAGGGACGGTGTAGATGGTGAGGGACGGTGTAGGTGGAGTGAGGGACGGTGTAGGTGGAGTGAGGGACGGTGTAGGTGGTGAGGGACGGTGTAGGTGGTGAGGGACGGTGTAGGTGGAGTGAGGGACGGTGTAGGTGGAGTGAGGGACGGTGTAGATGGTGAGGGACGGTGTAGGTGGTGAGGGACGGTGTAGGTGGAGTGAGGGACGGTGTAGGTGGAGTGAGGGACGGTGTAGGTGGTGAGGGACGGTGTAGGTGGTGAGGGACGGTGTAGGTGGAGTGAGGGACGGTGTAGGTGGTGAGGGACGGTGTAGGTGGTGAGGGACGGTGTAGGTGGTGAGGGACGGTGTAGGTGGTGAGGGACGGTGTAGGTGGTGAGGGACAGTGTAGGTGGAGTGAGGGACGGTGTAGGTGGAGTGAGGGACGGTGTAGGTGGTGAGGGACGGTGTAGGTGGTGAGGGACGGTGTAGGTGGTGAGGGACGGTGTAGGTGGAGTGAGGGACGGTGTAGGTGGTGAGGGACGGTGTAGGTGGTGAGGGACGGTGTAGGTGGTGAGGGACGGTGTAGGTGGTGAGGGACGGTGTAGGTGGTGAGGGACGGTGTAGGTGGTGAGGGACAGTGTAGGTGGAGTGAGGGACGGTGTAGGTGGAGTGAGGGACGGTGTAGGTGGTGAGGGACGGTGTAGGTGGTGAGGGACGGTGTAGGTGGTGAGGGACGGTGTAGGTGGAGTGAGGGACGGTGTAGGTGGTGAGGGACGGTGTAGGTGGAGTGAGGGACGGTGTAGGTGGAGTGAGGGACGGTGTAGGTGGTGAGGGACGGTGTAGGTGGTGAGGGACGGTGTAGGTGGAGTGAGGGACGGTGTAGGTGGTGAGGGACGGTGTAGGTGGTGAGGGACGGTGTAGGTGGAGTGAGGGACGGTGTAGGTGGAGTGAGGGACGGTGTAGGTGGTGAGGGACGGTGTAGGTGGTGAGGGACGGTGTAGGTGGTGAGGGACGGTGTAGGTGGTGAGGGACGGTGTAGGTGGTGAGGGACGGTGTAGGCGGTGATGGACAGTGTAGGTGGAGTGAGGGACGGTGTAGGTGGTGAGGGACGGTGTAGGTGGTGAGGGACGGTGTAGGTGGTGAGGGACGGTGTAGGTGGAGTGAGGGACGGTGTAGGTGGAGTGAGGGACGGTGTAGGTGGAGTGAGGGACGGTGTAGGTGGTGAGGGACGGTGTAGATGGAGTGAGGGACGGTGTAGGTGGAGTGAGGGACGGTGTAGGTGGTGAGAGACGGTGTAGGTGGTGAGGGACGGTGTAGGTGGTGAGGGACGGTGTAGGTGGAGTGAGAGACGGTGTAGGTGGAGTGAGAGACGGTGTAGGTGGTGAGGGACGGTGTAGGTGGAGTGAGGGACGGTGTAGGTGGTGAGGGACGGTGTAGGTGGTGAGGGACGGTGTAGGTGGAGTGAGGGACGGTGTAGGTGGTGAGGGACGGTGTAGGTGGTGAGGGACGGTGTAGATGGTGAGGGACGGTGTAGGTGGTGAGAGACGGTGTAGGTGGTGAGGGACGGTGTAGGTGGAGTGAGGGACGGTGTAGGTGGTGAGGGACGGTGTAGGTGGTGAGGGACGGTGTAGATGGTGAGGGACGGTGTAGGTGGTGAGGGACGGTGTAGGTGGTGAGGGACGGTGTAGGTGGTGAGGGACGGTGTAGGTGGTGAGGGACGGTGTAGATGGTGAGGGACGGTGTAGGTGGAGTGAGGGACGGTGTAGGTGGAGTGAGGGACGGTGTAGATGGAGTGAGGGACGGTGTAGATGGTGAGGGACGGTGTAGGTGGAGTGAGAGACGGTGTAGGTGGAGTGAGGGACGGTGTAGGTGGTGAGAGACGGTGTAGGTGGTGAGGGACGGTGTAGGTGGTGAGGGACGGTGTAGGTGGTGAGGGACGGTGTAGATGGTGAGGGACGGTGTAGGTGGAGTGAGGGACGGTGTAGGTGGAGTGAGGGACGGTGTAGATGGAGTGAGGGACGGTGTAGGTGGTGAGGGACGGTGTAGGTGGTGAGGGACGGTGTAGGTGGTGAGGGACGGTGTAGGTGGTGAGAGACGGTGTAGGTGGAGTGAGGGACGGTGTAGGTGGTGAGGGACGGTGTAGGTGGTGAGGGACGGTGTAGGTGGTGAGGGACGGTGTAGGTGGTGAGAGACGGTGTAGGTGGAGTGAGGGACGGTGTAGGTGGTGAGGGACGGTGTAGGTGGTGAGGGACGGTGTAGGTGGTGAGGGACGGTGTAGGTGGAGTGAGGGACGGTGTAGGTGGAGTGAGGGACGGTGTAGGTGGAGTGAGGGACGGTGTAGGTGGTGAGGGACGGTGTAGGTGGAGTGAGGGACGGTGTAGGTGGAGTGAGGGACGGTGTAGGTGGTGAGGGACAGTGTAGGTGGTGAGGGACGGTGTAGGTGGAGTGAGGGACGGTGTAGGTGGAGTGAGGGACGGTGTAGGTGGTGAGGGACAGTGTAGGTGGTGAGGGACGGTGTAGGTGGAGTGCGGGACGGTGTAGGTGGAGTGAGGGACGGTGTAGGTGGTGAGGGACGGTGTAGGTGGAGTGAGGGACGGTGTAGGTGGTGAGAGACGGTGTAGGTGGAGTGAGGGACGGTGTAGGCGGTGAGGGACGGTGTAGGTGGAGTGAGGGACGGTGTAGGTGGAGTGAGGGACGGTGTAGGTGGTGAGGGACGGTGTAGATGGAGTGAGGGACGGTGTAGGTGGAGTGAGGGACGGTGTAGGTGGTGAGAGACGGTGTAGGTGGTGAGGGACGGTGTAGATGGTGAGGGACGGTGTAGGTGGAGTGAGGGACGGTGTAGGTGGTGAGAGACGGTGTAGGTGGTGAGGGACGGTGTAGGTGGAGTGAGGGACGGTGTAGGTGGTGAGGGACGGTGTAGGTGGTGAGGGACGGTGTAGGTGGTGAGGGACGGTGTAGGTGGTGAGGGACGGTGTAGGTGGTGAGGGACGGTGTAGATGGTGAGGGACGGTGTAGGTGGAGTGAGAGACGGTGTAGGTGGAGTGAGGGACGGTGTAGGTGGAGTGAGGGACGGTGTAGGTGGTGAGAGACGGTGTAGATGGTGAGGGACGGTGTAGGTGGAGTGAGGGACGGTGTAGATGGAGTGAGGGACGGTGTAGGTGGTGAGGGACGGTGTAGGTGGTGAGAGACGGTGTAGATGGTGAGGGACGGTGTAGGTGGAGTGAGGGACGGTGTAGGTGGAGTGAGGGACGGTGTAGGTGGTGAGGGACAGTGTAGGTGGTGAGGGACGGTGTAGGTGGAGTGAGGGACGGTGTAGATGGAGTGAGGGACGGTGTAGGTGGTGAGGGACGGTGTAGGTGGTGAGGGACGGTGTAGATGGTGAGAGACGGTGTAGGTGGTGAGGGACGGTGTAGATGGTGAGGGACGGTGTAGGTGGTGAGGGACGGTGTAGATGGTGAGGGACGGTGTAGGTGGAGTGAGGGACGGTGTAGATGGTGAGGGACGGTGTAGGTGGAGTGAGGGACGGTGTAGGTGGTGAGGGACAGTGTAGGTGGTGAGGGACGGTGTAGGTGGTGAGGGACGGTGTAGGTGGAGTGAGGGACGGTGTAGGTGGTGAGGGACGGTGTAGGTGGAGTGAGGGACGGTGTAGGTGGTGAGGGACGGTGTAGGTGGTGAGGGACGGTGTAGGTGGTGAGGGACGGTGTATGTAGTGAGGGACGGTGTAGGTGGTGAGGGACGGTGTAGGTGGTGAGGGACGGTGTAGGTGGTGAGGGACGGTGTAGGTGGAGTGAGGGACGGTGTAGGTGGTGAGGGACGGTGTAGGTGGAGTGAGGGACGGTGTAGGTGGTGAGGGACGGTGTAGGCGGTGAGGGACGGTGTAGGCGGTGAGGGACGGTGTAGGCGGTGAGGGACGGTGTAGGCGGTGAGGGACGGTGTAGGCGGTGAGGGACGGTGTAGGCGGTGAGGGACGGTGTAGGTGGTGAGGGACGGTGTAGGTGGTGAGGGACGGTGTATGTAGTGAGGGACGGTGTAGGTGGTGAGGGACGGTGTAGGTGGTGAGGGACGGTGTAGGTGGAGTGAGAGACGGTGTAGGCGGTGAGGGACGGTGTAGGCGGTGAGGGACGGTGTAGGTGGTGAGGGACGGTGTAGGTGGTGAGGGACGGTGTAGGTGGTGAGGGACGGTGTATGTAGTGAGGGACGGTGTAGATGGTGAGGGACGGTGTAGGTGGTGAGGGACGGTGTAGGTGGAGTGAGAGACGGTGTAGGCGGTGAGGGACGGTGTAGGCGGTGAGGGACGGTGTAGGTGGTGAGAGACGGTGTAGGTGGTGAGGGACGGTGTAGGTGGTGAGGGACGGTGTAGGTGGAGTGAGAGACGATGTAGGTGGTGAGAGACGGTGTAGATGGTGAGGGACGGTGTAGGTGGTGAGGGACGGTGTAGGTGGAGTGAGAGACGGTGTAGGCGGTGAGGGACGGTGTAGGTGGTGAGGGACGGTGTAGGTGGTGAGGGACGGTGTAGGTGGTGAGGGACGGTGTAGGTGGTGAGGGACGGTGTAGGTGGTGAGAGACGGTGTAGGTGGAGTGAGGGACGGTGTAGGCGGTGAGGGACGGTGTAGGCGGTGAGGGACGGTGTAGGTGGTGAGAGACGGTGTAGGTGGTGAGGGACGGTGTAGGTGGTGAGGGACGGTGTAGGTGGTGAGGGACGGTGTAGGTGGTGAGGGACGGTGTAGGTGGAGTGAGGGACGGTGTAGGTGGAGTGAGGGACGGTGTAGGTGGTGAGGGACGGTGTAGGTGGTGAGAGACGGTGTAGGTGGTGAGGGACGGTGTAGGTGGTGAGGGACGGTGTAGGTGGTGAGGGACGGTGTAGGTGGAGTGAGAGACGGTGTAGGTGGTGAGGGACGGTGTAGGTGGTGAGGGACGGTGTAGGTGGTGAGGGACGGTGTAGGTGGTGAGGGACGGTGTAGGTGGTGAGGGACGGTGTAGGTGGTGAGGGACGGTGTAGGTGGAGTGAGGGACGGTGTAGGTGGAGTGAGGGACGGTGTAGGTGGTGAGGGACGGTGTAGGTGGTGAGAGACGGTGTAGGTGGTGAGGGACGGTGTAGGTGGTGAGGGACGGTGTAGGTGGTGAGGGACGGTGTAGGTGGTGAGGGACGGTGTAGGTGGTGAGGGACGGTGTAGGTGGTGAGGGACGGTGTAGGTGGTGAGGGACGGTGTAGGTGGTGAGAGACGGTGTAGGTGGTGAGGGACGGTGTAGGTGGTGAGGGACGGTGTAGGTGGTGAGGGACGGTGTAGGTGGTGAGGGACGGTGTAGGTGGTGAGGGACGGTGTAGGTGGTGAGGGACGGTGTAGGTGGGTGGCGAGCGGCTTCTAACTGAGTGGGGAGAGATACACCTGTGGCTGGAGAAGGGGAGGAGGAGGAGTAGAATGAGGGGATACCTGCAATGAGTGCAGGGAAAAATACATTACAAATGTAAGGTTCTTTATTGGAATACACAGAGCATTTGTAACCAGAAGGTGAATTGAACACTCAAATGGAAATAGAGGTATGATTTAATACCATTGCAGAGAAAAGTGACCAACATTAGGAATTAAATATTCTGGGATTCCTAACGTTTGGATAGCTGAAATGGAAGAGGCAGGGCCTGTTACTAAAGAGTAGGATCTTGGGTCAAAATCAAGGAATAGAATTGGTTTGGGTGGAGTAAAGAAATAGCATGGGGAAGGAAACAGTGAGAGGTATCTGAACAGGGCATCGAATAGATCAGTAGAGAAGCATGCAACAAGATTTGAATCTGCATATAGACCAGGCAAACTAAAGGAGCAGGAACGGTGTGGAGGATGGGTTCTAGACCTTCCAGTGAAGGAGACAACTTGGCAGGAAATGATATTTCCATTGTGACAAATGAAAGATTCATTGATGGTCTCGTTGTTAAGGTGCTCGAGGGACAGTGATCATAATAAAATCAATTTCAAATTAAAATTGAATATGATTTAGCTCAATCTGATTCTAGAGACTTGAATCTGATGACTGTGAATGATGGAGACCAGGGCATGAGCTGCCTCTGGCAGTGTATGGAACCATAAAACATGACAGCAAACCAGCAATGACTAGGATTTAAAGAGTTTATACACCATTTACAAGTAATAAATGCCAGTGAGATGCCAAATAATGTACAGCAGGAGCACTGGTACAGCAATCGACATCAAGAGAAGTCAAAGATAGCGTCAGATCGAAGGTAAAACGCTGTAACGTTGCCAAATAGAGCAGCGGGAGTGAGGATTGGGAAAACGGCAGCAGCGCAGATCCCAGACATTGATGGGGTAAGGGAGAGAAGAATATATGAACAGATTAGCCAAATGGGACCTTCTGTACACTCATCAGAGATATGATTGGCGAGAATGTACGTGTGTTATAGAAACATAGAAAATAGGAGAGGAGTAGGCCATTCGGCCCTTCGAGCCTGCACCGCCATTCAATATGATCATGGCTGATCATCCAACTCAGTATCCTGTACCTGCCTTCTCTCCATACCCCCTGATCCCCTTAGCCACAAGGACCACATCTAACTCCCAACGAACTGGCCTCAACTACCTTCTGTGGCAGAGAATTCCACAGATTCACCACTCTCTGTGTGAAAAATGTTTTTTCTAATCTCGGTCCTAAAGATTTCCCGCTTCTCCTTAAACTGTGGCCGCTTGTCCTGGACTTCCCCAACATCGGGAATAATTAGAGACACAGTTGGTTACACTGGAAAAGAAGGACATTGCAGTGAAATGAGCCTTCCTCTGTTTTTACATGAGGACCAGGTAAAGGGGCCGTCAATGATTGTGTCGAGGGCATTCAGTATTATGGTCGAGGTGCTGAAGATCCTACCGCATATGAAGGTAGACTCTGGGGAGTGTTGTAGAACGAGGGATAGAAACATAGAAAAATAGGTGAAGGAGTAGGCCATTCAGCCCTTCGAGCCAGCGCCGCCAGTCAATATCTTCTTGCGTATGGCGTGCACGGCCTAAAGTTGTAGGACAACTTGTTCTATTTCATCTTATTTCATGGTGCACGCCGGGTTGATTGCATTCGTCGAAACAGGGCGGACCACGTGAAGGTTGCAATCACCCACCCCATGATCCTGGCTGATTATCCACAATTAGTACCCCGTTCCTGCTTTTCCCCCAAATCCCTTGATTCCTTTAGCCTTAAGAGCTAAATCTAACCTCCTCTTGAAAACATCCAGTGAATTGGCCTCCACTGCCTTCTGTGGCAGAGAATTCCCCAGATTCACAACTCTCTGGGTGAAAAGGCTTTTCCTCACCTCAGTCCTAAATGGCCGACCCCTTATTCTTAAACTGTGATCCCTGGTTCTGGACTCCTCCAACATCGGGAACATTTTTCTTGCATCTAGCCTGTCCAATCCTTTTAAGAATTGTATATGTTTCTATAAGATCTCATCTCATCTCATCTAATCTTTCTAAATTCCAGTGAGGGATCCTGGAGTGCAGGGACATAGTTGCTTGAAAGTGGCGTAACAGGTATATACAGTGGTCACGGCGGTCCTCGGCACATTGGCCCTCAGTCAGAGTATTGAGTATAGAAGATGGGAGGTCATGTTACAGTTGTACAGTACATTGGTGAGGCCACATTTGGAGTACTGTGCTCAGTTTCAGTCCCCTGTACCAGGCAAGCTGTTGTCCTGCTGGAAAGGTGCAGAGAAGATGCACGAGGATGTTGCAAGGGCCAGAGCTACAGGGAGTTGAGCAGGCTAGGACGTTATTCCTTGGAGTGCAGGAGGATAGGGGGTGATCTTACAGAGGTGTATTAGATCATGGGTATTATATAGGGTAAATGCACAGTCTTTTACCCAGAGAAGGGGAATCAAGAAGCAAAGGATGTAGGTTTAAGGTGAGGGGGGGGGGGGGGGGGGAAAGATTTAATAGGAACCCAAGTGGCAATGCTTTTTCATACAAAGGATAGTACGTATATGAAACGGGCTGCCAGAGGAGATAGTTAAGGCAGGTACTATCACAACATTTAAAACACATTTAGACAGGTACATGGATGAGAACAGTTTGGAGGGATACGGGCCAAACACAAGCAGGTGGATTAATATAGATGGGGCATGTTGGTCGGTACAGCAAGTTGGGCCGAACGGCCTGTATCCACACTATGTGACCATGACTCTGATTCTAAATCAAACAATTGTCTCAATAGCAAATATCCCAGAAATGGTGGTGAACTACACACTGTGAATGAATGACAGCAGAGGCTACTGGTTAAAAAGTGTTGGAGCACTTAGTGTGACAAAAAGTGATCAATCCCCAAGACATGATGACTTCCATCCAAAGGGATTAAGGGACGGCTCTAAGCAGAGTGGACATGTTGAGATTTCAGAGCAGTTCACCTGAACTAGAAGTATTTGATCTCCCTTTCCAAAGGAAGAGGCTTTTCTGAGGCTCCATGAGGTGCTGGTCAGGCCGCATTTGGAGTATTGTGAGCAATTTTTGGCACCGTATCTGTGGAAGGATGTGGTGGCTCTGGAGAGGGTCCAGAGGAGGTTTACAAGAATGATCCCAGGAATTAGTGGGTTAACATATGAGCATTTGTCGGCGCTGGGCCTGTACTCGCTGGAGTTCAGAAGAATGAGGGGGGGCCTCATTGAAACGTGCAGAATAGTGAAAGGCCCGGATAGAGTGGATGTGGAGAGGATGTTTCCACTAGTGGGAGAGTCTAGGACCAGAGGTCACAACCTCAGAGTTAAAGGACGTTCCTTCAGGAAGGAGATGAGGAGGAATTTCTTTAGTCAGAGGGTGGTGAATCTGTGGAATTCTTTGCCTCAGACGGCTGTGGAGGCCACAAGTCAGTTGATATATTTAAAGCAGAGATAGATAGATTCTTGATTAGTGGGGGTGGCAGGGGTTGTGGGGAGAAGGCAGGAGAAAGGGGTTAGGAGGGAGAGATTGAGCAGCCATGTGTAGGAAGGAACTAGAGAGAGAGTGGGACCTCTCGGGAATCAAAGCGGTCACCTCTGTGTGGAGCCACAGGAGATGGGCAAGGTCCTCAATGAGTATTTCTCCTCTGTATTTACCGAGGAGAAAGACAGTAGGACGGAGGAAATTGCAGCAGTCACTGGAAGTGTCTAGAGAGCAGTCAGGGTTACCATCGAGGAAGTACTGATGGTACTGTCGTGTATGAAGGTAGACAAATATCCGGGGCCAGATCAGATATATCCGAGGGTATTGTGAGAAACTAGAGAGGAATTTGCGGGAGTCCTGGTTGAAATTTACGGGTTGTCCTTAAATACAGGAAAGGTGCCGGAAGACTGGAGGGTGGCAGATGTTGGGCCTCTATTCAAGAAGGGCTGCAGGGAAAATGCTGGGAACTATAGGCCGGTGAACTTAACATGTGTAGTTGGAAAGTTACTAGAGCGTATTCTGAGGGATAGGTTATACAGGCATTTGGATGGGCAAGGGCTGATTAGGGATAGTCAGCATGGTTTTGTACGTGGGAGGTCGTGTCTCACAAATCTGAGTTTTTTGAAGACGAGACCAAAAAGGTCGATGAGGGCCGAGCTGTAGATGTTGTGTACACGGACTTCAGCAAAGCATTCGACAAGGTTCCACATGTTAGGCTGCTCTGGAAGGGTAGATTGCATGGGATCCAAGGAGAGATAGCTGAACGGATAGCAAATTGGCTCCATGGAAGGAAGCAGAGGGTGATGGTGGAAGGTTGCTTCTCAGACTGGAGGCCTGTGAATAGTGGTGTGCCTCAGGGTTCGGTGCTGGGCCCGTTACTGTTTGTCATCTACATCAATGATTTGGATGAAAACATACAGGGCAAGATTAGCAAGTTTGCTGATGATACAAAAGTTTGTGGTTTTGCAGATAGTGAAGATGGTTGTGAACGATTGCAGCAGGATCTGGATCGATTGGCCAGGTGGGCGGAGGAATGGTTGATGGAATTTAATACAGAGAAGTGTTGTATTTTGGGACGTCGAACAAGGGCAGGACCTACACAGTGAATGGACGGCCTCTGGGTAGTGTTGTAGAGCAGAGGGATCTAGGAGTACAGGTGCATGGTTCCTTGAAGGTCGAATCGCAGGTAGATAAGGTGGTCAACAAGGCTTTTGGCACTTTGGCCTTCATCAGTCAGAGTATTGAGTAGAGAGGTTGGGAGGTCACGAGGTTGGGAGGTTGGGAGGTCAGAATATTGTGTTCAGTTCTGGGCACCGTGTAATAGGAAAGATATTGTCAAGCTGGAAAGGGTTCAGAGAAGATTTACGAGGATGTTGCCAGGATTCGAGGGTGTGAGCTGTAGGGGGAGGTTGAGTAGGCTGGGTCTCTATTCCTTGGGTTAGGGGAGATCTTATAGACGTGTATAAAATCATGAGAGGAATAGATTGGGTTGATGCACAGAGTCTCTTGCCCAGCGTAGGGGAATTGAGGACCAGAGGACATAGGTTCAAGGTGAAGGTGAAACAATTTAATAGGAACCTGAGGGGTAACTTTTTCACACAGAGGGTGGTGGGTGTATGGAACAAGCTGCCAGAGGAGGTAGTTGAGGCTGGGACTATCCCAACGTTTAAGAAATCGTTAGACAGGTACATGAATAGGACAGGTTTGGAGGGATATGGACCAAGCGCAGGCAGGTGGGACTAGGGTAGATGGGACATTGTTGGCCGGTGTGGGCAAGTTGGGCCGAAGGGCCTGTTTCCACACTGTATGACTCTATGACTCTAACGGCGGATGCTGGTTTAAACCGAAGATAGACACACAATGCTAGAGTAACTGACAGCATCTGTGGAGAGAACGAACGGGTGACGTTTCGGGTCGAGACCCTTCTTCAGACTCATCCTTCAGGTGCCTCCTGTCCCGCTGGGTTGCTCCAGCATTTTGTGTCTATCTTCGATAGATCAGCCATGATTGAATGATGGAGTAGACTAGATGGGCCAAATGACCGAATTCTGCTCCTATCACATATGACCTTATGAAAGTGTCACAAGGACTGGCCAGACCCATAGCTGAGGTGGTAGGTTTGTGGTCTACAGAGACAGTGAGCCTACTGGACCTGAACTCCCTCAGCTTTAGAGGAACAAGAGGTCTTCTCTGAAACACACAGAATTATCTTAGGGTCTAACAGGGTGAAAGCAGAGATAATGTTGCCTGTGGCATCTAGAATTAGAGGGTCCACTCTCCAAATCGGCAGTGAAAGGGCTCCGGACAGAGGCTGGTAGATTTTAATCAGAATATGAGGTTAGTGCAGGGAGGTTGTGTATTTTGTGGATGGCAAAGTAGCCACCTGGAGCTAAATGTCTTCCTTCTACATCTTGTCTTGTGTTGAGCTGAGCTGGCCCTCACCTGCTTGGCATCACAGTAGCGCATTCCAAAGTGGTGGAAGCTGGGGAAAAGGGTGGGCTGGACAGCAGTGATCTGACTGTACAGCTCAGCGGGTCTCGACAGGGCGGGTGTCCCTGACAGAAGCACCAGTCTCTTTGCAGCCTGCCAATGAGAAATAAAATAGTTAGTGGGAGTCTCGGAGCAGCATTAGTAAGTAAGTAAGTAAGTTTATTGGCCAAGCAGTCACATACAAGGAATTTGCCTTGGTGCTCCGCCCATAAGTAACAACATGACATACAGTGACAGGTACGAATGACTCAGAAAACACTAAACATTAATAATAATAAAACATTAATGATAAAACACCATTGATCAAGCATGTCAACCAACAAAACACCAGATCAAAGGGAGGCTACAGATGTTTGGCTGTTGAGTAGAGCAACTACTCGTGGATAAAAACTGTGGCAGCTTTAACAATCCGGAGTCGCCTTCCAGAGGGAAGTGATTCAAAGAGTTTATGGACAGGGTGAGAGGCGTCAGAAATGATCTTGCCCGCTCGCATCCTGGCCCTTGCAGTGTACAGTTCATCAATGGAAGGAAGATTGCACTAACACGGTGAAACAACCCATGATACTTCACAGAAATATCATGGAACATAATTTGACACCTACTCATAAAAGGAGAGATACAGCACGGAAACAGGCCCTTCGGCCCAACTTGCCCACACCAGCCAACATGTCCCAGCTACACTAGTCATAGAGAGATACAGCACGGAAACAGGCCCTTTGGCCCAACTTGCCCACACCAGCCAACATGTCCCAGCTACACAACTCCCATCTGCTTGCGCTTGGTCCATATCCCTCCAAACCTGTCCTATCCACGTACCTGTCTAACTGTTCCTTACAAATTGGGATAGTCCCAGCCTCAACTACCTCCTCCGGCAGCTCGTTCCATACACCCACCACCCTCTGTGGTTCCTATTAAATCTTTCCCCCTTGAATCTATGTCCTCTGGTCCTCGATTCACCGACTCAGGGCAAGAGACTCTGCATCTACCTGATCCATTTTTCATGATTTCACAGTGCTGGAGCTATCCCTGCAGCTGCCTCACAGCTCCAGCAACCCAGAATCAATGACTGTGAGGAGTTTGCATGTTTTCAATGTGATTGCTCTGGATGCTTCAGTTTCCCCAAGTCCCACAGAGGGGAGGTCTGGTAATTAAATGGCTGCCATGAATTGCCCCAGGTGTAGATAAATCTGGGGCAACTGGAGGGGAATGTGACCCTAGTCACATAAAGATGAACCAGGCCCTTCAGCCCACCATAAAATTCCTATTTACACTTTAATCCCATTTTTTTAATTGTTCCCATGTTCTCATTGAGAGAGCAAATGGTGCTTGCCAGTCAGTGTGCATCTCAGGAGCAAGGTGTCAGATGTAGAGACAGATTGCTTCCGTTAGCCTGGATAACACAAGCACCAAATAATCTTCACTATTTAGCTAAACATAGGTTGTGTACCATATAGGTACAACACCACCATTCAATGTGATCATGGCTGATCATCCCCAATCAGTACCACGCTCCTGCCTTCTCCCCATATCCCCTGACTCCGCTATTTTTAAGAGCCCTATCTAGCTCTCTTGAAAGCATCCAGAGAACCGGCCTCCACCGCCCTCTGAGGCAGAGAATTCCACAGACTCATAACTCTCTGTGAGAAAAAGTGTTTCCTCGTCTCCGTTCTAAATGGCTTACCCCTTATTCTTAAACTGTGGCCCCTGGTTCTGGACTCCCCCAACATCGGGAACATGTTTCCTGCCTCTAGCGTGTCCAAACCCTTAACAATCTTATATGTTTCAATGAGATCCCCTCTCATCCATCTAAACTCCAGAGTGTACAAGCCCAGCTGCTCCATTCTCTCAGCATACGACAGTCCAACCATTCCGGGAATTAACCTTGAAAACCTACGCTGCACTCCCTCAATAGCAAGAATGTCCTTCCTCAAATTAGGGGACCAAAACTGCATACAATACTCCAGGTGTGCTCTCACTAGGGCTCTGTACAACTGCAGGAGGACCTCTTTGCTCCTATATTCGATTCCTCTTGTTATAAAGGCCAACATGCCATTCGCTTTCTTCACAGCCTGCTGTACCTGCATGCTTACTTTCATAGACTGATGTACAAGGATCCCCAGATCCCGTTGTACTTCCCCTTTCACCAACTTGACGCCATTTAGATAGTAATCTGCCTTCCTGTTTTTGCTACCAAAGTGGATAACCTAACATTTATCTGCATTAAACTGCATCTGCCATGCATCTGCCCACTCCCCCAACCTGTCCAAGTCACCCTGCATTCTCATAGCATCCTCCCCATAGTTCACACTGCCACCCAGCTTTGTGTCATCTGCAAATTTGCTAATGTTACTTTGAATCCCTTCATCCAAATCATTGATGTATATTGTAAATGGCTGCGGTCCCAGCACCGAGCCTTGCGGTACCCCACTAGTCACTGCCTGCCATTCTGGAAAGGACCCGTTAATCCCTACTCTTTGTTTCCTGTCTGCCAACCACTTCTCTATCCATGTCAGCACTCTACCCCCAATACCTTGTGCCCTAATGTTGCCCACTAATCTCCTATGTGGGACTTTATCAAATGCTTTCTGAAAGTCCAGGTACACTACATCCACTGGCTCTCCCTTGTCCATTTCCATAGTTACATCTTCAAAAAATTCCAGGAGATTAGTCAAGCATGATTTCCCCTTCGTAAATCCATGCTGACTCGGACCGATCCTGTTACTGCAATCCAAATGTTCGGCTATCTCATCTTTTATAACTGACTCCAGCATCTTCCCCACCACCAATGTCAGGCTAACTGGTCTATAATTCCCTGTTTGCTCTCTCCTGCCTTTCTTACAAAGCGGGATAACATTAGCTACCCTCCAATCCACAGGAACTGATCCTCAGTCTATAGATGGAGACGAGGCGGAGACGGTAGGCTGCGGGAGAGCTGGGAAGGAGGGACAAAGCAAGGACTACCTGAAATTAGAGAAGTCAATGTTCATACCGCTGGGGTGTAAACAACCCAAGAGAAATATGAGGTGTTGTTCCTCCAATTTACACTGGGCCTCACTCTGGCAATGTGGGGCGAAGCGATTGACGAGCATACGCTTGGTCTCGCCAATGTAGAGAAGGTGATACCTACGACAGCGGATACAGTAGATGAGGTTGGAGGAGGTGCAGGTGAATCTCTGCCTCACCTGGAAAGACTGTTTGGGTCCTTGGATGGAGTCAAGGGGAGGGGGGGGGGGGGGGTAAAGCGACAGGTGTAGCATTTCCTGCAGTTGCAGGGGAAAGTACCTCGGGAGGGGGTGGTTGCAAGGGACGAATTGACCAGGGAGTTACGAACGGAACGCTCTATAGAAAGCAGAAAGGGGAGGAGATGGGACGATGTGACCAGTGGTGGGATCTCGCTGGAGGTGGCAAAAATGTCGGAGGATTATCTGTTGTATGTGACGGCTGATGGGGAGGAAGGCGAGGACAAGGGGGACTGTCCTTGCTACGAGTGGGGATATAGAGGAGACCTTGGTGAGAGCCTCATCTATGGTAGAAGAGGGGAATCCACGTTTCCTAAAGAATGAGGACATCTCCGATGCCCTGGTTGGAACACCTCATTCTGGGTACTGATGCGGCATAGACGGAGGAATTGGGAGTAGGGGATGGAGTTCTTACAGGAAGCAGGGTGGGAAGAAGTGTAGTCATGATAGCTGTGGGAGTCTGTGGGTTTGTAGTAGATGTCGGTCAGTAGTCTGTTACCTGAAATGGAGATGGTGAGATCAAGGAATGGTAGGGAGATGTCGGGAATGATGCAGGTGAATTTGAGTGCCGGTGGTGAAATGGATGAAGTCAGTGAGTTCAACTCAGATTTTATTAAATCCGATGCCATGATTGGGGAAAAAGATCATAAGCAGAATTAGGTCATTCAGCGCATCGAGTCTACTCCGCCATTCAATCATGGCTGATCTATCTCTCCCTCCTAACCCCATTCTCCTGCCTTCTCCCCATAACCCCCTTGACACCCGCACTATCAAGAATCTATCCATCTCTGCCTTAAAAATATCCACAGACTTGTGGCCTCCACAGCTGTCTGTGGCAAAGAATTCCACAGACTCACCGCCCACTGACTAAAGACTAAAGAATAGACTGCCTTTGGAGGTGGGGGAGGAGTTGTCTAGCTGGTTTCAGCTTCTCCGCGTCTGATTCATTGAATCCAAGGCTCATTCAGAAGCAGCTGCTCGCTGCCCTCTACAACAAGCACAATGCAACAGGGACTGCATTTATATATTATTTTGCTTTTTAAAAAAGCTGTTCCGATCACAATTAACCACAAGAGAGACAAAGGGAGGGGAGGAAGGAGGGGTGTGGCGGTTATCGAGGGGTGCAAGGCAGCATGAGGAAAAAGCAACGGACCATGGTGAGACCGCAGGCAGCATCAAAGATCCTATAGCAGAGCAAGATAGACCACTCCTGCTAAATGCAATGGGCTGACGTGTAGTAGGCAACGGAGCGGAACGTGGGCCTTTTTTAAATCCATTTCAGTAACCCGACCCGACCCGCAGTGTAATCAACGTTGCGGGGGAACAGTTTGTGTAAATAAATTATAATTCTGAAAATGAGGAGAAGATTTTCCCCAAATAACTTTTATTTTTACGAGGATGTTTCCGTAACCGGCTTCCGTCTCCGCACTAGTATCTTTGCTCCGCTATGGGATCTTTGGTACGCAGACAGAAGGCGGTTACGGAAATGGGGCCGAAAATGATCCATGAATCTGCCCATGACCGTACTACATCTTTTTCGTCGAGTGATCTATCTTGCTTGCTATAGGATCTTTGGGCAGCATTGCACACAATGGGTGCAGGGCGGTGATAACATCATCTGGATTGGGTGGAGATGAGATTGAGCAGGACGAAGCTTGGACTGGAGGGCTTGAGTTATAAAGAGAGGCTGATAGGCTGGCACCTTTCCCTGGAGCCAGGAGGTTGAGGAATCACCTTGTAGAGAATGAATGAATAAGTTTATTGGCCAAGTATTCACATACAAGGAATTTGCCTTGTTGCTCCGCCCACCATATAAAATAGAGGGCCAAAGAGAAAGTGTATAGTCACAGTCCTTTTCCCAAGGTTGGGAGTCTAAAACTAGACAGAGGGCAAGGTGAAAGATTTTAGATGGACATCATACCATGCATGTTTACCATCAAGCCCCACGCATGTACAACAGGTAGTGCAACGAGAAACATGGACATAGTGTTCGCTACAGAGAAAATGCTGACAAAAACTCACTCAAGGGCCGCGATGAGGTGGATTGGGATGGGGAATCCATCCATAGCTTGTGAGGTCCATTTAAAACTATGATTTCAGCGGACTATGAAGAAGTTGTTCCTGAATCTGGTGGTACATGCTTTTGAGCTTTTCTATATCCTTCCCAAACAGAGAGGGGAAAAGAGGGAATGGCCGGCGTGTAAGAGGTGCTTGATAATGTCGTCTGCATCCCTGATGAAGCGTGAAGTGTAGATGTAGTCAATGGTGGGGGCGGACACTGGTCTGTGTGATGGGCTGGGCTGCATCCAGAACTCTCTGCAATTTCTTGCAGTCTTAAGCAGAGTAGCTGACAAAGCAAGTTGTGATGAAACCTGTGCTGCAGCAAGTAAGAATGTCATCGTCCTAGCTGGGACATATGACAATAAAACACTCTTGACTCTTGATAGAATGCTTTCTACAATGCATCTGTAAAAACTGGTAGCAGTCATTGGAGAAATGCTGAATTTGGCCAGTTATACGGCTAGAAAATGTAAAGGATTTGAGCTGAGTGCAGATAAAAGGGACTAGAGCAGATAAGCATCTTGGTTGTTGTGTAGAAGTTGGGCTAGAGTGCATTAGATTGGACTTTGGACATTAGACTTTAAAGATCTCTCCAAGGACTGTAGTTGAGTTTAGTGATACAGCATGGAAACCGTCCCTTTGGCCAACTGTCCATGTTGACCATCGATCACCCGTTCATGCTTGCTGTACTTTATCCCACGTTCTCATCCGCTCTCTGCACACAAGGCCAACTAATCTACAAACCAGCACATCTTTGGGATGTGGGAGGAAACCGGAGCACCCAGGGGAATCCCACGCAGTCACAGGGAGAACGTGCAAACTCCACACAGACAGCACCCGAGGCCAGGATCGAACCCGGGTCTCTGGTGCTGTGAGGGAATGGCTCTACCAACTTGGAGAAGGGAATCTGTTCCCAAGGGAGGGGGAGATGGGAAGATACCTGGAGCAGGGGGAGAGCAGCTTTGCATCGAGCACTCTTCATGTTCTTCAGAAAATGAGATTCATCCTAAGACACGGGAAATAAATGCAAATGTCAAATTCAAACACTAGATACTCTGTGCAAGGCAGAATGTTGAACAAAAGGCATCTGTGCCGGAGCTGAATCCAGAACCAACTCGCCTAACCAGCAAGTTTCAAGAAAACATTAGGAATATTGTCTCAACATGGTCTGTGTGCAAAATGAAAATCAAACTACACGTGTTCAAAATAGGAGAAATAATAAATAGAAGCAGCAATCTATATATATGTCGGAGAGATCCAGAGGCCTAGGGGTCAACGGGACTAGAGCCCCGATGGATGCCTTGCTCAGAACGAATGGGTTAGGCTGAAGGGCCTGTTTCCGTGCAGTGGAACTATGACTCGAAGCCCAATATAAATGAATGCATGTGCTGAGTTGCCTCCTCTGCTGGGTTATTACACATCTCTGTGCAGATTAGTACACATCACAGTGAAGGGCATACCTGCATCCAGATATTATCTTGCAGCAGCTAAAGTAGTTCATTGTGATATGGGGTAAGGTGTGTGCCTGGCACAGTGGGCAGCAGGTGTAGGTGTGTGTGGCTCAGGGGGCAGCAGGTGTAGGTGTGTGCAGCACAGTGGGCAGCAGGTGTAGGTGTGTGTGGCACAGGGGGCAGCAGGTGTAGGTGTGCGTGGCACAGTGGGCAGCAGGTGTAGGTGTGTGTGGCACAGTGGGCAGCAGGTGTAGGTGTGCGTGGCACAGTGGGCAGCAGGTGTAGGTGTGTGTGGCACAGGGGGCAGCAGGTGTAGGTGTGCGTGGCACAGGGGGCAGCAGGTGTAGGTGTGGGGGCTGCTGGGGACTATATGGGGCGGGGAAGAGCAAGTAAACGCACCTACCACAATGATGAGCTGAAACTGCCTCTCGGTCAGCTGCTTGCTGAGCCGGGCCAGCAGGTCGTGACTGATGATGTTGACAGTGGGGGAGGAGAGTCGGTCTTTCCCAGTCTTCACCACGTTGATGGTGTCAGCATCCAGTGAGGGCAGCCAGCGGCTGAAAGCCTGTCGAATGACAGCAACCTCTAGTCCACAAACGGCACTCCACCCATTTACACCCACCAATGTGCGGCAGGAGATTCTACCCGAAATACAGGCTCCAGCCCTCACTCACATACTAACGGGCATCCTGATCATTAGAACAGCACGGAACAGGCCCTTCGGCCCACAATGGCTGCGCCATTAATCTCTTCTGCCTGCATGTGGTCCATATCCCTCCATTTCCTGCATATCCACGTGCCAATCTAAAGTCTCTTAAACACCACCATCGTCCCTGCCTCCTCCCCCACCCCTGGCACCATCGTCCCTGCCTCCTCCCCCACCCCTGGCAGAGCAACTGCCCTGGCATCTCCTGCAAATCACAATATTAATGGGCTCCTGGACACACTCTGAGACTTCAGCCCCAATTTATCCACCAAGGTGTTTCTATCCCTTAATTTTGTTTTGTTTAGATAGTGTGGAAACAAGCCCTTCGGCCCACCAAGCCCACTGCAACCAACAATCACCTATACTCTAGTTCTATGCTATCCCAGTTTTACATCCTACACACTAGGGATAATTTACAGAAGCAAATTAATCTACACGTCTTTGGAGTATGGGAGGAAACCAAAGCACCCGGAGAACACCCATGTGGTCTGCAAAACGTGCAAACTCAGTACAGACAGCATGTGTACGATTGGAGCCGGGGTCTCTGGGACTGTGAGGCAGCAGCTCTACCGCTGCGCCACCCTCTCGGAGATGTCACATTGAGAGCTCTGAGCTCACTTGATTACAACGTGGGACTGAGCTTGTTGAAATGTCCTGTCCACTGAATGGTTGTACCTGTGCCCAGGTGAATCGGACAGAGGATGGAGCCACCACAAGCACTGGCCACTCCTTACGGTACACAGCAGCGATACAGATGGCCTGCAGCGTTTTCCCAAGCCCCATGTCATCAGCAAGCAGCAGCCGGCCTTCTCGTGAAATAGCAAAACTGCCGAGACACAAAGACCAGTTTATGAAAAGGCAAGCGTGTACATGAGCCCAACTTTGCCCCAACATTGCCCACAGACCCAGAGCAGTCCAGCATCGGGTTGATGGCTGGCAATGAAAAACTGACAAAGAGTCAGTCATGGAACCTTGGGTGCACAAAATGCTGGAGAAACTCAGCGGGTGCAGCAGCATCTATGGAGCGAAGGGGATAGGCGACGTTTCGGGGCAAAACCCTTCTTCAGACATTTCGGCCCGAAACGTCGCCTATCTCCTTCGCTCCATAGATGCTGCTGCACCCGCTGAGTTTCCCCAGCATTTTGTGTACCCTCGATTTTCCAGCATCTGCAGTTCCTTCTTTAACAGTCATGGAACATTCCCTGTACTAACCCCATTTACTAGCTCGTGCTCCATTCCACTTGGTATGTTGCCGATTAAGCTATGTGCTTCCTACCAGGTCATGTATTCCAGATTATAACCACAATGTACAGCCATGAGTCAGTCAATGGGTCACAGCAATAGCTTCTCTTCCCACCAGCTGTATTGTTACCTGTCCTGTTATGGACAGGTAACAATACCTGAGAGTGGTGGGTCTCTGGAACTCTCTGCCACAGAGGGTAGTTGAGGCCAGTTCATTGGCTATATTTAAGAGATGTGGCCCTTGTGGCTAAGGGGATCAGAGGGTATGGAGAGAAGGCAGTTCTGGTCTCCAAATCTGAGGAAGGACATTATTGCCATAGAGGGAGTGCAGAGAAGGTTCACCAGACTGATTCCTGGGATGTCAGGACTGTCTTATGAACAAAGACTGCATAGACTCGGTTTATACTCTCTAGAATTTAGGAGATTGAGAGGGGATCTTATAGAAACTTACAAAATTCTTAAGGGGTTGGACAGGCTAGATGCAGGAAGATTGTTCCCGATGTTGGGGAGGTCCAGGACAAGGGGTCACAGCTTAAGGATAAGGGGGAAATCCTTTAGGACCGAGATGAGAAGGACTTTTTTCACACAGAGAGTGGTGGGTCTGTGGAACTCTCTGCCACAGAGAGTAGTTGAGGCCAGTTCATTGGCTATATTTAAGAGGGAGTTAGATGTGGCCCTTGTGGCTAAGGGGATCAGAGGGTATGGAGAGAAGGCAGGTACAGGATACTGAGTTGGATGATCAGCCATGATCATATTGAATGGCGGTGCAGGCTCGAAGGGCAGAATGGCCTACTCCTGCTCCTAATTTCTATGTTTCTATGTTATTCCCAGGAAAATCATCTTGCCTCACCTTGTCTTCCTGCTATCTCCAGGGTCGAGTGAAGATTTATGTTAACCTCCCCCCCCCCCCCCCCCCCGTGAAGATTTATGTTACCCCCCCTCCACATTAGTTTATTCACTTTAACCGAAAACCTACTTGACTCCGTCCCTCTGGAAGGGCATCAGGCTCTGAACCAATTTAGAATCAACATCAGACAGATCAGCATCTGGAATTGCCACAGGGTGTGGGCAAGTCTTCTGGAACTGGGGCAAGAACACCTCCAGCACACCACGGGGCAGGGGCTCCACCTGCACACCAGGGATCTTCGTCAGCTCCTCAACTGGGAAACAAGCACAACATTCAGCAGCAACTTACAAACCGTGAGGATACCTCAAACCAACATGACAAACTACCATCGCAAATAGCTACTGTAGCGAATGAAGGAGAAACTACAGCATTTATATGCACAAAATCCCCTCAATCCACTCAAGGGATCATTGAATGGGGCAACACAATCAATAAAGAAGGCACTCGCCAACAGTCTGTCTGTCCTTTCTTTCTTTGTGTTGAAACCTCTGTGCGTTCGCCCACATCAGTCGGGACACCCAGTACAAGAGTCACCTCTCCTTCATCGATCGGGACCTTGCCCTCATCGGCTGGGACCTCGCTCTCATCGTTCGGGTCACCAAGGACAAGAGTCAGAGTCATATAAGACTGTGGTTCGCTCATCTTTGGAGCATTGGGTGCAGTTCTGGAACCCGTTACAAGGAAGGATGTGAAGATTTTGGAAAGGATGCGGAAGTGAATGACCAGAATGCTGTCGGGATAACGAGGTGTTGCCTATAAGGCGAGGTCAGGCAAACTCTGGAGGCTGAAAGAAGTTCTGAGAAGCATAGACAGGGTAGATAGTCGGAACTTTTCTCCCAGAGTGCAAACGTCAATGATTTGAGGGTACAGCTTTAAGGCTGGCAAGAAAGTTTGAAGATGTGAGGAGCAAGTTGTTTAATTTTACAGATTTTACAGCGGTGGGTGCCTGGAACGCGCTGTCAGAAATGGTGGCGGAGATAGATACAATAGTGGCATTTAAGAGGCTTTTAGGACATGGACATGCAAGGAATGGAGGGACGCGGATAATGTGCAGACTGACATTAGTTTAACGGCATCATATTTGGCACAGACATTGTGGGCTGCACCATTTTATGATCACACTAGGACATGATATTTATAGGCAATAGACAATAGGTGCAAGAGTAGGCCATTCGGCCCTTCGAGCCAGCACTGCCATTCAATGTGATAATAATGTCCTTGTGGGATAATATGATACGTTTTAAGCTACAATTTGAGAGGGGGAAGGAAAAATCGGAAGTGTCAGTATCACAGTTGAACAAAGGGGAATTATGGAGCCATGAGGGAGGAGCTGGCCAAAGTTGACTGGAAAGAGACTCGAGCAGGAATGACAGTGGAACAACAATGGCAGGTATTTCTGGGAATAATATAGAAGATGCAGGATCAGTTCATTCCAAAGAGTAAGAAAGATTCTAAGGGGAGTCTGGGGCGACCGTGGCTGACAAGGGAAGTCAGGGACAGTATAAAAATAAAAGAGAAGAAATACAACATAGCAAAGATGAGCGGGAAGCCACAGGATTGGGAAACTTTTAAAGAGCAACAAAAGATATAAAAAAAAGGCATTCAGGATCAGTTCCTGTGGACTGGAGGGCAGCTAATGTTATTCCACCTTTTAAGGAGGCGGGAGAGAATAAACAGGGAATTATAGACCAGTTAGCCTGACATCGGTAGTGGGGAAACTGCTAGAGTCAGTTATTAAAGATGGGATAGCAGCACATTTGGAAAGTGGTGAAATCATTGGACAAAGTCAGCATGGATTTACGAAAGGTAAATCATGTCTGACGAATCTTGTGGAATTTTTCGAGGATGTAACTAGTAGCGTGGATAGGGGAGAACCGGTGGATGTGGTGTATCTGGACTTCCAGAAGGCTTTCGACAAGGTCCCACATAAGAGATTAGTATATAAACTTAGAGCACACGGCATTGGGGGTTCAGTATTGATGTGGATAGAGAACTGGCTGGCAAACAGGAAGCAAAGAGTAGGAGTAAACGGGTCCTTTTCACAATGGCAGGCAGTGACTAGTGGGGTACCGCAAGGCTCAGTGCTGGGACCCCAGCTATTTACAATATACATAAATGATCTGGATGAGGGAATTGAAGGCAATATCTCCAAGTTTGCGGATGACACTAAGCTGGGGGGGCAGTGTTAGCTGTGAGGAGGATGCTAGGAGACTGCAAGGTGACTTGAATAGGCTGGGTGAGTGGGCAAATGTTTGGCAGATGCAGTATAATGTGGATAAATGTGAGGTTATCCACTTTGGTGGCAAAAATAGGAAAACAGACTATTATCTAAATGGAGGCCGATTTGGAAAAGGGGAGATGCAGCGCGACCTGGGTGTCATGGTACACCAGTCATTGAAAGTAGGCATGCAGGTACAGCAGGCAGTGAAGAAAGCGAATGGTATGTTAGCTTTCATAGCAAAAGGATTTGAGTATAGGAGCAGGGAGGTTCTGCTTCAGTTGTATAGGGTCTTGGTGAGGCCACACCTGGAGTATTGCGTACAGTTCTGGTCTCCAAATCTGAGGAAGGACATTATTGCCATAGAGGGAGTGCAGAGAAGGTTCACCAGACTGATTCCTGGGATGTCAGGACTGTCTTATGAACAAAGACTGCATAGACTCGGTTTTTACTCTCTAGAATTTAGGAGATTGAGAGGGGATCTTATAGAAACTTACAAAATTCTTTAGGGGTTGGACAGGCTAGATGCAGGAAGATTGTTCCCGATGTTCCCGATCCAGGACAAGGGGTCACAGCTTAAGGATAAGGGGGAAATCCTTTAGGACCGAGATGAGAAGGAATTTTTTCACACAGAGAGTGGTGGGTCTCTGGAACTCTCTGCCACAGAGGGTAGTTAAGGCCAGTTCATTGGCTATATTTAAGAGGGAGTTAGATGTGGCCCTTGTGGCTAAGGGGATCAGAGGGTATGGAGAGAAGGCAGGTACGGGATACTGAGTTGGATGATCAGCCATGATCATATTGAATGGCGGTGCAGGCTCGAAGGGCCGAATGGCCTACTCCTGCACCTAATTTCTATGTTTCTACATCGGTGGTGGGGAAGATGCTGGAGTCAATTATAAAAGATGAAATAGCCGCACATTTGGATAGCAGTAACAGGATTGTTCCGAGTCAGCATGGATTTACGAAGGGGAAATCATGCTTGACTAATCTTCTGGAATATTTTGAGGATGTAACTAGGAAAATGGACAAGAGAGAGCCAGTGGATGTAGTGTACCTGGACTTTCAGAAAGCATTTGATAAGGTCCCACATAGGAGATTAGTGGGCAAAATTAGGGCACATGGTATTGGGGGTTGGGTACTGACATGATAGAAAATTGGTTGGCAGACAGGAAACAAAGAGTAGGGATTAACGGGTCCCTTTCAGAATGGCAGGCAGTGACTAGTGGGGTACCGCAAGGCTCGGTGCTGGGACCGCAGCTATTTACAATATCCATTAATGATTTAGATGAAGGAATTAAAAGTAACATTAGCAAATTTGCATATAACACAAAGCTGGGTGGCAGTGTGAACTGTGAGGCGGATGCTATGAGAATGCAGGGTGACTTGGACAGGTTGGATGAGTGGACAGATGCAAGGCAGATGCAGTTTAATGTGGATAAATGTGAGGTTATCCACTATGGTGGGAAAAACAGGAAGGCAGATTATTATCTAAATGGCGTAAAGTTGGGAAATGGGGAAGTACAACGGGATCTGGGGATGGGGGGGGGGAAGGGGGTGGCGATGGGAATGGGGGAGGGGGAAGGGTTATGTTGGTCACGACCTGGATTTAACCTTGAATCCGAGTGCTGTCGATTGGAGTCTGCGCTCAAAGTTGGTCCCCATTTCAACACACATCCCAAAACTGGCGGGAAGGGGAGGCAGATTAAACGGGTGGCAGCGTGTAGGCGAGTGGTATAATTTGGGGGGATTTGATGAGATGGGGAGAATAAAGTGAGATTAGTGTGGATGAGTCTTGTTGGTTGGCATGGTCTGTTCTATTAGTTGCTGTGTCAGAATTGCAACATCTGTAACCAGGTCAGATAGCATTGGTCAAGAGAAACACAGTCCATGATCCAAGTCAAGTATCTTGGAGGTAAAGGCAAAGAATAAACATTCAGTTTGAGGACATTGTGGAGTTAGAAGACACTGCCAACGTTGAACATAGACCAGTACAGCACAAGAGCAGGCCCTTCGGCCCACAATGTCTGTGCCGAACATGATGCCAAGTCCAACTTTTATCAGCCAGGCATACAATCCATATTCCTCCATATTCATGTGCGATCCTAAAGTTACTTCAGCACCACTATCATATCTGCATGAACCACCACCCCTGGCAGCGCGTTCCAGGCACCCTCTAGCCAGGTGAAAAGGTTGCGACTCTCTTCCCTATCTTCGCCTCTCATCATTTAATATCTTTCTATCAGGACTCCCCACAACCTTCAGGATTTCAGAGAAAACTGTCCAACCTCTGCATGTAGGAGCCCCCACAGCCCTAACCCCGGCATCGTTCTGGTAAACCTTCTCTGCACCGTCTCCAAAGCCCCCACATGCTTCCTGTAATGGGGGCAACCAGAACTGCCCACAATACTCCAAATGCTGTCTGCCCCGAGTCCTATAAAGCTGCACGGTGACTTCCTGACTGAAAATGCAATGCCCTGACCTATGAAGGCAAGTGTCCTAACCATCCTTGGATAGTCACCAAGTGGTCACAGGAGTGGAAGGCAACCTCGTCGCTACATCTCGTCGCCAGATAAAAGCTGTCCAGGGTCTGGCCTCCCCAAAGTAGCGTGGGTGAAGCTCAACAGACTTGGTACAGGAGTTGGGCGTTTCAATGCCCTTCATCTCCATCTGCCATCTCAACCCCCACCCATTTCTGGAGCTGATCTATATCCCGCTGTATTCGTTGACAGCCCGCCTCACAGACCAGATCCCCAACAATCTTGATGTCATCTGCAAACTTACTAACCAATCCAAGTCACAAAGAGCAGAGGTTCCAGTACAGATCCAGCGGAACTCCACCAGTCAGACTTCCTGCCTAAATATTGCCCTTCCACCACAACCCTGTCTTGTATCAGTTGTGAATCCACACCATCCACTCACTGTTAATGGTGTGCATCTTAATCCACTGGGTCAGTTCGCCATGAAGAACATTATCAAATATAATCCTGAGCAAAAACAAAGGTTTTGTCCGAGACACTGCATTAGGTCTGATCCAGTTCTTCATCCTTTTCCTCCACAGATGCTGCCTGACCCGCTGAGTTGTCCCGGCAGGTTGTTTTTACCTGAGGACATTGTTTACAGACTTCTAGAGGACAGCGTGCAGCAGTTTTAATAATCATCTCCAGAACTATCCTCAGGTAAATCCAGGCTTGCATGAATAAGCGGTTGGCACCAACCTCACCACAGCTGCTCACGGCTTCAACCTCTTTCATCACCAGTCCATCACCAGATGTGTGCACAGGTTGGATACTCCAGACAACAACGTAGAACAGTACAGCACAGGAACAGGCCCTTCAGCCCACAATGTCTGTACTCTGAAAAGCATCTCATCTGCTGCCCTCTCCACTAACTACAAGGTATAAGGGGTGTGGGTGAAGAAGAAAGAAGCAGTGAGTCAGAGAGGTGGATGAGGGGGTGGATTAAGCAGAGGACACATCTATAGTCGGCACTCACCCAGAACTTTGTAATCCTCCAGAAGGAAGCTCCAATTTCTTGTTTTCATATCTATGATCCAATAAAATTGATAAATATCAGACCCTGATTAAAAACCCTGAGTTTAAGAAAAAACCTTCAGAACTGTGGAAATGCAGAAGGAGCATTTAATGTGGGAAAATCAGCAATGCACAGAATGATACAGTGTTGTACTGTACAGTAATGGACCCTTCGGCCCACCATATCCATGCCCACCACTTTACACATCTACAGTGTGTTATTTATATAATCCTAGTATGTCTCGTCTCATCAAGTGCCGATCTAAAGGTAGTGATCGGACTTGAGTCCGCCACTTCCTCTCCTCTAGCAGCATCTTCTGGATATTAACCGCTCTGTAAAGAAACATTCCCCTCAGATCCCTTTTCAAATTCCTTCCTCTCCTTAAACCTGTGCACTATTGTTTTTGCTGGTAAAAGATTCTGACTGTCTACCTTATCTATGTCCCTCATCATTGTATGCAACTCTGTCCGGTCACACCTCAGTCTCCCTCGCTCCAAGGAAAATAACCCTAGCCACAACTTCATTCCCCTTCTCACATCGTTAGCACCAATGTACACCAGGAGCTCTGCCTGATCTCCCTCCCCTTCCAGAACGTTCCGTATCCCGTCCGAGACGTCCTTGACCCTGGCACTAGACAAGCAACACACCATCCAGGAGTCTTGTTCTCTGCCTCAGAAACAACCATCCCTTCCCCTCGCTCACCCCACTACTACTGCTCCCCCACACCCACCTATCACCACTCCTTGCCTGGGAGAAGTCACATTATCTAAATTGTCGGGAGTTATTGGGAGAAGGCAGGAGAATGGGGTTGATAGGAAAAGAAAGATCAGCCATGATTGAATGGCGGAATAGACTTGAAGGGCCGAATGGTCTGATACTGCTCCTATAACTTGTGAACATGAATTAAGGAGGACATCAACACACAAAATGTTGCTAACTTTGTGACCAACTCACAACATGTTCTCTGTGCTCCACAGCGAGTCCATTGCCAGCTCTGTGTGGTCAGTCAGGTGCTGTTGTTGGACACGTTTCCCCCAGCCATAGACATGGGAGACGCTGCCACCCTACACCAATACCCCAACTTTATCATCAGTCCCTTCCACTAAGAGAAAAATACTTGGCTGATCACCACTCGTCCACCTCACTAAAGTATGACTCACTAAATCCTGCTCCTTGTGGCACTTTGATCACAGCATCTGCTCCCGAGGAGGTGGGTTGTGGTGGGGTGGGGTGGGTTGGGGGGTGGAGAGTGGGGGGTGAGGGGGAGGTGAGCGGTGAGGGGGTGAGGGTGGGGGTGGGGATTGAGGGGTGAGTGAGGGGTGAGGGGGGGCTGAGGGGTGAGGGGGTGAGGGGTAGGTAAGGGGGAGGGGTGAGGGCTGATGGAGGGTGAGGGGTGGGCGGTGAGGGTGAGGGGTGAGAGGGGGTTGAGGGGTGGAGTGAGGGGTGAGGGGGGGGAGGGGTGAGGGGGGGGAGGAGTGAGGGCTTGGTTGTGGTGGCAGTGGGAACCGTAGAAGCAGCAAGGGGTGAGAAGTCTCAGGGTGGAGCAAGAGTGAAATGGGTGCTGATGAAGTTGGGAGAAACTGACCGTAATTCCTGGAGTTCACCCGTTTGAAGACAGCCACGGCCTCTGCATGGAAAGCGATCGCCACCTCACAGCGGGACCTGGAGATGAGGAGGATTCGCCCCTGTACACCTGCACCAGGTGACTTCCAGTTCTTGCCCACCTTCACCAGCTGGTTGGTACCAAGTGCCAATTCCCGCTTTCTCTTGGTACTTGGTGAATTGCTGGTGATGCCGTCTGTTTCTCGCATTCCATCCAATGGCTTCAACGTAACATTTGGGATATACTTTATCTGCTCCACTGACACAGAGAACAGGAGGGAACAAGGAAACAGAATGTAGAATATAATGTCACAGCTGCGGAGAAAGTGCTTACCACAAAATGGGCGTGACAAGGCAGGTTGGGAGTTCATCCTGGGCACGAGTCTGATAACAGTGAGGAAGTGTCCTTCAATCTGGTGGCGAGCACTTTCATGCTTATGTAAAGGACAAGAGAGAATGACGAGGGTGTGAGTGGTCTTTGATTATGTTGGCTGGAATTTTTGTGGATGTAACTAGGAAAATGGACAAGAGAGAGCCAGTGGATGTAGTGTACCTGGACTTTCAGAAAGCATTTGATAAGGTCCCACATAGGAGGTTAGCGGGCAAAATTAGGGCACATGATATTGGGGGTAGAGTGCTGACATGGATAGAGAAGTGGTTGGCAGACAGGAAACAAAGAGTAGGGATTAACAGGTCCCTTTCAGAATGGCAGGCAGTGACTAGTGGGATACCGCAAGGCTCGGGCTGGGACCGCAGCTATTTACAATATACATCAATGATTTGTAAGAAGGGATTCAAAGTAACATTAGCAAATTTGCAGATGACACAAAGCTCGGTGGCAGTGTGAACTGCGAGGAGGATGCTATGAGAATGCAGGGTAACTTGGACAGGTTGGGGGAGTGGGCAGATGAAGTTTAATGTGGGTAAATGTTAGGTTATCCACTTTGGTAGCAAAAACACGAAAGCAGAATATTATCTAAATGGTGTTGTTGGGAAAAGGGGAAATATAACGGGATCTGGGGGTCCTTGTCATCAGTCTATGAAAGTAAGCATGCAGGTACAGCAGGCAGTGAAGAAAGCCAATGGCATGTTGGCCTTTATAACAAGTCATCGAGTATAGGAGCAAAGAGGTCCTTCTGCAGTTGTACAGACTCCTAGTGAGACCACACCTGGAGTATTGTGTGCAGTTTTGGTCTCCTAATTTGAGGAAGGACATTCTTGCTATTGAGGGAGTGCAGCGTAGGTTTACAAGGTTAATTCCCGGGATGGCGGGACTGTCATATGCTGAGAGAATGGAGCGGCTGGGCTTGTACACTGTGGAGTTTAGAAGGATGAGAGGGAATCTTATAGACAATAGACAATAGGTGCAGGAGTAGGCCATTCGGCCCTTCTAGCCAGCATGACCATTCAATGAGATCATGGCTGATCATCCCCAATCAGTACCCCGTTCCTGCCTTCTCCCCATATCCCCTGACTCCGCTATTTTTAAAAGTCCTATCTAGCTCTCTCTTGAAAGCATCCCTATTGAAACATATAAGATTGTTAAGGATTTGGACAAGCTAGAGGCAAGAAACATGTTCCCGATGTTGGGGGAGTCCAGAACCAGGGGCCACAGTTTAAGAATAAGGGGTAAGCCATTAAGAACAGAGTCAAAGAAACACCTTTTCTCACAGAGAGTGGTGAGTCTGTGGAATTCTCTGCCTCAGAGGGTGGTGGAGGCCAGTTCTCTGGATACTTTCACGAGAGAGCTCCAGTTTAAATTCCAGTTGGAATATTTTGGAGGACCAAGTAACCAAGAACCAAGGGCTAGATAGGGCTCTTAAAGATAGCGGAGTCAGGGGATATGGGCAGAAGGCAGGAGCGGGGTACTGATTGTGGATGATCAGCCATGATCACATTGAATGGCTTGAAGGGCCTAATGGCCTACTCCTGCACCTATTGTCTTTTGTCTATTGGCTGCTCTCCCGAGGCACCCTATATGGATAGGAAGGTCACCATTTCTATGGTTTATATTGCGCCAAACAGCAATCAGTCCATACACAGGCACTATGCTACACACTAGGGATAATTTACACTTTACAAAAGCCAATTAAGCTACAAGCTGGAGTGTGGGAGGAAACCGGAACACCTGGACAAAACCCACGCAGTCACTGAGAGAACCTCCATACAGATAGTGCCCACAGTCAGGATCAAACCCTGCCACTGTGGCACTGTAAGGCAGCAACTCTACTGCTGTGCCAGGGAGCCGCCACCATTACTCCCAGCAGCGAGTTCCAGGCACTCACCACTCTGTGTAAACAAACCTGTCCTTCTGGCACAGCGGTAGGGTTGCTGCCTCACAGCACCAAGACCCGGGTTTGTCTGTACGGAGTTTGTACGTTCTCCCCGAGACCTGCATGGGCTTTCTCCGGGATCACCAGTTTTCTCCCACACTCCAAAGACGTACAGGTTTGTAGGTTAATTTGCTTGGTATCATTGTAAACTGTCCCTAGTGTGTGTAGGATAGTGTTAATGCGTGGGGGTCGCTGGTCGGCGCGGACTCGGTGGGCAAAGGGCCTGTTTCTGTGCTGTATCTCTAAACTAAACTCTTACCGTAGTATTTGATATTCTCATCCGGGGAAATAGGTTCTGACTGTCAACGGGTGAGGCAGCAGTTATGGAGCGAAGGAAATAGGTAACGTTTCAGGTCGAAACACTTCTTTAGGCTGATGTGAGGGTGGGTCTGAAGAAGGGCCTCGACCCGAAACGTTGCCTATTCCTTCGCTCCATAGATGCTGCCTCACCGGCTGATTTTCTACAGCACTTTTGTCTACCACTGTTCTAACTGTTACAAACAGTATGTCCACAACAGCTGGAGTAACTCAGCGGGTCAGGCAGCATCTGTGGAGAACATGGATAGGTGACGTTTCACAGAGTGCTGGAGTAACTCAGCGGGTCAGGCAGCATCTGTGGAGAACATGGATAGGTGACGTTTCACAGAGTGCTGGAGTAACTCAGCGGGTCAGGCAGCATCTCTGCAGAACATGGATAAGTGAGATTTGAGGTCAGGATTCGTCTTCAGACTGCCAAAAGAGGGTGGCATGCCTGAGAAACACAGCCCCGCCCTGAAGACATTGGCTCCATTATATCACTGATGGAGTTAAAGAAGAGTAGAATGGTCTCCGTCCGTCCATGTTATCAGATTCCAATCTACACTCCGTACTCACTTAAGCTGCCATAATCGCCCAGACTGAAGCTCCACGTCTTGGTGGCCGCATCTGAAATCAAAGAATGACAGTGAAGGCAAATCCTGATCTTCATGCTGGCATTGTCAGGCTATAATTATCAGGTGAACACCAGGTAGACAGTGAGCATGAATCACAAGGCACAACCAAACATGCTGGAAATCAAGCCAATGGCAAACTCTCCCCGGGGAACCTTGGGCAGGGTCATGCCACCATCCAATACTGATTGCATTTACTCATGTTTTTTTTATATATTTAGTTTTAGAGGTACAGTATAGAACTGGCCCTTCGGCCCACTGAGCCCATGCCGACCAATGATCACCCATACACTAGTTCCATGTTATCCCAATTTTGCATTCTACACACCAGGGGCAATTTATAAAAGTGAATTAACCTACAAAACTACAACTTTGTGGTAACGATGTGGTAGGAAACTGGAGCACCTGGAAAAAACCCACGCAGTCACGGGGAGAACATACAGACTACACACAGACAGCACCCGTAGTCAGGATCGAACCCGGGTCTCTGGGGCTGCAAGGCGGCAACTCACCCTCTGCGCCGCCTTCTAAAAATGTAATAGTCGAGTATCTGATCAGATGGATAGCATGCAAAACAAAACCTTTTCACCGGTACATGTGACTATAATGAACATAACCCTTTTAGACAGAACCTTTTCAGGGAATCAAGAACCAGAGGATTTACGGTGAGAGGGGAAAGATTTTATAGCAACCTGAGGGGCAACCTTTTCAGAGGTGGGTATATGGAATGAGCTGCCAGAGGAAGTAGTTGAGGCAGGTATAATAATTACATTTTAAAGGTACATCAGCAGATAAATGGGTGGGAAAGGTTTAAAGGAATATGGGGCAAGGATGAGTTTCTGTTTCTGTGCAATAACTCTACATTTGTTTCAATATGGTTCCACATTTCAAGAGTCAATAGTGTTTAATGATCATGTGTACTGGCAATAGAACAATAACATTCTTACAGGCCCATTAATGCAGTCAAATGCAAATGAATATGTAACACTGGGTAACTATGCCGATTACCATAAACACAACCCTGCTCAATCTTTATACCAGGAATCAACCGCGGGAACTTGTCCTGAACTGTCTGCAGTTTAAGTCCATCGTTACATAACGATGCTGCAACTGTGTTCCTGGAGTAGGGCAACCACCATCCTCATTTACAAGTCAATCCCGATTTCCAGTCCTGTCTGTGCCCACTTTGGTCATTTTCCCTGTCCATGCGTGGCTTTCCTCCACATATTTATTCCCCCCCCCCACATCCTGAACACATGCAACCTGGTAGATTAATTGGCATCGCCAATCAACCCTTAGAGAGTGGTGAGTCTGTGGAATTCTCTGCCTCAGAGGGCGGTGGAGGCCGGTTCTCTGGATACTTTCAAGAGACAGCTAGATAGGGCTCTTAAAGATAGTGGAGTCAGGGGATATAGGGAGAAGGCAGGAATGGGGTACTGATTGGGGATGATCAGCCATGATGACATTGAATGGCGGTGCTAGCTCGAAGGGCCGAATGGCCTACTCCTGCACCTATTGTCTATTATCTATTGTCTAACCCATAGTGTGCAGATTTATTGGAGAATCTGTGGAGAGTTGATGGGAATTTAGGGAGAATTAAATGGTGTTAGTGTGGAATTCATGGTATTTGATTATCAGTGCCCGGCTAGTGGGCTAAAAGGCCTATTTTTGTGCCGTATCATTCTATGTCTGGTCTTAAAAATGTCCATTGGAATGTCCTAAACTCATATCCCATTCCCTTTGGGGGTTATGGGGAGAAGGCAGGAAAATGGGATTAGGAGACAATGAGCAGCCATGATTGAATGGCGGACTCGATGGGCCGAATGGCCTAATTCTACTCCTATAACTTGTGAACGTGAAAATAGACCAACATTCTGGGGAGAAGGCAGGAACGGGGTACTGATCACACTGAATGGCGGTGCTGGCTTGATGGGCCGAATGGCCTACTCCTGCACCTATTGTCTATTCTATTTCCTAACTTCCAGTCCCCTGACCCAAATGCATGGACAACCGACTTTGGAAAATCTGACCACCGGGTTTTGCCTCCTCTGCTCCATCCACCCCACAAAGACTGAAGTAAGTGACACCAGCAGAGATCTACGTCTGAAGAAGGGTCTCGACCCAAAGAGTCACCCATTCCTTCTCTCTAGAGATGCTGCCGGTCCCGCTGAGTTACTCCAGCTGTTTATGTCTATCTTCGGTTTAAACCAGCATCTGCAGTTCCTTCTTACACACTACAATGTGCTGGTCGGGGGAGGCAGCGGAACAGTTATGGAACTGCTTCGAATCACTCGACTGAATATGCCACAGTCATCACAGACTTCATTTTTTAGGTTTTTGCACCAATGTCTTAATTTTTGCATAGCCTTGGGTATTTTGTGCAATGGATGTATAATTAATTTGTGTGTTATCTGAGCCTATGATGCTGCTGCAATGTACCTGGACCTCATCATCCTTGTGCATATGATAGAAACATGTGGACCTACAAAGCCATTGTCTCTTTCCCCACTAAGAGCCCTGGATGAACAGAGATTCCTCATCTGCTGAGGGCTAGATCAGTGTAGGACTAACAATCCAGAGTCATACAAGAAGTCCAGAAGCAACCACTTGAAAGCTACCACACGCATAGAGACAATTCTAGACTAAGCTGGAGTTACAGACAGGTGTTACACAAAAAGCTGGAGAAACTCAGCGGGTGCAGCAGCATCTAAGGAGCGAAGGAGATAGGCGACGTTTCGGGTCGAGACCCTTCTTCAGACTGGGCTGTCTTCGTAGGGAGGAAGAGAACTTCTTCAAAGTAGGCATACCTTGAGGAGATATCGCAGTGGAGTAGACAAATTGTTAAAGAAGGAACTGCAGATGCTGGAGAATCGAGGGTTACACAAAAAGCTGGAGAAACTCAGCGGGTGCAGCAGCATCTAAGGAGCGAAGGAGATAGGCGACGTTTCGGGTCGAGACCCTTCTTACAGACAGGTGTGACAGGACTTGCAAGAAATTGAGAGAATTTGCTGCTTCAAATTCCATGAATATCACAGAGGAGATTGCAGATACTGATATCTGAAGAAGGGTCCTGACCTGAAACGTTATTTGTCCATCTCCCATGACAGATGCTGACTGGAACCCCATCATGCCCTCGTTTCACTCCTTCCATCAGGCAGGAGGTGCAGAAGCCTGAAGTTCCACACCAGGTTCAGGGACACATACTTCCCTACAACCACCAGCTTCTTAAACCAACCGCACAACACTAATCCTACCTCAGCAATGGAACACTACAGACCACCTTGCACGGCCATCGGCTTGGTTTCTAATTGTGTTTTGCAGCATTTTTCTTTTCACTGCCTTGCCATGTCCACTGAGTTAATGTTGTCTGGGATAGACACAAAGTGCTGGAGTAACTCAGCGGGACAGGCAGCATCTCTGGAGAGACGGAATGTTGTCTAGGTCGCTGATGCTGCAAGATCTCCCTTATTCCCGCTGCTCCCCCGACAGATGGCACGACTCATGTTCATAAATTCTTGGAGCCGTCACCCTCACACCCACCCACCGTCACCCTCACCCCCCACACTCCCACCGTCTCCCTCACCCCCACACTCCCACCGTCTCCCTCAACCCTACCCTCAACCTCACACCCACCCACCCTCCGTCACCATCAGCCCCACCCTCCGTCACCCTCACACCCACCCTCACCCCCACCGTCACCCTCACACCCACCCCCACCCTCACCCCTACCGTCACCCTCACACCCACCCCCAACCCCACTGTCACCCTCACCCTCAGCCTCACACCCACCCACCCTCACAGCCACCGTCACCACCACACCCACCCCCACCCTCACACCCACCCTCACACCCACCCCCACCCTCACCCCCACCCTCACACCCACCCCCACCCTCACACCCACCCCCACCCTCACCCTCACCCTCACACCCACCCCCACCCTCACACCCACCCTCACACCCACCCCCACCGTCACCCTCACACCCACCCTCACACCCACCCCCACCCTCACCCCCACCCTCACCCCCACCCTCACACCCACCCCCAACCCCACTGTCACCCTCACACCCACCCCCAACCCCACTGTCACCCTCACCCTCAACCTCACACCCACCCACCCTCACAGCCACCGTCACCACCACACCCACCCCCACCCCCACCCCCACCCTCACCCCCACCCTCACACCCACCCCCACCCTCACACCCACCCTCACACCCACCCCCACCCTCACCCTCACACCCACCCCCACCCTCACACCCACCCTCACACCCACCCCCACCCTCACACCCACCCTCACACCCACCCCCACCCTCACCCCCACCCTCACCCCCACCCCCAACCCCACTGTCACCCTCACCCTCAACCTCACACCCACCCACCCTCACAGCCACCGTCACCACCACACCCACCCCCACCCCCACCCTCACCCCCACTGTCACCGTCACCCTCACCCCCACCCTCACCCTCACCCCCACCCCCACCCCCACCCCCACCCTCACCGTCTCCACCAACACCCCCCCCTCACTCACCCGCCCCCTTTACCGTATTGCCGGCTGGCGACGCTGCGGAAGGCGGCCAGCAGCTCCGAGTTGAATCCCACCTCCACTCGGAAGCGCTGCGGGCCGTCCTCGACGCACCTGCCGCTGTAGGGGCCCAGACTCCCGCAGCCGCCCAGCGCGGGGCCCGGGCTCCCGGCCTGTGGACGGCGGGGACTACGGGGGCCGCGGGGAGCTCGGGGGCCGCGGGGGCCGCGGGGGCGGCGAGCACCGGCACCGGGCTGGGGCGCCGGCGGGGCCTGGGCCTGAGCACTAGGCCCGGGCAGAGCATGGGCATCGGGCTGGATCCCGGCCGCCGGCGCCGTGTCCTCCTGCCGCCGGCACAGGCCCAGTCTCTCGGCCCGCCGGGCCAGCGCCCGCTGCCGGTTCTCCTCCATCCGCCGTTTCTGCTCGTCGCTCAGGCCGGCGGACATGGCGGCGCCGGGGTCGGAGCTCGGGGCCGGGCGGCGCTGCTCCTGCGACGGCGCGGCCGCTACGCGAGCTCCAGGCTGATCCGCCGACTAGGCCGCGGGGGCGGGACCTGGCGCCGCCATGATTGACGGGCCGACACAGCCAATCAGTGACGGCGCGTGACGTCAGCCGGCGGCTCACAGGGTCACGGGCACTGGGGTCACGTGCACTGGTGTCACAGGGTCACGGGCACTGGGGTCACAGGGTCACGTACACTGGGGTCACAGGCACTGGTGTCACAGGGTCACGGGCACTGGGGTCACGTGCACTGGGGTCACAGGCACTGGGGTCACAGGGTCACGTGCACTGGGGTCACAGGGTCACGGGCACTGGGGTCACAGGACAAGGCACAGGATACATGGGACGGGGCCGTTCGGGGTTCATATGTGATAGGAGCAGGAGCACGGTATTGGGGGTTCAGTATTGATGTCCTTTTCAGAATGGCAGGCAGTGACTAGTGGGGTGCCGCAAGGCTCAGTGCTGGGACCCCAGCTATTTACAATATATATTAATAATCTGGACGAGGGAATTGAATGCAACATCTCCAAGTTTGCGGATGACACGACATGGGGGGTAGTGTTAGGTGTGAGGAGGATGCTACGAGGCTGCAAGGTGACTTGGATAGGCTGGGTGAGTGGGCAAATGCATGGCAGATGCAGTATAATGTGGATAAATGTGAGGTTATCCCCTTTGTTGGCAAAAACAGGAGGGTATGCTATTATCTGAATGGTGGCCGATTAGGAAAAGGGGAGATGCAACGAGACCTGGGTGTCATGGTACACCAGTCATTGACAGTAGGCATGCAGGTGCAGCAGGCAGTGAAGGAAGCGAATGGTATGTTACCATTCATAGCAAAATGATTTGAGTATAGGAGCAGGAAGGTATTGCGTACAGTTTTGGTCTCCAAATCTGAGGAAAGACATTTTTGCCATAGAGGGAGTACAGAGAAGGTTCACCAGACTGATTCCTGGGATGTCAGGACTTTCATTGAGGGAGGATCTTATAGAAACTTACAAAATTCTTAAGGGGTTGGACAGGCTAGATGCAGGAAGATTGTTCCCGATGTTGGGGAGGCCCAGAACAAGGGGTCACAGTTTAAGGATAAGGGGGAATTCCTTTAGGACCGAGATTAGGAAAACATTTTTCACACAGAGAGTGGTGAGTCTCTGCAAATCTCTGCCACAGAAGGTAGTTGAGGCCAGTTCACTGGCTATATTTAAGAGGGAGTTAGATGTGGCCCTTGTAGCTAAAGGGATCAGCGGGTATGGAGAGAAGGCAGGTACAGGATACTGAGTTGAATGATCAGCCATGATCATATTGAATGGCGGTGCAGGCTCGAATGGCCTACTCCTGCACCTATTTTCTATGTTTCTATGATTAGGCCACTCGGCCGATCAAGTCTACTCCGCCATTCAATCGTGGCTGATCTATCTCTCCCTCCTAACCCCATTCTCCTGCCTTCTCCCCATAACCCCTGACACCCGTACTAATCAAGAATCTAGCTATCACTGACTGAAATATATCCATTGACTTGACCTCCACCACCAACAATGAATCCCACAGATTCACCACTCTCTGATGAAAGGAATTCCTCCTCATCTTCCTAAAAGAACATCCTTTTATTCTGAGGCTGTGACCTCTGGTCCTAGACTCTCCCACTAGTGAAGACCTCCTCTCCACATCCACTCTATCCAGACCTTTCACTATTCGTTGTTTCAATGAAGATCCCCCTCGTGCTGTACGGTATGTCTGTAGGGGAGAGGGGTCAACAGCAGCTGGGGGTCCGATTCTAAGGGAGGGGGGGACATGGGACTGCTGATTAAGATCCTTTAGGAACCGTAGTTAACCTTCTTCACTGTCCACCAATTTTAGTGTCATCTGCAAACATGCTAAACATACCATCTCATTCACATCTAAATAAATAATACAAATAGTGAATCTGTGGAAAACAGTTACAGGCTTCCAGTCTGAAAAAAACCTTCACCATCACCTGCCTACCAATTTTATGTTCACTCTGGATCCGATGTCCATCCCATCACTGTGGAGATGATCAGCCATGATCACATTGAATGCTGGTGCTGGCTCGAAGGGCCGAATGGCCTACTCCTGCACCTATTGTCTATTGACATTTGCTCTAACCTTCTAGGCCAGACTCCCATACAACACCATGTCAAAGACTTTGCTGAAGACTGTATGGGCATCATCTACTGCACTGCCCTCGGCAATCTTTTTGTTTTCATCAAAAAATTCACACAGATTTGTGAGACCTGATTTCCCACATACAAAGACTATCGCTATTCAGTGGAGACTTGTCCTCAGAAGGCTCAAATCCTTCAATGTGCGTAATGATATGCTGCACATGTTGTTGTCTGCTGGGGCAACAGCATTTGTGCGAAAAACAACAAGAAGCTGTCTGAAGAAGGGTCTCGACCCGAAATGTCGCCTATCTCCTTCGCTCCTTAGATGCTGCTGCACCCGCTGAGTTTCTCCAGCTTTTTGTGTGCCCTCGATTCTCCAGCATCTGCAGTTCCTTCTTTAACAAGAAGCTGGACAAACTGGTTAAACGAGCTAGCTCAGTGCTGGAGGAGAGAGTGGACTCTGGGATGGTTGTGCTTGAGAGGCGTATGAGGCACAAGGTGCAGGTCACCCTGAAAAACCCCGGGCATCCCCTCCATGTAATTCTGGAGAGTCAAAAGAGCACTCGGAGCAACAACCGGCTCCTCTCCCTGCCCTGTAGAACGGAGCGGTTCAGGAGATACTTCACCCCTACAGCCATTAGATTTTATAATTCGGACCGCTAGGCTGTAGGGGGATGCATTTTTGCATTTTTTAATTTTTATTTGTTAATTATTTGTCTTTTTAAGTATTTGTTGCTCTCAGGTAGTGTCCACATTGTATTTTATCTATTTTCTGTCTGCGTTAGTTTTGAATGTGTGGATTTGTAGGCTGGGGGCTTCTGGACATCTGAATTTCACTGAGGGGATCAATAAAGTATTTATTATTATTATTATTATTATTATTACATGAGAAACTACAGAGGGAAACATGAGCAAAACAAGGTGCTGGGGGAATCAATAGGCAATATGATCCCTAATCAATCCTTCCTTTTGAAATGTACCTAGCACCTATTTCAATTATTTAGAAGAGAAAGTACAATGCATGATTTGTGAGTTAACAGATGGCACTAAAGTTGGTGGTATTGTAGATAGCGATTATGGTTATCAGAAATTGCAGGAGGATCTTGATCAGTTTGGCAGATGGGCTGTGGAATGGTTCATAGTATTTAATACAGATAAGTGTGAGAAGTTGCATTTTGGGAAGTCTAACCATTGCAGGACCTACACAGTGAATGGCAGGGCTCTGGGGATTGTTGTAGAGCAGAGGGGTCTCGGAGTGCAGGTACATAGGACTTTGAAAATGGCCACATAGGTAGATAGAGTGGTCAAGACGGTGGAAGATGAGGGGTGATCTTATAAAGGTGTATAAAATCATGAGATGAATAGATCGGGTAGACGCACAGAGTTTTTTCCCCAGAGTAGGAGAATCGAGGACCAGAGGACACAGATTTAAGGTGAGGATGGAAAGATTTCATTGGAACCCGACTTTTTTTTACCAAAGGGTGGGTGTATGGAACGAGCTGCCTGAGGAGGTAGTTGAGGCTGGGACTATGACAACATTAAAAAAATATTGAACAGGTACATGGATAAGATAGGGTTGGAAAAATATGGGCTAAATGCAGGTAGATGGGACTAGTGTAGATGGGGCATGTTAGTCGGGTAGGCAAGTTGTGCCGAAGGGCTTGTTTCCATGCTGTATAGCTCTATGACTACCCTCTCTCAGAATCCCTGCAACAACACCCACCACTGATGTAAGGCTCACTGGCCCGTTGTTCCCAAGCTTTTCCTTGCAGCCTTTCTGAAATAAATGTGCAACATTCCAGTCCTCCAGCACCATACCCATGCCTGTCGATGCAGAGATGCTGCCTGTCCCGCTGAGTTACTCCAGCTTTTTGTGCCTACTGATATCTGCCTGTGGCACCATAATTCCTTCGCTTGCTTCTCACTATTCACTAGGATACACTTGATCAGGTCCCAGGAACGTACCTGCATTTGTAACGAACACGGATGTACAATTACACGGATGTACAAGTACACGGATATACAAGTACACGGATATACAAGTACGGATGTATAAGTACACGGATGTACAAGTACACGGATGTACAAGTACACGGGTGTACACGTAGAGAGAGTGCAGCGAAGGTTCACCAGACTGATTCCTGGGATGTCAGGACTGTCTTATGAACAAAAACTGCATAGACTCGGTTTATACTCTCCGGAATTTAGGAGATTGAGAGGGGATCTTATAGAAACTTACAAGATTCTTAAGGGGTTGGACAGGCTAGATGCAGGAAGATTGTTCCCGATGTTGGGGAGGTCCAGGACAAGGGGTCACAGCTTAAGGATAAGGGGAAAATCCTCTAGGACCGAGATGAGAAGGAATTTTTTCACACAGAGAGTGGTGGGTCTCTGGAACTCTCTGCCACAGAGGGTAGTTGAGGCCGGTTCATTGGCTATATTTAAGAGGGAGTTAGATGTGGCCCTTGTGGCTAAGGGGATCAGAGGGTATGGAGAGAAGGCAGGTACAGGATACTGAGTTGGATGATCAGCCATGATCATATTGAATGGCGGTGCAGGCTCGAAGGGCCAAATGGCCTACTCCTGCACCTAATTTCTATGTTTCTATGTTTCTATGTTTACACTGATGTACAAGTACACAGATATACAAGTACACAGATGTAGACATACACGGATGTACAAGTACATGGATATACAAGTACATGGATGTACACGTACAAGTACACTGATGTACAAGTACACAGATATACAAGTACACAGATGTACACGTACACGGATGTATATGTACGGATGTATAAGTACACAGATGTACACGTACACGGATGTACAAGTACACGGATGTACAAGTGCACAGATATGCAAGCACACGGATGTATAAGTACACGGATGTACACGTACACAGATGTACACGTACACACGTGTACAAGTACACACGTGTACAAGTACATGGATGGGGACAGTTTGGAGGGATATGGACCAGACACAGGCAAGTGTGACTAGCTTATTTGTGTCACGGATGAGACTGGTTGAACAATCCGTTACCCTGCATTGTAACTCTGTGACTCTGAACAGGGCACTTTGAATGACAATTAGCAAAATTTTTAAAAATGGCAAGAGGAAAATCTTTTTTAGATGCCAAGTAGTTGGGCTCCTGAATGTACCGGCCAAGGGAATATTACGGAGGTAAAGTGGAAATGTCCAAAAGACAGTTGGATATGAATCAGAACGGTAAGAGTTTGCAAGGCTGTGTAACAAGGTTGGGAGAGTGAGTTCATAAGTGATAGGAGCAGAATTAGCTCACTCGGCCCATCAAGTCTACTCTGCCACCGTCCCGGGTTAGGCCAGCATTTGGCAGCCGTTCTGTGACCCCGAGATCCCAGCGATGAGTAGATAAGGCGAGAGTGCCACAGAGATCCATACATGATGTGAACACTGACTGGTCAGAAGTGCGTGCACTTGGCAGTAAAGATGAGATCCTTCCTGGCAGAACCATGCCTCCTCCAGAGCCCACAGCAGCTGCACCTCTGTCAGGGCAGGACACTTTAACTCCCCCTCCCATCGCCACACTGACCTTTCTGTCCTGGGCCTCCTCCACTGTCAGAGTGAGGAATTGGAGGAACAGCATCTCATAGTCCCCAGTGGTATGAACATCGAAGGTGGACACAAAGTGCTGGAGTAACTCAGCGGGACAGGCAGCATCTCTGGAGAGAAGGAATGGGTGACGTTTTTCGGGTCGAGACCCTTCTTCAGACTTCAGGCCGAGTCCGGTGAGGGTTTGAGTCTTGGACCGGCCGACAGACGGCCACAGGAGGCCAGTAATCGGCAAGGCTCCGCGCTGACGGTCACTTTGGCCGCTGGATCGAGCAGATACTCACTCGTCTCCCATTGCGGAAACCTTCTTCATGTCTCCCCTCTGGTCCACTTCACTTTGGACACGGGTTAAAACGCTCGCCGTCGCTTCTGGTTCTGGGGCCAAGTGACCACTCACCTGCCCCGGGCCCTGGGAGCAGATCCGGCATTGGGGAGACGTGCAGCCGCTGGCGATGCTGCCACTGAGGGACAGTCGGTCGGGAGAGCCCCGGTGAATGAGCAGGGGAGCGCGGTGCAGGAGCGGCCGCTTTAAGGGGCGGGGAGAGGCGGCCGGGCTGGGCTGGGCTGGGCTGGGCTGGGCTGGGCTGGGCTGGGCTGGCGGGGCGGGAGCTGTCCGCTGCCTTGGTGCTGAATATCTCCGGAGCTGGAGGCTCGACGCTGGGACCGACGCGGGGCGGGGGGGGGGGCAGTCCCACAGTGGCGACACCGCAGCCGGAGAGGCCGAGAAGGCGAGCGGTGAGTCGGAGGCTGGATGTGAAGCGGCGCCGGGCGGGAGGGGCGGAAAGCCGGAGCTGCGACAAGGCATCGGGTTGGAGAGAGCGGCGGAGCGGGCCCGAACCAGGAGCAGCCCCGGCCCCGGCCCAGTGATCGCATCCACCCGGGGAAGATGCCCGATCTGCCCGATGCCGGCGCCGCTCTTTGTGGCTCGGAGATGAAAATTGACCCGTGAGCGCAAACATCCGCGAAAACACGTCCTGTGATCCGGCAGCTCCGCTTTTCCCGGACCACCGGGGCTATCGCCACCCAGTCCCGGGCCAACGTTAATCCGGATTAGGTCCACCCGGGTCAGGATCGGGATTGTTGCAGCTTGGACCCGCCCGCTTCAGGACTGTTCTGGACCTGACCCGCCACCCCCACCCCCGGGTCAGGATTGATCCCGATCGGACCGGCCCGGGTCAGGATCGCACCCACCCGGGTCAGGCTCGGACCGGCCCGGGTCAGGCTCGGACCAGCCCGGGTCAGGCTCGGACCAGCCCGGGTCAGGCTCGGATTAGCCCGGGTCAGGCTCGGACCAGCCCGGGTCAGGCTCGGACCAGCCCGGGTCAGGCTCGGACCAGCCCGGGTCAGGCTCGGACCAGCCCGGGTCAGGCTCGGACCAACCCTGGTCAGACTCGGACAGGCCCGGGTCAGACTCGGACCGGCCCGGGTCAGGATCGGATCAGCCCGGGTCAGGATCGGATCAGCCCGGGTCAGGCTCGGACCAGCCCGGGCCAGGATCGGACCGGCCCGGGTCAGGATCGGACCCGCCCGGGTCAGGCTCGGACCGCCTATTCCAGTGTGGGGCTGAGCCGGAATCCCGGGTTGGAGCGGGTCGGGTTGGATCCGATTGTCCCGTGGCCGGGCCTGGCCTGCAGCAGCCGCTCATTGTTGGGTCAGACCACACAGATGTGGCGCCAGCTCCGGATGAAGTGCCGCTGCCACATGTTGTTCAATGACTTGAAGCTTCTGCCTCCCCGGCGACCCGCCCCACCGCCCTCTGGCATGAATTACGACCAGATTTCACGGTCCACCAATGTCCCGTCCACCAACACACGGTCGGCGACCGTCAAATGGACCAAGTGGCGGCCGGACCGCGCGGTGGCGGCCGAGGACCACGGCCAGGGGCGAGAGGCCAGCGGCTACGACCAGCCCGCGGCTCCGGCCAGTCCTTCGGACGAGGACTATTATCGCAGGAAAGGCGAAGACCGAGTGTCCCTCAATAGCAGCATCGCCAGTGGCTGTTCGTCTCCCCAATGCCGGATCTGCTTCCAGGGCCCGGAGCAGGTGAGTGGTCACTTGCCCTGCTCTTGGACCTCAGCCCATGTCCATGCATCTTCCACGCAGGTTCTCAGCCCATGTCCATGAAGCTCCCACCGAGGTTCTCAGCCCATGTCCATGCATCTTCAACGCAGGTTCTCAGTCCATGTCAATGCAGCTTCTTCGCAGGTTCTCAGCCATGTCCATGAAGCTCCCACCGAGGTTCTCAGTCCATGTCCATGAAGCTCCCACCGAGGTTCTCAGTCCATGTCCATGCATCTTCAACGCAGGTTCTCAGTCCATGTCAATGCAGCTTCTCCGCAGGTTCTCAGCCATGTCCATGAAGCTCCCACCGAGGTTCTCAGTCCATGTCCATGAAGCTCCCACCGAGGTTCTCAGTCCATGTCTATGCATCTTCAACGCAGGTTCTCAGTCCATGTCCATGCATCTTCAACGCAGGTTCTCATCCCATGTCCATGAAGCTCCCACCGAGGTTCTCAGTCCATGTCCATGCATCTTCAACGCAGGTTCTCAGTCCATGTCCATGCATCTTCAACGCAGGTTCTTATCCCATGTCCATGAAGCTCCCACCGAGGTTCTCAGTCCATGTCCATGCATCTTCAACGCAGGTTCTCAGTCCATGTCAATGCAGCTTCTCCGCAGGTTCTCAGCCCATGTCCATGCAGCTTCCACGCAGGTTCTCAGCCCATGTCCATGAAGCTCCCACCGAGGTTCTCAGTCCATGTCCATGCATCTTCAACGCAGGTTCTCAGTCCATGTCAATGCAGCTTCTCCGCAGGTTCTCAGTCCATGTCCATGAAGCTCCCACGCGGGTTCTCAGTCCATGTCCATGGAGCTTCTCCGCAGGTTCTCAGCCCATGTCCATGCATCTTCAACGCAGGTTCTCAGTCCATGTCCATGCAGCTTCTCCACAGAAGGACAAATTTATATCCTTGGGAGGGATAACTAGATGTAATTGGATTGTTTACACGTGAACACGTTTGAACATAGTCAGATATTTGTTCATGAAGGCCTGCCACCATTTCCAGTAACTGGTGGGATCACAGGGCAGTGTTGGATAGACGAAAATCGTCTTACCAAGTATGGATGGTGAGAGATAGATCAGGTCCACAAACCCCACAAACTAATGTTGACACTATTCGCACTGACCCCAAAACAAAACCATCTCTAACAAAGAGGTCCACAGCCGTTCACATGAGTACGGACAGTTGACCCTTCGTGGCCGATCATCCAATCTACTACTCTGTTCTCGCTTTCCCTCCATAACCCTTAAGATACGGGTTTACCTGATAGAGAAACTCTCAGAATAATGAAACTCTTACTTGCGGCAGTACAACATTTTTTGTAAACATAGTTTTCTATAGATAACATCACAAACAAACAAAAAAAAAGTCCAATGTTTAAAAACACACTGATTTGATTTTATTACTTGTCATTCGAATCTCAGAGAGGCTCGAACGAAACTCCGTTTCTACAAGCCAAACAAACAGAACAATTCATACAAAAAAACACACAACAATTCAATTCACACAAACATCCATCACAGTGAATCTCCGCCTCACTGTGATGGTAGGCAAAGTCTTCTCTCTCTCCCCCGCATTATGCAAAAGTAGTGCAATCAAGACAGTCCAGAGTTCCAAGTTGAGTTGATGTTTGTAGTGTTGAATAACCAGGTTGTTGGCAAGTAAACAGAATGTTCCTGTGTTAAAGCAGTGAGTAGGTGAGTGAGTGAGGCGTGTGGTGTTACGTACCCATATTGCAACCCCAAACCTACAGCTACACCTCCATTGTGTCTTTGCTCTCTAGGGGGATCTGCTGAGTCCCTGTCGCTGTGCTGGTTCCGTTCGCTGCACACACCAACCGTGTCTGATCAAATGGATCGGTGAGCGAGGATCCTGGAGCTGTGAGTTGTGTTACTACAAATACCACGTCATCGCTATCAGTGCCAAGAACCCTCTCCAGGTACCAAACATCTGTCTGCCTTGGTTTTACTTTCCTTCCTTTCCCCCTGCCAGAAGGATGAGAGGGGATCTCATTGAAACATATAAGATTGTTAAGGGCTTGGGCACGCCAGAGGCAGGAAACATGCTCCCGATATTGGGGGAGTCCAGAACCAGGGGCCACAGTTTAAGAATAAGGAATAAGCCATTTAGAACGGAGCCGAGGAAACACCTTTTCTCACAGAAAGTTGTGAGTCTGTGGAATTCTCTGCCTCAGAGGGCGGTGGAGGCCGGTTCTCTGGATACTTTCAAGAGAGAGCTAAATAGGGCTCTTAAAGATAGCGGAGTCAGGGGATATGGGGAGAAGGCAGGAACGGGGTACTGATTGGGGATGATCAGCCATGATCACATTGAATGGCGGTGCTGGCTCGAAGGGCCAAATGGCCTCCTCCTACACGTCTATTGGGATGGTTGACCATGATAGAGAGCCCAGCCCAGGTGCAGGGTCCATGACTAGGTGGCATGAAGCGTGATGATGCTGCACTAAGTTCTGCAGTGATCTAGGTCCTGGCCTCCAGCCGTGCCGTGGCCTTTCCTCATTCCCTCTGTCACTGCGTGCGATCTTCCACATTCCAGTGTCATGCAGTGGGTTCATTGAGTCCTGCCCCTCAGTGGAGTCAGTGAGAAAAAGCATCAGAAGGAAGGTCAAGGCTTCAGGGCCAGTTTATTGTCACATGCACCAGTTAAGGTACAGTGAAACTTGAGTTACCGTACAGCCATACTAAGTGAAAAGCAACGAGACACACGCCCACATCAAAGTGAACGTAAACATCCACGTTCCTCACTGTGATGGAAGGCAATAAGGTTCTTTCTCTTAGAGTCATGGAGTACTATAGTGTGGGAACAGGCCCTTCGGCCCAACTCGCCCACACCGGCCAACAATGTCCCATCTACCCTAGTCCCACCTGCCTGCGTTTGGTCCATAACCCTCCAAACCTGTCCTATCCATGTACCTGTCTAACTGTTTCTTAAACGTTGGGATAGTCCCAGCCTCAACTACCTCCTCTGGCAGCTCGTTCCATACACCCACCACCCTCTGTGTGAAAAAGTCAGGGCAGAGGTTGTGAGGGTACAAGGATGTGAGGAGGGGAGAGAAGAACTGCTGGCATTGCTCCATGAGAGTTGACATGAAGTCCATGAAGGCATCAAACTCGGTCTGCAGCCCTGCACCTCCTGACTCTGCAAGTGTTGGGATTTTTTAAATGCGGTGAGCATTTTTGTCTCTGCAAAACTTTCAGACAACGAGCTGTGGACTGACCACCACAACCTCACTGGAGGAATTTTTTCTCAATTTGACACTGATCCGTCTATCAATTAGATTCATAGTAGTGTATGTCACAGAAACAGGCCCTTCAGCCCATCTCGTTCATGCTAACTATGATGTCCATTGATGCTAATCCCAAACGCATTAGACCTGTATTCTTCTACACTCTTTCTGTACTTTCCCAAATGCATATCGTGCAGTAATTGTATCTGCATCTTTCACTGCCTTCTGTAGCAGCTGGCTCCACATATACACCAATCTTCTCTGAAAACCTACCCCTCAGATCTATATCTCTACAGTTCTATGACTCCTTCAAATTTGTCCCCTCTATCCGTGAACCTGTGTTCTAAACTCCCCTGGCCTGGGGAAAGACTATCTTATCTCAGCCTCACAATGGACATAAACATATGAGACCATTCAGAAGAAGGGTCTCAACCCGAAACGTCACCCATTCCTTCTCTCCAGAGATGCTGCCTGTCCCGCTGAGTTACTCCAGCATTGTGTGTTGATCCTCATTACTGATCTCTAGCTAAGAAAATGTTGGGAAAACACAGACGGTCAAGCTGCCTCCACTTGGAGAGAAACTGAGTTAGCGTTTCCGATAAATGAGCTTTCATCAGAACCTCCTTGCCGATCTGTCCTGTTCTGTTGCGTACAGTTCTGGTCTCCAAATCTGAGGAAGGACATTATTGCCATAGAGGGAGTGCAGAGAAGGTTCACCAGACTGATTCCTGGGATGTCAGGACTGTCTTATGAACAAAGACTGCATAGACTCGGTTTATACTCTCTAGAATTTAGGAGATTGAGAGGGGATCTTATAGAAACTTACAAAATTCTTAAGGGGTTGGACAGGCTAGATGCAGGAAGATTGTTCCTGATGTTGGGGAGGTCCAGGACAAGGGGTCACAGCTTAAGGATAAGGGGGGAATCCTTTAGGACCAAGATGAGAAGGACTTTTTTCACACAGAGAGTGGTGGGTCTCTGGAACTCTCTGCCACAGAGGGTAGTTGAGGCCAGTTCATTGGCTATATTTAAGAGGGAGTTAGATGTGGCCCTTGTGGCTAAGGGGATCAGAGGGTATGGAGAGAAGGCAGGTACGGGATACTGAGTTGGATGATCAGCCATGATCATATTGAATGGCGGTGCAGGCTCGAAGGGCCGAATGGCCTACTCCTGCACCTAATTTCTATGTTTCTATGTTCCTCACAAGAATTTTGTGTTGTTCACCAAGATCCTTCTGCTGCTCACACTTCTTCATATGCTATCATTTCTCAGAAATTCCCTTGCCTTCTTTTCCCACCACCATGCATTAGATCACATTTCTCTGGATTGAAATGTGTTTGCCACACCCCCCCAAACCCATCTATTGATATCTTCCTGTATGCCAGAGTTGTATTTGGCACTGTCAAGCTCTGCCAGTTTAGGTTCATTGGCAAACATCATTGCCTCTTCATTTAATTTCATCAAAGGTCAGTAACTAAGTAAGTAAGTAAATGTTATTTATAAAGCACGTTTAAATCAACTTGCGTTGAAACCAAAGTGCTTTACATAAAATAAATAATTAAGTTTCCGTACAGCCATAGAAAAATTAAAAAAAGAAAAATGACACAACACGTTACAGAATTCAACACGAACGCCCCTCCTCAACAGAATCAAAATTTTCTACTGTGGGGAAAGGCATCAAAAAGTTAAGTCCTCTTCCTCTGTGATTACCCGAGGTCTTCATTTAATTTCATCAAAGGTCAAGTCCCACGGAAACATAGAAAATAGGTGCAGGAGGAGGCCATTTGGCCCTTCGAGCCAGCACCACCATTCATTGTGATCATGGCTGATCGTCCCCAATCAGTACCCCGTGCCTGCCTTCTCCCCATATCCCTTGATTCCGCTAGCCCCTAGAGCTCTATCTAACTCTTTCAAATTTATCCAGTGAATTGGCCTCCACTGCCTTCCGAGGCAGCGAATTCCACAGATTCACAACTCTCTGGGTGAAAACGTTTTTTCTCATCTCAGTTTTAAATGGCCTCCTCTTTATTCTGGACTCTCCCAACATTGGGAACATTTTTCCTGCATCTAGCTTGTCGAGTGCTTTTATAATTTTATATATAGAATAAAGGCCATTTAAGACTGAGGTGAGAAAAAACTTTTTCACCCAGAGAGTTGTGAATTTGTGGAATTCCCTGCCGCAGAGGGCAGTGGAGGCCAAATCACTGGATGGATTTAAGAAAAAGTTATAGTGGCTAGCAAAAGTTTTCATACCCCTTGAACTTTTCCACATTTTGTCACGTTACAACCACAAACGTAAATGTATTTAATTGGGATTTTATGTGATAGACCAGCACAAAGTGGCGCATAATTGTGAAGTGGAAGGAAAATGATACATGGTTTCCAAATTTTATTACAAATAAAAAACTGAAAAGTGTGGCGTGCAAAAGTATTCAGCCCCCCTGAGTCAATACTTTGTAGAACCACCTTTCGCTGCAATTACAGCTGCAAGTCTTTTGGGGTATGTCTCTACCAGCTTTGCACATCTAGAGACGGAAAATTTTGCCCATTTTTCTTTGAAAAATAGCTCAAGCTCAGTCAGATTGGATGGAGAGCGTCTGTGAACAGCAATTTTCAAGTCTTGCCAGAGATTCTCAATTGGATTTAGGTCTGGACTTTGACTGGGCCATTCTAACACATGAATATGCTTTGATCTAAAGCATTCCATTGTAGCTCTGGCTGTATGTTTTGGGGTCGTTGTCCTGCTGGAAGGTGAACCTCCGTCCCAGTCTCAAGTCTTTTGCAGACTCTAACAGGTTTTCTTCCAAGATTGCCCTGTATTTGGCTCCATCTATCTTCCCATCAACTCTGACCAGCTTCCCTGTCCCTGCTGAAGAAAAGCATCCCCACAGCATGATGCTGCCACCACCATGTTTCACAGTGGGGATGGTGTGTTCAGGGTGATGTGCAGTGTTAGTTTTCTGCCACACATAGCATTTTGCATTTAGGCCAAAAACTTCAATTTTTGGTCTCATCAGACCTGAGCACCTTCCTCCACATGTTTGCTGTGTCCCCCACATGGCTGGTGGCAAACTGCAAACGGGACTTCTTATGGCTTTGTTTCAACAATGGCTTTCTTCTTGCCACTCTTCCATAAAGGCCCGATTTGTGGAGTGCACGACTAATAGTTGTCCTGTGGACAGATTCTCCCACCTGAGCTGTGGATCTCTGCAGCTCCTCCAGAGTTACCATGGGCCTCTTGGCTGCTTCTCTGATCAATGCTCTCCTTGCCCGGCCTGTCAGTTTAGGTGGACGGCCATGTCTTGGTGGGTTTGCAGTTGTGCCATACTCTTTCCATTTTCGGATGATGGATTGAACAGTGCTCCGTGAGATGTTCAAAGCTTGGGATATTTTTTTATAACCTAACCCTGCTTTAAACTTCTCCACAACTTTATCCCTGACCTGTCTGGTGTGTTCCTTGGGCTTCATGATGCTGGTTGTTCACTAATGTTCTCTAACAAACCTCTGAGGCCTTCACAGAACAGCTGTATTTATACTGAGATTAGATTACACACAAGTGGACTCTATTTACTAATTAGGTAACTTCTGAAGGCAATTGGTTGCACTGGATTTTATTTAGGGGTATCAGAGTAAAGGGGGCTGAATACTTTTGCACGCCACACTTCTCAGTTTTTTATTTGGAAAAAAATTTGGAAACCATGTATCATTTCCCTTCCACTTCACAATTATGCGCCACTTTGTGTTGGTCTATCACATAAAATCCCAATAAAATACATTTACATTTGTGGTTGTAACATGACAAAATGTGGAAAAGTTCAAGGGGTATGAAAGCTTTTGCAAGCCACTGTAGATAGAGCTCTTGGGGCTATTGGTATCAAGGGATATGGGGAGAAGGCAGGCACGGGTTATTGATTGGGGACGGTCAGCCATGATCACAATGAATGTCGGTGCTAGCTCAAAGGGCCGAATGGCCTCCTCCTGCACCTATTTTCTATGTTTCTATGTATCCCCTCTCATCCTTCTAAATTCCAGTGAATACAAGCCCAGTCTTTCCTATCTTTCCTCATATGACAGTCCCGCCATCCCGGGGATTAACCTCGCGAACCTTCACTGCACTGCCTCAATCACAAGGATGTCCTTCCTCTAATTAGGAGACCAAAACTGATGGAGGCATTTCTCTGGCCACCATCACATTGTCCATTGTTATGTGAAGCAAACATCTTTATTTTCTGGGAATGTGAGACAAACATTTTGAAATAGCAAACCGTTCAGGCACTCAGTGAAGAGAGACGAGGAGTTAAAACAGTACGGAAACAATAAATCAGACATGTTTTAAGTTGCAGAGAGGGATGCTGGGTGGAGATATCATGGATGCCTCAGATGACTAATACTATCTGCTTGTAGACAAAAATGCAGGAGAAACTCAGCGGGTGATGGAGGCAGCATCTAGTTCTTCAAACTAGACATACCTTGATAGAATACTATCTGCTTTCTCTCTCTGAGTAAACTTTAAATCAATTTGCCATCTTTTGGACCATACAGAGTTTTACTTTCCTAATCACTGTGTCAAGTAAAATGTCTTTCTAAATTACAGGCGGACTTCAACAATCGTAATACGCTGCCTTACCCTCTCAAAAAAAATTCAATCTTTAGTCAAAGATGTCCTTTCATTAGTAACTCTATGGCGATGGCCCTCATTTAACCAGGAACTCTCAAATATTGTTTATTCTGTCCTTTAGAATTATTAACTGATAATTATTTCACCACGTGTAGGAAAGAACTGCAGATGCTGGTTTAAATCGAAGGTAGACACAAAGTGCTGGAGTAACTCAGCAGGGCAGGCAGCATCTCTGGAGAGAAGGAATGGGTGACATTTCGGGTCGAGACCCTTCTTCAGACTGATGTCAGGGGTGCGGGCAGGACAGAGATAGAATGTAGTCGGGGACAGTAAGACTGAGGGGATAGAGAGAGAGGGAAAGCAAGAGTTACTTGAAGTTAGAGAACTCAATGTTCATGCCGCTGGGGTGTAAGCTGCCCAAACGAAATATGAGGTGCTGTTCCTCCAATTTGTGCTGGGCCTCACTCTGACAATCGAGGAGGCCCAGGACAGAAAGGTCAGATTGGGAATGGGAGTTGGAGTGCTGAGCAACGGGGAGATCAGAGGTTAAGGCAGATTGAGCGGAGGTGTTCAGCGAAACGATCGCTGAGCCTGGAGTCCACACCTAGATGAGGTTGGACGAGATGCAAGTGAACCTCTGCCTCACCTGAAAAGACTGTCGGGGTCCTTGGATGGAGTCGAGGGGGGAGTTAAAGGGACAGGTGTTGCATCTCCTGCAGTTGCAGGGGAAAGTACCTGGGGAGGGGGTGGTTTGGCTGGGAAGGGACGAGTTGACCAGGGAGTTACGGAGGGAACGGTCTCTGCGGAAAGGGGCGGTGATGGGAAGATGTGGCTGGTGGTGGGATCCCGTTGGAAAGAATTAAAACCGGATTGTTGAGTTGTGAGATTTTGCCATTCTTCATGATTTTCAACTCCTCCCTCAAGTTTGCTCAAACCTCCCCTGTAACAGGGAGTATAAAGCTCCCGTTGACCCACAGGACACCTGGAATCATGGTGGTGCAGCTATTCTGTACCCTAAATATGGACAACACTACATCAACTGCACCCAATGCTCCAAGTAGAGGTGTGCTGCTGTTTCAGTGTCAGGACTAGCTATAGAATCCAAGACTTTGTGTATATTTGTAATCATCTCTAATGAGCTGTGCTCGATATGGTGCTCAGTGGTAGAGTTCTGCCTCACAGCGCCAGAGACCCGGCTTCAATCCTGATCAAAGGCATTGTCTGCACAGAGTTTGTAGGTTCTTCCTGTGAACGTGTGGCTGCTTCGGTTTCTTCCCACAGTCCAAAGACATACAGGTTTGTAGGTTGATTAGCTTCTGTCAAGTCAAAGTCAAACAAACTTTATTGTCACTTAGAAATACATTGATATATGCAGTTCCAAACGAAATTCCGTTGCATTTGGCTCCCTGTGCAACACAATAATTAACAGAGGGATAGGCATGGATAAAAAGGATAAAAGGATAAATAGACAATGGTGGCAGCCCATTACATGGCATTCAGGAGTCTGATGGCTCGTGGGAAGAAGCTGTTGCAGAACCTTGATGTTCTGCTCCTTATGCTACGATATCTTTTGCCCCAGGGCAGCAGAGTGGACAGTCCGTGATGGAGATGTGTGGGGTCTTTTATAATACTGCTGGCCTTAGACACGCAACGTTTGGTCGCAATATCCCCGATTGAGGGGAGAGAGGTCCCGATGATTTTTTCCGCTGTCCTCACCACTCTCTGCACAGACTTCCAGTCAGAGGCTTTACAGTCCCCAAACCAGACAGAGATACAGCTGGTCAGAATACTCTCTATGGTGCCCCTGTAGAAAGTAGTGCGGAAAGGGGCGGTGATGGGAAGATGTGGCTGGTGGTCCCTAGTGTGTAGGATAGTGCTAGTGTACGGGGATCACTGGTCAGCGCGGACTCAGTGGGCCAAAGGATTTGTTTCCATGCTGCATCTCTAAAAATATATACCTGGACCTGTTGAGATGTTTGAGTGACCCAGTGGGACAGGCAGCATCTCTGGAGAGAAGGAATGGGTGACATTCCAGGTCGAGACCCTTCTCCTTCTCTCCCGAGATGTTGCATGTCCCGCTGAGTTACTCAAACAATTCGTGTCGATCTTTGATTTAAACCAGTTCTTTCTTACACATTTTGCCTGGACCTCTTTATTTCTATACCATTTTTAGAATGTTGCTCTTAAGTTTATATTGCCTCTTCTCATTCTTCCTACCTATGCCACTTATCTACACAGTCCACTCCCCTGTCTGTGCCATCTTCACATTTATTACTGTCTTCTTATAAAATATATTTTGGAAGTTCAAACATTCAGGATCAGTTCCTGTGGATTGGAGGGTAGCTAATGTTATCCCACTTTTCAGGAAAGGCGGGAGAGAGAAAACTGGGAATTATAGACCAGTTAGCCTGACATCGGTGGTGGGGAAGATGCTGGAGTCAATTATAAAAGATGAAATAGCCGCACATTTGGATAGCAGGAACAGGATCGGTCCGACAGCATGAATTTACGAAGGGGAAATCATGCTTGACTAATCTTCTGGAATTTTTTGAGGATGTAACTAGGAAAATAGACAAGGGAGAGCCAGTGGATGTAGTGTACCTGGACTTTCAGAAAGCATTTGATAAGGTCCCACATAGGAGATTAGAGGGCAAAACTAGGACGCATGGTATTGGGGGTAGAGTGCTGACATGGATAGAAAATTGGTTGGCAGACAGGAAACAAAGAGTAGGGATTAACGGGTCCCTTTCAGAATGGCAGGCAGCAACTATTGGGGAACCGCAAGGCTCGGTGCTGGGACCGCAGCTATTTACAATATACATCAATGATTTAGATGAAGGGATTAAAAGTAACATTAGCAAATCTGCATATGACACAAAGCTGGGTGGCAGTGTGGACTGTGAGGAGGATGCTATGAGAGTGCAGGGTGACTTGGACAGGTTGGGTGAGTGGCAGATGCAGTTTAATGTGGATAAATGTGAGGTTATCCACTTTGGTAGCAAAAACAGGAAGGCAGATTACTATCTAAATGGTGTCAAGTTGGGAAAAGGGGAAGTATAACGGGATCTGGGGGTCCTTGTTCATCAGTCTATAAAAGTAAGCATGCAGGTACAGCAGGCAGTGAACAAAGCGAATGGCATGTTGGCCTTCATTACAAGAGGAGTTGAGTATAGGAGCAAAGAGGTCCATCTGCAGTTGTACAGGGCCCTGGTGAGACCACACCTGGAGCATTGTGTGCAGTTTTGGTCCCCTAATTTGAGGAAGGACATTCTTGCTATTGAGGGAGTGCAGCGTGGGTTCACAAGGTTAAATCCCCAGATGGCGGGACTGTCATATGCTGAGAGAATGGAGCAGCTGGACTTGTATACTCTGGAGTTTAGAAGGATGAGAGGGGATTTTAGTGAAACATATAAGATTATTAAGGGTTTGGACACGCTAGAGGCAGGAAACGTTCCTGATGTTGGGGGAGTCCAGAACCAGGGGCCACAGTTTAAGAATAAGGAGTAAGCCATTTAGAACAGAGACGAGGAAACACTTTTTCTCACAGAGATTTGTGAGTCTGGGGATCCTTGAAGGGTTTGGGCCCGGGCCGTTGCAGTTTCTTCCTCTACTTCCCTCAATCATATTAAATGTATTATAGGAGATTTAACTTTGTGACGTACAGTTTCTGGGGCACGTTCTTTCCTCATGTTTAGCCCCTTCCAAAATCTCAGGTATATTTGTCTTTCAGGAATGGCTTCACAATGAATTGAAGGCCCCGGAGTATGTTGTGGAACTAGAGCAGGTGCATAGATCCCACAACTGTGTATCACAGGTAGATAGGGTGGTATAGGAGGCTTTTTGTACAATGCCCTTCATCGGTCAGGAGTGTCAAAGTTAGGATTTTATGTTGCAGTTGTACAGACGCCGGTGAGGTCACATTTGGAGCATTGTGTTCAGTTTTGCTCATCCTGCTATAGGAAGGATGTTATTAATATGGAAAGATGCAGAGAAGACTTACAAAGACATTGCCAGGAGGACCTGAGCTATAGGGCGAGGTTGGGAGGGCTGGGAGTTTATTCCTTGCAATGCAGGGAGATGCAAGGATATTTTATATAGGTGTATAAAATCACAAGGGTAACACTTAGGGTCAGGCAAGGAACTCGCTATCAAAATATGGAGGGGATCGGGGGACACCATTTTTTGGCGGCCGCACGCGCACGTGCACGCTCACACACACATGCGCGAGGCTTCGGAGGCTCAATCCACCGCTAAATGCAGCTCAACTCTGCCTGTCTCGCCGGGTTAACCTACAGCCCTGACTGGACTGACGGGACACCAGCGCGGCTTCTCCGTGCTGCCCATATTTCCCGCAACTCCAGGCAGGTTAACCAGGCAGTGTTGAGCTGGGTTTAGCGCTGCTTCTCTGCGCTGGCTGTGGGCCTGGGGGCGCTGCGCCCGTCTGACTCCCGACCTCTCTGGCCACTCGTGGAGGGGGGGGAGGTACTCGGGCGGGGACGGGACAGAGCCGGAGACCCGGCCGGGATCGATCCTGGCTGTGCGTGAGGCGCAGGTCTGTGCCACGTCTCCCTCCTCCAATTACTGCACTCTATCCTCAGTCTCACCCCCACCCCACTCCTCCTCCCCCCCCACTCCTCCTCCCCCCCCACTCCTCCCTCCTCCAATCACCGCGCTGAATCAACATCCCGCCCCCATTGCCTGCTGACCGATGTCTCTCTCGTCCAATCGGCGTCCTCGATCAGCAGTCCCACCTCCAGTGTCTCGCGGAAAGCAGAGATTTTAAAATCCGGATGACAAAAACATGGGGGGGGGGGGGGATGTCCCCCACCTCTCAAAACATGGGGGGGGGGGTGTCCTCCCTGACCCCCCCGGGTTTACCACCCCTACATGGGGTGAATACAGAGACTTTTACCCAGGGTTGGGTAATTAGGAACTAGGGAACCCAGGTGTAAAGTGAGTGGGTCAATATTGAATAGGACTAGTGTAAGTGGGATTAGTGTAGATGGGGCATCTTGATCGGCGTGGGCCAAAGGACCCGTTTCCCTGCTGTTCTCTAGTTCCTCATTACTCTCTCCTGGGTGGAGGACTCTGTGCATTCACCCTATCAAGTACTCTCATGATTTTATACACTTCTATAAGATCACCCTGTATCCTCCTGTTCTGAATAAAGTCCCAGCCGGCCCAACCTGTCCCTGGAACTCAATTAGTTCTTCAACCATGCTTCATGAGTACATTTCCTTGTGATCTTTGATTGGCACCATGTCTCCTCTGACAATCATTTTCCTCTTCACAGGTCTAAACGATATTTTGAATTGCCCTTTCTGTTCTCTAATGTCCTGTGTTTGTCCTTGTTTGCATCTCCCACCTCCTAACAATATCATCTCCTGTTTCCTTTATCAGTGTTATTGCTGTCAGTCTGAAGAAGGGTCTCGACCAAAAACGCCACCCAGTCCTTCTCTCCAGAGATGCTGAATTTTCTCAATTCTGTTAACCCAGACTGCCCCCTCCCCTCCCCACCTCTCCATCAGCCCTCAGGCCCTGACATTCCTTCTCCATCTCCCCCCCCCCCCCACTCAAGTCGCACTAGCTTCTCATTTTCACACTACAAACAGCTTACAATGGCCTGTTTCCTTTATCATCGATACTTTTTTGCATCTCTTTCATTCATTGTTCTTTATCTCTCCACATCACTGTCTATATCTCTCGTTTCCCTGATCCCTGACCAGTCTGAAGAAGGGTCTCGACCCGAAACGTCGCCTATCTCCTTCGCTCCTTAGATGCTGCTGCACCCGCTGAGTTTCTCCAGCTTTTTGTGTAACCCTGCTGACTGTCCCGCTGAGCAGGGCCTTCTTAACAGTGTTATGGGCCCCCGGGCAAAGCAGTGCACACTGCGGCCCCGACCTACACAACCACTCAGAGGAATAAAAATGTAAGTGGTCGATAAAATTAAAGCCCGTTCAAGCGCTGCTGCCCCATTGTGCTGCCAAGCTGGTTTTTTATATAAGTTTCAGTCTTGAAAATGAACGTTCTCCCTGCACAGTTAGTCACCATCATACACGTGAAACTCTGAGTGCAATTTCAACATTGGGAAACGCAAATTTCAAGTTGTCCGAAATAATTTTGATCCTCTTCTTCTGCTCCGTCATATCTAGTCAGACACAATAGACAATAGACAAGAGGTGCAGGAGTAGGCCATTCGCCCCTTCGAGCCAGCACCGCCATTCAATGTGATCATGGCTGATCATGCCTTCGCTTTTGTTCCCGTTTTTCCCACATCGCTATAATCTGAATCTGGACACCTAATCCTGGCTTTCAATTCGTATTCACTAAAATTGTGTCTCATTTCCTGAAGATAAGTTTTCAGAGACTCAAGAAGATTCATGGCAACAAGTTTGTTCACATCCTCTGACTGCAGGACCTGACTTGTTTTGGTCACTCTTTCAAGAACGTCATTCCAAAGAATTGTGAGGAAGATCGTTGCCAGGTTCTCCATTTCCCCGCTCAACCCTTCTGCCTCTCGCCTTAATGTGTTCACTTCCTGTTCAGTGCCAGCTGATACAGAATCCAGTGCATGTTTAATTTTCTCCAAACCCCCGTACAGTGCACGAGCAGCATCAAATGTGACGGCCATCTCGTGTCAGACGCACGCTTTACCACAATGTTTTTTCCTAAAGATGATGCCGGAACATCGATGTGTAGAAGCAGAGAAAAAGGAATAAAGACACTGAGCCAAGTCAAAGAATGTTACAGTCTGTAAACAAAACTCTGCCGCTTTTACACCCACCAAGTTCAGCATAGGGGATCTAGGAATAACTGTGCATAGTTCCCTGAAGGTGGAATCACATGTAGATAGGGTGGTAAAGAAAGCTTTTGGTGTGCTGGCCTTTATAAATCAGAGCATTGAATATAGGAGTAGGGAAGTAATGTTAAAATTGTACAAGGCGTTGGTGAGACCAATTCTGGAGTATGGTGTACAATTTTGGTCGCCTAATTATAGGAAGGATGTCAACAAAATAGAGAGAGTACAGAGGAGATTTACTAGAATGTTGCCTGGGTTCCAGCAACTAAGTTACAGAGAAAGGTTGAACAAGTTAGGTCTTTATTCTTTGGAGCGCAGAAGGTTAAGAGGGGACTTGATTGAGGTCTTTAAAATGATGAAAGGGATAGACAGAGTTGACGTGGATAAGCTTTTCCCATTGAGGGTAGGGAAAGATTCAAACAAGAGGGCATGACATGAGAATTAAGGGACAGAAGTTTAGGGGTAACATGAGGGGGAACGTCTTTACTCAGAGAGTGGTGGCTGTGTGGAATGATCTTCCAGCAGAAGTGGTGGAGGCAGGATCGATTGTAACATTTAAAAGTAAAGTGGATAGGTATATGGACGGGAAGGGAATGGAGGTGTATGGTCTGAGTGCAGGTAGATGGGACTAGGGGAAAATAAATGGTCGGCACGGACTGGAAGGGCCGGGAAGGCCTGTTTCCGTGCTGTAATTGTTATATAGTTATATGGTTATATGGGACATAGATGGCAAACTCATTCAGTTGATGAATCCGTGCTTGTAATCCAGGAATTATTTATTGACAGCAAGTCACAACATACATAGGTTAGCATGGGGCCCCTATGCACGTGAGGCCCCAGGCAACTGCCCAGCGTGCCCATGCGTTAAGGCAGCCTTGCCGCTGAGTTCCTCCAGCTTTGTGTGTCTTCCTTTGTTGTTGTCAATCTCTGAGCAATGAGATTTGGCTAAGAGAATAATGATGAGCTAATGATAATAGTGAATAAGAGAACAACGATGAGAATAATAATGAGATTCAGCCAAGAGAATAACCCAGACCATTGACCACTGGAAAGGTTATGATCAGATGAAAGGGTAAATTGCTCGGAGGGAAACAAATGTTACAACTTGAACCCCTGTCTTGGGAAAACACACAGCTCTCCCATTGGGAAACATAATGCAGGCTTGGACTATTGTCCTGACAAACTGGGTGACTAATGTAGGTAGGAGGCTGACACTAATAGAGCAGGTGGTGGCCGGACCGGTTAGAAAGAAGACCAGTAGAGGTTGAATAAAGGCAAGTCGAGTTTAATAGTAACATCGTGTCAGCAAATTCATACAAATGGTAAACAAACGTTGCAACCAAATGCACAGAACATTTCATAAAAAGAAAAACAGACGACACAAAGAAGAACATAAGGAATGGAAAGAGACATTAGACAATAGGTGCAGGAGTAGGCCATTCGGCCCTTCAAGCCAGCACCGCCATTCAATGTGATCATGGCTGATCATTCCCAATCAGTACCCCGTTCCTGCCTTCTCCCCCCCCCCATATCCCCTGGCTCCGCTATCTAGCTCTCTCTTGAAAGCATCCAGAGAACCGGCCTCCACCGCCCTCTGAAGCAGAGAATTAGAAACATAGAAACATAGAAATTAGGTGCAGGAGTAGGCCATTCGGCCCTTCGAGCCTGCACCGCCATTCAATGTGATCATGGCTGATCATCCAACTCAGTATCCCGTACCTGCCTTCTCTCCATACCCTCTGATCCCTTTAGCCACAAGTGCCATATCTAACGCCCTCTTAAATATAGCCAATGAACTGGCCTCAACTACCTTCTATGGCAGAGAATTCCACAGACTCTGTGTGAAAAGGTGTTTCCTCGTCTCCGTTCTAAATGGCTTCCCCCTTATTCTTAAACTGTGGCCCCTGGTTCTGGGCTCCCCCAACATCGGGAACATGTTATCTTCCTCTAGCGTGTCCAAAACCCTTAATAATCTTATATGTTTCAATAAGATCCCCTCTCATCCTTCTAAAGACCAGAGTATACAAGCCCAGCCGCTCCATTCTCTCAGCATATTGACAGCCCCGCCATCCAGGAATTAACCTGGTGAACCTACGCTGCACTCCCTCAATGGCAAGAATGTCCTTCCTCAAATTAGGAAGGAGAAGACATGGATTCAGTAAAATCTCTGATCATCTTTCTCCTCAGTCCCACTGTCTGGATTTAGTGCTTAGTGTAGGGTTTGAAAATCTCTGTTTCGCACGGTAGCGTTAAATAGAAGAGGCTGAGCAGGTGGTGGAGGCTCATGTGTTGAATGGTTTGGGCCAAGTGGTGCAAGACTGGGTTCCTGTGGACCAGGCACAGGCCAAGGAACCGTACTGTACGATAATGATTCATCAGCCAATATGACGAGGTGTTGCACTTTGGGAGCTCGATTGTAAGGGACAAAGATACAGTTAATGGCAAGATCCTTATCATCATTGATGTGCAGAGAGTCTTGGGGTCCAAATCCAAAGCTCACTGAAAGTGGCAACGCAAAAACAGAGTGGTGAAGTAGGTGTAGATATGTTTTCCTTCATTGGTTGGGACATTGAGTATAAGAGTCAGGATGTTATGATGCAGCTTTATCAGACTTTGCTGAGACTGTATTTGGAGTATTGCATGTAGTTCTGGTCTCCCCATTACAGGATGTGGAGGCTTTGGAGAGATTAGCCAAAATGCTAAAAGACTAAACGTGCTGGTAAAGACTAAACTCAGTGGGTAATAGGTCCAGGGAGTAACTCAGTGGGTAATAGGTCCAGGGAGTAACTCAGTGGGTAATAGCTCCAGGGAGTAACTCAGTGGGTATTAGCTCCAGGGAGTAACTCAGTGGGGATTAGCACCAGGGAGTAACTCATTGGGTAATAGCTCCAGGGAGTAACTCAGTGGGGATTAGCACCAGGGAGTAACTCAGTGGGGATTAGCACCAGGGAGTAACTCATTGGGTAATAGCTCCAGGGAGTAACTCAGTGGGTATTAGCTCCAGGGAGTAACTCAGTGGGGATTAGCACCAGGGAGTAACTCATTGGGTAATAGCTCCAGGGAGTAACTCAGTGGGGATTAGCTCCAGGGAGTAACTCAGTGGGGTTTAGCTCCAGGGAGTAACTCAGTGGGGATTAGCACCAGGGAGTAACTCAGTGGGTAATAGCTCCAGGAAGTAACTCAGTGGGGATTAGCACCAGGGAGTAACTCAGTGGGGATTAGCACCAGGGAGTAACTCAGTGGGGATTAACACCAGGGAGTAACTCAGTGGGGATTAGCACCAGGGAGTAACTCAGTGGGTAATAGCTCCAGGGAGTAACTCAGTGGGGATTAGCTCCAGGGAGCAACTCAGTGGGTAATAGCTCCAGGGAGTAACTCAGTGGGTAATAGCTCCAGGGAGTAACTCAGTGGGGATTAGCTCCAGGGAGCAACTCAGTGGGTAATAGCTCCAGGGAGTAACTCAGTGGGGATTAGCTCCAGGGAGTAACTCAGTGGGTAATAGCTCCAGGGAGTAACTCAGTGGGTAATAGCTCCAGGGAGTGGTTGCACAAACTTCGACCGTTTTCCCTGGAACTTTGTTGGTGAGGGGGAGACCTGATAGTAATATGAAATGATGTGAGGCATAAATAATTTGTACGCAGAAACTTCTTCCCAGGGAGGAAATGTCAACGACTACAGGGCTTTGTTTTAATGTAGAGATGCACGGGGAAAGTTTTTATAAGGGGAGTGGCCGTGGCCGTGGCCTGGAACGCCTGGGGTGGTGGTGGTGGTGGATACGATAGCAGCATTCAACAGGCTTTTAGATGGGCATATGGATACGTAGGGAATGGGGGGATATGGATTGCATGCAGGCAAAGGATATTAGTTTAAACTGGCATCATGTTTGGCATGGATATTGTGGGCCGAAGGGCCTGTTCCTGTACAGTTCTATGACAAACACGTTTCTGAAAGAGGTGCAGGAGCAGAGATACCTGAAAGTATGGTCATCAAATGTGGCGGAGCAGGTTAAATATGTGGTTAATGAGGCATGCACAATCCTGGGCTTTATTTAATGGTAATGCATCATATAAGATCAGAGGAGACCTTAAAACAACAAGGCCTTTGCTAGAAAAAAATACACAAAGTGCTGGAGTAACAAAGTGGCTCAGACTGCATTTCTAGATTCTGTATGACATTTCTGTCCAGTCCCTTCCGATCTACATCTGAAACACCTCACACGCCTTTTAACTCTTCAATTCCTAGGCCCCCATCGCCTCATCTTTACTATGGGCATTAAGTCCCTTTACACCTCCGACCCCAACAGAAAGTAAGCATGCAGGTACAGCAGGCAGTGAAGAAAGCGAATGGCATGTTGGCCTTTATAACGTGTGGAGTTGAGTACAGGAGCAAAGAAGTCCCTCTGCAGTTGTACAGGGCCCTGGTGAGACCACACCTGGAGTATTGTGTGCAGTTTTGGTCCCCTAATTTGAGGAAGGACATTCTTGCTATTGAGGGAGTGCAGTGTAGGTTCACCAGGTTAATTCCCAGGATGGCGGGTCTGTCATACGCTGAGAGAATGGAGCGGCTGGGCTTGTACACTCTGGAGTTTAGAAAGATGAGATCTCATTGAAACATACAAGATTAATAAGGGATTGGACATGCAAGATGCAGAGTTCCCGATGTTGGGGGAGTCCAGAAACAGGGGGCATAGTTTAAGAATAAGGGGTAAGCCATTTAGAACTGAGATGAGGAAAAACGTTTTCACCCAGAGAGTTGTGAATTTGTGGAATTCTCTGCCTCAGAAAGCAGTGGAGGCCGATTCACTGGATGCATTCAGAAGAGAGTTAGATAGTCCTTGTTCCAGGTGTAGTAAGCCCCCCTCGGTCATGACTGACCATGGGTGATGCATCCTGGTCGGATGGATGCAAACCTGGGCGATGTCATATGGAGGACAGGCTGTTGCCCATGCAGCACGTCCCCCCCTCTCCACGTCGCTGATCGATCCAAAGGGACAGCAGGGCCGTTACAGTTTGGCACCAGGGCCGTCGCAGGAGCTGCTAGAGCGAGGTTGTAGACAACGACAAACTGCCTTAGGGGCTCCGACTCCGGATTTTCTTGAGGTTTGCACCTGGAGCCTTTTCCATGACTGGATATGGCCACAAGGCAGTGGAGGTTTTAGATCAGAGTTTTCCCTCTCCGAGATGGACTGCCTTCCCAGGCTGCCGAGCCCCATCTGTTGCAGGTGTATAACCATATAACCATGTACACTGGCACCATCCCCCAACTCTGTCTCCACGGCATCAATGACTGCATCGGGGGTGTCTGTCTCTGGCACCCATGCAGAACTTGTTGATATCATTAACTAACTAAGTTTAAAGAAGGGTCTGGACCAGAAACGTCACCGGCTGTGTTCTCCAGGGATGCTGCCTGACCCGCCAAGTTACTCGAGCCCCATGTGATGCACCACCTGCAGATCCTTGAATCTCCAGACCTTCACTAGAATATTCTGCTCAGTTTTATTGCACGATGGACTCATTGGAGGGAGGCAGAGGAACATAGAACAGCGCAGAAATGGGTCATTTTGCCCATAATGTAGTGTGGTTTAGTTCAGAGGTACAGCGCAGAAACAGGCCCTTCAGCCCACCGGGTCCGCGCCGACCAGCGATCCCCGCACACTAACACTACCCTACACACACTAGGGACAATTTACATTTACACCAAGCCAATTAACCTACAAACCCGCACGTCTTTGGAGTGTGGGAGGAAACCGAAGATCTCGGAGAAAACCAAAGATCTCAGAGAAAATCCACACAGGTCACGGGGAGAACGTACAAACTTCATACAGACTGCATCTGTAGTCAGGATGGAACCCGGGTCTCCGGTGCTGTAAGGCAGTAGTTCTACCATGATGCCACTGTGCCACCCACACAGAGACAAAATGTTTGCCCAAGAGCATGGTGCCAAATTAAACTGATCTCATCATTGTAGGAGGATCAGAGTATAAAATATAGAAGCTGAAACTGAACTTCAGGAGTCAATTGGAACGGCATGCTCAGGTTTGCTGGCTGTCAGTACTACAGTATGAGATTCTCATCCGGATCTGTGTGCATCTTTGAGAGACTGAATAATATTGACCTGTATTTGCGGGAGTTTGGAAGGTTGAGAGATGATCTTACTGAGGCAGAGAGTAGCTAGAGGAGTTACGGTGAGTAGCTGTTTCCTCTAGATGAGGCATGTTGGTCGGCGTGGGCAGGTTGGGCCGAAGGGCCATATTCCAGACTGTGTGACTCTTTGATTCAATAACCCTATGATTCAAACGGAAGGTCTGGAAATTGGATCAGTTCCTAATCAGGGTTGGCGGAAACAAAATGCTGGAGTAACTCAGCGGAACAGGCAGCATCTCTGAAGAGAAGGAATGGGTGACGTTTCGGGTCGAAACCCTTCTTTAGTCCTGATAATGGTTGGTGAGTCAGGATTGAGGTAAGAGGTTTCTGTGACATGGGGGGGATAATTCTTAGTGTTTCACTGTCTGAGAAGGATGCAGATGCTGCTTAGTGAGTAAAGCACCAAATCTGAAAGCAAGCTTTGGACATTGGGAAATCGGAAAACATGGGATTAGACGGGAGGTGGGGCCGAGGTTGGGAACTAGCTACGATCTGACAGGACTACAGAGTAGTTCTGGGACCAGTGACCTCCTCCCAGTTTTGTTTCTTACGTTCTTACGCAAACGTCCTTCAAACAATCCACTGTTCTAACTGTTTAAGAGGGAACTGCAGATGCTGGAAAATCGAAGGTAGACAAAAATGCTGGAGAAACTCAGCGGGTCAGGCAGCATCTGTGAAGGGAAGGAATAGGCGATGTTTCAGGTCGAGACCCTTCTTCAGGCTGATGTGAGGGTGGGTCTGAAGAAGGGACTCGACCCGAAACATTGCCTATTCCTTCTCTTCATAGATGCTGCCTCACCCGCTGAGTTTCTACAGCATTTATGTCTACCACTGTTCTAACTGTTACCGACAGTATGTCCACAACAGCTGGGGTAACTCAGCGGGTCAGGCAGCATCTGTGCAGAACATGGATAGGTGACGTTTCCCAGAGTGCTGGAGTAACTCAGCGGGTCAGGCAGCATCTGTGGAGAACATGGATAGGTGACGTTTCCCAGAGTGCTGGAGTAACTCAGCGGGTCAGGCAGCATCTGTGGAGAACATGGATAGGTGACGTTTCCCAGAGTGCTGGAGTAACTCAGCGGGTCAGGCAGCATCTGTGGAGAACATGGATAGGTGACGTTTCACAGAGTGCTGGAGTAACTCAGCGGGTCCGGCAGCATCTGCGGAGAACATGGATAGGTGACATTTCAGGTCGAGACCCTTCTTCAGACTGCATTTTGTGTCTACCTTTGATTTAAACCAGCACCTGCAGTTCTTTCTTCCACATTAATCTCCATTTGTCCAGCCTCTGGCACCACTGCTTGCAAACATTCCCTCAGCAATCCCCCCAGAAACTTCTCTGCCTTCTTTATCCTCGGTAAAACCTTGTTGAATTCTATTTTGTGTACCCATTCTCAAGTTACATTGATTGCGATGTGAATATTCATTGCCAATCCCTAATGTGCAGCTTTTACATGAATGTTTGTCATATAAGTAAACTATCAATTGCATGGTGAAAATAAAAAGGCTCTGATTACTCCTGTATTAAAGACTTTGATCTCTTTCTGCTCCTTCTTCAGTGGCAGGCTATATCCCTGACAGTGATTGAGAGAGTACAGATTGCAGCTGCAATCCTTGGATCCTTGTTCCTCATCGCAAGTATTTCTTGGTTGGTGTGGTCAACAATCAGCCCCTCAGCAAAGTGGCAGAGACAGGATCTTCTCTTCCAGATCTGCTATGGAATGTATGGATTCATGGACATTGTCTGCATTGGTAGGTCCTCATCAATGAATCTCTTGAAACATGCTCAATACTTGTGGGGTTTGACAATGTGAATGCAGGCATGAATGTACCTATGGATGGGGTCCAGAAGTGGGGGTGACAATCAGGATGCAGCCATCGAAAACTAAGGTGAGGGCTTTTGGCACTTTGGCCTTCATCAGTCAGAGTATTGAGTATAGAAGTTGGGAGGTCATGTTGCAGTTGTATAAGACGTTGGTGAGGCCGCATTTAGAATATTGTGTTCAGTTCTGGGCACCGTGTTATAGGAAAGATATTGTCAAGCTTGCAAGGGTTTAGAAAAGATTTACGAGGATGTTGCCAGGACTAGAGGGTGTGAGCTACAGGGAGAGGTTGAGTAGGCTGGGTCTCTATTCCATGGAGCGCAGGAGGATGAGGGGTGACCTTATAGAGGTGTATAAAATCATGAGAGGAATAGATCGGGTAGACAGACGCACAGAGTCTCTTGCTCAGAGTAAGGGAATCGAGGACCAGCGGACACAGGTTCAAGGTGAAGGGGAAAAGATTTAATAGGAATCTGAGGGGTAACTTTTCCACACAGAGGGTGGTGGGTGTATGGAACGAGCTGCCACAGGAGGTAGTTGAGGCTGGGACTATCCCATTGTTTAAGAAACAGTTAGACAGGTACATGGATAGGACTGGTTTGGAGGGATATGGACCAAGCGCAGGCAAGTGGGACTAGTGTAGCTGGGACATGTTGGCCGGTGTGGGTGAGTTGGGCCGAAGGGCCTGTTTCCACACTGTATCTCTCTATGACTAGTGTAGCTGGGACATGTTGGCCGGTGTGGGCGAGTTGGGCCGAAGGGCCTGTTTCCACACTGTATCTCTCTATGACTAGGTGGTGTGTGGGCAATTTTTTTAACAGAGGGTGGTGGATGCCTGGAACACATAACCGGGTGCTGAAGAGGCTTTTGGATCGGCTCATGGATATTTCTGGAAATGGAGGGATACGGATCACGTGCCGGCAGAAGAGATTAATTTAATGTCGGCACGGACATTGTGGGCCGAAGGGCCTGTTCCTGCGCTGGATTGTTCTGTGTCCTATGATAGTGGGGAGACAGTCTTAAGATGCAGAATGATACTGATATAGAAACAAGAAACTGCAGATACACAAAATAATTCAGCGGGTCAGGCAGCATCTGTGGAGAACATGGATAGGTGACGTTTCACAGAGTGCTGGTGTAACTCAGCGGGTCAGGCAGCATCTGTGGAGAACATGGGTAGGTGACGTTTCACAGAGTGCTGGAGTAACTCAGCGGGTCAGGCAGCATCTGCGGAGAACATGGATAGGTGACGTTTCACAGAGTGCTGGAGTAACTCAGCGGGTCAGGCAGCATCTGCGGAGAACATGGATAGGTGACGTTTCAGGTTAAGAAGAAAGGCTCTGAAGAGGGTGACAAGAATAAACAAACGATGTCTATGTACCTGTCAATATGTTTTTTAAACATTACAATAGTCCCTGTCTCAACTACTTCCTCGGGCAGCTCGTTCCATTCACCCTCCACACTTTGTGTGAAATCCTATCCCTCAGGTTCATATCAAATCTTTCCCCCCTCACCTCAAACCTGGTTCTTAATTCCCCTACTCTGGGCCAAACGTGATGACTTAATACTGGTCAGAATTGAACTTGTGCCAGTATTAATGTACACTAGAAATGAAATTGATTCTAATGCTACACTGGCGAGAATAGAGGTGACTCCAGCACCAAACTGGATGATACGTTGTTTTAGACCACAGCTTGGGTCAGATGATCTGTGATGCTACCTCTGCTGCAATACAGTATTGCCATTGTCATTCGTCAGAACAGGACCACAACTAACATTGGCTATGCATGAACATGATTCAAGTACAAACAAGTGAAATAATCCTGTCCATTGTTAATACTTTAGCACCAGGACTAGTATGGGCAGTTAGTGCATCTGCTGCTAATTGGGCTAGATACATAGAAACATAGAAACATAGAAACATAGAAATTAGGTGCAGGAGTAGGCCATTCGGCCCTTCCAGCCTGCACCGCCATTCAATATGATCATGACTGATCATCCAACTCAGTATCCCGTACCTGCCTTCTCTCCATTCCCTCTGATCCCTTTAGCCACAAGGGCCACATCTAACTCCCTCTTAAATATAGCCAATGAACTGGCCTCAACTACTCTCTGTGGCAGAGAGTTCCAGAGACCCACCACTCTCTGTGTGAAAAAAGTCCTTCTCATCTCGGTCCTAAAGGATTTCCCCCTTATCCTTAAGCTGTGACCCCTTGTCCTGGACCTCCCCAACATCGGGAACAATCTTCCTGCATCTAGCCTGTCCAACCCCTTAAGAATTTTGTAAGTTTCTATAAGATCCCCTCTCAATCTCCCAAATTCTGGAGAGTATAAACCGAGTCTATGCAGTCTTTGTTCATAAGACAGTCCTGACATCCCAGGAATCAGTCTGGTGAACCTTCTCTGCACTCCCTCTATGGCAATAATGTCCTTCCTCAGATACATGGACCAAATGTTAGGCAATGGGGTTAATACAGAAGGGTGCCCACTGGATGGCATGGACATGTTGGGCCGAATGGCCTGTTTTGATGCAGGACAATTCTATGCTGCTTGACTTGCTGAGCATTTCCAGCATTTACGGTTTTAGTTTTAGTTTAGAGATACAGCGCGGAAACAGGCCCTTCGGCCCACCGAGTCCGCGCCGACCAGCGATCCCCGATCCCCGCACACTAACACTATCCTACACACACTAGGGACAAATTACACTTATACCAAGCCAATTAACCGACAAACCTGCACGTCTTTTGGAGTGTGGGAGGAAACCGAAGATCTCGGAGTAAACCCACGCAGGTCACGGGGAGAACGTGCAAACTCCGTACAGACAGCACCCGTAGTGGGGATGGAACCCGGGTCTGTGGTGCTGCAAGCGCTGTAAGGCAGCAACCTCTACCTCTGCGCCACCGTCTATATTTATAATTTACAGCATTGGCAAATGTTTGTTTTTCGATTAATGACAAGAAATGAACTTTGCGGGATATTGTGGCCAGTGCTTACACTAGATACAATGCACCTGCTCTTCAGTGTTCACATTCATCGAGCTGGTAGATAAAATGGTGAAGAAGGCTGACAGGATACTTGTCTTCATCGGCCAGGACATTGGAGCTAAGAGTAGGGACACCTTGTTGAAACATTACAAACCTTGGTTAGGTTTGGTCAAAGCTGGAATATTGCAGGCAGTTCTAGGTGCCACATTATAGGAATGATATGATGGTGCAGAGGAGATTGTGCGCCGGTTGGAATGTTTCAGGTAAGAGTAGTCACTGGCTGCCTGCCCACTGAGTTACTCCAGCATTTTGCGTCCACCTTCTATTTAAACCAGCATCTGCAGTTCTTTCCGACACCAGAGAAGGCACTGGACTGGCTTGTTTTCCCTGAAGCAGATGAATGAGATGAGGAAAAACGTCTTCACCCAGAGAGTTGTGAATCTGTGGAATTCTCTGCCACAGTAGACAATAGACAATAGGTGCAGGAGTAGGCCATTCGACCCTTCGAGCCAGCACCACCATTCATTGTGATCATGGCTGATCATCCCCAATCAGTACCCCGTTCCTGCCTTCTCCCCATATCCCCTGACTCCACTAGCTTTAGGAGCCCTATCTAGCTCTCTCTTGAAAGCATCCAGCGAACCTGCCTCCACCGCCCTCTGAGGCGGAGAATTCCACAGATTCACAACTCTCTGTGAGGAAAAAGTGTTTCCTCATCTCCGTTCTAAATGGCTTACCCCTTATTCTTAAACTGTGGCTCCTGGTTCTGGACTCCCCCAACATCGGGACCATGTTTCCTGCCTCTAGCGTGTCCAAACCCTTAATAATCTTATATCTTTCAATAAGATATCCTCTCATCCTTCTAAACTCCAGTATACAAGCCCAGCTGTTCCATTCTCTCAACATATGACAGTTCCGCCATCCCGGGAATTAACCTGGTGAACCTACGCTGTCCCATCTGAGGAGGGAGGCACAGAGTCGTCCATTTAGTTTCCAACCCATCAGCCACCCTCAACATCATTCCCTCCACCCTGGTTATCCCTCCACCCAGTAACAACGGGTCCCATTGACAAAATACACCAAGGCTATTCACTCGTACTGCTCCTGTCAACACCCTGCAACCAAGATATACATGGGCAACAACTGCACACAAACATCGCCACGTACACTCCCCTCCAAGTCGCACGTCATGCACATCTGGAAACAGCATGGTGGAAGGGAGCTCCTTCACCAACGAGCCACTGCCACCTTCTCAATGGTAGTTAGATATGATCAAGAAATGCAGACATCCAGATACTGAAAATGAATACAACCGTACTGGCTGTTCAGCTCCAGGAGTGACATTGGCTGGAACGTGTTTGCACCTGACTAATACTGAACCAGAGAATCACAAAATAGTCGGAATACAAAATGAGACGACGCAAATGCACTCCCTTCCGCCAACCTCTGCCACAACTCGCTTTTAGATAATGATGCATCTTCCTTCAGCCCCTCCACTACTACCCCTGGTAGAAGCAAAGCCCAAAGATGGTCAAACAATTCTATCTTCACTGACTAGGGCAGCAGTAATGACTTCAATTACCTTGGCTTCCATAGAAACATAGAAACATAGAAATTAGGTGCAGGAGTAGGCCATTCGGCCCTTCGAGCCTGCACCACCATTCAATATGATCATGGCTGATCATCCAACTCAGTATCCCGTACCTGCCTTCTCTCCATACCCTCTGATCCCCTTAGCCACAAGGGCCACATCTAACTCCCTCTTAAATATAGCCAATGAACTGGCCTCAACTACCCTCTGTGGCAGAGAGTTCCAGAGACCCACCACTCTCTGTGTGAAAAAAGTCCTTCTCATCTCGGTCCTAAAGGATTTCCCCCTTATCCTTAAGCTGTGACCCCTTGTCCTGGACCTCCCCAACATCGGGAACAATCTTCCTGCATCTAGCCTGTCCAACCCCTTAAGAATTTTGTAAGTTTCTATAAGATCCCCTCTCAATCTCCTAAATTCTAGAGAGTATAAACCGAGTCTATGCAGTCTTTGTTCATAAGACAGTCCTGACATCCCAGGAATCAGTCTGGTGAACCTTCTCTGCACTCCCTCTATGGCAATAATGTCCTTCCTCAGATTTGGAGACCAGAACTGTACGCAATACTCCAGGTGTGGTCGCACCAAGACCCTATACAACTGAAGTAGAACCTCCCTGCTCCTATACTCAAATCCTTTTGCTATGAAAGCTAACATACCATTCGCATTCTTCACTGCCTGCTGCACCTGCATGCCTACTTTCAATGACTGGTGTACCATAACACCCAGGTCGCGCTGCATCTCCCCTTTTCCTAATCGGCCTCCATTTAGATAATATTAGATAATCTTCCACTATTAATACTGACGAGGATTGTCACAGAAAATACCGGAAACACTCTGCACACATTTGCGGAAGACATCTCAGATTGAAGATGCTTCATTAAATATGAAGTCCATTTCAAGTTTCCAGCATCAGGAATAGTTGAACTTACATAGTTGGGCTAATATTGGCTGGAGGTGATTGGGTTGCGTGCACTGCTGGTTGACGTGACTCCAGTATAATTAGGAGCTGGGATTGAGCGGTCTTCAATAATCACACATGTTCTGAGTGCTTTTTTCTGCTGCATTTTTCAGGACTGATCATTCACGAAGGGCCGTCAGTTTATCGCATATTCAAACGCTGGCAAGCTGTTAACCAGCAGTGGAAAGTTCTGAACTATGAGAAATCAAAGGACATTGAGGATCAGAAGGACAACCGGAATCGGAACACGGGCTCGCACTCTTCCAGGACACACAGCAGTGGGCAAGGCAATCGGCCAGTGTTATCCGTGTCGAACCATTACTGCGCCTATACCATCCTGCACATTCTTAGCCAACTGCGGCCAAATGAGCAGAGGCAGCAGACAGGTACGGGCAGAGAACTGGTGATGAGGGTGACCACAGTCTGATGCATGATGAGTCATGTTAAACTTGGAATTATTACAGGAGAGCGGACAAAGAGGCCAAGACTGCGATGTGGGCAGTAGAGAACTCTCCAAGGTGCGACCTGGGCACTGAGGCACACTGGCCACGAACCAGTCGGATGGAAATTATTCTCACTAAACAATCCGTACTCCTGTGAAATGACATAAAATGACCACCACAGTTAAGCAGTTCTCTGAACGCTATCGTTTTTTAAACTTTGCATCAGTGATTCGCCGGGAGATCTACATACTGTAATATGGAAATGATATCAGTATCCATTAAAACATTTGAATAATATCACACAACATTCCAGAGAGAAACAGAGCTGATGTTTCTGGTACAGGAACATTCCAATAATTCACAAATCCTGATAGTTCGGCATCTGACTCACCAGATGAGTTCTTGCACTGCCCTGAAACGGAGTGGATTCGGGGGGAGAGTCACTGTAACACTATGTAACGCCTGGAAGAATCAAGTGATAGTGTAGGGGGCATTTGTAGTAATAATCTCAAATGGGAAAGCAGCCAGTCTGGCACTCTGCACTTCATTCAGCTTTACTGTACTGATAGGTTCACTGAAGGGAAACATTCATTCTGTCTCTCTCTGGTCACTGCCCAAGTTGTGGAGCATTCCCACAGATGTCCGGCACCCTCACGACTTTGTTTTGTCGGCTATGTTTGCTTTTACCTCTCTCCACGTAAGGGTCGACCACATCAGCCAGCAGAGCGCAGACGTATTGACCAACTCGAGAAGACTGCTTATGCCACCAGCATGATATCATCCTGATTTCCCGACCAAACATAAGTGGACACAAGGCCATGGAAGAAAAGAAGACAAAGGGTGTCTGATCACGGAGAGGGGAAATGTGGAGCCAAAGTGATGGATGTAGGTGGGGGCGGGGGGGGCGAGTAGTGGGAGGGGGGAGTTGGCGGGGGGGGGGGGTGTGGTGGGATACAGGAAAGAGTGTTAGCTAAAATTGGAGAATTCAATGTTCATACCGTAGGGGTGTAAACTACCCCTGCAGGATATAAGGTGCTGTTCCTCCAGTTTGCGTGTGGTCTCACTCTGGCGATGAAGGCAGCCCAGGACAGGCTGGGAATGGGAAGGTGAATTCAACTTGCTACCAACTGAGTGATCCGGCTGGCCTTCCTGTAGTGAGGTGACAAGAAATCTAGATAATATTCCAAGTGCAGACTAACCAATATTTTATACAGATGAAACATGACATGGCCCTTCTCTGCCCTAATGTCTTTTTATTTCCCCTGCCCTTTATACACCTGCAGGAGTCCCTCATTTTCAGTGCTCTGTATCGACCATTCCTTTGTCTTTATCAAACTCTTGGTATCGAGGCTCCTAGATCTTGCTGTCGTTACCTTTCATCCTTGTGGGAGCAAGTTGGATCTGAACTCTATTTCACATTAAAATGATTTCAGACGTGGCCTTACCTGCAAGTTGCTGTTCCTGGCTTTTCATGTCTGGTCTAATGATAATGAATTATTTATTTCCACAATGCAGACTCCTTAATTATTAAACTAACCTTATCGCTTTCTACAACTACTTTGAAACTTATCGAGTTAGTTACTATCCCAAAAGTGCTTGCCCACAGGCACTTCATCTACTTATGGATAGGACAGGTTTAGAGGGATATATGGGCCAAACCCAGGCAAATGGGACTAATGTAGATGGGACATGTTGGTCAGTGTGGGCAGGTTTGGTCAAAGGACCTGTTTCCATTCTGTACGACTCTATGACCACAGGTAGTCAATCATTCATTCCCTGAGACTCGGTCTCGCAACGTCCAATTACTCGCAAGAGTATTTACATACCGGTCAGGAATCTCATCACGGTCTTTAAAAATTCCACCTCATCTAAACCTATCATACTAAAACGATCCCAGTTAATGTGGGCAAGTTGTAATCACTACTACCCGATTCTTCTTACACTCTCTGTAATTTCCCTACATATTTGCTCCTTGGGTTCCTGTTGACTGGTGGCCTGAACTATATTTTTAGCAAAATAATGGCCTCTTTTTGAAGATCTATCCATTTGGCCTCATTTGAAGACTCTGATGATCAATAAAAGACAATTCTAGAGGAGTATGCTGCACACTACAGGCCTGTGTGCCTGCTCCTTTGCTCAATAGCATCATCTACCTGCCACCTCAGTTTCACAATCCTAGACTAACCCTATATCCTTTGATCATCTTCAGATCGACGGACCAAGTACTGGGAAATGGGAATAGTATAGATAGCTACTTGATAAGTAGCATGGCCGAAGGACCTGTTTCTGTGATTCTCCACCAGTCTAGGTGCACTGCTCAGGAATTCATCTGCTGGACCTGAACTCCCTCTGTTGCAAACATAGCCATCCTTGGGGAGTCAGACCTGGGCACAATGTTTCAGATGTGGTTTTATATCATCTCCCCCAAAGTTTCTTACAATAAGGCCGACATATTGTTCGTCTTCCTGACTATTTGCATGCAGACCTTCAAAGATTTATGCACAAAGACATGCAGATTCTTCTGAAACCTAACATCTTGCAATCTCTCAGTAATTACCAGAATATTCTGCCTTTCAATTTCCATCTGTCAAGCCTTTGCCTATTAACAGAGTCTGTTGCGAATCCCTTGAAGCTTCTCTGCACCCCTACACAGCTACCACTGCTGACCAACGGGTACATGCAAAAATACATTCACAAGCACAATAGCCTTAAAACGATCTCAAGTAATGGAACGTGAAGTTTGTGCGGGTCGGGTGCACAAGGTTAAACGTTATTGCAGGAACCACAGGATCATTGGAGGGGTATGCTGCCCTCCACAGGCCCAGTCTGTACATGTAAGCAATGTCACACTTAACAACAGCTGAAAGGTGAATCTTTGGAAGCCATTGGAATGGTTTGTCCTATTCTTCAAACTAAATTATTGTTGATCTTAAGATTTCTCTCAAAGATGGCACCTTTAAAAAAAAACCTGCTGGAAATACTGACCGGGTCAAGTGGCATCTGTGGAGAAATACCATTAACATTTCTCCCAGAGTGTTGCCGGCCAGCTGAGTGCTTTCAACAGTTTCTGCTTTTGCTCCAAATTTCTAGTATCAACCTTTTCAATGAATTCTTGACCATTTGAGATAATCCTTTCACAACTCTTATGCACAGAATGAAACCAGTAGTTACGAGATGAGATGGGATTAGAATCGCAAGATAATCAGCCATCTCTGGTTTTTGCCTTTTCATATTTCGAGCAAAAATGGTTACGATTTCAGATTAATATTCCAATTCAAAAGTCAAGAATGTTTAAATGTCATATGGAAGAATAAAATCCTTACGTGCTGCAGCCAAACAGGCTCATTAACGCAACAGCACATAAATATATAATAATCAATTAATTAAATTCATACCTCTTCTAAACCGGTTTGTTATTCCCCAATCCTTCACCATTGCTAACCCGCACCAGTTCAGTTCAGTTTTATTTGTCATATGTAGGTTAACACAAGATTAACGGTACAATTCAATGCGTTTGACAAGACACCATCATTTAATACCACAGGCTCTTTACCACATAACACCTGTTTCTTTGAATTCAATTCTCACTGCGACTTCTGCCCCAACTACACATTCTCTACTTCTCACAACTTGCTTTTATCGTGTTAACTATGGCTTTCTCTACAGGTAGTGCTTGACATGAGTATTTCCAGATCTTTAGCCACTGCGGGTGTCCAGCCTTTCGCCTTATTTGGTGATGTTTCCAGTCTGTCCTCTGTCCTCAGTTTTGCTCTTTATGAACAGATGATGTTGATCCATAATGCGACCATCTTTCCTGCTAAATGGTGAACATGGTGTGGCAAGTGGCTGGCATGTCGTGGAACATACAGCCGCAACGCCCCACATTGCAACTCTGGCCTTCGTTTCTTCTGCTTCAAAGCCTGGCGGTCCTTAACTCACCACTCAAAGCTTATAGATGTGTTGCAAAATCTGGAAAGCTCTGCCTGAGGGGCTAGAAATATCTAGATGAGTATTTCAATTACTGTCATACTAATGTACAGATCAAATGCAGATAAATGGGACTAGAAGAGATAACCTCAATGGCATGGACGTGATGGGCTGAAGAGTCAACTTCCATACTGTTTAACTTTGATTCTTTCCTTTCTATTTTGGTGCTATTTTCTTCATATTTTTTCGAGCATTTTATGAATCCATTTGTCCCCGTTTGATCTCAAGTTCAGCACTGCCCATGTTGGTTTAATATTTCATTCTGCTGTCAGCCACGTCGGTGAATAAAAAACAGCAAGAAACTATGCCAATTTTTCAAAATGACCTTTATTTGTTCATGTCAGATTGATGAGCAACCACACAAATATGTCATTAAATGGGAGAATCTGAGGCTGAGGAGATGAATGTAAATGTTCTTGCAGCTTGGCCAGGACAGATCCTTCTCCCTTTGTCCTCCCCTGCATTTCACCCGGTTCATCTTACATCAGATCAAGCTATAAAAGGAGCAAATCAAACCAGTTAAAAACACCTGCAGCTGAATCTAATTCTGAAACTTTGCTAAGATTGGGGTAATTTTCTTCAATTACAACTTCTGTCACCTACGCCACATCTTTCATGATAATTCATTTCCTCTTATATTCTCTTATAGAGAAACACTAGAACAGCAAATGTCATCTATCAATGTTATTGTGATGACAAATTAAGGAAATCTTAATAGATTTTTATGCAACTCTTTTCATTTTACATATTGAAGGATGTAGCCAGTACTAGAGGGTGTGAGCTACACGGAGAGGCTGGGTCTCTATTCCATGGAGCGCAGGAGCATGAGGGGAGATCTTATAGAGGTGTACAAAATCATGAGAGGAATAGATCGGGTAGATGCACAGAGTCTCTTGAGTAGGGGAATCGAGGACCTGAGGACATAGGTTCAAGGTGAAGGGGAAAAGATTTAATATGAATCTGAGGGGTAAATCGTTCACATAGACGGTAGTGGGTGTATGGAACAAGCTGCCAGAGGAGGTAGTTGAGGCTGGGACTATCCCAGCGTTTAAGAAACAGTTGGACAGGTACATGGATAGGACAGGTTTGGAGGGATATGGACCAAGCACAGGCAGGTGGGACATGTTGGCCGGTGTGGGCAAGTTGGGTTGAAGGGCCTGTTTCCACTCTCTATCACTCTATGACTATATTAAGTGACAGAAAAGTGCATCATTAGTAAAGTTATCACTAATTAACTGCTATCACTAATTGCCATCGAAGGTTGCTCAGTATCTTTCTGAAGGACTATGATCCTCTGCTGACAATGCTCCTATAGTACTGTGTGCGGGGGGGGGGGGGGGCAGAGTTGCAGAATTTAAACCCAGCATCAATGAATTAAACTCAACTCCTTGTTCTTTTTGATAATGGGGATGACAGGGTTGAGAGGTGTTGTCTGGGTGACTAATTGCAGTGCATTTTGTAATTGCTACACACTATAGCCAACATGCTCTACTCTCAGTAGATGGATTCAATGATTATACTAGATGTCGTACCAATCAAGCTGATGGCTTTGTCTTCGAAGCAACAAATGCAACATTTAAGAGGCATTGATAGGACAATGAGATGGAAATATCACATGGTGAAAGGAGCAAAGTCTAACGGAGATGTGCGGAGCAAGTCTTTTCCCACAGGGAATGGTGGGTGGCTGGAATGTGCTTCCAGGAGTCGTGGTGGAGGTAGATAGAGTTTAAGATGGGCACAGGTATATGCAGGGACTTGGAATGAACCCTAGGTTATGGAAGGAGCGTTCAGATTCAGAAGCCTGATAACAGAGGGGAAGAAGCTGGTGCTGCCACTTTCAAGCTTATGTATCGTCTGCCTTATGGGACGAGGGGGAAGAAAGAATCACTGGGGTGGGAAAGGTTTTATGCAATTGGTTGAAGTTTCTGGTCAATGGTTTCCTCGAGGGACATTTCCAGAATCGTCATCCAAATTCTGTTACAGAACCAGATAGTATTAGAAACGTTTCAATTTCAAAAGGTGAAGTCAAGTAAAGACAGTACTGAGTATAGTTTCAATCTCTCTTCATCTGAGCAACCTCAATTAACCTATAACCATATACACAGTAATACTATGGTCTCGGGTCGAGACCTTTTTTCTTCCTTAGTTACTTAAGAATGTAAATTGCTGCCAATAGGTATCTTGGGAATGTGAAGAAAGACATGCTGGTGAAAGACATCCTTGCCATAGAGGGGGTACAGAGAAGATTCACCAGACTGATTCCTGGGATGTCAGGACTTTCATATGAGGAAAGATTGGATAGACTCGGCTTGTACTCGCTGGAATTTAGAAGATTGAGGGGGGATCTTATAGAAACCTACAAAATTCTTAAGGGGTTGGACAAGCTAGATGCTGGAAGATTGTTCCCGATGTTGGGGGAGTCCAGAACAAGGGGTCACAGTCTAAGGATAAGGGGGAATTCCTTTAGGACCGAAATGAGGAAAACATTCTTTACACAGAGAGTGGTGAGTCTCTGGAATTCTCTGCCACAGAAGGTAGTTGAGGCCAGTTCATTGGCTATATTTAAGAGGGCGTTAGATGTGGCACTTGTGGCTAAAGGGATCAGGGGGTATGGAGAGAAGGCAGGTACAGGATACTGAGTTGGATGATCAGCCATGATCACATTGAATGGCGGTGCAGGCTCGAAGGGCCGAATGGCCTACTCCTGCACCTATTTTCTATGTTTCTATGTTTCTATGATGATCAGAGCACTAACCAGTTCATCGACATCTCCTTCATCCATGCTCACCGCCTTCTCTTCCATGGTTGTTTCATCTGGGAGCAGAAACTGAAGGGGACACAAAAACAACTCAGAACCACAGGAAAATGCAACAGAATATCTGCATCCTTATTCATTTATGAAACATGGATGCCAATGGCATTGATTATCCTCCAACAATTGCCTCTGGACTGCACATCTTGCTGAGCCGAGCCATTTCAGACGACAGAAGCAGGAAATGGGGAAAGTAGGTACGGATGGTGGATTCCATGTCCCGATTGTCAGCAGTGAACCAGATGGATGATTGATGGTGCCGGGGAAGAGTCAACAATGACTGCCGCTCCTCTCACACTGTGGGACAGCTGGGGTGGCCAAGAGGTCCTGGTCATGGGGTGAGGATGGGCAGGACTGGCAGCTCAACGTTCTGGGGCGGAGGTGCTACAAACATGGTAGAGATGAGGGCAAGAGAGGAGGGATGGTATGTGATCACAGTACAGAGAGAGCACATTCCAGAGGGAACATCGGGCAAGGCTATGTGGGACTGCCTGCCTTTGTGCACAGGGTTTTGGATGGGATATAATTTGTTGCATATGTCCAGGAGATGTTCTCCAATCGATGTATAAAGGGCCGTGCTCGAGAGATGGGAAAGTGACTGAAGCATTAACACTTTAGGACCAGTGACCATAATTCAGAGTTTTAACTTAGTTTTGGAGAAAGATAGGACTGGTCCGCAGGTTAAACTTCTAAACTGCGACAACTTAATGTTGATGGCATTAGACAGGAAGGACAATAAGGTATCATTGAATAGTTGAATGGAATGGAATAATGAAAGCGGATGCAGAAGGCATTTAAAAGTGAGATTGGGAGAGTTTAGAGCCTGTATGACCCTGTTGGTGAACAGCGAGTCTGGCAAGATCGAGGAATCTTGGTTTATGAGGGGATATTAAGGGTCTGGTCAGGAAAAATAAGTCACTTTTCAAGTATAAGCAGCTGTGATTGAGGGGTGGGTGGGATGTGGGAGGTCATTCTGAGGGCAGAGCGAGATATGCATACCAGATAAGGCAAAATTGCGTACAGTTCTGGTCTCCAAATCTGAGGAAGGACATTATTGCCATAGAGGGAGTGCAGAGAAGGTTCACCAGACTGATTCCTGGGATGTCAGGACTGTCTTATGAACAAAGACTGCATACAGAATTTAGGAGATTGAGAGGGGATCTTATAGAAACCTACAAAATTCTTAAGGGATTGGACAGGCTAGATGCAGGAAGATTGTTCCCGATGTTGGGGAGGTCCAGGACAAGGGGTCACAGCTTAAGGATAAGGGGGGAATCCTTTAGGACTGAGATGAGAAGGACTTTTTCACACAGAGAGTGGTGGGTCTCTGGAACTCTCTGCCACAGAGGGTAGCTGAGGCCAGTTCATTGGCTATATTTAAGAGGGAGTTAGATGTGGCCCTTGTGGCTAAGGGGATCAGAGGGCATGGAGAGAAGGCAGGTACGGGATACTGAGTTGGATGATCAGCCATGATCATATTGAATGGCGGTGCAGGCTCGAAGGGCCGAATGACCTACTCCTGCACCTAATTTCTATGTTTCTATGTTTCTAAAATAAGATCCAAAAAGATTCTATGGGAGTAACATGATAGCAGGGGACAGTACAGGTCCCCTCCAGGGTCAGTGTAGTAAACTAGTGTGGAGCCTGGATATGGACGAGATCTTGCGACGTCTGTATATAGGGTGGAGGAGGATATGGGAGCGGGTTCAGGAGAGGGAAGCAAATATTTGGAGCATATTAAATGGGGGAGGTATTAAAGGTGTTGAAATACCTAAAGATGTGGTTATACAGCTTAATAACCACGAAACAAACTTATACTCAAATTCTGGAAAAAGATAACAGTTCCCACAATGAAGATGTGGATCACTGACATGTCCGAGACACTACATTTAGAAAAAATAAGGCTTGTTTTGGCTGATAAATCAGACCAATTCTCCAAAACATGGTCTCCTTTCACTGGATTTCTTCAACAATAGAATGGTCGAACACAAATGTAAAACCGATGCTTTGGATGGGTGAGCGGCGGGGGGGGGGGGGGGGGGGAGGGAAGGATAGTGGGGCATATCTCCGTCTTTTTTTGTCTCTCACTTCTTCGGCAGTTCAGGGGTCTTTTCTTCTCTCTTTTTTGTGTTTTTCTTCTTTCTCTTCATTCTTTCTTTTTTACTTTTTCGCCAATTCACTTATCAGTTTATAAAATGTTAAAACTGAAGCTGTGCGGAAATTGTATAATTGTTTTGCCGATTGCTTTATTCTTGTACAATTGCTTCTAATAAAATAAACATTAAAAAAATGAAAAACCCAAAGATGGATAAATCCTTGGGGCCTGACAAGGTCATATAGAGATGGAAACCAGGTCTTCCAGCCCAACTTGAACACGTCGAACAACATGCCCAATCCACACGACCCACCTGCCCGCATTTGGCCCATATCCCTCTATACCTATCCAATCCATATAACCAACTCAATGCTTCTTAAGTCTGAAGAATGGTCTCGACCCGAAACGTCGCCTATCTCCTTCGCTTCCTGGATGCTGCTGCACCCGCTGAGTTTCTCCAGCTTTTTGTGTAACCCTAAATGCTTCTTGAACTTTGTGATAGTTCCTGCCTCAACTACGGCCTGTGGCAGCTCGTTCCATACACCCACCACCCTTTGAGTAAAGACGTTGGCCTTCAGCTTCCTATTAAATATTCCCCCCCTCACCTTAATGTCTCTTGTACACCTCAATAAGATCACCCCTCATCTCCCTGCGTTTCAAGGAATAAAGATCTAGCCTGCTCAATCTCTATCATCGCTCAGGACCTCGAGTCCCGGCAACATCCTCGTAAATCTTCTCTGCACACTCTCCATCTTAACATCATTCCTATAACATGGTGACCAAAACTGAACACAATACTCTGAATGTGGCCTCACCAACGTCTTATACAACTGTAACATGACCTCCCAACTTCTATACTCAATATTTTGACTGATGGCCTTCTCGACCACCTTATCTACTTGTGACGCCATTTTCAAGGAACCATGCACTTGTACTCCCAGATCCCTCTGCTCTACAACGCTCCCCAGAGCCCTGCCATTCAGTGATCCTGCCCTGGTTTGACTTCCCAAAATGTACCACCTCGTACATCCCTATATTAAATTTAATTGAAGTTTCCTCAGCCCACATGCCAAACCGATCAATATCTTGCTGTAATTGTTGACAAACATCTTCGTCATCTACAACACCACCCACTTTAGTGTCATCTGCAAACTTACTAATGCTGCCATATACATTCTCATCCAAATTATTGATATGGATGACAAACAGCAGTGGACCCAGTAACAATCTCTGATGCACACCACTAGTCACTGGCCTCCAGTCCGAAGAACAATCTTCCACCATCACCCTTCATAAGGTCATAAGGAATAGCAGCAGAATGAGGCCATTCGGTCCATCGTCTACTCCACCATTCAATCATGGCTGATCTATCTCGCCCTCCTAACCCCATTCTCCTGCCTTCTCCCCATAACCTCTGAACCTCCCCTGAAGCCAATTTTCTATCCATTCAGTTATCTCTCCTTGGATCCCAGGTGATCTAACCTTCCAGAGCAGCCTACCATGCGGAACCTTGCCGAATGCTTTGCTGAAATACATACATACATCTACAGCTCTGCCCTCATCGACCTTTTAGATCACATGTTGAAAAACTCAATCATATTTGTGAGGCATGATCTCACACACATAAAACCACACTGACTATCCCTAATCAGCCCTGTCCATCTAAAGGCATGTATATCCTCTCCCTCAGAATACCCTTGAGTAACTTTACCACCACAGATGTCAGACTCACTGGCCTGCAGTTCCCAGGCTTTACTCTGCAGCCCTTCTTGAAAAGAGGTACAACATTCAGGGATTGTCAGCATGGCTTTGTGTGTGGGAAATCACGTCTCAAGAACTTGACTGGTTTATGAAATAGGTGATCAAGAGGATTGACGAAGGCAGGACGGTAGACTTTGGCGAGGTTCCACATGGTAGGCTGTCCAGAAAGTTAGGTTAGAAAGGTAAGTCACGAGATACAGGGCGTGCGTAAATTGGATAGATAATTGGCTTGGTGGTAGGTGGCAGAAAGTGGTAGTGAAGGGTAGTGAAGGGTTATTATTCAGATTGGAGACCTAAACCAATCGTATGTCTATGTTGATTGCATTAATGATTAGGATGAAGGTGTAAGTGGGATGATTAATACGTTTGCAATGACACCAAAATTGGTGACATGAAGCAATCTATGGTTATGACAGGATCCAGATTAACTGACAAGGGAATGGAAGATGGGATTTAAATTGGACAAGTGTGAAGCGATGCATTTTGTGAAGTTAATCCCGAGCAGGTCACACAGCTAGTGAGTGTTGTAAAACAGAGGAAGCATGGCTAGTCTTCACAATGCTATGGGCATGCTAGTCTTGATAATGGTATGAGGCATGCTAGTCTTCACAATGCTATAGGCATGCTGGTCTTCACAATGCTATGGGCATGCTAGTCTTGATAATGCTATGAGGCATGCTAGTCTTCACAATGCTATAGGCATGCTGGTCTTGATAGAAACATAGAAACATAGAAAATAGGTGCAGAAGTAGGCCATTCGGCCCTTCGAGCCTGCACCGCCATTCAATGTGATCATGGCTGACCATCCAACTCAGTATCCCGTACCTGCCTTCTCTCCATACCCCCTGATCCCTTTAGCCACAAGTGCCACATCTAACGCCCTCTTAAATATAGCCAATGAACTGGCCTCAACTACCTTCTGTGGCAGAGAATTCCAGAGACTCACCACTCTCTGTGTAAAGAATGTTTTCCTCATTTCGGTCCTAAAGGAATTCCCCCTTATCCTTAGACTGTGACCCCTTGTTCTGGACTCCCCCAACATCGGGAACAATCTTCCAGCATCTAGCTTGTCCAACCCCTTAAGAATTTTGTAGGTTTCTATAAGATCCCCCCTCAATCTTCTAAATTCCATCGAGTACAAACCGAGTCTATCCAATCTTTCCTCATATGAAAGTCCTGACATCCCAGGAATCAGTCTGGTGAATCTTCTCTGTACCCCCTCTATGGCAAGGATGTCTTTCCTCAGATTTGGAGACCAAAACTGTACGCAGTACTCCAGGTGTGGCCTCACCAAAACCCTGTACAACTGCAGTAGAACCTCCCTGCTCCTATACTCAAATCCTTTCGCTATGAATGCTAACATACCATTTGCTTTCTTCACTCCCTGCTGCACCTGCATGCCTACTTTCAATGACTGGTGTACCATGACACCCAGGTCTCGTTGCATCTCCCCCTTACCTAATCTGCCACCATTCAGATAATAGTCTACCCTCATGTTTTTGCCACCAAAGTGGATAACCTCACATTTATCCACATTGTACTGCATCTGCCATGCATCTGCCCATTCACTCAGCCTATCCAAATCACCCTGCAGCCTCCAAGCATCCTCCTCACACCTAACTATACCCCCCAGCTTGGTATCATCTGCAAATTTGGAGATGTTGCATTGAATTCCCTCGTCCAAATCATTAATATATATTGTAAATAGCTGGGGTCCCAGCACTGAGCCTTGCGGTGCACTGATAATGCTATGAGGCATGCTGGTATTCATAATGCTATGGGCATGCTTGTCTTCATAATGCTATGAGGTATGCTAGGCTTCATAACGCTATGAGGCATGCTAGTCTTCAAAATGCTATGGGCATGCTAGTCTTCACAATGCTATGAGGCATGCTAGTCTTCACAATGCTATGGGCATGCTAGTCTTCATAACACTATGAGGCATGCGTGTCTTCATAATGCTAGGGGGCATGCTGGTCTTCATAATGCTATGAGGTATGCTAGTCTTCACAATGCTAGGAGGCATGCTGGTCTTCATAAATGCTATGGGCATGCTAGTCTTCATAACCCTATGAGGCATGCTTGTCTTCATAATGCTAGGGGGCATGCTGGTCTTCACAATGCTATGAGGCATGCTGGTCTTCATAATGCTATGAGGTATGCTAGTCTTCACAATGCTAGGAGGCATGCCGGTCTTCATAAATGCTATGGGCATGCTAGTCTTCATAACGCTATGAGGTATGCTAGTCTTCATAACCCTATGAGGCATGCTTGTCTTCATAATGCTAGGGGGCATGCTGGTCTTCATAATGCTATGAGGCATGCTGGTCTTCATAATGCTATGAGGTATGCTAGTCTTCACAATGCTAGGAGGCATGCTGGTCTTCATAAATGCTATGGGCATGCTAGTCTTCACAATGCTATGAGGCATGCTGGTCTTCATAATGCTATGGGCATGCTAGTCTTCACAATGCTATGGGGCATGCTGGTCTTTATAATGCTATGGGCATGCTAGTCTTCACAATGCTAGGGGGCATGCTGGTCTTCATAATGCTATGGGCATGCTAGTCTTCACAATGCTATGAGGCATGCTGGTCTTCATAACACTATGAGGCATGCTGGTCTTCATTACACTATGAGGCATGCTAGTCTTCATACGAATTGGGATGTCATGTTACTTTTAGTTTGTAGTTTAGTTTGGAGATACAGCGCGGAAACAAGCCCTTCAGCCAACGGGGTCTGCACCAACCAGCGATCCCCGCATATTAACATGATCCTACACCCACTAGGGACAATTTTTACATTTATCAAGCCAATTAACCTACAAACCTACGTCTTTGGAGCGTGGGAGGAAACCGAAGATCTCGGAGAAAACCCAGGCAACGTAGAAAACATGAGTTAAGCTGCACTTAGTGTGATAGATGTGATTGAAGTATTGTGTGTGGGAAGGATGTGAATGTTAGAGCAAATGCAGAAAAGATTCATAAAGATCTTGCCTGAATCGGAGGGCTTGAGTTATCATGGGAGACTGGATAGCAGGGCTGGGTCAACCAATAAGCACGTGCTTAGGGCATCAAGGGAAGGGGGGCACCACAGAAATGGATCTGATCAAAGACTTTGCAGTTAAAATAAGTAGGAGAAAACTTTTCAAATATAAATAAAGTGGGTATACAAAAATAAACATTATTTTCCATCTTACTGTTAGTTTTGTTTCATTTTGAAAAATAAAAACTAATTTTATGTTTTATTATTGTTTATATTTTGAATTACATATATATGGGGGCACCAAAATCTTTAAAGTGCTTAGGGCCTCTATGGGTCTTAATCCGGCCCTGCTGGATAGGCTGTACCGGTAGAAAAGGAGGCTGTGAATGTAATGATAGAGGCATAGACATGGATAAGGTAGATAGCCAGCCACTGTTTCCCATGGTGGGGATGTCTACAACTGGTGTGAATTGGCTTTAGGTGTGAGGGAGGTGTAAAGGGGATGAGAGTTAAATAAGCTGCCAAAGGAAGTGGAGGAGGAAGGAATGGTAACAACATTTAAGTGCCATTTAAACAGATAAGTATTGTGGAGTATTGTGTGCAGTTTTGGTCCCCTCATTTGAGGAAGGACATTCTTGCTATTGAGGGAGTGCAGCGTAGGTTTACAAGGTTAATTCCCGGGATGACGGGACTGTCATATCCTGAGAGAATGGAGCAGCTGGGCTTGTACACTCTGGAGTTTAGGATGAGAGGCGATCTCATTGAAACATATATGATTGTAAGGGGTTTGGACACGATTGAGGCAGGAAACATGTTCCCGATGTTGGGGGAGTCCAGAACCAGGGGCCACAGTTTAAGAATAAGGGGTAAGCCATTTAGAATGGAGACGAGATAACACTTGTTCTCACAGAGAGTGGCGAGTCTGTGGAATTCTCAGCCTCATAGGGCGGTGGAGGCCGGTTCTCTGGATACTTTCAAGAGAGAGCTAGATAGGGCTCTTAAAAATAGCGGAGTCAGGGGATATGGGGAGAAGGCAGGAACGAGGTATTGATTGGGGATGATCAGCCATGATCACATTGAATGGCGGTGCTGGCTCGAAGGGCCGAATGGCCTACTCCTGTACTTATCCTATATTGTCGATTGTCCTCTAAAGGCTAAAGCAATACAGACTCTTACCAATTTCAACAGATGGACCTGAATAGATATTTGTACCTGTTTGGCTTCTTCACTGGTCACTGTACTTTCTGCATCTTCATTCCTTGTGATGAGCGAGACACAATCTGTAGTTGAGGGATAGATTGTAAAGATGACCATCAGGTAGCACATTCTGGAGATAATTGGAACGCAGCCTTGCTTCATAAAACCAGCTACTGAATATGTGCGAGTCTTGATTCGGTCAAATCATTAGTCAGGAGTGGTCCTAGAGGACTAGGAACTTGCAAATGTTACTCTGCGGTTGAAGAAGGGAGCGTGTTAGAAGAGTGGAAACTATAGGCGGCTGAGCCTGAATTCTGTGGTTAGTGATACAGTGTGGAAACAGGCCCTTGCTAAAGTCAATGTCGACCATCTTGCCTTCGTCAATCCTCTTGATCACCTATTTCATAAACCAGTCAAATTCTTGAGATGTAATTTCCCACACACAAAGCCATGCTGACTATCCCTAATTGTCCTTGCCTTTCCAAATGAAAATAAATCCTGACCCTCAATCTATTCCAATAACTTTCCCACCACTGATATACACTGGCTGTGTGGGAAGGAACTGCAGATGCTGGTTTAAACCAAAGGTAGACACAAAATGCTGCAGTAACTCAGCGGGACAGGAAAGAAAGAATGGGTGACGTTTCTGGCCAATGCCCTTCAACTCTGTAGTTCCATGACTTCTTCTACCTATTTCCTTCGCTCCATAGATGCGGCCTCATCCGCTTGAGTTTCTCCAGCATTCTTGTCAACCCTAGTCCCATCTGTCTGTGTTTGGTCCATATCCGCCCAAACCTGTCCTATCCATGCACCCGTCTAACTGTTTCTTAAACATTGGGATAATTCTAGCCTCAACTACCTCCTCTGGCAACTTGTTCCATACACCCACCACCCTCCGTGTGAAAAAGTTACCCCTCAGATCTGGTCCTCGATTCACCCACTCTGGGCAAGAGACTCTGTGCGTCTGTCTACCCGATCTATTCCTCTCATGATTTTATACACCTCTATAAGATCACCCCTCATCCTCCTGCTCTCCATGGAATAGAGACCCAGCCTACTCAACCTCTCTCTATAGCTCACACCCTCTAGCCCTGGCAACATCCTTGTAAATCTTCTCTGAACCCTTTCAAGCTTGACAACATCTCTCCTTTAACACGGTGCACAGAACTGAATACAATACTCGAAATGTGGTCTCACCAACGTCTTATACAACTGCAACATGCCCTCCCAACTTCTATACTCAATACTCCGACTGATGAAGGTCAAAGTGCCAAAAGCCTTGTTGACCACCTTATCCACCTGCGACTCGACCTTCAAGGAACCATGCACCTGTACTCCTAGATCCCTCTGCTCTACAACACTCCCCAGAGGCCGACCATTCACTGTGTAGGTCCGGTCCATGTTAGACTTCCCAAAATGCAACACCTCACACTTCTCTGTATTAAATTCCATCAACCATTGGCAAGATTTGGGAGTCTCCTATTAAGGACGAGGTTTCTGAGTACTGAGAAGCACATGATAAAATAAGTCAGCATGGCTTTGTGAAGGGATCTTGCAAGAGAAACCTGATGGAATTCTTTGATGAAGTAAATAGCAGGATAGACAAAAGAGAGTCAGTGGATGTTGTTCACCTTTATTTTCAGAAGGCCTTTGATAAGATGCCGAATGTGAGGCTACTAAACAAGATGAGTCCCAGGTATTAGCGGCACATTTGGATAGCAGTAACAGGATCGGTCCGAGTCAGCATGGATTTACCAAGGGGAAATCATACTTGACTAATCTTCTGGAGGATGTAACTAGGAAAATGGACAAGGGAGAGCCAGTGGATATAGTGTACCTGGACTTTCAGAAAGCCTTTGATAAGGTTCCACATAGGAGATTAGTGGGCAAAATTAGGGCACATGGTATTGGGGGTAGAGTGCTGACATGGATAGAAAATTGGTTGGCAGACAGGAAACAAAGAGTAGGGATTAACGGGTCCCTTTCAGAATGGCAGGCAGTGATTAGTGGCCATTCCGCAAGGCTCGGAGCTGGGACCGCAGCTATTTACAATATACATGAATGGTTTAGATGAAGGGATTCAAAGTAACATTAGCAAATTTGCAGATGACACAAAGCTGGGTGGCAGTGCAAAGTGTGAGGAGGTTGCTATGAGAATGCAGGGTGACTTGGACAGGTTGAGGGAGTGGGCAGATGCATGGCAGATGCAGTTTAATGTGAATAAATGTGAGGTTATCCACTTCGGTAGCAAAAACAGGAAGGCAGATTATTATCTGAATGGTGTCAAATTGGGAAAAGGGGAAGTACAAGGGGATCTGGGGGTCCTTGTTCATCAGTCTATGAAAGTAAGCATGCAGGTACAGCAGGCAGTGAAGAAGGCTAATGGCCTTCATAACAAGAGGAGTTGAGTATAGGAACAAAGAGGTCCTTCTGCAGTTCTGCAGAGCCCAAGTGAGACCACACCTGGAGTATTGTGTGCAGTTTTGGTCTCCAAATTTGAGGAAGGACATTCTTGCTATTGAGGGAGTGCAGCGTAGGTTCACCAGGTTAATTCCCGGGATGGCGGGACTGTCATATGTTGATAGAATGGAGCGGCTGGGCTTGTATACTCTGGAATTTAGAAGGATGAAAGGAGATCTTATTGAAACATATAAGATTATTAAGGGATTGGACACTAGAGGCAGGAAACATGTTCCCAATGTTGGGGGAGTCCAGAACCAGGGGCCACAGTTTAAGAATAAGGGGCAAGCCATTTAGAACGGAGATGAAGAAACACCTTTTCACCCAGAGAGTTGTGAGTCTGTGGAATTCTCTGCCTCAGAAGGCATTGGCGGCCAATTCTCCAGATGCTTTCAAGAGAGAGTTAGATAGAGCTCTTAAAGATAGTGGAGTCAGGGGATATGGGGAGAAGGCAGGAACGGGGTACTGATTGTGGATGATCAGACATGATCATATTGAATGGAGGTGCTGGCTCGAAGGGATGAATGGCCTACTCCTGCACCTACTGTCTATTATTGTCTATTGTATATTGGAAGCTACTAGCATGGATAGAAGGTTTGCTGGTTGGCAGAAGGCAAAGAATGGGAATAAAGGGGCCTTTTCTGGTTGACTGCCAGTGACTAGTGGTGTTCCACCAGAGTTGGTGTTCAGGCCGCTACTCTTCACGTTACATATCAATGATTTGGATGATGGAACTGAAGGCTTTGTGGCCATGTTTGCTGATGATATGATGATAGGTGGAGGAGCGGGTAGTGTGAAGGAAGCAGGGAGTCTGCAGAAGGACTTGGACAGGTTGGGAGTGTGGCGGATGAAATGCAGCGTCGCAAAATGTGCGGTCACGTACTTTGGTAGAGGCATCCTATTTTCTGATTCCGAAATCAGAGATGCAAAAGGACTTGGGAATGCTGATAGAGGAGTTTGCAAGTTGAACTGGTAGCAAGGAAGGTAAATGCAATGTTAGCATTCATTTCAAGAGGACTGGAATATAAAATAGGGAGGCAATAATGCATCAGTCAGACTACATTCGGAGTATTGACAGCGGTTTTGTGCCCCGTATGTGAGGGGGATGTGCTGGCGTTGGAGAGGGTCCAGAGGAAGTTTACGAGAATGATCCCGGGGATGATTGCATTAACGTATGATCACGTATGTTTGTTAGCTCTGGGCCTGAACTCTCTGGAGTTTAAAAGGATGAGGGGATATCTCATTGAAACATCGAATAGTGAAAGGCCTGAAGTGGATGTGGAATGGATGGTTCCACTAGTAGGAGTGTCTAGGACCAGAGGGTAGAGCCTCAGAATTAAAGGTTGTTCCTTTAGAAAGGAGATAAAGATGAATTTCTTTAACCAGAAGGTGGTGAAACAGTGAAACTCACTAACACAGACGCCTGTGGAGAACAAAGGGGACCTGGCGAGGATACTTTGTGAGCACCCTTACGTGGCAACTATTTACATAATACGTGCTAAAAGCCTTCTACATTCTATCTTCCTGTGACGCAACTTTCAAGGATCTATAGATCGGCACTGCTAGATTCCTCTGCTTCAGATCCCTGCCTCTCTTTGTGACTCGATGGGTTAACTCTGCTCCTATGACCTATGAACTATTCGTTCCTCATACAAAGTCATGCTGACTATCCCTAATTATCTTCCAAATGTAAGTAAATCCTATCCCAAGAATCCTCTCCAATAGCTTCCCTACCATTGATATGAGCTTGCTGGTCCATAATTTTGTGAACTATCTCTACTTAAACAAAACAACATTGGCTATATAAACCATATAACAATTACAGCACGGAAACAGGCCTTCTCGGCCCTTCCAGTCCGTGCCAACCATTTATTTTCCCCATGTCCCATCTACCTGCACTCAGACCATACCCCTCCATTCCCTTCCCGTCCATATACCTATCCACTTTACTTTTAAATGTTACAATCGATCCTGCCTCCACCACTTCTGCTGGAAGATCATTCCACACAGCCACCACTCTCTGAGTAAAGAAGTTCCCCCTCATGTTACCCCTAAACTTCTGTCCCTTCATTCTCATGTCATGCCCTCTTGTTTGAATCTTCCCTACCCTCAATGGGAAAAGCTTATCCACGTCAACTCTGTCTATCCCTTTCATCATTTTAAAGACCTCAATCAACCCCCTTAACCTTCTGTGCTCCAAAGAATAAAGACCCAACTTGTTCAACCTTTCTCTGTAACTTAGTTGCTGGAACCCAGGCAACATTCTAGTAAACCTCCTCTGTAGTCTCTCTATTTTGTTGACATCCTTCCTATAATTAGGCGACCAAACTTGTACACCATACTCCAGAATTGGTCTCACCAATGCCTTGTACAATTTTAACATTACTTCTATATTCAATGCTCTGATTTATAAAGGCCAGCACACCAAAAGCTTTCTTTACCACCCTATCTACATGTGATTCCACCTTCAGGGAACTATGCACGGTTATTCCTGGCTACTGTCTAGTCCTGATGCCTGAGGGCTGAATGGCCTACTTCTGCTTCTTTTACATATGCTCCCAGGTGCTAAATATTGGAAACAGCAAGATATTGTCTTCATTTTGTGCTATACTAGCCAATAACTCCATCTGGTTCCCTTGCAAATGTCTGAGGCAAATGGAATGATTTTGCTGACATCTCTGAACCATGCAGAACATTATCCCTAACTTTCCACATTCCAACTCAGGCAACTATTGGCATGCTGGCCACAGAAGCTCCATTCTCTTAAATCTCTTTACACTGTAAATGGCTCGATTGTAATCATGTATTATCTTTCTGCTGCCACGTGACGATAAACTAAACCAAATACTATAATACGGTGAATTAGTTTACTTTGATATGATAGTTGGCACAGACATTGTGGGCTGAAGGGACTCTTCCTGCTCTGAACCACCTGTGTACCACCTACTCCAATAATTATGTCATTGTCCTGAACTCAGCTGTTTGGAGACTGAAATAATCAATAAGTTCTCTCAAGGCTCACTCTTTTTTCCCCATTGCCTCGTCTTAAGATTGTAATTTGCTACTTAAACCTCTCTGCCTCTCAATATATATTTTTAAAAGCAGCCACTTGTTACTAAAATTATCTCACCTTGCACAATCAGCTCCCAGAACTCTTGCAGCCCTTTGGTGTCCACGCTCTCTTTCAATGTTTTCAGTATTGTGTTGAAATGTTGGGATTCCCCTGCCTTGAAATGCAGCAAGCAACAAAGTATTAGGTTACAAACAGCAATGATCACAATATGAATGAAGGGTGGCCGATTAGGAAAAGGGGAGATGCAGCGAGACCTGGATGTCATGGTACACCAGTCATTGAAAGTAGGCATGCAGGTGCAGCAGGCAGTGAGGAAAGCGAATGGTATGTTGGCTTTCATAGTAAAGGATTTGAGTACAGGAGAAGGGAGGTTCTACTTCAGTTGTACAGGGTCTTGGTGAGACCACACCTGGAGTATTGCGTACAGTTTTTGTCTTCAAATCTGAGGAAGGACATTATTGCCATAGAGGGAGTGCAGAGAAGGTTCACCAGACTGATTCCTGGGATGTCAGGACTGTCTTATGAAGAAAGACTGGATAGACTCGGTTTATACTCTCTAGAATTTAGGAGATTGAGAGGGAATCTTATAGAAACTTACAAAATTCTTAAGTGGTTGGACAGGCTAGATGCAGGAAGATTGTTCCCGATGTTGGGGAAGTCCAGGACAAAGGGTCACAGCTTAACGATAAGGGGGAAATCCTTTAAGACCGAGATGAGAAAGACTTTTTTCACACAGAGAGTGGTGAGTCTCTGGAACTCTCTGCCACAGAGAGTAGTTGAGGCCAGTTCATTGGCTATATTTAAGAGGGAGTTAGATGTGGCCCTTGTGGCTAAGGGGATCAGAGGGTATGGAGAGAAGGCAGGTACGGGATACTGACTTGAATGATCAGCCATGATCATATTGAATGGCGGTGGAGGCTCGAAGGGCCGAATGGCCTACTCCTGCACCTAATTTCTATGTTTCTATGAATGATGCCAGACCTTTGCAAACTGAGTTTGGAACAGGAGGAAACTAAGATCAGGACAATGGAAGTAATGTTTATGTTACTGCTTTGTGCACTAAGATGGCGTAGGAACATGGAGACCTGTTGTGTTCTGGTATACTATGAACTAGCGCTCTTTTCTACCCATACCTTTTATGCTACAAAGCTGAGAACGATATTCTGCAATTTGTATCTTTCTCTCCACGCTACCTATTGTACTTGAGTTGGGCTTGATTGTATTTTGTATAGTATTTTCTGATTGGATGGATAGCATGCAGAACAAAGCTTTTCACAATACCTTGGTATCTGTGACAATAACAAACCTGAACCTAAATAAAACTGTTGACATCTAGACATGACCTATCAGATTATGCTGTGGCGGCTGTTAGTGAGAGACGGCTTGAGGATGGGCAGCATTATTAACATGCTGCTAATATTTTAAAACCACATCTGAGGCAGTACGACAATGAGGGACTTTTGGATAGGCACCTGGATATGCAGGGAACGGAGAGATATGGATAAGAGTTGGCCTTGGTGTCATGTTCGTCATAGACATTGTGAGCAAAAGGCCTGTTCCTGTGCTGTACTGTTCTATGTTCTATAAAGAGTTAAACATGGGTGGAACTGCAGCAATATTTGTTATGTTAATAGGGCTCTTAAAAATAGTGGAGTCAGGGGATATGGGGAGAAGGCAGGAACGGGGTACTGATTGGGGATGATCAGCCATGATCACATTGAATGGCGGTGCTGGCTCGAAGGGACAAATGGCCTACCCTTGCACCTATTGTCTATTGTCTATTGCAAACAATTTGCAGTTGTGATGGACGATGATATGCTGGGAAGCTCAACAAAAGTGACAGATAATTTAAGGATCAAAAGGTAAACTACACTGCTGAGATTGTTCTGACGGCCACCAAACAGTCGGAGGAAGACTGAAGCAAATATGTGAGGCATGACCTGCCACGTACAAAACCTTGATGGCTAACCCCAATTAACCCATTCTCTTCCAAACTAGAATCAATCCTATCTCAAAGAATTCACTCCAAGTTTCCCGACCAGTGACGTGAGGCTCACCAGCCTATAGTTCCCTGGATTCTCTAGTCTTAGTCTTAGAGCCTCTTCTCTTCTATACTGCACCAGGTTTGGATACAATATGCTGGAGTAACTCAGCGGGTCAGGCAGCATCTGTGGAGAACATGGATAGGTGACGTTTCACAGAGTGCTGGAGTAACTCAGCGGGTCAGGCAGCATCTTTGGAGAACATGGGTAGGTGACGTTTCACAGAGTGCTGGAGTAACTCAGCGGGTCAGGCAGCATCTGTGGAGAACATGGATAGGTGACGGTAGACACAAAATGATGCCTGACCCGCTGAGTTACTCCAGCATTTCGTGTCTACCTTCGATTTTAACCAGCATCTACAGGTCTTTCTTACACATGGATCGGTGATTTGGTTGGAGATCCTGCCATTTTTTTTTAATACATTGAGTTTGAAACGCTCCTTTAAATCAAACCTCAGAACCAGCTACAGTCATATTGCATCTCTCCCCCAAGTAATGTGGCTTATTTTAAATAGTGGAGACTAGCTTTATGATTGTGTCCGTGTGTAAGTGCCCACTACGTCACTGACTGGACTGAATCATGCAAGTACACAGACTGACTTGGCCCGGATAGAGTGGATGTGGAGAGGATGTTTCCACTAGTGGGAGAGTCTAGGACCAGAATTCATAGCCTCAGAATTAAAGGATGGTCTTTTAGTAAGGAGATGAGGAGAGATTTCTGTTGTCAGAGGGTGGTGAATCTGGAATTCTCTGCCACAGACGGCTGTGGAGGCTGTCAATGGATATTTTTAAGGCAGAGATAGATAGATTCTTGGTTAGTACAGGTGTCAGGGGTTATGATGAGAAGGCAGGAGAATGGAGTTAGGAGGGAGAGATAGATCAGCCACAATTGAATGGCAGAGTAGACTTGAGTAATTCTGATCCTTATGACTGAAGTTTGTAGTCAGCACCAGGTTTAATGATGTTCCTTGTGTGCTTTGTTAAGGCACTATCAACTCCATTTGAGAACTGTTCTGAAAGTGTATGGGAAGTAGAGAGCAACCCATTAGGAACTGTCTATTGAAGACCTTCAGCATGTTATGGTCGAGCCAGCACACTAACATCCCGGCCTGCAGCTACAGCTGAAACAACCACAAAGGCTTGTCAACTTCTCTCCATGATTTGTTTCAGATGTCAGCCTTTCTATAAAACATTCCCAACTCCATCGTGCTGGGACTATCGCAGTAAATGGCATTCTCTGCTCACCTTGACAGATTCCTTCCTGCAAACCTTGATGCAATCCAAGCTCTTGATGTAATACTGCTGATTCTTGACCTCCAGGAATTGGTAGACACGCTCCATCAGCTGCTTGGTCACTGTGAGAGAGGAGACACAATTCTTACTATTTCCATTCTCCACAATTAGATTTCTTTCACAATCCGTCTGATGAAGAGCCTTGACCCAAATCTGTCTATCCATGTTCTCCAGAGATGCTGCCTGACCTGCTGAGTTACTCCAGCACTCTGTGCCTTTTGTTGTAAACCAGCATCTGCAGTTCCTTGTGCCCAAAGGATGACATTTCTGGAGTAGGTGATGTGGATAATGAACAAGGGAAGGGTGTATGCTCTAAATCTCACAACATTATCGTCTATATCTCTTGTTTCCCTTTCCTGTGACTTTCAGTCTGAAGAAGGGTCTCGATCCGAAACGTCGCCCATTCCTTCTCTCCAGAGATGCTCCAGATTTTTGTGTCTATCTTCGGTTTAAACCAGCATCTACAGTTCCTTCCTCCACATGGATGTTGTATACATGGACAAGTAAATCCTTTGGCAAGGCACCGCATATATTGGGGGATATGGACGTTGTTGGTGCGTCCAGCATTCATTGTCCACTCTTAACTGGACCTGATGGTGCGCCATGATCTTGAACCACTGCAATCTTCTTGGTGAAGATGCTGCCACAGGGTAATGTTGGTTGTATATCCGATGCCTAGTTTACCAGCATCCAGTCTGTGCTGCCTGCATCATTGGGCCACCCAAAATATCCGACCCAATGAGCGCTCTCTGTTCTACCCACCAGCCAATCCCCCTTCTTCATCCCACCCAACCCATTCCTCAAAGATCCATTTCTACAGAGAATTATACTCATCAATACACTGGTCCAGGTCCGTCCTCTCCCTCAACCCCAAATACCTCTTGCTCCCTCAACTACTGAAATATACTGCTCCAGTCCCACCACTTCAACTCAATGGCTTCAGTTTTCTATAGTTTAGAGAAACAGGCCCTTCGGCCCACCGAGTGCGCACCACCCGATGATCCCCGCACATCAACACTGTGCTACACACACTAGGGACAATTTACATTTATACCAAGCTAATTAGCCTACATACCTGTACTCTTTGGAATGTGGGAGGAACCTCAGAGAAAACCCACACAGGTCACGGGGAGAACGTACAAACTCCATATACGGATGGCACCCGTAGTCGGGATCGAAGCTGGGTCTCCGGTGCTGCAAGCGCTGTAAGGCAGCAACACTACCGCTGCGCCACCATGTCGCCCTGCATATCTCCCCACCAACCCCATTTGAAACTTCATGGCCCTATCCCCGCAGCAGTGCCCTAATCCTCTCACAAATGCTGGGCCAACTGCATCACCACCACCACCACCCTCCCTGTTACCCAAGTACCTCCTGCAATACACTGCCTCTTGAATACGCGGGGTTGACCACGCTACAAACCCAGATCTCCACGACCACCAACTTGTTTCACTACATACCTTCTCTGAAATTGACGCTCTTTTGATGGACCAGAACCTGGAAGTCTGATACTGGATTGAGGCTGCCGACCTGTAACCCAAAATCTATTTTAACCAAAATGTATTTTACAATAAATGTAGTTAATCCGCTGTATAATTATTTGGGAATCCCAACGGTTGTGTATCTGGATACAGGGCTCCAGTCCACTCACCAGGCCGCTGGTTCCAAAGCTCCCTTTACATTTACAGGATCCATTGGAACATTTATTATGATACCAGGTAACACCAACAAAAAAGTGTTTTGGGTGTTAATAGGAATTACAGCCACCAGTCTAGATACTGAAGATGGTTGTGAACGATTGCAGCAGGATCTGGATCGATTGGTCAGGTGGGTGAGGAATGGTTGATGGGATTTAATACAGAGAGGTGTTGCATTTTGGGAAGTCTAATGTGGGCAGGACCTACACAGTAAATGGTGGCGCTCTGGGTAGTGTTGTAGAGCAGAGGGATCTAGGAGCACAGGTGCATGGTTCCTTGAAGGTGGAGTCACAGGTAACCATATAACTATATAACAATTACAGCACGGAAACAGGCCTTCTCGGCCCTTCCAGTCCGTGCCGACCATTTATTTTCCCCTAGTCCCATCTACCTGCACTCAGACCATACCCCTCCATTCCCTTCCCGTCCATATACCTATCCACTTTACTTTTAAATGTTAAAATCGATCCTGCCTCCACCACTTCTGCTCGATGATCGTTCCACACAGCCACCACTCTCTGAGTAAAGAAGTTCCCCCTCATGTTACCCCTAAACTTCTGTCCCTTAATTCTCATGTCATGCCCTCTTGTTTGAATCTTCCCTACCCTCAATGGGAAAAGCTTATCCACGTCAACTCTGTCTATCCCTTTCATCATTTTAAAGACCCCAATCAAGTCCCCCCTAACCTTCTGTGCTCCAAAGAATAAAGACCTAACTTGTTCAACCTTTCTCTGTAACTTAGTTGCTGGAACCCAGGCAACATTCTAGTAGATCTCCTCTGTACTATCTCTATTTTGTTGACATCTTTCCTATAATTAGGCGACCAAAATTGTACATTATACTCCAGAATTGGTCTCACCAATGCCTTGTACAATTTTAACATTACTTCCCTACTCCTATATTCAATGCTCTGATTTATAAAGGCCAGCACACCAAAAGCTTTCTTTACCACCCGATCTACATGCGATTCCACCTTCAGGGAACTATGCACAGTTATTCCTAGATCCCTCTGTTCCACAGCATTCCTCAATTCCCTACCATTTACCATGTACGTCCTATTTTGATTTGTCCTGCCAAGATGTAGCACCTCACACTTATCAGCATTAAACTCCATCTGCTATCTTTCAGCCCACTCTTCCAAATGGCCCAAATCTCTATGTAGACTTTGAAAATCTACTTCATTATCCACAGCACCACCTATCTTAGTATCATCTGCATACTTACTTATCCAATTTTCCAGGTAGATAAGGTGGTCAACAAGGCTTTTGGCACTTTGGCCTTCATCAGTCAGAGTATTGAGTATAGAGGTTGTGAGGTCATATTACAGTTGTATAAGACGTTGGTCTTAAGTTTTCCTCAGATCCCTCCAGCTTCTGATTCTTCAGTTTTAGACATCTGTATTACAGGGAAAGTTTCTCACTGTGCACCCTATCCATGCCCCTCCACTCCAAAACAAACCCAGTTCTCCAACCTCTTTTACAGAAATTATCTTTAGGTTTCAAATGGAATATAGAAACATAGAAACATAGAAAATAGGTGCAGGAGTAGGCCATTTGGCCCTTCGAGCCTGCACCGCCATTCAATGTGATCATGGCTGATCATCCAACTCAGTATCCCGTACCTGCCTTCTCTCCATACCCCCTGATCCCTTTAGCCACAAGTGCCACATCTAACGCCCTCTTAAATATAGCCAATGAACTGGCCTCAACTACCTTCTGTGGCAGAGAATTCCAGAGACTCACCACTCTCTGTGTAAAGAATGTTTTCCTCATTTCGGTCCTAAAGGAATTCCCCCTTATCCTTAGACTGTGACCCCTTGTTCTGGACTCCCCCAACATCGGGAACAATCTTCCAGCATCTAGCTTGTCCAACCCCTTAAGAATTTTGTAGGTTTCTATAAGATCCCCCCTCAATCTTCTAAATTCCATCGAGTACAAACCGAGTCTATCCAATCTTTCCTCATATGAAAGTCCTGACATCCCAGGAATCAGTCTGGTGAATCTTCTCTGTACCCCCTCTATGGCAAGGATGTCTTTCCTCAGATTTGGAGACCAAAACTGTACGCAGTACTCCAGGTGTGGCCTCACCAAAACCCTGTACAACTGCAGTAGAACCTCCCTGCTCCTATACTCAAATCCTTTCGCTATGAATGCTAACATACCATTTGCTTTCTTCACTGCCTGCTGCACCTGCATGCCTACTTTCAATGACTGGTGTACCATGACACCCAGGTCTCGTTGCATCTCCCCCTTACCTAATCTGCCACCATTCAGATAATAGTCTACCCTCATGTTTTTGCCACCAAAGTGGATAACCTCACATTTATCCACATTGTACTGCATCTGCCATGCATCTGCCCATTCACTCAGCCTATCCAAATCACCCTGCAGCCTCCAAGCATCCTCCTCACACCTAACTATACCCCCCAGCTTGGTATCATCTGCAAATTTGGAGATGTTGCATTGAATTCCCTCGTCCAAATCATTAATATATATTGTAAATAGCTGGGGTCCCAGCACTGAGCCTTGCGGCACCCCACTAGTCACTGCCTGCCATTCTGAAAAGGACCCGTTTACTCCTACCCTTTGCCTCCTGTCTGCTAGCCAGTTCTCTATCCACATCAATACTGAACCCCCAATACCGTGTGCTTTAAGTTTGTATGCTAATCTCTTATGCGGGACCTTGTCGAAAGCCTTCTGAAAGTCTAGATATAACACATCCACTGGTTCTCCCTTATCCACTCTACTAGTTACATCCTCGAAAAATTCTATCAGATTTGTCAGACATGATTTACCTTTCGTAAATCCATGCTGACTTTGTCCAATGATTTCACCACTTTCCAAATGCGCTGCTATCCCATCTTTAATAACTGACTCTAGCAGTTTCCCCACTACCGATGTTAGACTAACTGGTCTGTAATTCCCCGCTTTCTCTCTCCCTCCTTTTTTAAAAAGTGGGGTTACATTAGCTACCCTCCAATCCTCAGGAACTACTCCAGAATCTAAGGAATTTTGAAAAATTATCACTAATGCATCCACTATTTCTGTGGCTACCTCCTTGAGTACTCTGGGATGCAGACTATCTGGCCCTGGGGATTTATCGGCCTTCAATCCGTTCAATTTACCCAACACCACCTCCCGGCTAACCTGGATTTCACTCAGTTCCTCCATCTTATTTGACCCCCGTTCCACTGCTATTTCCGGCAGATTATTTATGTCTTCCTTAGTGAAGACAGAACCAAAGTAGTTATTCAATTGGTCTGCCATGTCCTTGTTCCCCATGATCAATTCACCCGTTTCTGACTGCAAGGGACCAACATTTGTTTTAACTAGTCTCTTTCTCTTTACATATCTATAAAAACTTTTGCAGTCAGTTTTTATGTTCCCTGCCAGTTTCCTTTCATAATCTATTTTCCCTTTCCTAATTAAGCCCTTTGTCCTCCTCTGCTGGATTCTGAATTTCTCCCAGTCCTCCGGTAGGCTGCTTTTTCTGGCAAATTTGTATGCCTCATCTTTTGTTTTTATACTATCCCTGATTTCCCTTGTTATCCATGGATGCACCACCTTCCCCGATTTATTCTTTTGCCAAACTGGTATGAACAACTTTTGTACTTCATCCATGCAGTCTTTAAATACCTTCCATTGCACATCCACTGTCAACCCTTTAAGAATCACCTGCCAGTCTATCTTGGCCAATTCACATCTCATACCTTCAAAGTTACCTTTGTTCAAGTTCAGAACCCTTGTTTCTGACTTAATTTTGTCACTCTCCATCCTAATGAAGAACTCAACCATATTATGGTCACTCTTGCCCAAGGGGCCACGCACAACAAGACTGCTAACTAACCCTTCCTCATTACTCAATACCCAGTCTAGAATAGCCTGCTCTCTCGTTGGTTCCTCCACATGTTGGTTGAGAAAACTATCCCGCATACATTCCAGGAAATCCTCTTCCTCAGCACCCCTGCCAATTTGATTCACCCAATCTACATGCAGATTGAAGTCACCCATTATAACCGCGTTACCCTTGTTGCACGCATTTCTAATTTCCTGTTTGATGCCATCCCCAACTCCAATACTACTGTTAGGTGGCCTGTACACAGTTCCCACTAGCGTTTTCTGCCCCTTAGAGTTTCGCAGCTGTACCCATATCGATTCCACATCCTCCACGCTAATGTCCTTCCTTTCTATTGCATTAATCTCCTCTCTCACCAGCAACGCTACCCCACCTCCTTTTCCTTTTCGTCTATCCCTCCTGAATATTGAATATCCCTGGATGTTCAGCTCCCAGCCTTGGTCATCCTGGAGCCAAGTCTCCGTGATTCCAACTATAGCATAGTCATTAATCGCTATCTGCACCTTCAACTCATCCACCTTATTACGAATGCTCCTCGCATTGAGACACAAAGCCTTCAGGCTTGTTTTTACAACACTCTTACTCCTTATACAATTATGTTGACAAGTGGCCCCTTTCACATCGATCCCTATTACACTTGGCCATACTCTCCTATCCCTTTGTGAGCTTTCTTCCCCGTTAATTCTGGGGTCATTAACCATCGCTTTACTCTCTTTCCCTCTAACTCCGTCCTCGACTATCCCATTTGATACCCCACCCCCCTTATTCAGTTTAAAGCCATCCGTGTAGCAGTGGCAAACCTGCCGGCCAGAATGCTGGTCCCCCACCTGTTAAGATGCAATCCGTCCCTTTTGTACAGTTCCCCCTTACTATAAAAAAAATCCCAGTGATCTAAGAATCTAAATCCCTGCCCCAGTTCCTCAGCCACACATTTAGGTCCCATATCTCCCTGTTCCTGCTCTCGCCAGCACGAGGAACTGGAAGCAAACCGGAGATAACAACCCTGGAAGTCCTGCTTTTCAGCATTTTTCCGAGCTCTCTGAAGTCCCGCTGCAAAAAATTCATCTCCTTCTTTCCAACATCATTTGTGCCAACATGCACGACCACTTCCGGCTGGTCACCTTCGCCCTTGAGGATTGTCTGCACTCTGTCCGTAACATCCTGGATCCTGGCACCAGGAAGGCAGCACACCATCCTGGAATCCCGTCTGTTGCCGCAAAAACCCCTGTCCGTACCTCTCACAATGGAGTCTCCAACTACAATGGCGTTGCCCGACTTTGGCCTCTGTGGGTTTGGCTCATCAGCCCTTTTTGTTTGGAAAGCCAGTCCGCCGCTCAGTGGGATACCGTCTTCTGTCCCGGCAGCATCCACGTGGGTGAACCTGTTCACAAGAGGTACAACACCCGGGGACCTTTGCATCCCATGTTTTCCTCCCTTTCTCACCGTCACCCACCTTCTCTCTTCTAGTGCCTTGGGTGTAACAATCTCACTGAAGGACTTGTCGAGAAACGACTCAGTTTCTCGAATGAACCTGAGGTCATCCACTTGTTTCTCCAGTTCCCCAACACGGTCCTTCAGGAGCTGTACCTGGATGCACTTCTCACATTTGTAGCATCCAGAGGCACCAGCAGTGTCCTTGACCTCCCACATACTGCAAGCATCACACTGCATCAGCTTCCTTGACATCTTCTTTTGCCTCGGTCTCGCCCTATCCAGTATTTTGCGCAGCCTCCTCGCCGAAGACTCTCGAGCCAAAGACTCACACTTTACTCACAGGGCACTTCCCTCACAAGGCCACTCACTCACTGCCGCTCCCCAAGAGCTGCCTTGCTTATATTGACTGTTCAATTGCCTAATTTACAAACCAAATTCCTCAGTTTTGAGGAACTGCTTTCCCCCTCTGACTCACTGAGAACTCTCCTCCCACTTGGGCTAGAGCCAATCAGTGCTTTCTCCTGCTTCTCTTTGTTGCTGTTGCTTCAAAATCCACGGGAAGACTGAGTGAAGTCTGCCTGTGCTTTGCCTCTCCTTTTTAACTGCTCTCCCCCTCTGACTCACTGAGAACTCTCCTCCCACTTGGGCTAGAGCCAATCAGTGCTTTCTCCTGCTTCTCTTTGTTTCTGTAAGGAACTCAAAAACAACCATAGGATAGTATTAATCCAAAGAAGTGGTTTAAAAGGTTGGCAAAATGGAATCAGATGCATGAGAATTTATTGATATGCAAAAAAGAAATGACAAGCAAGAACAAATGTCTGAGAGAAACAAGAATTTATAATACAAAATAGGACATTGCAGAGGAAATAAGTATAACTGGATTCACAAAAGTTACTCAAAACCAGCCAGCTATATCAGAGAATCAGGTGTTCAGCAAAAAGGAGGAAACGTAGAAAAATAGGTACAGGAGTCGGCCATTCGGCCCTTCTAGCCAGCACCGCCATTCAATATGATCATGGCTGATCATCCACAATCAATACCCCGTTCCTGCATTAGCCCTAAGAGCTAAATCTAACTCTCTCTTGAAAACATCCAGTGAATTAGCCTCCAATGCCTTCCGTGGCAGATAATTCCACAGATTCACAACTCTCTGGGTGAAAATGTTTTCCTCATCTCAGTCCTAGATGGCCGACCCCTTATTCTTAAACTGTGACCTCTGACTCTGGACTCCCCCAACATGGGGAACATGTTTCCTGCATCTAGTCTGTCCAATCCTTTAAGAATTTTATATGTTTCTATAAGGAAGTGAAGGAACTAACTTTTAGTTAAAATATTAAAAAATTTGGTGACCTTGAAAGTTAATAAATTCCAATGACCTGCATATCTACATCCTAGAGTTTTGAAGAAGACGTTTGATAGATTGTGGATGGTCTGGATGGCCATCTGCCAAGCTACTAAAGACAATTATTCCTGTCTGAAGAAGAGTCCAGACCTGAAAAGTTACTTATCCATTCCCTCCACAAGTTCACATCATAGGAACAGACCTTGGCCCATCATGTCTACTTCGTCATTCAATCATGATCGATCGATCTTTTTTTCTCAACCCCGCTCTCCTACCTTAACCCCATAACTTTTGACACCAGTCAATCTCCACTCTTGGCCAATGACGGCCTCCACAGCAGTCTGTGGCAATGAATTCACTGTAATCCACCACCCTCTGACTAAAGAAACTCTTCGTCATGTCCTTTCTGAAGGTGTGTCCTTTTCTTCTGAGGCTGTGCCCTCTGGTCCTAGACTCTCCCACTAGTGGAAACATCCTCTCCACATCCGCTCTATCTAGGCCTTTCACTATGAGGTCTCCCCCCCCTCATCCTTCTAAACTCCAGTCAGTGCAAGCCCATGGCTGCCACAGAGGGTAGTTGAGGCCAGTTCATTGGCTATATTTAAGAGGGAGTTAGATGTGGCCCTTGTGGCTAAGGGGATCAGAGGGTATGGAGAGAAGGCAGGTACGGGATACTGAGTTGGATGATCAGCCATGATCATATTGAATGGCGGTGCAGGCTCGAAGGGCCGAATGGCCTACTCCTGCATCTAATTTCTATGTTTCTATCATTCATTAAGCCACTCATCACCAGGATGATTCATGTAAACCTCATCTGCACCCCCTGCAATGCCAGCACATCCCTCCTCAGATATGGGGCCCTAAACTATTCACAATACTCCAAATGCAGTCTGACCATCGCCTTATAATGCCTCAGCATCATATCCCTGGTTTTATATCGTTTTCGGCTTGTACTCACTGGAATTTAGAAGATTGAGGGGGATCTTATAGAAACTTTCAAAATTCTTAAGGGGTTGGACAAGCTAGATGCAGGAAGATTGTTCCCAATGTTGGGGGAGTCCAGAACAAGGGGTCACAGTCTAAGGATAAGGGGGAATTCCTTTAGGACCGAGATGAGGAAAACATTCTTTACACAGAGAGTGGTGAGTCTCTGGAATTTCATTTCGGAGTCACGTGAGTGACTTCGTGAAGAGCCCGCCGGCGCGCATGCTCGACATATCGTCGTATCGCGTTGCTGCGACGGCTGACGGAGGAGCGAGCTCCTCGCCAGCCCTTCATAAGGGAACCACGCAGGTAAGTATGCTACCTTAAGTTGGTGGTTCTTGTTGTGTTTGCTTCACAGCAAGAACATGGATGGGAGAGGCCGGAGTTCGAGGAGAAGTCGCCGGCCAGCAGTTCCGGAGCGAGAGTTGTCGGGGGTACCTGCAACGCAGACCGGAACGAGGGCGGAGATGTCGGTGAGCTCTGTATTTTCAGGTCCGGACCCGCCCGCACACCACAGCTCGGAGGAGTCCGACGAGGAGGAGTGTGGTGTGCCGCCAGAGCAGGACGACTCTGCCATGGCAGCCAGGTCGTCAGCAGGCTTGCTGACGGCTTCGAGCAGAAGGGTCCGTGCGGCTGCACGGCCCGTTTCACGCAGCCCTCTGAGAAGGGGAAGGGCAGGAGCCCAGCAGCCTAACCCTGTCGGGGCTAAGGCTCTGCCTGCCGCCAAGGAGCGGTCAGGTTCCAGGACGGGACCCGGGGCAGCTGTGAGGTCCAGCCGTCGCCCCCCAACTTTCGACGCCGGGACGAGTCAGTTGGGGGTCCCGTCACGGTCGCCGAGCCCCCCATGGATGGGTGGGCGAGACCATGCGTCGGCAAGGTCCACGATGTGGGCAGCTGGCAAGCCTGCACGGGCCCAAGGTATCCAGGCTTCGGCTGGTGCCGACACCATGCCGCATCTGTCCATAGAGGCAACGGCTTCCGCTCCCGCTAAACGGAGGCGGTTGAACACGCCCGTGCAGGAATCGCGCAGTTTCGCCTCGGCGGCTGTCGACGACAACTACCGGCACCGGCAGGGCCTCGACGAGGTGCGGGCCGATGACAGGAGCCCCGGCCAATTTTCAGAGCCGGAGGACTCCGACCACCTGAGTGTTCAGGGTGAAGGGCGTATTGACCGGATGGAGCGGCTGCTGGAGCTTCTCCTACAAGGTCAACAACAACAGGCATCCAGCAGCGACAGGCACAGGGCTTCATCACCAGCTTCGTACACCAGCCTGGAGCAGCAGGACGAGGAGGCCGTGGTTGACCCCATCCCACCCCCGCCTGAATTACCGGCGGAGGACCTCCTCGATGTGGCTACCAAATTTGCAGCCCCTCATTCGTTGGGGCTTCCCATCAATACGAAGTTGGCAGCCACAGTGGACTTCCTAAATAATCACCAGCTTCAGGAGGAAGTCCTACTACAAGCCATGAGCCGTCACAAGGCTCCATCAAACTGCAATTCCCTCAACGTGCCTGTGGTCAATACGCCAATATGGGGCAACATCAGTGCGGCTATCCGTCAGCAGGAGCTGAAAATTCAGCGGATCCTGAAACTCCTCATGGCCGGGATTACTGCCTTTGTGCGGTCGGTCGACGGAGAGGAGCTTAATTTGGACCAGGAGGATGCTCTGGCGCTTCTGTGCGCTACTCAAAACGAAATAAACGGCTTTCGGAAGAACAGCATCCGCCCAGCGCTCAACCCTAAGTTTGCAGGGTTGTGCAAACCACCGCCGCCGCCGCCGCCCCGTCAGCTCTTTGGCGAAGACCTCTCCAAAAGGGTCAGAGAGCTGGATGAACAAGCCAAGACCGTGGGGCTCATGCGCTCTCACAGTGCCCCCACGCCATCAAGCTCGAAAGCCCCACTTGGCCGTTCACGAGGGTCTGTCAGCACTTCCACCAGGAATTACCCTCCAGCTCCAAACCGATATCAGCCACCCCAACCCCAGGGGTCTTTTTTAGGACAGGCTCGGCAGAAGCCGAGGTGGAAAATGAGGACGCCACGACCTCAAACCAACCCAGCACCTCCACGACCACCCACTCGTGTCAGGGACCGCCGGTAACCACAGAGGTGAGGCGATCTGGTTCTCTTTTTTCTCTTTGTTTAACTCCACATGTTGGTGGGCGTTTGCGGTTGTTTGCGGGTGCATGGGGTGACATTACCAGCGATGAGTATGTGTTACGGAATATTCAGGGCCATAGTATTGAGTTTATTAATGGGGACATCCCTCCACCTCAGCATAGACCGGGTCGTACTTTCAAACTAACGGCTGCGGAACAGTCAGTAGGCTATAAGGAAATTTTAAGGTTGGAACAGAAAGGGGTCATAGAGAGAACGGTTCATGAGCCCGTTGAATTTGTTTCCAATATTTTTACTAGACCTAAGAAGGATGGAGGCTGTAGAGTCATTATTGATCTAACCACTCTGAATAACTTTGTAACATATACTCATTTTAAAATGGACACGTTTGAAACGGCCAAATCATTGATTTCACAAGGGTGCTTTATGGCATGCATTGATTTACAGGATGCGTACTATACCGTACCTATGAAAAAATATTACAGAAGGTTCTTAAAATTTATCTGGATGGATCAGCTGTGGCAATATAGGGCGTTGCCTAATGGGCTCACCACAGCCCCTCGCTTATTTACTAAATTGGTGAAGCCAATTATGGCTTATTTAAGACAAAGACATCATATTGTTATGGCCTATTTAGATGATATTTTAATTGTCGGCCACACCTTGGAATTAGCACAACAAGGGGTTGCAGCTGCGGTCAATTTGTTCCAACAGCTTGGGTTCATTGTTCATCCAGAAAAATCTAAGTTCTGCCCCACCCAGGTAATTAATTATCTGGGGTTCCAGGTGAATTCCATTAGCATGAGAGTCACCATACCAATTAACAAAATTGAGGAGGTAACACAGGTGTGTACAGACTTGATTAATACTCGTATACCATCGATTCGTCACACAGCTACTGTCATTGGCAAGATTGTGGCTTTGTTTCCGGCAGCCCGGTATGGACCTCTGCATTATCAAAACTTGCAGAGAGCCAAGATCGCTGCGTTGCGACGGCATGCTGGTCATTATGATCGATCAATGCGGCTGCCGCCTGCAGCATTGGATGAATTACGATGGTGGGTTTGCCACATTAGTAAATCGTTCAAAACTATTATTGAGGCGAAACCGATGATATACTTACAAACTGATGCGAGCTCTGATGGCTGGGGAGCTACGAATCAATTCTCTAGTTGTGGGGGCCGATGGGATACCCTTGAGAATACGATGTTGGTATCACAAGGGATCAACTATTTGGAGCTGCTTGCAGCGTTTCACGGACTTCGTGCATATTGTTCCAAGATCATTGGAGCACATGTCCGGCTCCAAATAGACAATACCACAGCGGTGGCATATTTAAACCACATGGGCGGTACCAGGTCAGTTTCATGTGATAAATTGGCTAATTCAATTTGGCTCTGGTGTGTCAAGAGAGACATTTGGATTTCAGCTACCTATTTGCCAGGTGAGCTTAATATTGTGGCGGACGCCAGGTCACGCAAGTTCAATGATAATATTGAATGGATGTTACATCCTGAAATTTTTGCAAAAATCACAGCCAAATTTGGGAAACCGGACATTGACCTTTTTGCGTCCCGGTTGAACCATCAGGTACCAACCTACGTCGCGTGGGAACCAGATCCTGGGGCTATAGCGTTAGATGCATTCTCGCTAGACTGGGGGAATTGCTTTTTCTATGCATTCCCCCCGTTTTGCCTCATCAGTCGGGTATTACGTAAAATTCAGATGGACGGTGCCAAGGGCATCCTTATCATACCCGACTGGCCTACACAGCCGTGGTATCCGATGGTCTTTGACACGCTCAGTGAACCTTGGGTCCGTTTGCAGGGTAGCCCAGAATTAGTTACTCACCCTGTTTCAGGGGAGCCACATCCCTGCCATGGATATTTAAATTTGTTGGCTTGCAGATTCTGAATCGGCCTTTAGAACAATACGGCCTTTCTACCCGGACCATGGATACCATTGCGGCGTCGTGCCGAGAGTCTACAAGGCGAAGATACCGCTCTCACATCAGGAAGTGGGAAGCCTTCTGCAGCCGCTCTCGCATCACGTACGATGCCGTGACTATAACCGACGTCCTGGAATTCCTCGCGGGGTTGCACCATGATGAACACTTAAGCTACAGTGCCATCAACAGCGCCAGGAGCGCTCTATCATTCTACCTCAATATTGAGGTGGGATCCAACAGGCTAGTGTCCAGGCTCATGCGGGGTATTTTCAATACGAATCCGCCTACACCACGTTACAATATCACCTGGGATGTCAGGGACGTTTTAACTCTGCTCAGGACGTGGTCCCCCATGGAAGGGCTCCAGCTGGACAAACTCACCATGAAGCTGGTGATGTTACTAGCGCTGACTTCAGCACAGAGGGTACAGACACTCCACAAACTACGTGTCGACAGAATGATGTCTACCCCCACAGAAGTAGTTTTCTTTGTTGACGAGCTACTAAAGCAACACAGACCTGGGTGCACAGGGCTGCAGCTGAAGTTCCCGGCATACCCCGCCGATGCTAGGCTATGCTTAGCCTCCCATATCCGTTACTACGTCAAGGTGACGGCAAGCATCAGAGGAATGGAGAGATACCTGCTTGTCACTCATAAGAGACCTCACCATCGAGTGACAACACAGACGATATCCAGGTGGCTTCGAGTCGTCTTGGGTAAGTCAGGTATCGACACTAATGTGTTCAAATCTCATTCCACCAGGGCTGCATCGACGTCGGCGGCGAGGGTCATGGAGGTGCCCATGGACCATATTCTCGCCACAGCAGGATGGGCTAATGAGACGGTGTTCCAGCGGTTCTACAACCGGCCCGTTGCTGCGCCTCTACAGTTCGCAGAAGCCGTGCTAGATGCGGGGCAAGAACGTGGAGATGTCCCCGAATGAGGGGTTTTGATTTGTTTGTTAATAAATATGCTTTGTTTTGCAGTATGGCCTAGTCAGCAAGTTATTCCTCCCATCCATCCCTGGTAGTGGTGTGACAGCATGGACGTGGTCCAGGGCGTGTCATCACAGAAGCTTTGAAGTCTTCACGAAGTCACTCACGTGACTCCGAAATGAAATAGTAAGATTGAACGAGAACTTACCAGTTCGAAGGTTGATCATTATTTCATGAGGAGTCGAAGTGAGGGATTTCGTGCCCTCCTCGCCCAACCCTCAATCACCTTCAGCTGGTAATCTTAGTCGTTTCATTCTTACTATGTGAAGTCATTTCTTGATTGGTTTCTGTGATTCCACGCCGCTACTTTGAAGTATGTCGAGCATGCGCGCCGGCGGGCTCTTCACGAAATCCCTCACTTCGACTCCTCATGAAATAATGATCAACCTTCGAACTGGTAAGTTCTCGTTCAATCTTACTATTCTCTGCCACAGAAGGTAGTTGAGGCCAGTTCATTGGCTATATTCAAGAGGGAGTTGGATGTGGCCCGTGTGGCTAAAGGGATCAGGGGGTATGGAGAGAAGGCAGGTACGGGATACTGAGTTGGATGATGAGCCATGATCATATTGAATGGCGGTGCAGGCTCGAAGGGCCGAATGGCCTACTCCTGCACCTATTTTTCTATGTTTCTATATTCCAGTCCTCTCAAAATGAATGGCCTGAACGCCTGACCCGCTGAGTTACTCCAGCACTTTGTCTTTTGCTCAAGAATCCAGCATCTGCATTTCCTTGTGTCTTCACATTGTACCTGTGGAGTAAATGTGATCCCATTATTTAAGAAACCAGCGAGATGGAGAACAGCTAGAACCAAGTAGTTAGATTGATATCAGTAGCCGGGACAAGGCTGGAATCTAGAATAGAAGATGTAATCACGGAACAACCCAAAAAGAATAATGGGATTGTACAGAGTCAATATGGATTTGGAGTCATCGAGCTATTAAACCTAGAAGCAGGCTCTTTGGCCCACATCGACAAAGTTGGGATTGTGAGCGAGACCCACGTGTCTGCATCTATGATGGATAAATCATGTCTGACAAATCTGACTAGATAAGGGAGAACGAATGTGACTGGACTGGGACTGTTTCTCCAGGAGAAGACAAGGCCTACTCCTGTTCCTATTTCCCACATGCCTGTGTTTTTTATGCATGCCAGAATTTCAGAGCCAGCTGTACCCATTCCAGGGCTGCTGCAAACTGATGGCACTGCCAACACCAAGCTTGCGACACCATACCTATGGTTATTACATAAATATTCAATAAAACAACCAAAGTCTCAGTGCAAATACTTCCTGAAACTGGTTCGTCCATTTTGCACCTGTAATCAGACAGTAATAGAAACATAGAAAATAGGTGCAGGAGTAGGCCATTCGGTCCTTCGAGCCTGCACCGCCATTCAATGTGATCATGGCTGATCATCCAACTCAGTATCCCGTACCTGCCTTCCCTCCATACCGCCTGATCCCTTTAGCCACAAGTGCCACATCTAACGCCCTCTTAAATATAGCCAATGAACTGGCCTCAACTACCTTCTGTGGCAGAGAATTCCAGAGACTCACCACTCTCTGTGTAAAGAATGTTTTCCTCATCTCGGTCCTAAAGGAATTCCCCCTTATCCTTAGACTGTGACCCCTTGTTCTGGACTCCCCCCTAATGACAAGATTTGCAGTCTGAACAATTGACGGTACTCACAGCTGTTACAGTGCCTTCAGCTAATGCGACAATATTAAAATCCTCATCAGACCGCGCTCTCTTTGCATCTGGTTCTTCAGGATCACTGAAGGAGAATCAAACACATCTGTTAGTCTGATTGCACATGTGGAATCCAATATTGTAATTCCACATTGGAATTCATCTGATTTATCATGAGCCTCCTTGCAGTAAATGCAGTTGTCTGCTGGCCTTCCCTTAACCCACACTCTCTAAAGGGCCTGTCCCACTAACGTGACTTTTCAGCAACTGTCTTCGACCTCCAAGCTCGAGGGCACTCGCTTGAAAAACCTCAAGCTGGATCGACCGTCAGCGATGAAACCGCGAGCTGGATCGACCGTCAGCTTCACACACACAAACACAACGCAAAGGCGGGGGCTAGGGAAAGCGGGGGAGCGCTGTCTGAAATTCACACCTGCGATGAACAGGAAGGTGAAAGACGGCTGGCACAGTGTATGGTCCTTTAGAGAGCGTGGGGGGGGGGGGGGGGGGGGGGGGGCGGGAGAGGGGGAGAGAAAGAGTGGGGACAGTTTTAAGAAGTTAGCCGCATTTTAATAAAGTTTCACGGGCATTTAACATTAACTCTAAATTAAATAACCACTCACTGCACTAAACATTCTTACTCTCAACCCCCTGCAATGCCTGCTAATTACCTTGAACACCTTCCCCCTCTCCACTTCCCATTTTGTCAGATATTTTCTTTGCCCATTTTATCCAAACCGGTTCATAATCTTGTATACTTATGTAAATCAGTTTTTTCCAAGGAGATAACGCATGCATCACAAAACAAGCAAAGGGAAAGATGAAATGTGTATCCATTACTTTTAGTTCATAATCAGTTGATAAATCTACTGAAAGTCTGCCGTTATAATGTATCTACTTTGGACCGGTGTCTGCCATATACATTTAAATAGTAAAAACACATTGTGAAATTGTTAGCCTAAAATGCAGGCCATCATACTTGTCTTTGAAGATCTGTTGTGCAATCTTCTGCTCTTTCTTCTTGCCTGAATCTTGCAGAGTGAAAAGCTTCTTCAACTGCTCCAACGCTGCCAGGCTGGAATCAGCTACCTCCTGGGGTTGCTCTAACATACTTTTCAAGTGAGGGTTTTGGGGAGGAAGAGGTTCGTCTGGATGAAATGCTTTCCACTGAAGACACTGGATAAAAGCATAACAATAACTTTAAAATCCTCCGGTTCTAGAATAATTGAATCTATACTAACCATGCTTGCCGACATTAACAATATATCCCTTTGTGCCTTACACATTGTGAAAAGTTGTAGACTGTGAGGATGGTTGTTAAAGTATACAGCGGGAAATAGATCAACTGCAAAATGCGCAGAGAAATGGCAGATGAAGTTTAATCTGAGCAAGGGTAAGGTATTACACTTTGGAAGGTCGATTGTAAGGGTAAAGTATACAGTTAACGGCAAGACTCCGAACAGTGTTGATTTACAGAGGAGTCTTGGGGTCCAAGTCCGTAGCAACCTAAAGGTGGCAGCACAAATAGATAAGATTGGTAAAGAATGTTTATGGTATTTATGTTGGCCTTCATTCATCACAGCATTGAGTATAAAAGTCAGGAAGTCAAGTTGCATCCTTATAGGTTAGGCTGCATTTGGAGCATTGCATGCAGTTCTGGTCACCTGAATACAGAAAGGATATAGGGTCCATGGAAATGGTGCAGAAGAGGTCTGGAATGTTGTTTAGATTTAAGGGACATTAGTTACAGGGAGAGACTGGACAAATCTGGAATGGTTTATGGAAGGTAGAGGGAAGAGCTGATGGAAGCTCGTACAATTATGAGAGGCATATAAAGGGAAGACAGTCAGAACGTTTTTCACAGGTGGAAGTGTCAAAGAGGGCATATATTTACGGTGCGATGGGAAAAGTTTAAAATAGATGCACAGGGCAGGCTTTTTACACGGAGAGTGAAGGATGCCTGGAACATATTGCCTAGGATGGCAGTGGAGGCAGATACCAGTGGCATCTAAGACTCGGTGGTGTGAGCTATAGGGAGAGAGATCAGAAAGGCTAGGATCTTATACCATGGAGTGCAAGAAACTGAGAGGTGGTTTTACAGGTGTATAAAATGCAGAGAGCAATTGAGGGGGAAATACATTGTCTTTACCCAGGGTAGGTGAAAAAAACAAGAAAACTTTAAAGGTGAGAGTGGTGGATATAATATGAACCCAACGGACAACATTTTCAGAGGGTAATACTCTCGGAAATAGCCTAGGTTCAAAGACAATAGTAATGAACAATAAAATGTAGATCCCAAACAAAGAATTTAAATAATATTGACAGCATGCGAGTGTGTTCATCAAGTAATTGCTGTTGACACATTTTCTGGTTTGCATTGAACTTTACCTGAAACAGCCTCTGAAAGTGAGGATTCGGAAGTTTATTGACTTTGAAGAGATCCTCCAACTCTTCTCGTCATCCATCACTAGGCTCATCGAGTCGATCAGAGCGTCCACAGCTTCTAGCTGCTCCTCTGTTGGGCAAAATAATCCACAGGACCAGATGAGGAGATGAGGATAAGGATGAAGCAGAAGAGAGAGCTCTGGCAGATGAGGTGATGCAGAATCCAGTGGTATTCTACACACACACAAACGGAAAGAGGGTAACTAGAGAGAGAATAGGACAGCTCAGAAAACAATGTGTCAAGCTGCAGGAGATGGGCACGCTCCTCCATTCATATTTCTCCTGTTTTGACCATGGAGAAAGACACGATGACTGAGAAACTTGGGACAGTTCATGGGATTGTTTTAAGGACAGTCAGTGTTACTGTAGAGGAGATGCTATCTATCGTAAGATGTATGAAAGTGGATAAATCTTCTGGGATTGACCAGATAGTCCAAGGGAACTGTGGGAAGCGAGAGAAGAAATTGCAGGAGCCCTGGCTGAGATACACGAATCATCATTCGATACAGGTGAGGTGCAGGATGATTGGAGGATGGCTAATGTTGTGCCTCTATTTTGGGACTGCAAGGAAATCCTTGGTGAATATAGACCGGGGGCAGGTAACTATCGACCGGGGGCAGGTAACTATCGACCGGGGGCAGGTAACTATCGACCGGGGGCAGGTAACTATCGACCGGGGGCAGGTAACTATCGACCGGGGGCAGGTAACTATCGACCGGGGGCAGGTAACTATCGACCGGGGGCAGGTAACTATCGACCGGGGGCAGGTAACTATCGACCGGGGGCAGGTAACTATCGACCGGGGGCAGGTAACTATCGACCGGGGGCAGGTAACTATCGACCGGGGGCAGGTAACTATCGACCGGGGGCAGGTAACTATCGACCGGGGGCAGGTAACTATCGACCGGGGGCAGGTAACTATCGACCGGGGGCAGGTAACTATCGACCGGGGGCAGGTAACTATCGACCGGGGGGCAGGTAACTATCGACCGGGGGCAGGTAACTATCGACCGGGGGGCAGGTAACTATCGACCGGGGGCAGGTAACTATCGACCGGGGGCAGGTAACTATCGACCGGGGGCAGGTAACTATCGACCGGGGGCAGGTAACTATCGACCGGGGCAGGTAGCTATCGACCGGGGGCAGGTAGCTATCGACCGGGGGCAGGTAGCTATCGACCGGGGGCAGGTAGCTATCGACCGGGGGCAGGTAGCTATCGACCGGGGGCAGGTAGCTATCGACCGGGGGCAGGTAGCTATCGACCGGGGGCAGGTAGCTATCGACCGGGGGCAGGTAGCTATCGACCGGGGGCAGGGAACTATCGACCGGGGGCAGGGAACTATCGACCGGGGCAGGTAACTATCGACCGGGGGCAGGTAACTATCGACCGGGGGCAGGTAACTATCGACCGGGGGCAGGTAACTATCGACCGGGGGCAGGTAACTATCGACCGGGGGCAGGTAACTATCGACCGGGGGCAGGTAACTATCGACCGGGGGCAGGTAACTATCGACCGGGGGCAGGTAACTATCGACCGGGGGCAGGTAACTATCGACCGGGGGCAGGTAACTATCGACCGGGGGCAGGTAACTATCGACCGGGGGCAGGTAACTATCGACCGGGGGCAGGTAACTATCGACCGGGGGCAGGTAACTATCGACCGGGGGCAGGTAACTATCGACCGGGGGCAGGTAACTATCGACCGGGGGCAGGTAACTATCGACCGGGGGCAGGTAACTATCGACCGGGGCAGGTAACTATCGACCGGGGGCAGGTAACTATCGACCGGGGGCAGGTAACTATCGACCGGGGGCAGGTAACTATCGACCGGGGGCAGGTAACTATCGACCGGGGGCAGGTAACTATCGACCGGGGGCAGGTAACTATCGACCGGGGGCAGGTAACTATCGACCGGGGGCAGGTAACTATCGACCGGGGGCAGGTAACTGTCGACCGGGGGCAGGTAACTGTCGACCGGGGGCAGGTAACTGTCGACCGGGGGCAGGTAACTGTCGACCGGGGGCAGGTAACTGTCGACCGGGGGGAGGTAACTGTCGACCGGGGGCAGGTAACTGTCGACCGGGGGCAGGTAACTGTCGACCGGGGGCAGGTAACTGTCGACCGGGGGCAGGTAACTGTCGACCGGGGGCAGGTAACTGTCGACCGGGGGCAGGTAACTGTCGACCGGGGGCAGGTAACTATCGACCGGGGGCAGGTAACTATCGACCGGGGGCAGGTAACTATCGACCGGGGGCAGGTAACTATCGACCAGGGGCAGGTAACTATCGACCAGGGGCAGGTAACTATCGACCAGGGGCAGGTAACTATCGACCAGGGGCAGGTAACTATCGACCAGGGGCAGGTAACTATCGACCAGGGGCAGGTAACTATCGACCAGGGGCAGGTAACTATCGACCAGGGGCAGGTAACTATCGACCAGGGGCAGATAACTATCGACCAGGGGCAGATAACTATCGACCAGGGGCAGATAACTATCGACCAGGGGCAGATAACTATCGACCAGGGGCAGATAACTATCAACCAGGGGCAGATAACTATCGACCAGGGGCAGATAACTATCGACCAGGGGCAGATAACTATCGACCAGGGGCAGATAACTATCGACCAGGGGCAGATAACTATCGACCGGGGCAGATAACTATCGACCAGGGGCAGGTAACTATAGACCAGTGAGCCTAACAGCTGTGGCAGGTAAGTCACTGGAGAAGACTCTGAGGGATAAGGAATACTTTTATGCATTTGGAAAGACAGACCAGCCATGATTGTATGGCAGAGTATTCGATGGGCCGAATGGCCTAATTCTGCTCCTTTAACATGATCTCCTAAACAGCTGGCTTTCCAGTGAAAGCAGTCCAAATCTGTCCAGCCCATCCCTGTAGCTAACCGGCTGATCCAGGTGGCATTCAGGTAAACCTCCTCCGCACCCTTTCCAAAGCCTCCACATCCTTCCTGTAATGGGGCGACCAGAACTGCACACATTATTTCAAAGATGGTTTAATTTATAAAGCTGCAGCATAACCTCCTGACTCGTATACTCAGTGCCCCAACCAATTCTTCTTCTCCTGCTTGCTACTACACAACTGCCAACAGCTGGGCCATCTCGTGCAATGTCAGTAAGCATACCACATGCCTTCTTTACCACCAAAGATGTCCGAGCGGAGCAAGATAGTCCACTCGACCAAAAAGCCGTAGTGGGTCATGGGTAATATTCAGCGCCATTTCCATAACCGGCTTCCGTCTCCGCGCTAGTATCTTTGCTTTGGTCATGGCGTCTTCATATTGTTATTATTTGCCCAAATACCGCACAAATCATCTTTTTTTTTCTCAGCTGCAGGTGATCATTTTGATATTCTGCCTAGTCTTCCTCATTAACTTTGAACATACAAAATATTGCCATTATGAAGGCATCCTCCGCACCCCCCCCCCCCCTCCGACACGGAGCGATCGCCGCTCCCCCTTTTTTTTGTTAAACATCTATTTATTTCGGGTTTTTTTTTTTAATTTCCCCCTTACCATTTCCTTATTTTTTTAATAGCTGCCATAACCCGTTTGATGTCATCCTTCGCCCTGCTCCTGGTATCGGCCCGCACCGATCTGCGTGCGTGCGTGCATGCGTGCGTGTTTGGCGTAGTCTTAGGGGAGAAGCGCCAGCACCAAGAGCGTAGAGTGGAATAGATGACATTTTGGGTCGAGACCGTTCTTCAGACTGAGTCTGGGGGAAGAGGAGCAAGAGATAGAGATGGTACTAAGGACAAATTAATGGAAGATATGCCTATAACTCCCGTTTCCCTTGACTGTCAGTGTGAAGAAGTCTCGACCTGAAATGTCACCTATACTGCTCTGTGATCTTTGCTTTCGTCCGTCTGTCCGCTCCCTCTTGGTGGTGCTGGTTCGAAGGGCCGAATGGCCTCTTCCTGCACCTATTTTCTAAGGTGCCGGCATTTGGTCCCCTCAGAATCCGCCAAACAAACACACACGCACACACACACACACACACAACATGTCCGGCAGATCGGTGCGGGCCGCGACCAGGAGCAGGGCGAAGGATGACATCAAACGGGTCATGGCAGTTATCGAAAAAGTCGACCCGAAATATCACCTATTCCTTTTCTCCAGAGATGCTGCCTGATCCGCTGAGTTACTCCAGTCTTTTGTGTCTTGTCTTCGGTTTAAACCAGCTTCTGCACTTCCTCCCTGTACAAGGTATGTGCCGTTTTAACTGAACGCGTAACTGAAGTCGGGTCGGGTCAAAGATAGGGTCGGGTTTACTAAAATGGCAGACGTTACGCTCCCTTGTGTACTACACGTCAGTCCATTGGATTTTGCAGGAGTGGTCTATCTTGCCTATCTATCTATGATCTTTGTTTATCACTAATTGTGTTGCCTCTCAGGGAGTTATGGACTTGGACTCTAAAATCCCTCTGTATATAAATGCTGTTAAGGGTCTCTCCATTAATTTTAAAATTACCTCCTTCATTCGACCACCCGCAGTGCAGCACACTTGCTTCCATCTGCTATTTCTCTGCCCATTTCCATAACTGACCTACATCCTGCCGTCTACTTTGACAATCTTCCTCACAGTCTACGTGGCAATAAAAACCTAACTTCATCATATATTTCCTGTACTGGAGTGAACAGTGTGCACAAGATGCTCCAACGGTGATGCCTTCTTCACCTTCTTACCTCCTGTGTTGCTACACTCAGGTAACTATGCATTCCTATCTCCAGGAGTCTACGTTAAATAACATTCACTCGGACCCAGACACAGATTGAGACATCAGCACAATTTCAAAACCCAGACAAGGTGCAGCAGCTGGTAGCCAGCATGAATGAATGAATGAATACGTTATTGGCCAAGTATTCACATACAAGGAACATGGGGCAAACGGGATTAGCTTAGCTGGCCATGTTCAGCACAGACATCAAGGGCCTGTTCCTGTGCTGTACTCTTCTATGTTCAATGTTGTAAGCAGAGAGAAATATAAAGGTGTTCCCAGTTAATAAGAACAATACATGGGCAGCTGTTAAATGAGGAAAGATTGAAAAGACTAGGCTTGCATTCACTGGAGTTTAGAAGGATGAGGGGGGATCTTATAGAAACATATAAAATTATAAAAGGACTGGGCAAGCTAGATGCAGGAAAAATGTTCCCAATGTTGGGCGAGTCCAGAACCAGGGGCCACAGTCTTAGAATAAAGGGGAGGTCATTTAAGACTGAGGTGGAAAAAACTTTATTACCCAGAGAGTTGTGAATTTATGGAATTCCCTGCCACAGAGGGCAGTGGAGGCCAAATCACTCGATGGATTTAAGAGAGAGTTGGATAGCGCTCTAGGGGCTAGTGGAGTCAAGGGATATGGGGAGAAGGCAGGCACGGGTTATTGATAGCGGACGAACAGCCATGATCACAATGAATGGCGGTGCTGGCTCGAAGGGCCGAATGGCCTCCTCCTGCACCTATTTTCTATGTTTCTATATGAACCAGCACATTCTGCTGATGCAGTTTGTTATTCTTATTACTGCTGTTTTCTGCACATTCAAGTTCACTTTAGCACTTCTGATCAGAACTGAGCATCAGACAACACAATGACACCTCCATATCTCAGGCCAGCTGCCAATCCAGGGCCATTACTGTGTGAGCAGCCTGTTTGGTTACTGTATGAAATATGCTACCATTCATGATGGCGTTGTTCTATTGACGCCCACTTTTAAGTCTGAATTCTGCCCACAGTTCCCACCCACCTGAAGTTGCAGCTTTCTTATTGGTCTTCAGAGAAGCGAAGGTAAACTGCCGTAGATCCTCCATGAAGGGGAGTTGAATATAAATCAAGCACTGGTGGGGAAGAGCCATGATAGCAGATTAGTTTAATAGCTCAAATCCGTGTAGTCTCAACATCAAAACAATAGCTTGCAAGCTCCGGAGATATGCAGCAAACTTGAATTCAGCCTCAGGTCCAAATCCTGAATACTTCATTTTACTTTCCAGATACTAAAGATTGTGATACATATATATATACACACACACACACACACACACACACACACAGTTCTGCTCAGGTCTTTACTTACAAAACATTGAATCACTTGCTCCTTCCCATTCATGCCAAAGTAATATAACAATTCATCAGACTAAATCCTGGGTCGTTACCTCACATTTATCTTTAATCAAAGGAAAGGCCACTCCAATTTGTGGGTTTGATCTCCGGTCATAAACATAACGCACTATCGCCACCATTTGCAGCTCTGCCAGTGAGTGAAGCAGAGCAGACAAAGCCACTGCAGCATGCTGAAAAACAAGAGACTGGAGTCCATCAACACAGTGGAAGATACACACAAATAGCTGGAGTAACTCAGCGGACGGGCAGCATCTCTGGAGAGAAGGAATGGGTGACTTTCGGGTCGTGACCCTTCTTCAGACTGTGTCTATCAACACAGTGGAATTCCGCAAATGATCAACACTGCATTGTGTATAAAGGGAAAGACAGGAGCAACAGGACAGTCTGTGTACATTCCTCTCCCCTGACATCTGAAGAAGGGTCTCAACCCGAAACGTCACCCATTCCTTCTCTGCAGAGATGCTGCATCTGAGTTAAGGGCCTGTCCTACCAGCATCCAACTCCATGCGATGAGCGCGATCAAACTAGAAGCGGGGGCCGCGTGGAGGTCTGGTAATCCCTTGTACAGGGCCGTTCCCACCAGCATGCGCCTGCATGCGGCAAGCGCGACCAAACCGGCAACGAGGGCCGCGCGGAGGTCGGGTGAGTGGAGCAACGCGGCGCAAAGTGAGGCGAACTTGGAGCAAAGTCCTAAAGGTAAGTTCACCAGGACAGAGAGGGGCACACAGAGAGGGGCACAGAGACACACACACAGAGGGCCACGGAGCCACACACATAGAGGGTCACGGAGGCACCCACAGAGAGGGTCACGGAGGCACGACGTTGAGACGGTGTGTAATGCGTTGAGGCGACTGCGAGCCGACAAGCCGTTGCTGCGTGGAATTTTTGAACAGTCAGTTTTTCGGAGCCCCGCGCGATGTCGGGACGAACTCCGCACGGCTCGGGCGATCGAAGTGGGACCGGCCCCGCGTACCGGAAGGCTCAAGCGATCACGTTAGGTCGCGCTCATCGCATAAAGTTGCATGTTGGTGGGACAGGCCCTTTACTCCAGCATCTTGTGTCTCGTCAGCATTTAGAGTCAAGTGAATGGAGTCAGCATGGAGGTGATCTGACTAACGCCAATTACATATTTAAGGAAGTATTGATGAGGAAGGAGCTATTGACAAGGGGTACAGGGATCTTGACCATTGTTCAGTCACATAAAAGCAAATGGAATCCAATCTAGGTAAGTATGAGCTAATGTGTATGGAGGACAAGGGTATATACAATAAATACGAGGGTATCAACTGATGTAAAGGAACTAATGGAGTGCTGGCCAACAGATCTTTAACCATTTTCAGACCAATAAGGTGATTTAAAAGGTGTGCAGGATGCTCTCTATTATTAGCTGAGGCAGAGAATATAAGCGCTGGGTTCCAGATAAAGCAGGAAAACAGGCCCTTCAGGCCGCCGAATCCACATTGACCATGAATCACCCATTCACACTGGGGCTACGTAATCCACAAAGCATGTACTGCATGTCCCGATGTTTGTACATCACTCTGGGCCCTACTGCTCCCATTACATGGAGGCCTCAGACCAACAATGGCCAAGCTGCTACCAGAGTTGGAAAAGCATACTACGCATGCTAGAAACCAGAAAAAGACATAAGGTGTTGGAAATACTTCGCGAGTCAGGCAGCATCTGTGGAAAGAGAAACGGCACGAACGTTTAGAAACATAGAAAATAGGTGCAGGAGGCCATTCGGCCCTTCGAGCCAGCACCGCCATTCATTGCGATCATGGCTGATCGTCCCCAATCAATAACCCGTGCCTGCCTTCTCCCCATATCCCTTGATTCCACTAGCCCCCAGAGCTCCATGTAACTCTCTCATTGACAACTCTTTCTTGTCAATGAGCCTTCATCAGAATATAGCAGTACCCCCTAAATCAGTAGTTAGGTGTCAGAAAGAAAAAACAGTTCCCACTTAACCAAAGTCAGCTATTGTAATGACATGAAGCACACAACTGCTCCAGCTCAGATCCTAAACGATGTGCCAGTAATATTGTATGGGGCTAACCCAGCATGTCCATGAGAAATGTTGTAGAACGATGTTAGAGGAAGCAGATTGAATTCAAATGGCAGTTGTGATGAGACTGACATACTCCTCACCTCATCATCCTTTGCAGCAAAGACCTTTAGTGTTTGCCGTCCAACATAATAATGCTGCGGGACCTGTAAAACACACAGTATTGATGTTCACACACTTTAGGTGAGTTTACAAATAAAACAGGTCGAAGTTGCCCGCTGTGGCCGGGGCTCTGGAAAACAGGCCCGTTCCCATAGACGACATCCATGGCCAACTTTGTGGACTTGTGACTCACCCCCCACCCCCCCAGGCCATAGCCTCCACAAGTCTGGCAAAATGGATAATCCTGAATGGCTTTGGAACCAAGGGTGCCAGAAAACCCCATGAAAATCAGCAGATCATTGCCAGCTTGGTCACAATGCTGCCTCCCAGGCATCACATTCAATTTTCTAAATTTAAACATCCTTTTTCTTCCCATCTTATGTGTAATTTCTCCATCAGCTTTTCCACATCAGATGTGTACTGACGAGTGCCTACCATGGGCCCAAGGTATGTTTTTGGTGGAGCAGGTGGAACAATGTGTTTCAGCCCCAGCGGCACCAACTCCCCTCGATATGTTTGAACTACATTGCTGACTGCATTGGTGCTGTCCCCTGCACTTATGCAGAACTCAAACGTTTCATAACTTTAGCTACCGAATGTTAACCTACTCTAATTTTCACACAACAAGGGTCTCGGCCCGAAACGTCACCTCTTCCTTCGCTCCATAGATGCTGCCTCACCCGCTGAGTTTCTCCAGCATTTTTGTCGACTCTCATTTTCACATGGTCAGTCTGACACTTCCCTTCTTTATTTTGGACCTCTCTGTCACTAACTCAGCCTAGCTACTAATATCCATTGCAAGCTGACCAACTTCCACAGCTATCTCGATTACTCTTTGTCTCACCCTATCTGCTGGAAGGAATTAATTTAATTCTCCCATTTCCATGGTAATTGCTCAGACACAGACATTTTCCATACATGACTTCCTTCTTCCTGGACCATGGTTGCCCTTCTATGATTGTTACCAAAGCCCTTGAGTGCATCGTATCCATTTCTTGTGCCTCTAAGTAAGTAAGTAAGTTTATTGGCCAAGTATTCACATACAAGGAATTTGCCTTGGTGCTCTACCCACAAGTAACAACATGACATACAGTGAGGGTTACACAAAAAGCTGGAGAAACTCAGCGGGTGCATCACCAGAGCCAGCTCCACCAGAGCCAGCTCCACCAGAGCCAGGTCCACCAGTGACAACATCACCCACCAGAGAGGGCCCCACCACAGAGACTGTGCGGACCAGGTGTGGGAGAGAGGTTAGAAAGCCGAAGAGACTTGATTTGTGATTTATTGATCTGTTTTCTACAATAACGAAAAAGAGAGTGGAATGTGATGTGAAATTGTTCTGCAAACCTGGTACATTTACCTGAAACCTGAGAGTTTAAGTTTTGAAGAACACAGCCTGCTAAAGTAATAGTTCACAGTATGGTAACGCAGAAGTTATTTTATTTCTATTTTGCATGCTTGAATCAGGGACAGGTCTTCCAGCAAAAGGGCAGAATAAACCCCTTAAGAACTGCAGAGACAAAGGTAGTCCACCCTTTGTTCTCAAAGAAAGGGAGATGTGGTATTACGGGAATAATAGTGTAAGGAATGCGGTGGCCGGAGGTGACGTGGGAACCCGGGGGTGGGGCAGCTAGGGAGTTGCCCAGGCAAGCACACGAGTAGGCGGCTGCTGTACAGAGTTGCTAAATAAAGATATACTCCGTTTACGTCGTGGTACGAGCTTTATTATACAAATAAACGCGACAGTAATCTAGGCAACATTCTGGTAAGCCTCGCCTGCGCATTCTCCAAAGCATCCTTAACTAGACCGAAAATACAGTACACAAACATTTAGATTAGTACTCACCTGTACATTTAGATTAGTACTCACTTGTACATTTAGATTAGTACTCACTTGTATATTTAGATTAGTACTCATTAGTACATTTAGATTAGTACTCATTAGTACATTTAGATTAGTACTCATTAGTACATTTAGATTAGTACTCACTTGTACATTTAGATTAGTACTCACTAGCATATTTAGATTAGTACTAACATGTACATTTATATTAGTACTCACTTGTACATTTAGGTTAGCACTCACATGTACATTTAAATTAGTACTCACTAGCATATTTAGATTAGTACTAACATGTACATTTATATTAGTGCTCACTTGTACATTTAGATTAGTACTCACATGTACATTTAGATTAGTACTCACTTGTACATTTAGATTAGTACTCACTTGTGCAGACTTGGTAAATCCAAGGACACTGAAACATTTGCCATTGGTTTTGTACTTCATCTGGTCCTGATCCACACGTGAGAACGGGATAATGTCACTGCCGTAACGGAATCCTGACAAATTAACAACATCCATCTCATCAATTTGATTGATTAAAGAAAAAATTAAGCCAAATATTTTGATGAGGGTGGTGCGATTGATAATAGTCGAGATAAACTCAAGTTAAAACCTTTGACAAGGTGCCACTTGGGAGATTTGTTCCATTGCGTTAAAGCCCATGGGATGTGGGGCAAAATGATAAATGTAACGTAGTAGAGCTCAGGAACGGGCTCTTCGGCCACAGTGTCTTTGCACAACACAATGCCAGGTTAAACTACCCTCCTCAGCCTGCATGGGACCTATAGCTCTCCATTCCCTGGATATCCACGTGCCAATAAAAACCTCAAATGCCACTATCATATTTACCTCCACCACCACCCCTAGCAGCACTTTGTAACAATACTCGCCCCCACTTCTCCTTTAAAATTTCCCTCACTTACCTTAAAGATTTGCCTTCTAGTATTTGATATTTCTACCATAGAACCATAGAACAATTACAGCACGGAAACAGGCCATCTCGGCCCTTCAAGTCCGTGCCGAACAACTTTTTTCCCTTAGTCCCACCTGCCTGCACTCATACCATAACCCTCCATACCCTTCTCATCCATATGCCTATCCAATTTATTTTTAAATGATACCAACGAACCTGCCGCCACCGCTTCCACTGGAAGCTCATTGTACTTACTACTTTTCTCATTTTCTCGTTGATTCTCCCTATTCTAGATTCTAGATTTAGTTTCAGGTTTAATATTGTTAGGTGTACTGAGGCACAGTGCATGCGACCGGAACGGATCAGATATACTCTACATAAATACAATCATGTCTTTGGACAGGTAAATAGATAGAAAAGGTTTTGAGGGATCGGGGCCAAACATGGGCAGATGGGACTAGTGTAGATGCGACACATCAGTCGCCATGGGCATACTGGACCATTGGTCCTCTTTCTGTGCTATATGCCTATGAGCAATAGACAGAGCAAAGGGGAAGATAGAGTACTGAATATAGTTTTCAGCATTGCATCGTTCGTGTTTCGTTTCGAGATACAGCGTTCTTCAGCCCACCCAGTCCGTGCTGACTAGCGAGCCCTGTACACTGCACTATCCTACACATTAAGGACAATTTACAATTTTACCAAGCCAAGTAACCTTCAAACCTGTAGCTCTTGGGAGTGCGGGAGGAAACCGAACCACCCGGAGAAAACCCATGCAGGCCACAGGGAGAACGTACAAACTCCATCTAGACAGCACCCATAGTCAGCATTGAACCTTGGTCTCTGGCACTGTAAGTCAGCAGCTCTACCACTGCGCCACCGTATCGCATCAGCATCGTTGCGTTCTCTTCGAGGGTCCCATCTCTTCTCCTGGGACAAGAGTACTGCCACTTTGACAGGTCTAATGTAGGCTTACACTGTGGTCTTTCTGAACTCTCACCTCATGACGCCCTTCACAAACTCCTGTACTTTATGCAGCGGAGCCCTGCAGCCTCCCCCATCCACTACAAAGCTGCTTTTGTTCACGTCAAGTTGGTAATAAACAATTTAGAGAAGTGGGACTAACCATAAGTTGATTAACTTAGAATTTGAACGGTACCTTGGATAGTGTCATCCTTTGTAACTTCAGTCTCATTGTCGTCATTCAAGCAGTAAACAGTCTCTTTCTTCACATCTTCCCTGCGTAACGTTTTAGCATCAACAGATATCCAGCTCTTTTTACATTTTTCCTCTGTTATCTGAAGGTTTACATAGGAATGTTACAAAATGTTGAGATTTTTAAAATCAAGCCTGTAGTTTATCCCATCAGATAAAGCATAAAAATAACTTTAATTTGACACCTAATTCACTTTCATATCTTCAGTATTAAACAAGTTATGGGCATTTTCATATTCAGAAATTAGCATCTTGTTCCCTATTGCTTTTCCATTGACTTAACACAAAAGCTGTGATCTAGGACAGTCAAAAGCCCATAACTTTCTTAAAAATTAAGCAAATTAATGAAATCTTCAGTTATTATAGATTGAAGCATTCTGAAACACATATGAAACATCTTACTTGGATGACCTGAAATTAAAGCATATAATTACTTAGTTGCTTAGCTATAATTGTAGCTAATTACAACATTGAACGTTGTGATGGAAATAGTAATAAACACCCAGACTGCCCTGGAAATTAAAAAATGTGATATTCTCAAGATCAGGCCTTTAATATTATTGTATTATATGCTGTAAGTCCGTAAAAGACTGGTAAAGAAATTACAATTTCTAGCAAAAGACCAAGTCTTTATAGAAACATAGAAAATAGGTGCAGGAGTAGGCCATTCGGCCATTCGAGCCTGCACCGCCATTCAATATGATCATGGCTGATCATCCAACTCAGTATCCTGTACATGCCTTCTCTCCATTCCCCAGATCCCTTTAGCCACAGGGGCCACATCTAACTCCCTCTTAAATATAGCCAATGAACTGGCCTCAACTACATTTTGTGGCAGAGAATTCCACAGATTCACTACCCTCGGTGCGAAAAATGATTTTCTCATCTCGGTCCTAAACGACTTCCCTCTTATCCTTAAACTGTGACCCCTTGTTCTGGACTTCCCCAACATCGGGAACAATTTTCCTGCATCTAGCCTGTCCAACCCCTTAAGAATTTTGTAAGTCTCTATAAGATCCCCCCTCAATCTTCTAAATTCCAGCGAGTACAAGCCGAGTCTATCCAGTCTTTCTTCATATGGAAGACCTTCTCTGTACTCCCTCTATGGCAAGAATGTCTTTCCCCAGTACTGTATGCAATACTCCAGGTGTGGCCTCACCAAGACCCTGTACAACTGCAGTAGAACCTCCCTGCTCTTGTACTCAAATCCTTTTGCTATGAATGCCAACATACCATTCGGTTTCTTCACTGCCTGCTGCACCTGCATGCCTACTTTCAATGACTGGTGTACCATGACACCCAGGTCTCGTTGCATCTCCCCTTTTCCTAATCGGCCACCATTCAGATAATAGTCTATTTCCTGTTTTTGCCACCAAAGTGGATAACCTCACATTTATCCACATTAGACTGCATCTGCCATGCATTTGCCCACTCACCCAACCTATCCAAGTCACCTTGCAACCTCCTCACAGCTAACATTGCCCCCCAGCTTCGTGTCATCTGCAAACTTGGAGATGTTGCATTCAATTCCCTTATCCAGATCATTAATATATATTGTAAATAGCTGGGGTCCCAGCACTGAGCCTTGCGGTACCCCACTAGTCACTGCCTGCCATTCTGAAAAGGACCCGTTTACTCCTACTCTTTACAGAGAAGATCAGTTGCTCGCTGGTACATTGGCATATCAAAATCAGTAGCATCATCATACTCCTCAGATTGTAACCAATAAGCAACACTGTACACGTTGTTTTTCCTCAACTTTTCAATTTTGGCATTGTAAACATTGTAAAATATAGACACAATAAAGGCCATTTTTATATATTTTGGTTTCACCATGCAGAAATTACAGCTGTGTTTATACATAGACCCCCATTTCAGGGCACCAAAATGTTTGGGACACATGGCTTCAAGTGTTTGTAATTGCTCAGGTGTGTTTAATTGCCTCCTTAATGCAGGTGTAAGAGAGCTCTCAGCACCTAGTCTTTCCTCCAGTCTTTCCATCACCTTTGGAAACTTTTATTGGTGTTTATCAACATGAGGACCAAAGTTGTGCCAATGAAAGACAAAGAAGCCATTATGAGAATGAGAAACGAGAATAACACTGTTTGAGACATCAGCCAAACCTTAGGCTTACCAAAATCAACTGTTTGGAACACCATTAAAAAGGGAGAGCACTGGTGAGCTTAGACAAAAATGCTGGAGAAACTCAGAGGGTGAGACAGCATGCAAGGTGACTTGGATAGGCTGGGTGAGTGGGCAAATGTTTGGCAGATGCAGTATAATGTGGATAAATGTGAGGTTATCCACTTTGATGGCAAAAATAGGAAAGCAGACTATTATCTAAATGGTGGCCGATTAGGAAAAGGGGAGATGCAGCGCGACCTGGGTGTCAAGGTACACCAGTCATTGAAAGTAGGCATGCAGGTGCAGCAGGCAGTGAAGAAAGCGAATGGTATGTTTGCATTCATAGCAAAAGGATTTGAGTATAGGAGCAGGGAGGTTCTACTTCAGTTGTATAGGGTCTTGGTGAGACCACACCTGGAGTATTGCGTACAGTTTGGGTCTCCAAATCTGAGGAAGGACATTATTGCCATAGAGGGAGTGCAGAGAAGGTTCACTAGACTGATTCCTGGGATGTCAGGACTGTCTTATGAAGAAAGACTGGATAGACTCGGTTTATAGTCTCTAAAATTTAGGAGATTGAGAGGGGATCTTATAGAAATTTACAAAATTCTTAAGTAGTTGGACAGGCTAGATGCAGGAAGATTGTTCCCGATGTTGGGGAGGTCCGGGACAAGGGGTCACAGCTTAAGGATAAGGGGGAAATCCTTTAGGACCGAGATGAGAAGGACTTTTTTCACACAGAGAGTGGTGGGTCTCTGGAACTGTCTGCCACAGAGGGTTGTTGAGGCCAGTTCATTGGCTATATTTAAGAGGGAGTTAGATGTGGCCCTTTTGGCTAAGGGGATCAGAGGGTATGGAGAGAAGGCAGGTACGGGATACTGAGTTGGATGATCAGCCATGATCATATTGAATAGCGGTGCAGGCTCGAAGGGCCGAATGGCCTACTCCTGCACCTAATTTCTATGTTTCTATGCAGCGAAGGAATAGGTGACGTTTCGGGTCAAGACCCTTCTTCAGACTGGTGAGCTTACTAATTGCAAAGGGACTGGCAGGCCAAGGAAGACCTCCACAGCTGATGACAGAAGAATTCTCTCTATAATAAAGAAAAATCACCAAACACCGGTCCGACAGATCAGAAACACTCTTCAGGAGTCAGGTGTGGACTTGTCAATGATCGCTGTCTGCAGAGGCTACACTGCACTGGTTACTAGGGTAGACAGTCAGAACCTTTACCCCAGGGTGGAATTGTCCAACACTACAAGACATAACTCTAAGGTGAGAGCGGAAAATGTTAATGGAGATGTGCGGGGCAGTGGTGGTGGTGGAGGCAGATTTGATCGTGGTGTTTAAGGGGCTTTTAGAAAGGCACATGGAAGTGCAGGGAATAGATTCTATTCCCATCTACTTCCAGGTTACCATCTTGTTTTTAAATGTACATATAAAAAGCCTTGGGGTTTTCTTTAATCCAACTCACTAAAGACATTTTTCTCTCTGACCAACCACTTTGGTTGTCGAAGATTCCTTTACCTTGTCATTCTTTCTAAGCCCTCCTTCTTACTGGAGCACGCCAGTCCTGAGCTTGATCAACTGGCCTTTGTCAAATCTGGACTTACCCAATCGTAACAACTCCCAATTTACTCCCTCTGGTCCCTGCCTAATAATGTTGTCATCCAATTTACCAGATAAAAGCTGTCCAGGGTTTGACCTCCCCAGGCGCATGGGTGAAGCTCAACAGACTTGGTACTGGAGTTGGGCCTTTCAATGCCAGTGTGTGGAGATGGGGACTCCGCCAGAGCCCAGCTGTGTATGCGGAGCAGAACAACAGACAGCCAACCATGTCGTCTCTGGGTGCCTGCTCTACCACCCACCAAATGGAGCTCAGGGCCTGCCAGAACTTTCCCCCAAGGTATTTCTATTCAAAGCAATCTTAAACCTTATGGCGTTGTTACTGCCCGAAAATATCAGAATCAGAATCACACTTTATTCGTCAAGTATGTTTTGCAACATACAAGGAATTTCATCGGCCAGGTCAGTCACGCAATTAAAAGCAACAGATCACTGAAAAACACATTTTAACATCAACATCCACCACAGTGACTCCTACACATTCCTCACTGTGATGGAAGGCAAAATAAAGTTCAAGTTTCCTCCGTTTGTTCTTCCTCGGTCGTGGGCCTCGAGCCCCGGTTGATGGGATGATCTTGACTCCCGTAGCCGGCAGGCGTTCGGATCCTCCGCGATCAAGCTCCCGCATCGGGGGGATGTCAGCTCCCCGGCGCTGGATGATCGAACCGCGCGTCGGGGCTGGCGAACCTTCCGTGACGTTGGAGCTCCCGACTCAGCCTCGCCCGAGACTGCGAGCCCTCGATGGTGATTCCGCAGTGGTCGCGGTGGGAGCAATCCCAGGCAAGGGATCAGCTCCGATGTTAAGTCCGCGCCCCGCGGTGGGACAGTCCGAGGAGGCTTTCAGCTCCATCGATGGAAGGCCGCAGAGCCCGGAGAATGTGATCCGAAAACTAATCACATCTCTGGGAAGGCTTGAAAAAAAGTTTCCCCCGATCCCCCACATAAAACAAACTGAAGAACATTAAAACAAACTTTTAACGCACTAAAAGATAACAAAAAGAAAGAAAAAACGAATAGACTGCCGGCAGGCCTGCCATCGCCCCGGCACCCATGGTGGGCCCCGAAACACCAGTCACATAGTTAGGCTGTTTCCCAATACTACGTCCAGTATGGACTCTCCTCCAGTTGCACTATCCATGCTTTAGGAAATCTCTTGGATACACCTAACAAATTCTACCCTGTCTAACTCCTTCTACGTTGAGCAAGTCCCAGGCGATATTGGGGAAGTTACAGAAACCCACTATGACAACCCAGTTGCTTTTACATCTTACAGTAACCTGTCTTCACATTTGTTCCTCTATCTCTTGCTAGCTATTGGAGGGGCTATAATACACAATCCCATTACAGTGTTTGTAATTGTCATCGTTCTGAGATCTACCCATGTCGCCTCTCCGAGTGTCATCGTGTAATTTTCCCCGATCCTCATTTATACCTCTCTCCATCCCATCTGAAATCCCCAAACCCTGGGTCCTGTTCCCCTTAAAGCAAAGTCTATGTAATAGTCGCAAGCACTGATCCAGCCTCGAAATTCATCTGCTTTACCCACGAGACTCCTTGCGTCCACCCCTTCAGTTTCACCACATTCCTTCATCTTTCCCTGCCGGTCCTTCAATGTAGAAAAGCACAGCACAATATGGAAGAGCACAGGAACAGGCCCTTTGTCCCACATATCTGTGTCTAACACTAACCATGATGCACGTCTGCAAGCATGTAGCCTACATTCTTCCATTTCTTGCCAGTCATGTAAATGCCATTCTCATGTAGCTACCATGTCTGCTTCCAGCGGCAGTGCATTCCAGGCAGCTACCATCGGGTGGCGCCAGCAATGGCTGCCTCGCCAACAGTCTGTCTGCCCCTTCCTTCATTGTTGTTTGTTTGCATGTGTTAAACGTGTGTTTTTAGTGTTCTTTAGCTTGTTTTATGTGGGGGGTGGGGGTTTGGGGGAAACGTTTTCTAATCTCTTACCTCGATGGAGATGCAATTTTTTCCCGTATGTATCTCCGTCCGCACCCGCCCTGACATCGAGGAGTTGGTGGCTTCTGCTGGAGACCGACTTTGGGAAGTCCACCGCGGGAGCCTGCGGACTTCCCATCACGGACGCGGGAGCTTTGATCGCCACGATGCGGGGGCATCGGTCGCCCCAACGCGGGAGCTCCGATCACCTCGACGCGGGGGCTTCAACCACCGGCTGCGGGAGCTTCGATCGCCCCGACTGCGGATGGTTCAACTGCCCCGACCGCGGGAGAATAAGAAGGAAGATGATTGGACTTTATTGCCTTCCATCACAGTGAGGAATGAGGGGAATCCGCTGTGGTGGATGTTTATGTTAACTTTTATGTAGTTGTGTGTCTTGTTCATTTTTAGTATGGCTGTATGGTAATCCGAATCTCACTGTACCTTAATTGGTACACGTGGCAATAAACTGACCTTGAAACCTTGCAACTTGCCGTGTAAATTTCCATTAAATCTTCTCCCTTGCACCATAAAACAATGCCCAGTACAGGACACAATTGTATTTCCTGTATCGAGAAAGGGTATAATGGCATAGGCTATCCAATACTAATTTAGGAAACCTCTTCGATAAACTCTTGGATTCAAAACGGCCTCACTGATGTTTTTCTTCCTCAGATTCAGTCTAAAATGTACAACTTACTGCTTTGTATGCCACGATGTTAATGGTGATTCCGGAGCCAATGGTGAGCTGGCAGGGCCATGCCATCGGCTTCCTTGCAATTTTCTTAAATATGGACAATTGTTCCACACTTTCCCTAATTGAGAGACAAAAATTAAGGTTATTTCAATTAAAATCAAAATACTCTCGCAGATGGGGAAATGGAAATGGAATACGATTGTTTGGTGATGCAGGAGACCGTGTGGCTGGAGAGATGCGCCTGCAGATTCTGGCGGCAGTTCTGGTGGAGATGGGATCTGCAGTAACCAACAGAGCAGTTTCAGTTCACCCGCAGAGTTTTGCTGCTCCTGTCGGGGAGGGATTCGTACATATCAGGCCTATCCTGATGTCGAGACAACAACGTTGATCTCACTGTCTACAAGACAAAGGTGATAGTGATCGACTTCAGGAAGTGAAGCGGTTTGTACTGATGGCACCGAAGCAGAGATGGTTGATGACTTCATGTTCCTACCAGTCAATCTCACTAACAACTGTTCCTGGACCACCCACATTGCAGCAATGACCAAGAAAGCACACCAATGCCTCTACTTCCTTAGAAGGCGAAGGAAGTTTGGCATGTCCCTTACAACTCTGGCCAACTTCTTCAGATGCACCATAGAAAGCATTTTATCAGGATGCGTCACAGCTTGGTTTGAGAACAGCTCCATCCGAGACAAGAAATTGCAACATACTGTGGACACAGTCGACCATCACACAAACCAACCTCCCTTCCATTGACTTCATTTATACCTCACGCTGCCACAGCAAGGCCAGCAGCATGATCAAGGATGGATTGCACCCCGGCCACTCCCTCTTCTCTCCTCTCCCATCAGGCAAAAGTATAGAAATGTGAAAACGCACACCACCAGATTCAGGGATAGTTTCTGTAATCAGGCACCTGAATCATACCACCACAACCAACGAGCAGTGCTGAACTACTATCTACCTCATTGGTGACCCTCAGACTATCCTTGATCAGACTTTGCTGGTTTTACCTTGCGCTAAACGTTATTCCCGTATCATGTATCTTTCCACTGTCCACGGATCGATTGTAATCATGTATTGTCTTTCCGCTGACTGGTTAGCACGCAACAAAAGCTTTTCACTGTACCTCGGTACACGGGACAATAAACTAAACTAAACTGAACTGCATCCTCAGCTCCAAGGAAAGGAAAACCAGCTTCTCGTAATGGAAACACTATACCATTGGCAACATCCTGCTGACACAAGAGACTACAGATGCTGGGATCTGAAGCAAAATACAAGCTGCTGAAGGAACTTGTGTAGGAATGAACTGCAGATGCTGGTTTAAACCGAAGATAGACACAAAATGGTGGGGTAACCCAGCGGGACAGGCAGCATCTCTGGAGAGAAGGAATGGGTGATGTTTCGGGTCGAGACCCTTCTTCAGACTAGTCGATGGGAAAGGGAAACGAGAGATACAGACAGTGATGTAGACAGATATAGAACAAATGAATGGAAGATATGCAAAGTAATGATGATGAAGGTCACAGGCCTTGTTAGCTGCTTGCTAGGTGAGAACGGGAACCTGGTGCGTCTTGGGTGAGGCAGGGATGAAGAGAGATTACTTGAAGTTAGAGAAATCATATTCATACGCCTGGGTTGTAAGCTGACCACGCAAAATATGAGATGCTGTTCCTCCAATTTGCGATTAGCCTCTCTGACAAAGGAATGGGAAGGGGAATTAAAGTCTTTGGCAATCGGGAGATCAGGTAGGTCCTAGCGGACTGAGAGATGGTGCTCAGCAAAACGATCGCCCAGTCTACGTTTGGTCTCGCCAATGTATAAGAGTCCACATCTTGAACAACAAATACAGTAGATGAGGTTGGAGGAGGTGCAAGTGACGCAGAGATAGAGTTGCTGCTTTCTAGCGCCAGAGACCAGGGCTTGATCCCAACTACAGGTGCTGTCAGTGTGGAGTTTGCACGTTCTCCCTGTGACTACATGGGCGGGCTTCTCGGCTAATTGGCCTCTGTAAATTGTCCCTAACAAGATAGAGTTAGTGAACGGGTGACCGTTGGGCGAAGAATCTGTTCCCACACTATATCTCTAAAACTAAAACTCTGCATGATAACCAGTCTACAATCGGCATTGAGATCTGATGAAGGATCCTTAATCCAAAAAATTAAATGTCTCCCTTTTCACCAAAGCTTTCTGACCGGCTGCATTTTTCTATCGTTTTTTGGTTTTATTTCAATCCATATTAACACACCCCCGATACCATGAGCTCTTGTCCACCAGCCTTCAACACCGCACATTCATTGCCTCTGGAAATCCAATAGCTTTCTACTAAATCTGCTTGATAGATTTTTTTGTTGGACTCCAGTATACTTATCAAATATAATTTTTCTTTCATTAAAAATATGACGACTTGGTTTGAGTGCATTAAGCTTCTCTGGATGACCAGTTATTTCTTCCTTGGTTACAGCATTAGCCAGCTCAATAAGTCCATTCTGAAAGATTCTCACCTGAAAGTGAAGACATCATCTAGTCCTTCTTCTTCATCTAGCGACTGCATAACTCTCCGAACCATTCGCATTCCCTCTTTCTGTTGTGCCGTTAGACCTTTTCCATGTGAAACGTTGCTTCTACTTTCTGCTGCATCTCCACTGTCTCCCATGTTGGACCCATCCAGTGCAAAGGGCAAGCTGTGGACAGTGGTTTTAGAAGCATCGTACAATGTTAACAGCACAGGAGGCCATTTGGCTCGTCGCGTACCTAGTGGTTCTCTAACACAAGAACTTACCGGTTCCATGCCCCGACCACCTCCTCTATTGCCTTGTATAAGACGTTGGTGAGACGGATCTTATAGAGGCTTACAAAACTCTTAAGGGGTTGGACAGGCTAGATGCAGGAAGATTGTTCCCGATGTTGGGGAACTCCAGAACAAGGGGTCACAGTTTAAGGATAAGGGGGAAGTCTTTTAGGACCGAGATGAGCAGATCTTTTTTCACACAGAGAGTGGTGAGTCTGTGGAATTTCATTTCGGAGTCACGTGAGTGACTTCGTGAAGAGCCCGCCGGCGCGCATGCTCGACATATCGTCGTAACGCGTTGCTGCGACGGCTGACGGAGGAGCGTGCTCCTCGCCAGCCCTTCATAAGGGAACCACGCAGGTAAGTATGCTACCTTAAGTTGGTGGTTCTTGTTGTGTTTGCTTCACAGCAAGAACATGGATGGGAGTTTGAGAGGCCGGAGATCGGGAAGAAGTCGCCGGCCAGCAGTTCCGGAGCGAGAGTTGTCGGGGGTACCTGCAACGCAGACCGGAACGAGGGCGGAGATGTCGGTGAGCTCTGTCTTTTCAGGTCCGGACCCGCCCGCACACCACAGCTCGGAGGAGTTTGACGAGGAGGAGTGTGGTGTGCCGCCAGAGCAGGACGACCCTGCCATGGCAGTCCGGTCGTCAGCAGGCTTGCCCTCTGCGAAGCCCCCTGCGCAGGGGAAGGGCAGGAGCCCAGACGCCTAACCCTGTCGGGGCTAAGGCTCTGCCTGCCGCTAAGGAGCGGTCAGGTTCCAGGACGGGACCCGGGGCAGCTGTGAGGTCCAGCCGTCGCCCCCCAACTTCCGACGCCGGGACGAGTCAGTTGGGGGTCCCGTCACGGTCGCCGAGCCCCCCATGGATGGGTGGGCGAGACCATGCGTCGGCCAGGTCCACGATGTGGGCAGCTGGCAAGCCTGCACGGGCCCAAGGTATCCAGGCTTCGGCTGGTGCCGACACTATGCCGCATCTGTCCTTAGAGGCAACGGCTTCCGCTCCCGCTACACGGAGGCGGTTGAACACGCCCGTGCAGGAATCGCGCAGTTTCGCCTCGGCGGCTGTCGACGACAACTACCGGCACCGGCAGGGCCTCGACGAGGTGCGGGCCGATGACAGGAGCCCCGGCCAATTTTCAGAGCTGGAGGACTCCGACCACCTGAGTGTTCAGGGTGAAGGGCGTATTGACCGTATAGAGCGGCTGCTGGAGCGTCTCATCCAACATCAACAGGCATCCAGCAGCGACAGGCACAGGGCTTCATCACCAGCTTCATACACCAGCCTGGAGCAGCAGGACGAGGAGGCCGTGGGCGACCCCATCCCACCCCCGCCTGAATTACCGGCGGAGGACCTCCTCGATGTGGCCACCAAGTTTGCAGCCCCTCATTCCTTGGGGCTTCCTATCAATACAAAGCTGGCAGCCACTGTGGACTTCCTAAATAATCACCAGCTTCAGGAGGAAGTTCTGTTACAAGCCATGAGCCGTCACAAGGCTCCATCAAACTGCAACTCCCTCAACGTGCCTGTGGTCAATACGCCGATATGGGGCAACATCAGTGCGGCTATCCGTCAGCAGGAGCTGAAGATTCAGCGGATCCTGAAACTCCTCACGGCCGGGATTACTGCCTTTGTGCGGTCGGTCGATGGAGAGGAGCTTAATTTGGACCAGGAGGATGCTCTGGCGCTTCTATGCGCTACTCAAAACGAAATTAACGGCTTTCGGAAAAATAGCATCCGCCCAGCGCTCAACCCCAAATTTGCAGGGTTGTGCAAACCACCGCCGCCGCCGCCGCCCCGTCAGCTCTTTGGCGAAGACCTTTCCAAAAGGGTCAGAGAGCTTGATGAACAAGCCAAGACCGTGGGGCTCATGCGCTCTCAGAGTGCCCCCACGCCATCGAGCTCCAAAGCTTCGCTTGGCCGCTCACGAGGGTCTGCCAGCATGTCTACCAGGAATTACCCTCCAGGTCCAAACCGATATCAGCCACCCCAACCACAGGGGTCTTTTTTAGGACAGGCTCGGCAGAAGCCGAGATGGAAAATGAGGACGCCACGACCTCAAACCAACCCAGCACCTCTACGTCCACCCACTCGTGTCAGGGACCGCCGGTAACCACAGAGGTGAGGCGGTCTGGTTCTCTTTTTTCTCTTTGTTTAACTTCACATGTTGGTGGGCGTTTGCGGTTGTTTGCGGGTGCATGGGGTAATATTACCAGTGATGAGTATGTGTTACGGAATATTCAGGGCCATAGCATTGAGTTTATTAATGGGGACATCCCTCCGTCTCAGCATAGACCGGGTCGTATGTTTAAACTAACGGCTGCGGAACAGTCCGTAGGCTATAAGGAAATTTTAAGGTTGGAACAGAAAGGGGTCATAGAGAAAACGGTTCATGAGCCCGTTGAATTTGTTTCCAATATTTTTACCCGACCTAAGAAAGATGGAGGCTGTAGAGTCATTATTGATCTGACCACTCTGAATAACTTTGTAACATATACTCATTTTAAAATGGACACGTTTGAAACGGCCAAATCATTGACCTCACAAGGGTGCTTTATGGCATGTATTGATTTACAGGATGCGTACTATACCGTACCCATGCACAAACATTTTACAGAAGGTTCTTAAAATTTATCTGGATGGACCAGCTGTGGCAATATAGGGCGTTGCCTAATGGGCTCACCACAGCCCCTCGATTATTTACTAAATTGGTGAAGCCAATTATGGCTTATTTAAGACAACGACATCATGTCGTGATGGCCTATTTAGATGATATTTTAATTATCGGACACACCTTGGAATCAGCTCAACAAGGGGTTGCAGCTGCGGTCAATTTGTTCCAACAGCTTGGGTTCATTGTTCATCCAGAAAAATCTAAGTTCTGCCCCACCCAGGTAATTAATTATCTGGGGTTCCAGGTGAATTCCATTAGCATGAGAGTCACCATACCAATTAACAAAGTTGAGGAGGTAACACAGGTGTGTACAGATTTACTCAATACTCGTATACCATCGATTCGTCACACAGCTACTGTCATTGGCAAGATTGTGGCTTTGTTTCCGGCAGCCCGGTATGGACCTCTGCATTATCAAAACTTGCAGAGAGCCAAGATTGCTGCGCTGCGGCGGCATGCTGGTCATTATGATCGATCAATGCAGCTGCCGCCTGCAGCATTGGATGAGTTACGATGGTGGGTTTGCCACATTAGTAACTCGTTTAAAACTATTATTGAGGCGAAACCGATGATATACTTACAAACTGATGCGAGCTCTGATGGCTGGGGAGCTACGAATCAGCATTCTAGTTGTGGGGGCCGATGGGATACCCTTGAGAATACAATGTTGGTATCACAAGGGATCAACTATTTGGAGCTGCTTGCAGCGTTTCACGGACTTCGTGCATATTGTTCCAAGATCTTTGGAGCACATGTCCGGCTCCAAATAGACAACACCACAGCGGTGGCGTATTTAAATCACATGGGCGGTACCAGGTCAGTTTCATGTGATAAATTGGCTAATTCAATTTGGCTCTGGTGTGTCAAGAGAGACATTTGGATTTCAGCCACCTATTTGCCAGGTGAGCTTAATTTTGTGGCGGACGCCAGGTCACGCAAGTTCAATGATAATATTGAATGGATGTTACATCCTGAAATTTTTGCAAAAATCACAGCCAAATTTGGGAAACCGGATATTGACCTTTTTGCGTCCCGGTTGAACCATCAGGTACCAACCTACGTCTCGTGGGAACCAGATCCTGGGGCTATAGCGTTAGATGCATTCTCGCTAGACTGGGGGAATTGCTTTTTCTATGCATTCCCTCCGTTTTGCCTCATCAGTCGGGTATTACGAAAAATTCAGATGGATGGTGCCAAGGGCATCCTTATCATACCCGACTGGCCTACACAGCCGTGGTATCCGATGGTCTTTGACACGCTCAGTAAGCCTTGGGTCCGTTTGCAGGGTAGCCCAGAATTAGTTACTCACCCTGTATCAGGGGAGCCACATCCCTGCCATGGCTATTTAAATTTGTTGGCTTGCAGATTCTGAATCGGCCTTTAGTTGGATACGGCCTTTCGACCCGGGCCATGGATACCATTGCAGCGTCGTGCCGAGAGTCTACAAGGCGAAGATACCGCTCTCACATCAGGAAGTGGGAAGCCTTCTGCAGCTGCTCTCGCATCACGTACGATGCCGTGACTATAACCGACGTCCTGGAATTCCTCGCGGGGTTGCACCATGATGAACACTTAAGCTACAGTGCCATCAACAGCGCCAGGAGCGCTCTATCATTCTACCTCAATATTGAGGTGGGATCCAACAAGCTAGTGTCCAGGCTCATGCGGGGTATTTTCAATACGAATCCGCCTACACCACGCTACAATATCACCTGGGATGTCAGGGTAGTTTTAGCTCTGCTCAGGACGTGGTCCCCCATGGAAGGGCTCCAGCTGGACAAACTCACCATGAAGCTGGTGATGTTACTAGCGCTGACTTCAGCACAGAGGGTACAGACACTCCATAAACTACGTGTCGACAGAATGATGTCTACCCCCACAGAAGTAGTTTTCTTTGTTGACGAGCTACTAAAGCAGCATAGACCTGAGTGCACAGGGCTGCAGCTGAAGTTCCCGGCATACCCCGCAGATGCTAGGCTATGTTTAGCCTCCCACATCCGTTACTACGTCAAGGTGACGGCAAGCATCAGAGGAAAGGAGAGATACCTGCTTGTCACTCATAAGAGACCTCACCATCGAGTGACAACACAGACGATATCCAGGTGGCTTCGAGTCGTCTTGGGTAAGTCAGGTATCGACACTAATGTGTTCAAATCTCATTCCACCAGGGCTGCATCGACGTCGGCGGCGAGGGTCATGGAGGTGCCCATGGACCATATTCTCGCCACAGCAGGATGGGCTAATGAAGCGGTGTTCCAGCGTTTCTACAACCGGCCCGTCGCTGCGCCTCTACAGTTCGCAGAAGCCGTACTAGATGCGGGGCAAGAACGTGGAGATGTCCCCGAATAAGGGGTTTTTGATTTGTTGTTAATAAATATGATTTGTTTTGCAGTATGGACTAGTCAGCACGTTATTCCTCCCATCCATCCCTGGTAGTGGTGTGACAGCATGGACGTGGTCCAGGGCGTGTCATCACAGAAGCTTTGAAGTCTTCACGAAGTCACTCACGTGACTCCGAAATGAAATAGTAAGATTGAACGAGAACTTACCAGTTCGAAGGTTGATCTTTATTTCATGAGGAGTCGAAGTGAGGGATTTCGTGCCCTCCTCGCCCAACCCTCAATCACCTTCATCTGGTAATCTTAGTCGTTTTCATTCTTACTATGTGAAGTCATTTCTTTTCATTGGTTTCTGTGATTCCACGCCGCTACTTTGAAGTATGTCGAGCATGCGCGCCGGCGGGCTCTTCACGAAATCCCTCACTTCGACTCCTCATGAAATAAAGATCAACCTTCGAACTGGTAAGTTCTCGTTCAATCTTACTATTCTCTGCCACAGAGGTAGTTGAGGCCAGTTCATTGGCTATATTTAAGAGGGAGCTAGATGTGGCTAAAGGGATCATGGGGTATGGAGAGAAGGCAGGTACAGGATACTGAGTTGGATGATCAGCCATGATCATATTGAATGGCGGTGCAGGCTCGAAGGGCCGAATGGCCTACTCCTGCACCTATTTTCTATGATTCTATGACCGCATTTAGAATATTGTGTTCAGTTCTGGGCTTTCATATGATCGAAGGATGGAGCGACTGGGCTTGTATTCACTGGATTTTAGAAGGGGGGGATCTTACAGAAACATATAAAATTATTAAGCGATTGGACACGCCAGATGCAGAAAACATGTTCCCGATGTTGGGGGAGTCCTAAACCAGGGGCCACGGTTTAGAACTGGAATGAGGAAAAACTTTATCACACAGAGTTGTGAATTTGTGGAATTCTCTGCCTCAGAAGACAGTGGAGGCCAATTCACTGGTTGCGTTCAAAAGAGAGTTAGATAGAGCTCTGAGGGCTAGTGGAATCAAGTGGTATGGGGAGAAGGCAGGAATGGGGTACTGATTGTGGATGATCAGCCATGATCACATTGAATGGCGGTGCTGGCTCGAAGGGCCGAATGGCCTACCCCTGCATCCGTTGTTTATGTATCTATAATACCATGTTATAAGAAAGATATTGCCAAGCGTGAATGGGTTCAGAGGAGATTTACGAGGATTTTGCCAGGACTAGAGGGTGTGAGCTACAGGGAGAGGTTGAGTAGGCTGGGTCTCTATTCCATGGAGCGCAGGAGGATGAGGGGAGATCTTATAGAGGTGTATAAAATCATGAGAGGAATAGATTGGGTAGATGCAGTCTCTCTTGCCCAGAGCAGGGGAATCAAGGACATAGGTTCAAGGTTAAGGGGAAAAGATTCAATAGGAATCTGAAGGTTAACTTTTTCCCACAAACGGTGGTGGGTGTATGGAACGAGCTGCTGGAGGAGATAGTTGAGGCTGGGACAATCCCAACGTTTAAGAAACAGTTAGACAGGTACCTGGATAGGACAGGTTTGGAGGGATATGGACCCAGCGCAGGCAGTTGGGACTAGTGTAGCTGGGACATGTTGGCCAGTGTGGGCAAGTTGGGCCGAAGGGCCTGTTTCCACACTGTATCACTCTATGACATCATATATTCATCAAATTGGAAGACAACAATGGAATCCACAGGTGGTATGACATGTGGTGTGTACATGACACTAAAATAGGTAGCGTCGTAGGTAGTTCAGATGGTTATTACAGTGGGAACCTTATCTTCTTGGTTCTTGGTTACTTGGTCCTGCAAAATATTCCAACTGGAATTTAAACTGGAGGTGGTGAAGGGAGGGGTTAAGCCAGGGAGGGTTATTGGGAAGAAGGTGCCACTTTAATCATTTGGGCAAGTGGGCAGAAACATGGCAAACGGATTTCAATTCAGATAAATGTGAAGTGTGAAAGTCAAACCAGGGCAGAATTTCGCAGTGAAGCTGAAACCTTAGAGTGTTGTAGAGCAGAGAGGCCAAGGACATACTGTAGTTCCCTGAAAGTGGCATTGCAGGTAGATAAGGTGGTAACAAGGGCTTTTGACACACTGGCCTTCATCAGTTGGAGTATTGAGCATAGAAGTTGGGAAATTATTTTAGGGTTATACAAGATTTTGTTGAAGCTGCACTTGGAGCTAGCGGTGCTGGCTCGACTGCGCATGGTCTACTGCACATTTTGTGTTGTATTCAGTTTGGAAACCCTGATATAAGAAAGGAGCCATTAAACTGAAAAGAGTGCAGAGAAGAGTAACTCACATCTCACTGTTTTGGTGAGGCCACACCTGGAGTATTGCGTACAATTTTGGTCTCCAAATCTGAGGTAAGACATTCTTGCCATAGAGGGGGTACAGAGAAGATTCACCAGACTGATTCCTGGGATGTCAGGACTTTCATATGAGGAAAGACTTGATAGACTCGGCTTGTACTCGCTGGAATTTAGAAGATTGAGGGGGGATCTTATAGAAACTTACAAAATTCTTAAGGGGTTGGACAAGCTAGATGCTGGAAGATTGTTCCCGATGTTGGGGAGTCCAGAACAAGGGGTCACAGTCTAAGGATAAGGGGGAATTCCTTTAGGACCGAGATGAGGAAAACATTCTTTACACAGAGAGTGGTGAGTCTCTGGAATTCTCTGCCACAGAAGGTAGTTGAGGCCAGTTCATTGGCTATATTTAAGAGGGCATTAGATGTGGCACTTGTGGCTAAAGGGATCAGGGGTATGGAGAGAAGGCAGGTACGGGATACTGAGTTGGATGATCAGCCATGATTACAATGAATGGCGGTGCAGGCTCGAAGGGCCGAATGGCCTACTCCTGCACCTATTTTTCTTGTTTCTATGTACCAATTGGTGCATGTGACAATAAAAGTAAACTTGAAACTTGAAGAGAATATTTACAAGAATGCTCCCAGGACTCGAGCACACAAGCTCCATGGAGAGGTTGGGCAGGCTAGGACTTTATTTCTTGGATGCAGAAGACTGTGGGGTGATCTGATAGAAGTGCATAAGATCATGTGGGGAATAGACTGGGTGAATGTATAGAATCTTTATCCAAGGGTCAGGGAATCAAAAGTAGAGGACATTGGTTTAAGGTGAGAGAGGAAAGATATAATACAGGCATGTTACAAAACTTACCTTGAGCAGCGCTGCAGTCCTGCCGCTCCCCGTGTGCGTGACTTTGGCGCCTTTCAGAGGGGGGCGGGCTTAAAGTGCCGTTTTTCCACAGGCAGGAAAAATCGATCAATGTCGGGCGATTTCATTGCGGAAGAAAAATCGCTCCGACATTTCATGAAAGGTATTTTTAAATTACTCTAAATTATTTATTAACTAGAGTAATTTAAAAATCACCTTCAAAAGCCGTGAGCGCCGACAACCGGAAGGATTTTGCGTAGGGGAGAAAAAAAGGTAAATAGTTTATTTTTATATTAAAAGTTGGTTTTTCGGGAGGGTTTATTAACATTTTCATGTTGCGAAATGGGGTCCAAAAAAATGTATGAACAAACAGTATTTTTCCTCCCTACTTCACCGCTAACCGCAACGTTCCAATCCACCGCATTCCACTTAAACCCACTCGCTAGTTGATTTAAATGGCCATTAATTTACCGGTATCAAACACTAAATTCCTTCCATTTGGCCCAGAAATTCATGAAAATGAGATTTAAAAATTATGTTATATTGTGGATTATTGTGTGAATGTTATTTGGACACTTAGGCAATTTTAAAAAAGTTTATCTTTTCTTAAGAAATGGATAGATGTTTAGATCTACTCATTGAATTTTGTAATTAGCTACAATTAGATAACTAACTAATTATATGCTTTAATTTCAGGTCATCCAAGTAAGATTGTTTCATATTTGTTTCAGAATGCTTCAATCTATAACAACTGAAAATTTCATCGAGTTCTCTTAATTTTTAAGAAAGTTATGGGCTTTTAACTGTTCCAGATCACAGCTTTTGAGTTAAGTCAATTGAAAGGCAATGGGGAACAAGATGCTAATTTCCGAGTATGAAAATGGCCATAACTTTCTTAATACTGAAGATATGAAAGTGAATTAGGTGTCGAATTAAACCTCTTTTTATGCTTTATCTGATGGGATAAATTGCAGACTTGATTTTTAAAATCTCAAAATGTTGTAACATTGCTATATAATAGGAATCTGAGGGGCAAGTTTTTCACAGAGTTGTGGGTGTAAGAAATAAACGGCCAGAGGAGATAGTTGGGGCAGATACATTTAAAAGACATTTTGACGGTACATGGATAGGGTGATCAATAAGGATAAACACTCACAAGAACTGCAGCGTTATTCCAGCTCGTTTCATGTTGTGTGTAATGACATCCAACTGGTCATAACTGAAGGGACTATTCAGATCAGTCAGTACTGCAATATGCAACTTCTCATACTTCTTCCCCCTGAAAAGCAGAAGAATATTAAAACTGATACCGTGATGCTACTCCTGAGCTGGAGGTGGGAAAATTGAACTTTCCAACATAAATGAAATTCTATACACAGGGCTGCCAACTCTCACGCATTGAGCGTGAGACTAACGCATTTGAGGAAATTCTCACGCTCATGACAGGTTCTCACGCTCAAAAAAATAATTTAAAAAATATATGAATAAATAAATAAGTAAAGTCACACTACTCCACACTCACCAATGAGAATTGTTTTTTTGTCGGCGGCTTCCCCGTAAAGAACGAGCAATTTAATTGGCTTAAGCCCATCGCACACTATTTAAAATGGCAATGTAGACAACAATGCTGGAGAAACTCAGCGGGTGAGGCAGCATCTATGTCTGAGTTTGACCCTTCTTCACACTCAAGCATTTCTCCAGCATTTGTGTCCACCGCTCTATAGATGCTGCCTCACCCGCATTCACATTCCCGTGTAGGTGGTGAGAGGTGAGACACGGCGGTGGTCCTAGCACCGACACCGCCCCCCCTCCCCAGGCACCGCTCACACCTCCCACCCTCACCTGCAGCGGCTCTGTGTCGGGCGGCCGCTCTGTCCACACCTCATGGAGACGCCAGGAGCGAACGGGTGAGTGGAGCCGTCGGTGCCGTCTCTAAAGCCGCGGGGATGAATTTCGGGCTATAGCTCTGTTCCGATGCCCGACCCCCGGGTCTCTGTGGAGTCTGTCCCTCACCTCCCCCGGACCCCCAGGTCACTGATCCTCACCTCCCCCGGACCCCAGCTGGACACAGAGCATCTAGGCCGGCCCGCATTCCCGGGGAGGGGGGGAGAGAGGGAAATGCTCCCTGGACATCGCCAAGTCTCCGCTCGCTCGGGGTGTTGTCACCGCTTCACTGACACACACTCTCACACATAACCTAACACACACCCTTACACACACACAACCTAACACACACTCTCACACACAACCTAACACGCACTCCCTTACACACACTGTCACACACAACCTAACACACACCCTTACACACACACACACACACATGGTTTAAAGGGATATGGGCCAAACACGGATAAATGGGACTAGTTCAGATGGGGCATCTTGATCTGCATGGACAAGTTGGGATGAAGGGCCTGTTTCCATGCTGTAAGAAGGTGACACACTGTAAAAAGGGTGCAATTGCTCTGGAGATGATCCAGGGGCGACTTATGAACATATTGGCGGGGCTAGAATTTTATTTTCACTTTGAAGAAAGATTTGATAACTGGGATTGTATTTTCTGCGGCAACGGAGGTGAACAAAAGACTTAGTTGAGGTGAATAATATTATGAGAATAGGACCGGTTTCGCTTAACAAAGAGTGTAAGAAGGAACTGCAGATGCTGGTTTAAACTGAAGATACACACTAAAAACTGGAATAACTCAGCAGGACATGCGGCATCTCTGGAGAGAAAGAATACGTGCTGTTTCGGGTCGAGACCTTCAGACTGAAGAGGTTGAAAACCAGCCATAAAACACAATGACTGGAGACGTGTGTTATCCAACTAAGGGCAGAAATTATAATCATGTGTTCATCTTTATTGACGAGACACCATAATAAATATATTACAGAAAAAATAATATAATGGGGTGGCACAGCGGTAGAGTTGCTGTCTTGCAGCACCACAGACCCAGATTTGATCAATACTATGGGTGCTGTCTGTACAGTATTTGTACATTCTCCTTATGACCACATGGTTTTATCTAGATATTCCAGTTTCTCCCATATCCGAAAGAGGTGCAGGTTTGTAGGTTAATTGGCTTCTGTAAATTGTCCGTGGCGTGTAGGATACAACTGGTGTAAAGTAGATTGCTGGTCGGTGTGGACTTGGTGGGCTGAAGGGCCTGTTTCCAGATATATGTTTTACATAAATATCTTAATTTCATTGAACCATATACGGTTGAATATGTGGCATTACTTTTGTCTTGTTTCTATAGTCAAAGGGTAAGGTTGATTGATTTATTTGTGCAGAACAGTGATGGAAGTCCAACTCCTCTTGCCTTGTTTCTAGGTTTTTGTTTCTCTATATACATGCATAACAGCATGAATTATAATCCGATTTCCATACATGAATATACTAAGGTCATTCATGTGCTGCACCTGTTGATCAGAGCCTGGCTCTACTGTGGAATGTAGTTAGGAATGTAATTTAACCTAACCTTATTCATACCTGATCCAATTTGAAGCATAAATGTTGCATTCAAGTGTAAGTTAAAAGACTCGCAACAGTACGCACCAGATTGCACAATTTCATGCTGAAAAATGCAAAAGCTCCGTACCAAAAACATCCCCCATCCCACACACTCGCAATTCTCACTCTCAACTCTCACCCAATGTTGGCAGCCCTGTTTACATAAAATCAAACTTTACATAGTCCAAAAAGAGACTTGGTGCTGGAGTAACTCAGCGGGTCATGCAGCATCTCTAAGAACATGGAGAAGCAACATTTCATTCTCCAGTTCATTAACATCTCAAATAAAACACAGGAGCCGCAAACACCGACAAGTTCTTTGAGTACTTACAAGGTCTGTTCCTGAAGCAAGTCCATGCAGACAATTAGGGCATCCAGAACTTGAGGATTGTCAAGGTTCAAACATTAACTAAAACAAAATGTTAATTCAGTTTTATATTTTATAACATATTCAGTAATCCTATTTTATTATACACATAAATTTAAATCTAACCAAGAACTGCGATGGTAAGATTTTAGAGTCCATTGTAAAGGACGAGGTTACAGAGTACATCGAAGTTCGTGATAAAATAGGACAAAGTCAGCATGGTTTTGTGAAGGGGAGATCTAGCCTGACGAATCTGCTGGAATTCATTGAAGAAGTAAATAGTAGGACAGAAATTAGAGTTAGTGAACGTTGTTTACCTAGTTTTTCAGAAAGCCTTTGAAAAGGTGCCACACGTGAGGCTGCCAAGGAAGATGAGAGCCCACGGTATCAAAGGGCAGATACTAGCATTGATAGCAGGTTGGCTGGATGGCACAAGACAAAGAGTGCCAATAAAGGGGGCTTTTTCTGGTTGGTTGCCAGAGACTAGTGGAGTTCCGCAGGGCTCTGTGCTGGGGCCGCTACTCCTCATGTTGTATATAAATGATTTGGACGAGGGGATTGAAAGCTTTGTGGCCAAGTTTGCAGATGATACGAAAATAGGTGGAGGGGCAGGTAGTGTAGAGAAAGCAAGGACTCTGCAGAAGGACTTGGACAGGTTGGCAGAGTAGTGGCAGATGGAATATAGTGTAGCAAAGTGAGGAGTCATGCATTTTGGTCGTAGGAATAAAGGTGTAAACTATTTTCTAAATGGGAAGATAATCCAGAAATCGGAGGTGCAAAGGGAATTGGGAGTGCTGGTGCAGGATTCCCAAAAAGTTAATCTGCAAGTCGAGTCGGTAGTAAAGGTAGCAAACGCAATGCCAGCATTTATTTCAAGAGGGCTTGTATACAAAAACAGGGATGTAATGCCAAGGCTCTATAAGACACTAGTCAGGCTGCGTTTGGAGTGTTGTGAGCAGTTTTGTGCGCCATATCTGAGGAAGGATGTGCTGGAGAGGGTCCAGAGGTTTACGAGAATGATCCCAGGTATGAGTGGGTTAACCTATGAGCACTGGGCCTGTACCCGCTGGAGTTTAGAATGAGGGGGGGACCTCTTTGAAACATACAGGATAGTGAAAGACTTGGATAGAGTGGATGTGGAGAGGATGGTTTCACTAATGGGAAAGTCTAGGTCTGGAGGTCATAACCTCAGAAGTAATGGACGTGCCTTTAGGACGGAGATGAAAAGGAATTATTTTTGTCAGAGGGTGGTGAATCTGTGGCATTCTTTGCCATAGAAGGCTGTGGAGACCATGTCAATGGATATTTTTAAAGCATAGATTCTTGATTAGAACGGGTGTCAGGGGTTATGGTTAGAAGGCAGGAGAATGGGGTTAGGGGAAGAGATAGATCATCCATGGTTGAATGGCAGAGTAGATGATGGGCCAAATGGCCTAATTCTGCTCTTATCACCAACGACTTTATGAGTCAAAGATAGTTAGCATGGCTTTGTTAAAGTGAGATCTTGCTGAATTAATTTGATTGAACAGGGAATATAAATGCAAGGATGTAATTCTGTGGGTTTATAAGGTGCTGGTCAGACCACATTTGGAAAATTATGGGCAGTTCTGGGGCCGATATCTAAGGATAGATGTGTGGAAGATGCAGAGGGACCAGAGGTGGTTTAGGATAATGTTCCTGGTTAACATACAAGATGCATTTGATGGCTCTGGGCCTGACCTTGCTGGAGTATAGGATGAGGGAGGATCTCATTGAAACCTACCAAATAATGAAAAGCCTAGAGTGGATGTGGAGAAGATGTTTCCAGTAGTGAGAGTGTCTAGGATCAGAGGGCACGGCCTTAGAATAAAAGGATTCATCTTTATATTGGAGATGAGGAGAATTTTCTTTAGCCACGGGGTGGTGAATCTGTGGAGGCCAAGTCATGGGGTCTTTATAAAGTGGAGTTTCATAGTTTTCCTGATTATTAAGGGTGCCAAAGGTTACGGGGAGAAGGCAGGAGAATGGAGTTGGAAGGGAAAAATAGATCACCCACATTGAATGGCATAGCAGACTCGATAGGCCGAATGACCCAATTCTCACCAGCTGAATTATGAACTTTTCACCATGACTGTATCAATAAGGGGAGTGATTGTATTGTATTCCCAAATTGTATTCAGGCTGTGGGCTAAACATAGACAATAGGTGAAGGAGTAGGCCATTTGGCCTGTCGAGCCAGCACCGCCATTCAATATGATCATGACTGATCATCCGAAATCAGTACCCCGTTCCGGCTTTTTCCTCATATCCCTTGATTCCCTTAGCCCAAAGAGCTAAATCTGACTCTCTCTTGAAACAGCAATGTGATAAATTGCACTTAAAACCGGATTGTTGCGAGAAGGCAGAGGTTAATGTTGCAGTTTATTTGTGATTGGAAACTTATAACCAGTGATGCACTGAAGGGACCGTTGCTGGGTGTTATACACGTGACCAATCATTATGTGAATGCAGGTGTTTAAAGATAGCAGAATCAGGGGAGAAGGCAGTAACGGGGTCAAAGGGCCGAATGGCCTACTCCTGCACCTATTGTCTATTGTTACCAACTTTGAATGTGACCACACCAACATCTCTACTTCCGAGGAGACGGGGGAAATTCGGAATGTCTCCAAATACTCTTTCAAACATCTACGTGTGCAGCATAGAGGGCAGATACAATCGTGGAGTTGAAGAGGCTTTTGGAGAAGCACATAGAAATGCAGGGAAAGGAGGGATATGGATCATGTCCCTCTAAATCCTTCCCATCCATGTACCTGCCCACATGTTGTTTAAATGCTGTTAGAAACAGCCTTTGGTTACACGTTACTTTCCTGGTCACTGGTGACAACTTTGAATGTAATGAGATGATTAGACCATCTCTTGTTGGAATTGATGTCACCTGCCATATGTCCAGCACAAATGTACCATGCCTGAATATTGCCCAGACTTTGATAGAATCAGATACTGACAATGTAATTACCCAAGGAATTAGAACACAAGAGTACAGTACAGAAACAGTCCCTATTTCCTTCGTTCCATAGATGCTGCCGCACCCGCTGAGTTTCTCCAGCACTTTTGTCTATCTTCGATTTTCCAGCATCTGCAGTTCCTTCTTGAACAGAAACAGGCCCTTCAGCCCAGCGTCTGTGCCAACCATGACACCAAATTAAACTAATCCCATATGTCTGCACATTATCCATGTCCCCCAATTTCCTGTCTGTTCATTTGTCTGCCTAATTGGATCTTAAACATCACTATTGTATCTGCTTCGACCACCACCAAGGCAGTGTGTTCCAGGCACCCATCGATGTCTGTGTTGTGACTGGAATTGAACACTTAAGCAGTCAAAAGATAAAAGTTGACCTTGCTGGATTGAGTGTCAATCACACCTCTATAGGATGGAGCCATAAGGTTGTCAGAGGTTATGGGGAGAAGGCAGGAGAATGGGATTAGGAGGGAGAGGTAGATCAGCCATGATTGAATGGCGGAGTAGACATGATGGGCCAAATGGCCTCATTCTGCTCCTATCACTTATGATCCCCGAAAGAAAAAGGAAATTAAAACCTTCACTGCCATTTCCCTATGTCCAGACCTCCAATAATCACCATTCTGTGCCATCTCCTTCCTCCACCATAGCTTTGTCAAAATATCTCTTTCCATTGATGATTAACATAAATGGCCTTTGGATAATGTTATGCCTGTTAACCAATGCTGTAAGCAAGAGTTTCATTGTTCTGTCGATGGTGCAGATGACAACTAAACACTCTTGACTCGACTTGTCTTCATTGTTTACTTTCCTCAAATAGCTGTTGGCTGAAAGGATACAGTCAGCTTGCTCATTACTTGTCACAATACGACTTTGAACATCTTCCAGGAGATCAAAGTCAGGGATCATCAGGTTTCTGTACACAGAAATGTGCTGGTATTGGTCTGGTTTAGCAAGTGGGTTGGAGGTTTCGTCAGTCCCAAATAGGACTAAAGCGGTCTCATCTTTATTCTCAGCAAAAACCTAGAGAAAACAAAAACACACAAAGATTGATCAGTTTACACAACATGGAAGATGAGCAATTTTACTTTTTCATGGACTATTTCAAACTTACACAGGATTCAGTCAAACAAATTGATTGAGAAATGATTGAAGTTCTTTGCTGGAATTACAAGACATTTGAATGTCTGATAGAAGCCCTCCAGTGATCGTGACTCACATTTACTATAAACCTCGTAAGGGTGAACGGCAGATGCTGGTAAAATCGAAGGTAGATACAGAGTGCTGGAGTAACTCAGCGGGTCAAGCAGCATCTCTGGTGAGAAGGAATGGGCGACGTTTCGGGTCGAGACCCTTCTTCACACTGAAAATTTGCGGCGACCATAATGATGCTGCGACTAGCTCCCAGAATGTGGAAACTCCTCAAGACCATGAAGGTGACTCCCTAGCAACCACCTGCGAACATGTGGCGACTGCATAGTCTCCTGCAGTCGCCTAAGTGGGACAGGCCCATAAGGGATGACCTTATACAGTCATTTAGTTTAGTTTTGTTTCGTTTATTGTCACGTATACCGAGGTACAGTGCAAAGCTTTTGTTGTGTGCTAACCAATCAGCAGAAAGCCAATACATGATAACAGTCGAGCCATCCACAGTGTACAGATACATGATAAAGGGAATAACGTTTAAGGGCCTGTCCTACAAGCATGCAACTCCATGCGATGAGCGCGACCTAACGTGGTCGCTTGAGCCGTCCGGCGTCGCGGGGCCGGTCCCACTTCGATCGCCGGAGCCGTGCGGAATTGTGCGGAGTTCGTCCCGACATCGCGCGGGGCTCCGAAAAACTATGTTCAAAAGTTCCGTGCGGCAACGGCTTGTCGGCTCGCAGTCGCCTCGACGCATTACACACCGCTTCGACGTCATGCCTCCGTGAACCTATTTGTAGGTGTTTCCGTGACCCTCTATGTGTGTGGCTCCGTGGCCCTCTGTGTGTGTGCCTCTGTGCCCCTCTCTGTCCTGGCGAACTTACCTTAAGACTTCGCTCCATGTTCGCCTCACTTTGCGCCGCGTTGCGCCACTCACCCGACCTCCGCGCGGCCCTCGCTGCCGGTTTGGTCGCGCTTGCCGCATGCAGGCGCATGCTGGTGGGAACGGCCCTGTACAGGGGATCACCCGACCTCCGCGCGGCCCCCGCTTCTAGTTTGATCGCGCTCATCGCATGGAGTTGAATGCTAGTAGGACAGGCCCTTTAGTGCAAGTCCAGTGAACTAAATTAAACTGAACTGATCTTGGTTGGTATGGAGGAGCAGGACCAAAGGCCCTGTTTCTATGCTTTATGACTCTTAGACTCGAAGTACTGTGAGAGATTGGTGGGGGCGCACATCACCTTTAACCTTTATTGAGTTTTACCAGCACTTTCTGTTTTTATATAAGATTTCCATCATCTGCAGTTTTTGTTTACTTGCTGTATAATTCTTTGGAACTACTTATGAACAACCAATATATTGAAGTAAGGTGGGCAGCTGTAACTACTGAAATGCAATTCATTTATTGCTATTACCTTTGCAGCTAGTTTCTTTCACCTAGTGTGTTTGTTCTGAATGACGACATTACATCTACAGTTCCATGTAGCTCAGTGAGTCACACCTCCGTGACATTTTGTGTCAACATTTCAATCTTTGCATCGTCTCTTTTGAAGGCTTAATTGGCGATACAGACCACAATACTAATCCATTCAGTGTTGTCAACACATTTATCGTGAGTATATCTAATAGAAACATAGAAACATAGAAAAATAGGTGCAGGAGTAGGCCATTCGGCCCTTCGAGCCTGCACCGCCATTCAATGTGATCATGGCTGATCATCTAACTCAGTATCCCTTACCTGCCCTCTCTCCATACCCCCTGATCCCTTCAGCCACAAGTGCCACATCTAACGCCCTCTTAAATATAGCCAATGAACTGGCCTCAACTACGTTCTGTGGCAGAGAATTCCAGAGACTCACCACTCTCTGTGTAAAGAATGTTTTCCTCATCTCGGTCCTAAAGGAATTCCCCCTTATCCTTAGACTGTGACCCCTTGTTCTGGACTCCCCCAACATCGAGAACAATCTTCCAGCATCTAGCTTGTCCAACCACTTAAGAACTTTGTAAGTTTCTATAAGATCCCCCCTCAATCTTCTAAATTCCAGCGAGTACAAGCCGAGTCTATCCAATCTTTCCTCATATGAAAGTCCTGACATCCCAGGAATCAGTCTGGTGAATCTTCTCTGAACCCCCTCTATGGCAAGGATGTCTTTCCTCAGATTTGGAGACCAAAACTGTACGCAATACTCCAGGTGTGGCCTCACCAAATCCCTGTACAACTGCAGTAGAACCTCCCTGCTCCTATACTCAAATCCTTTTGCTATGAATGCCAACGTACCATTCGCTTTCTTCACTGCCTGCTGCACCTGCATGCCTACTTTCAATGACTGGTGTACCATGACACCCAGGTCTCGCTGCATCTCCCCTTTTCCTAATCTGCCACCATTCAGATAATAGTCTACCCTCATGTTTTTGCCACAAAAGTGGATAACCTCACATTTATCCACATTATACTGCATCTGCCATGCATCTGCCCATTCACTCAGCCTATCCAAATCACCCTGCAGCCTCCAAGCATCCTCCTCACACCTAACTATACCCCCCAGCTTGGTGTCATCTGCAAATTTGGAGATGTTGCATTGAATTCCCTCGTCCAAATCATTAATATATATTGTAAATAGCTGGGGTCCCAGCACTGAGCCTTGCGGCACCCCACTAGTCACTGCCTGCCATTCTGAAATAGGACCCGTTTACTCCTACCCTTTGCCTCCTGTCTGCTAGCCAGTTCTCTATCCACATCAATACTGAACCCCCAATACCGTGTGCTTTAAGTTTGTATGCTAATCTCTTATGCGGGACCTTGTCGAAAGCCTTCTGAAAGTCTAGATATAACACATCCACTGGTTCTCCCTTATCCACTCTACTAGTCACATCCTCGAAAAATTCTATCAGATTTGTCAGACATGATTTACCTTTCATAAATCCATGCTGATGAATAAAGATAGTGCCCTCTGAATTTTGCAATAAATGAGAAAAGTGGAAATATTATGCACGAAACATTTATTTACTTGACGTTGCAGAAATAGTAGCACAACTTTCTTTGCTTGTTCAAATGGTGATTCTTCCCCTGGAGGCTCGAAGTTTGTTGTATATCCCACATCCCAGCATAGAACAGTGGCACTCTGAAAGAACAGCAAATAGTCTTTCAAAATAAAACGACTTATTATAACACAAAAACACATAACTCAAACATCAGGCTCATGGAGACCCAGTCATAGTGTGGAAACAGGCCTTCGGCCCAACTTACCCACACAGACCAACATGTCCCATCCACACTAGTCCCACCTCATATCCTTCAACTTGTCCTATCTACATACCTATCCAATTGTTTCTTAAATGTTACGATAGTCCCTGCCTCAACTACCTCCTCAGGCAGCTTGTTCCATACACCCACCACCCATCGTGTGAGAATGTTACCCGTCAGATTCCAATTAAATCTTTTCCCCTTCACCTTAAACCTGTCCTCTGATTCTCAATTCCTCTACTCTGGCCAAGAGACTCTGTGTGTCTACCCGATCTATTCCTCTTAAGATTTTATACACCTCTATGAGATAATTGCTTATCTTCATGCGCTGCAAGGAATGGAGTCCCAGCCTACACAACCTGTCCTTATAGCTTCGATCCTCAAGCCCTAGCACATCCTCGTAAATCTTCTCTGTACCCTTTCCAACTCCACAACATCTTTCCGATAACATGGTGATTTCGATAACTGAATACAATACTTTAAATGTGGCCTCACCAAAGTCTTATACAACTGCAACATGACCTCCCAACTTCTATACTCAATACATATGTTATGCTGATGCAAGTTAGATTTTCATTGGTCGGTTTTTAGACATATGACGATAAAACACACTTGTCTCTTGACCTTGGGTTACACAAAAAGCTGGAGAAACTCAGCGGGTGCAGCAGCATCTAAGGAGCGAGGGAGATAGGCGACGTTTCGGGTCGAGACCCTTCTTCAGACTGGTCAGGGATCAGGGAAACGAGAGATATAAACAGTGATGTGGAGAGATAAAGAACAATGAATGAAAGATATGCAAAAAAGTATTGATGATAAGGGAAACAGGCCATTGTAAGCTGTTTGTGGTGTGAAAATGAGAAGCTAGTGCGACTGGGGTGGGGGGGAGAGATGGAGAAGGAATGTCAGGGCCCGAGGGCTGCGGGAGAGGTGGGGAGGGGAGGGGGCAGTCTGGGTTAACAGAATTGAGAAAATTCAATGTTTAAGCCCAGAGGATGCAGACTCCCCAAGCGGAATATGAGGTGCTGTTCCTCCAACTTGCGGTGTTGCTCACTCTGGCCGTGGAGGAGGCCCAGGACCGAGAGGTCGGATACGGAATGGGAGGGGGAGTTGAAGTGCTGAGCCACCGGGAGGTCGGGTTGGTTATTGCGGACCGAGCGGAGGTGTTCGGCGAAACGATCGCCCAGCCTCCGCTTGGTCTCACCTTGCTTGCTACAGATTTGACTTGCATATTAATCTTTTGGGAATCCTGAAGCAGCACTCCACTGAAGCAGTCCCTTTGCCCCTCTGATTTCTAAATCTTCTCACCATTTAGAAAATAGTTTATGCCTTTATTCCTACTACCAAAGTGCATGACCGCATAGTTGACCCACTCTCCCATCCTCTCCAAATCCTTCTGCAGACTCCCTGCTTTCCCCACACCACCTGCCCTTCCAGTTGGAAGACAAGATCGCCCCTTCTCAGCAAAGAGAGCTGGTAGGTCACCAGAGAGGCAATGTTCTCACAGACGTTGGTGTGTATGGGCAATGAGCTTTCAGAGAGGGTGTAGAGGAGTGTACAACAGCAACTTTAAAAGACCAACATAGTATATGGATGGTGTTTAAGAAGGAACTGCGGATGCTGGAAAATCGAAGGTAGACAAAAGTGCTGGAGAAACTCAGCGGGTGCAGCAGCATCTATGGTGCTGCTGCACCCGCTGAGTTTCTCCAGCACTTTTGTCTACCTAGTATATGGATAGGAAGGGTTTGGGGCTGAATCAGGAGGGTGCCTTGGCCAGACTGGCCTCAATGGGCCGAAGAACCTATTTCCCAGCCCTGCTCAACCCAGTTAACTCGACCCCTCCCCCCCCCAACCCCACTAACCGTCTCACCACTCAGCTCACCCACCCCCACACACACACACACAACTCACCCCCACACACACAACCCACCCACCCCACCCCCACACACAACCCACCCCCACACACTCACAGCCCCCCCCACACACTCACAGCCCCCCCCACACACACACAACCCACCCACACCCCACCCCCACAACCCACCTGCACACAGACAACCCACCCCCACACACCCACAGCCCACCCCCACAACCCACCCACAACCCACACCCCCACAACCCACACACAAACAAAACACAACCCACACACACACACAAACAAAACACAACCCACACAACAAAACACAACCCACACACACAACCTGCACAAATACACGCCCACAACCCGCAGGCACACCACCCGCGCGCACACCACCTGCACACACACACAACCCGCACACACACAAACAACCCACACAACCTACACACACAACCCCCCCCCACACACACAACCCACACACAACCCACACACACAACACACACACAACCCACACACACAACCCACACACACAACCCACACACACACAACCAACGCATATACAACAAACACACATACACAACAAACAACCACAACGCACACACAACGCACACACAACCACAACACAACCACAACACACATACACAACACATACACAACCACAACACATACACAACACATACACAACCACAACACACATACACAACACACATACACAACCACAACACATACACAACACACATACACAACACATACACAAGCACAACACATACACAACACATACACAACCACAACACATACACAACACATACACAACACACATACACAACACATACACAACACACATACACAACACACATACACAACACACATACACAACACACATACACAACACATACACAACACACATACACAACACATACACAACCACAACACACATACACAACACACATACACAACACATACACAACCACAACACACATACACAACACACATACACAACACACACATACACAACACACACACACACACACATACACAACCACAACACACATACACAACACACATACACAACACACCCCCACCTTCGCCGCTCGCGCCATGTTCCGCTCCGGGCCGCGCGCTTCCGGCCGCCTCCCGGAAGTGACGCAGCGGCCGGTGGTCGGGGTGCGGGTGAGTGAGTGAGGGAGAGATGGCGGAGCGGGCGGGCGGGCGGGTGAGGGGAGCGGGTCAGTGAGGGAGAGATGGCGGAGCGGGCGGGCGGGCGGGTGGGTGAGGGGAGCGGGTCAGTGAGGGAGAGATGGCGGAGCGGGCGGGCGGGTGAGGGGAGCGGGTCAGTGAGGGGGTGTGTGGGAGTAACGTGGGTCTGGCGGCGGCGGCAGGGGCGGTGGGCGAGAGCCGGGTGTGTGTGTGGGGGGGGGAGGAGGGGGATCAGACACGGTCTTTCCCCGGGCCCCTTGTCTTTCCTGTGCATGTTTGTTGAACACAGCACTGCTGCCCTTTACCTCCACCCCGTTGCAAGGACTGATCTTGCAACCAAACACACGATGCTGGAGCAGCTCAGCGGCCCAGGCAACATCACCTCTGGGGAAGGAACCGCTGGTCTGGGAACCGGCTCTTGTTCACCTCTTTATCCATCCATCCATCTTACTGCTGTCTCATGTCTCCACCAAACATTTATCGCTCCTTATTGAAACGTATAAGATTGTTATGGGTTACACAAAAAGCTGGAGAAACTCAGCGGGTGCAGCAGCATCTAAGGAGCGAAGGAGATAGGCGACGTTTCGGGTCGAGACCCTTCTTCAGACTGGTCAGGGATCAGGGAAACGAGAGATATAGACGGTGATGTGGAGAGATAAAGAACAATGAATGAAAGATGCAAAAAAGTATCGATGATAAAGGAAACAGACCGTTGTAAGCTGTTTGTAGTGTGAAAATGAGAAGCTAGTGCGACTGGGGTGGGGTGGGATAGGATAGGGTGGGGTAGGGGGGAAATGGAGAAGGAATGTCAGGGCCTGAGGGAGAGGTGGGGAGGGGAGGGGGCAGTCTGGGTTAACAGAATTGAGAAAATTCAATGTTTAAGCCCAGAGGGTGCAGACTCCCCAAGCGGAATATGAGGTGCTGTTCCTCCAACTTGCGGTGTTGGGTTGTTAAGGGTTTGGACACGCTAGAGACGTGAAACGTTCCCGACGTTGGGAGAGTCCAGAACCAGGGTCCACAGTTTAATAATAAGGGGTTTAAGGATAAGGGGGAATTCCTTTAGGACCGAGATGAGGCAAACATTTTTTACACACAGAGTGGTGGGTCCCTGGAATTCTCTGCCACAGAAGGTAGTCGAGGCCAGTTCATTGGCTATATTTAAGAGGGAGTTAGATGTGGCACTTGTGGCTAAAGAGATCAGGGGGTATGGAGAGAAGGCAGGTACGGGATACTGAGTTGAATGATCAGCCATGATCATATTGAATGGCGGTGCAGGCTTGAAGGGCCGAATGGCCTACTCCTGCACCTATTTTCTATGTTTCTAAGCCATTTAGAACGGAGACGAGGAAACACTTTTTCACACAGAGAGTTGCGAATCTGTGTAATTCTCTGCCTCAGAGGGCGGTGGAGGCCGGTTATCTGGATAATTTCAAGAGAGAGCTAGATAGGGCTCTTAAAGATAGCAGAGTCCGGGGATATGGGGAGAAGGCAGGAACGGGGTACAGGATTGTGGATGGTCAGCCATGACCACATCGAACGGCAGTGCTGGCTCGAAGGGCTGTATGGCCTACTCCTGCACATATTGTCTATTGTCTATAATCTTATATGTTTGAATAAGATCCCCTCTCATCCTAAATTCCAGAGTATACAAGCCCTTATCAAATCTGGTTTATTACACAACACTAAATCCAGAATTGCCTTCCCCCTGGTAGGCTGCTCTAAGAATCCATCTCAGAGGCACTCTACAAACTCCCTTTCTTGGGGTCCAGTACCAAGCTGATTTTCCCAGTCTGCCTGCATGTTGAAATCTCCCATAACCACTGCATCATTACCTTTATCATATTATTTTAACCCCTGTCATTGAGTTGTACAGCATAAAAAGAGTTGAGTTGTCATTGAGTTGTACAGCATAAACCTTTGGCCCACTCTATCCACGTTGACTATCAAGCACCGATCTATATTAATACCATTTACCAACACTTACTCTGTAGCTTCCAATGCCTCTTCAGATCTCCTCTAAACCTCTTCTTCCTTGTGTTAACCTGTGCCCTCTGGATTTGGACATTTTCATGGGGAGAGCTTATCACTATCCACCCTAACTAACTCTCATTATTTTGTATAACTCCATCAGCCTCAGTTGCATCTACTCAAGGTGCCGAACATGATGCCAAGTAAACTGAATCTGCTCTGCATGCATATGATCTGTATCTCTCCAAGCCTAGCAACATGACGTGTCTGTCTAAAAGCTTCTTCACAGCACTATCACATTTACCTCCACCACCAGCACCTCTGGCAGCAGCTTCAGGCATTCTCCATCCTTGGTTATTAAACAAAAACTTACCCCATGCATCTCTTTTAACTTTTGCCCATCTCAATTTAAAGCTATACCCTCTCATCTTTGATATTTCCACCCTGGGGAAAAAGGTTCTGACTGTCTACCCTATCTTATATATATTTCTATCAGGCCTCCTCGATCTTCAGCATTCCAGATAAAATAATCAAAGTTTGTTCAACGTGAAAGATAATACTCAAGGAATTTTACCCCAGTAAGATAATCCAGGAAGCATTCTGGTAAACCTCCCCTTACCCTCTTCAAAACCTCCACATGGTTCTGGCAACCAGAACTGCACACAATATTCCAAATGTGGCTTAAACACAGTCTTGTGTAGGAAGAAACTGCAGATGCTGATTTAAACCGAAGGTAGACACAAAATACAGAGGGACATTGGGCTCCAGGTCCATTGCTCCCTGAAAGTGACAACAGAAGTAGATGTATTGAATGCTCGTCTTCATTGGTTGGGGCAATATAAGAATCAGCAGGTCATGATGCAGCTCAACAAGACCCGAAACGTCACCTATTCCTTCTCTCCAGAGATGCTGCCTGTCCCACTGAGTTACTCCAGCACTTTGTTGCTACCTTTGGTTTGAATTAAGTCTTGTTGAGCTGCAAATCTAAACAACGTCTAATTTGAGCTGCATCATGCCTGCCTGACTTTTATATTCAACTAGACCAAGTGGGACCCGTTGGGTCCCATCCCTTCAACGTTTGGGGGGGGGGGGTAAATGACCTGCGGCGTCACACACACACACACACACACACACACTAACCCCCCCCCCCCCCGATATTATATTCATATTATTAATTTGCTCCTTTTCCCCATCCCCTGCCCTATCCACCCACGCATAGCCCCCAATTGGGCAGGCGCGGCTAGAGAAAGGGGGGGTAGAGATGGAGAGGGTGAAGGGGGTAGAGAGGTAGTGGTGGTAGAGAGTGAGGGGGAATTCTCAATGACTTGTCGACTTTAGTAGTCACATTTAAAACGTTTTATTAAGGCACAATGATCACACAGCATCAGAGCAAAGCATTGAAATATCCACAGATCTTAACTAAAAACTGAACATAACTAACAAAACAAAGAAACTAAGGAGTTAAAACTAAAAGACTAAAGACTGAACATGACCAGCAGACAAAAGACACGGGACATTCACCCATTCCTTCTCTCCAGAGATGCTGCCTACCCCGCTGAGTTACCACTTTCACACAGAACACACGGCTGGAAAAACAAGCTTCCTTATCTATATAAAAGAAGGGATCATTGTACGTGTAGGAAGAAACTGCAGATGCTGGTTTACACCGAAAGACACAAAATGCTGGTGTAACTCAGCAGGACATGCAGCATCTCTGCAGAGAAGGAATGGGTGACATTTCAGGTCGAAGCCCTCTTTAGACTGAGTCGAGGCAAGTTTTTTTATTAAGAGGGTGGTGGGGGCCTGGCATGCACGGCCATGCAATGGTGGAGGCAGATACCGTAGTGACATTCAAGATACTTTTGGATAGGTTCTTTCATATGCAGGGAATGGAGGGGTATGGATTATGTGCAGGCAGATAATAGTTGGTCTTTGCATCATGTTTAACAGAGACATTATGGGCTGAAAGGCCTGTTGTGCTGTACCTTGGCCTCCATATTGTTTGGGACAAAGACCAATCATTTATTTATTTGCCTCTGTACTCCACAATTTGAGATTTGTAATAGAAAAAAATCACATGTGGTTAAAGTGTACATTGTCAGATTTTATTAAAGGATATTTTTATACATTTTGGTTTCACCATGTAGAAATTACAGCTGTGTTTATACATAGTCCTGCCCATTTCAGGTCACCATAATGTTTGGGACACATGGCTTTGCAGGTGTTTGTAATTGCTCAGGTGTGTTTAATTGCCTCCGTAATGCAGGTATAAGAGAGCTCTCAGCACCTAGTCTTTCCTCCAGTCTTTCCATCACCTTTGGAAACTTTTATTGGTGTTTATCAACATGAGGACCAAAGTTGTGTCAATGAAAGTCAAAGAAGCCATTAAGAGATTGAGAAACGAGAATAAAACTGTTAGAGACATCAGCCAAACCTTAGGCTTACCAAAATCAACTGGTTGGAACATCATTAAGAAGAAAGAGAGCACTGGTGAGCTTACTAATCACAAAGGCACTGCCAGGCCAAGAAGACCGCCACGGCTGATGACAGAAGAATTCTCTCTATAATAAAGAAAAATCCCCAAACACTTGTCCGACAGATCAGAAACAGTCTTCAGGAGTCAGATGTGGATTTGTCAATGACCACTGTCGCAGAAGACTTCATAAACAGAAATACAGAGGCTACACTGCAAGATGCAAACCACTGGTTAGCTGCAAAAAACAGGATAGCCAGGTTACAGTTTGCCAAGAACTACTGAAAAGAGCAACCTCGGTTTTGGAACAATGTCTTGTGGACAGATGAGACGAAGATTAACTTATACCAGAGTGATGGCAAGAGCAAAGTATGGAGGAGAGAAGGAACTGCCCAAGATCCAAAGCATGCCACCTCATCCGTGAAACAGTGCTGGGGGTGTTATGGCCTGGGCATGTATGGCTGCTGAAGGTACTGGTTCACTTATCTTCATTGATGATACAACTGCTGATGGTAGTAGCATAACGAATTCTGTAGTGTATAGACACATCCTATCTGCTCAAGTTTCAAACAAATGCCTCAAAACGCTTTGGCCGGCGGTTCATTCTACAGCAAGACAATGATCCCAAACGGCGGTTCATTCTACAGCAAGACAATGATCCCATCCTCCCCCCATCAGTCTGAAGAAGGTTTTCGGCCCGAAATGTTGCCTATCTCCTTCACACCATAGATGCTGTTGCACCCGCTGAGTTTCTCCAGCATTTTGTGTATCAATGATCCCAAACATACTGCTAAAGCAACAAAGGAGTTTTTCAAAGCTAAAAAATGGTCAACTCTTGAGTGGCCAAATCAATCACCCAATCTGAACCCAATTGAGCATGTATTTTATATGCTGAAGAGAAAACTGAAGGGGACTAGCGCCCAAAACAAGCATAAGGTAAACATATGAACATTGACCTCCAATTTTAGGTAGCCCCTGCTATCCCTTTTCCCCTCCCCTTCCCAGCTCTCCCACAGCCCACTGTCACCACCTCTTCCTTTCTTCTTCCCGCCTCTCCCACCCCCACATCAGTCTGAAGAAGGGCCTTGACCAGAAACCTATTTCCTTTGCTCCATAGATGCTGCCTCACCCGCTGAGTTTCTCCCGCATTTTTGTCTACATTCAATTTTCCAGCATTTGCAGTTCCTTCTTCAGCATAAGCTAAAGATGACTGCAATACAAGCTTGGCAGAGCATCACCAGAGCAGACACCCAGCAACTGATGGCGTCCATGATTCGCAGACATCAAGCAGTCATTGCATTGCCTGATCACTGAGGGCGATGAGTCAGCATGCAGCGAAGAGATACAGAGGTTAATAGGCTAAAGAGGGGTCTCGACCTGAAACTTTGCCTATTTCCTTCGCTCCATGGATGCTGCCTCACCCGCTGAGTTTCTCCAGCATTTTTGTCTACCTGAGGTTAATAGGCTGATGCACTCAATACAAAGAAAACCAAACTCATAATTGACAATAAACAATAGGTGCAGGAGGAGGCCATTCGGCCCTTCGAGCCAGCACCGCCATTCAATGTGATAATGGCTGATCATTCCCAATCAATACCCCGGTCCTGCTTTCTCCCAATATTCCCTGACTCCGCTATCTTTAAGAGCCCTATCTAGCTCTCTCTTGAAACGATCCAGAGAACCTGCCTCCACCTCTGAGGCAGAGAATTACACAGACTCACAACTCTCTGTGTGAAAAAGTATTTCCTCATCTCCGTTCTAAATGGCTTCCCCCTTATTCTTAAATTGTGGCCCCTGGTTCTGGACTCCCTCAACATCGGGAACATGTTTCCTGCCTCTAGCGTGTCCAAACCCTTAATAATCTTGTATGTTTCAATAAGACCCCCTTGACTTCAGGAAGAAGCAGGGTGACCATCCCCCACTGCCCATACACTGTGAAATATTGCACATTCTGACTTGACGACGTGTTTCTTGCCGTTTTTGTTGTTTCCATTGTCGTTATTATTTATCTGGAGCTCTGCTCGGGCAGTGCACCTGAAATTTTGTTGTATGTATTTACAATGACAATAAAGTGTAGTATTATTATTATTAGGATATGCAATAAAATCACATTGATCAATGATCATATTGAATGGCGGTGCTGGCTCGAGGCGCCGAATGTCCTATTCCTGCACATATTGTCTATTGTCTAAAATACTAAACATGACTATTTTCATTTACATGACATTGCTGTGTCCCAAACATTTTGGTGCCTGAAATGGGGGGGGGGGGACTATGTATAAACACTGCTGTAATTTCTACATGGTGAAACCAAAATATAGAAAAATGGCCTTTATTAAAATCTGACAATGTGCACTTTTACCATGTGATTTTTTTTCTATTGCAAATCTCAAATTGTGGAGGACAGAGGCAAGTAAATAAATGATGGGCCTTTGTCCCAAACATTATGTCAACATTTTGTCAACAAAATAGAGAGGGTACAGAGGAGATTTACTAGAATGTTGCCTGGGTTTCAACAGCTAAGTTACAGAGATAGGTTGAATAAGTTAGGTCTTTATTATCTGGAGCGCAGAAGGTTAAGGGGTGGACTTGATAGAGGTCTTTAAAATGATGAGAGGGATAGACAGAGTTGATGTGGACAAGCTTTTCCCTATGAGAATAGGGAAGATTCAAACGAGAGGACATGACTTTAGAATTAAGGGACAGAGGTTTAGGGGTAACATGAGGGGGAACTTCTTTACTCAGAGAGTGGTAGCGGTGTGGAATGAGCTTCCAGTGGAAGTGGTGGCGGCAGGTTCGTTGGTATCATTTAAAAATAAATTGGATAGGCATATGGATGAGAAGAGTATGGAGGGTTATGGTATGAGTGCAGGCAGGTGGGACTAAGGGAAACAAGTTGTTCGGCATGGACTTGAAGGGCCGAGATGGCCTGTTTCCGTGCTGTAATTGTTATATGGTTATGGAGGGCACTGTATGTTCTAATATGTTTATAAAAGATTTAGGAATTCTCTTTAATCCTATTTGCCATGTCCATATGAGGTTCCCTTTTTGCCTTCATACTGATTTATTAAGATCTTTCTTTTATAAACCTTAAAGAACCTTTTTCTATACTGCTGAAACATCAATTTCCTTTGTTAACCAAAAACTGACCATCTTTGTTTTACACTTACAGGTTCATGTAGACTCTTTTAAATGCCTGCCACTTATTAGTTGTTGTTTTCCCACCAATCTATTTTTGCCACGTCCTGTCTTGCATTGTTGAAGTCAGCCGTCCCCCAGTTAATTACCTTAACTCTTGCTCCAACCTTTTCAATGAGCACCTTATAACTTTGTGAATTGTGCTCAATGTTTGCAAAGAGCTCTTCCACAGACACGTCCACACTTGCCAATCCTTCTTCCCTGAAATAAGGTGAAGTGTTGGGGCTGCATCTTTCCCAGCCTGGTGTGGAAGGGGAAGCGCAGTCCCTTCGTTTTCCAACTCATCCGCAGCTCACCAGTGCTTGCCGTCATCGCATTCACTCCCCAGTCATCACTGCCGGCTGAGCAAGGATGGCAGCTGATTCTGTTTAATTTAGTACATTTTTTTGAAGTTGATCTTGCAATTTAAATTTTATACATGACTCAACTTTCATAAAAGTTCCCAGTGCCAAAAAGGGGGAATTTCAGTTTGTCATTTGTTTTTCTTGTTTTTAATCCAGAATTGAATATTTTGTGTGTTTAAATGTTTTAATAACAGGCGTTTTGTGTCCATGGCACACGCAGAATTGTCAGAAGCAAAAGCATTTCCAGTGTAACTTGAATGTTCGACAAATACACACCAAATGCCTCAAAACAACATTGGCATGGAGCAGGCAACTCAGGTAACACATCAAGGCTCCCCACACAAACCCGCTCAGGTCGCTGGCATGTTTGAGAAGGATGGAGAATTTACCATGGAGCGGAAAAAAAAGAGGAAAAGGGAGCCAAGGCCAGAGTCGATTATAATCTACCGCACAGGCAGCGAGAAGGTTGAGGAAGACAAACAAGATCCGGATAGCGCAGCGAGGAACACTGAAGAAAGGACAAACTTCCTGTGTCCTCCAGCAGTAGAAGGTACCAGAGCAATGTCATAACCACACGGTGGCCCCACAGCTCCCAACTTCAAGCTTCTCTTATTACTTTGCTGTCATTTACTGTTCACCTTAAATTAAGCCCCCAAGTTACAACTGGGATCCATTCCTGTGATCTGTTCACAACCTGAACTGTTTGTAAGGCAGAAATGAACAAATACTGTGTGTGGGGTGATCACGGTGAAAGCTGTGGCAGGGGAGTGAGCATGTGTGGGAATCAAATCAAATCAAATACGTTTATTTATCATTGCACATCAACTGTACAACGAAATTTAATGTGCATCCCCTTCAATGGTAAACAATAAAAGACACAGGATAAAAAGATTAAAAAGAACAAAACACAATAACACAAACAACCATTTACTCTCACATTTACATTTACTACAAGATCAATGCATAAAATAAGTAATAGATAATAAAAAATGCACATTATATTGCACATTCTAGCAGACAAATTTTTATTTGCACCCTGAATTGTGTAGTGTTGCCCGTAGTGTTATCTGTTTGAGTTAAGTTCTCTAATGGCACGTGGGTAGAAACTGTTAGTTAGTCTGCAAGTGCGGGCCTTCAAAGACCCGTATCGCCTCCCAGAGGGCAGCAGAGTGAAAAGGTGGTTGGCAGGGTGGGATGAGTCCTGTGTGATGTTTGTCGCCTGGCGTAAACATCGGGCCTTGTAAATGTCTTCCAGGGAGGGTAGTTGAGTGTTTATGATGCTCTGTGCTGTTTTAATAACCCTCTGTAGTGCCTTCCTTCCAGCCACAGTGCAGCTAGCAAACCACACCAGGATGCCATAGGAGAGGATGCTTTCCACGGCGCACCGGTAGAAGGACAGCAGCAGCTGCTGTGAGACGTTTGCTCTCCGCAGAGTCCTCAGGAAATATAGCCGCTGCTGTGACTTCTTTACGAGAGTGATGGTGTTCACTGTCCATGTAAGGTCCTGGGAGATGTATGTGCCCAGAAACTTAAAGTCAGTGACTCTCTCCACCATGTCTCCTTTGATGTAAAGAGGAGCAGGTTCTTCTCTCCTCCTCCTGAAGTCAATAACCAGTTCTTTTGTTTTGGTTGAGTTGAGTGCCAGGTTATTGTTAGTGCACCAGACAGTCAGTTTTTGGACTTCATCTCTGTAGGCAGACTCGTCGTTGTTATTTATCAGCCCCACCACAGTCGTGTCATCTGCAAACTTAATGATCCGGTTTGTGATGTGTGTCGGTGTGCAGTCATGAGTGTATATTGTGTAGAGAATAGGACTCAGCACACAGCCTTGTGGAAGACGGGCCACCAGCCGGCCTCACTGACTGAGTGAGCGAGTGACTGAGCAAGCGAGTGACTGAGCAAGTGAGCGAGCGAGTGAGTCTGCTCAGTTCTGATTCTGGATGTCTCATCCAGCCCTTGATTGTTCAACCCTGGAATGGGGTTTGAGAGAAGGTACACGGATGTGGTAGATAAAGCACCCTGACTAGATATATCTGAGAACACTAAAGGAAGATAGAAAAGAAATAGGAGAGCACAGTAGCTGGTAGAGCTGCTGCCTCACAGCACCGGAGACCTGAGTTTGATTCTGACCGGGTGCTGTCTATGCAGGTTAGACATTTTCCCTGTGGTTCCCCTGGGTGTCCAGTATTCTCCCACATCCCAGTGACATGCGGGTTAGCAACTTAACTGGCCTCTGTAAATTGCTCCTAGTGCGTCGGGAGTGGGATAGTATAAACAAGTGATTGGTCGAAGGGCCTGTTTCTGTGCTGAAACTAAACTCAATGAAATTGCAGGTGCCTGGGCTGTGATATATGAATGATCATTAGAATAGGTGAGGTGCTGGAAGACTGGAAGATGGCTAATGTTCTGCCTCTTATATAAGATGGGGTGCAAAGAAAATCCTGGGAACAATAGTCAAAGTCAAAAAAGTCAAAAGAGTTTATTGTCATGTGTCCCTGACAGGACAATGAAAATCTTTCTTTGCAGAGCACAACAGAACATAGAAAGCATTGACTACAATTCTACACATAAATACACCCATGACTTAATAAATTAATAAAGTGCAAATAACAGATGGAGGGATATTAATGTTCAGAGTTCCGAGCCAGGTTTAATAGCCTGATGGCTGTGGGGAAGTAGCTATTCCTAAACCGGGTTGTTGCAGTCTTCAGGCTCCTGTACCTTCTACCCGAAGGTAGCAGGGAGATGAGTGTGTGGCTAGGGTGGTGTGGGTCCTTGATGATGCTGCCAGCCTTTTTGAGGCAGCGACTGTGATAAATCCCCTCGATGGAAGGAAGGTCAGCGCCGATGATGGACTGGGCAGTGTTTACTACTTTTTGGAGTCTTTCCCTCTCCAGGGCGCTCAAGTTGCCGAACCAAAAGAGTTGTCAGCCTAACATTGGTAGCAGACAAGTTACTGGAGAGGATTCTGAACCATAAGATATTGCTGCATTTGGATAGATAGAGCTGATTCGGGATACATGGTTTTGTATGTGGGAAATCATATCTTACGAATCTGATTCCGTTTGTTGAAGAAGTAGCCAAAAAGGTTAATGAGGGCAAAGCCGTAGACGATGCCTGGATGGACTTGAGCAGGGCATTTGATAAGGTTACACATGGTAGGCTGATCTTGGAAGGTTAGATCGCATGGGATCCAAGAAGACACAACCGCCAGATAGAGAATGGGCTTAATGGAAGGAAGCAGAGGGTGATGGTGGAAGGTTGCTTCTCGGTCTGGAGGCCTGTGACTAATGGTGTGCCTCAGTGATCAGTGCTGGGCCCGTTACTGTTTGTCATCTACATCAATGATTTGGATGAGAACATACAGGGCAAGATTAGCAAGCTTGCTGATGATACAAAAGTGAATGGTTTTGCAGATAGTGAAGATGGTTGTGAAAGATTGCAGCAGGATCTGGATCGATGGGCCAGGTGGGCGGAGGAATGGTTGATGGAATTTAATACAGAGAAGTGTGAGATGTTGCCTTTTGGGACGTCGAACAAGGGCAGGACCTACACAGTGAATGGTCGGCCTCTGGGTAGTGTTGTAGAGCAGAGGGATCTAGGAGTACAGGTGCATGGTCCCTTGAAGGTCGAGTCGCAGGTAGATAAGGTGGTCAACAAGGCTTTTGGCACTTTGGCCTTCATCAGTCAAAGTATTGAGTCTAGAAGTTGGGAGGTCGCGTTGCAGTTGTATAAGACGTTGCTGAGACCACATTTAGAATATTGTGTTCAGTTCAGTGCACTGTGTTAAAGGAAAGATATTGTCAAGCTTGAAAGGGTTCAGAGAAGATTTACGAGGATGTTGCCGGGACTAGAGGGTGTGAGCTACAGGGAGAGGTTGAGTAGGCTGGGTCTCTATTCCATGGAGCGCAGGAGGATGAGGGGTGATCTTATAGAGGTATAAAAACATGAGAAGAATAGATCGGGTAGATGCACAGAGTCTCTTGCCCAGAGTAGGGGAATCGAGGACCAGAGAACATAGGTTCAAGGCGAAGGGGAAAAGATTTAATAGGAATCTGAGGGGGTAACCTTTTCACACAAAGAGCGGTGTGTGTGTATGGAACGAGCTGCCGGAGGGGGTGGTTGAGGCTGGGACTATCCCATCGTTTCAAAAACAGTTGGACAGGTACATGGATAGGACAGGTTGGAGGCATATGGACCAAGCGCAGGCAAGTGGGACTAGCGTAGTTGGGACATTGGTGTCCGGTGTGGGCAAGTTGGACCGAAGGGCCTGTTTCCACACTGTATCACTATGACTAGTGTAGCTGGGACATTGTTGGCCGGTGTGGGCAAGATGGGCCAAAGGGCCTGTTTCCATACTGTATCACTATGACTAGTGTAGCTGGGACATTGTTGGCCGGTGTGGGCAAGATGGGCCAAAGGGCCTGTTTCCATACTGTATCACTATGACTAGTGTAGCTGGGACATTGTTGGCCGGTGTGGGCAAGATGGGCCAAAGGGCCTGTTTCCATACTGTATCACACTATGTTTCTATGACTGGAGAAGGCATGGTTAGTAAGGTTGCGGAGACATTGAAGTGGGTGGTATCATGGATGGTTCACCATATTATCAAAGCAGACAAGTGACATTTCTTCAAACCCATAAATAACTGATCATTTGTTTTCCTAGTTATCTTCCAAATAGCTTCCTACTTTGCTGCTAATTGCTGTTTATCGACTAATTACAGATTATTATTTAAATGGAGAGAGGCAGAAAATTAGTGAAGTTCAGAGGAATCGATATGTTCTAGAGTATGGATCAAGACCACAGTTTAAGAATAAGGGGTAAGCCATTTAGAACGGAGATGAGGAAACACTTTTTTTGCTCAGAGGGCGGTGGAGGCAGGTTCTCTGGATACTTTCAAGAGAGAGCTAGATAGGGCTCTTAAAAATAGCGGAGTCAGGGGATATGGGGAGAAGGCAGGAACGGGGTACTGATTGGGGATGATCAGCCATGATCACATTGAATGACGGTGCTGGCTCGAAGGGCCGAATGGCCTACTCCTGCGCATATTGTCTATAAGACAGGAACTGGGGATGGAGAAGCGGGGAATTGTGTACAGTTCTAGTCACGCAGCTAAAGGAAGGATGTGATGAAGCTGGAAAGTTGCAGGATAGTTCCATGGAGATGTTACCAGGACTGGGGGGCTTGAGCTATAAGAACACACTGGATAGGCTGAGACCCTTTTCCTTGGAGCATTGGTTGAAGGATTTGTTGATGTAGTCATTGTATTCATTCTCCCAGGGCAGAAGAGTCTAAAACTAAATGGCATAAATCTATGGTGAGGAGAACAATTTACCAGGGACCTGAAGGGCTGTTTTCCCACACACAGTGTGGTGAGTGCCTGGAACGCGCTGCCAGGGGTGGTGGAGGCAGATACGATAGTGGCGTTTAAAATGCTTGTCGATACCATGGATATGCAGGTGGACAAAAATGCTGGAGAAACTCAGCGGGTGTGGCAGCATCGATGGAGCTCCACAGATGCTGCCGCACCCGTTGAGTTTCTCCAGCATTTCTGTCTACCTTCGATTTTCCAGCATCTGCAGTTCCTTCTTGAACATGGATATGCAGGGTATTGATGGATATGGATCACGTGCAGGAAGAGAAGATGAGTTTCTGGGCAAGTGGGCCGATGAGTCTGTTCCTGTGCGGTACATTTCTATGTCCTAGATATAAGGAACAAGCTGCCAGAGATGAGTACAATAACAATGTTTAAAATGCACTTTGGCAGATCTACGTTTGAGGAAATCTAGGTGAAGTGAGGCAAATGTGACGATCTCAGGCGCCACCTTGTAGAGTATAGTCTTCTTCTTGCTAGTGAAACGTAAAGCAAAGGAATAGTTAGATCTCAAGCCGGGTGTTGAGCAACCAGACCCTGAGCTCCATTTGCTGGGTGGCGGAGCGGGCACCCAGAGATGACATGGTTGGCTGTCTGTTGTTCAGTTGGTGTGGTGTGTAGTTTCCACGCTGTATAACTCAGTGACTCGGTGACTACATTTGGATTATTGCTTCTCGTTTACCATTTAGAATAGATTTGAACCTATATGTCACTTTGTCACTTTGTCACTTAAAGAAAACATCGGCATGTTAACACGTTACCAGGTTAATTCCCGAGATGGCGGGACTGTCATATGCTGAGAGAATGGGGCGGCTGGGCTTGTACACTTGGGAGTTTAGAAGGATGAGAGGGAATCTCATTGAAACATATAAGATTGTTAAGGGCTTGGACACTCTAGAGGCCGGAACCATGTTCCCGATGTTGGGGGAGTCCAGAACCTGGGGCCACAGTTTAAGAATAAGGAGTAAGCCATTTAGAACGGAGACAAGGAAACACTTTTTCTCGCAGAGAGTGGTGAGTCTGTGGAATTCTCTGCATCAAAGGGCGGTGGAGGCAGGTTCTCTGGATGCTTTCAAAAGAGAGCTGGATAGGGCTCTTAAAAAAATAGCAGAGTCAGGGGATATGGAGAGAAGGCAGGAATGGGGTACTGATTGGGGATGATCAGCCATGATCACATTGAATGGCAGTGCTGGCTCAAAGGGCTGAATGGCCTCCTCCTGCACCTATTGTCTATTGTCTAACACCATCTCAGGTTGGAAATGCAGGATGAGTAATTGTTTACTTTAGTACAGATTCATAAAAATGTGTTTGTTGGATAGGTGGCTGGAGCTTGCCTGCTGACAGCAGATATGTGACCCTCACTGGCACCATCACCCGGGGCAAGAAAAAAGGACAGATGGTGGATATCCACGTCACACTAACTGAGAAGGAACTCCAGGAACTGGCCAAGTCTAAGGAGAACCCGCAGTCAGAGGAAGAAAGGAAGAAGCAACCATGCGATGTTGGACTGTACTGGGGCCCTCATGCAGTGCTCTGGGGCCTGCTTTGTGCTCCTGTGGTCTTTCTGTTGTCTTTCGTTGTATCTTTTTACTATGGGACCATCACCTGGTATAACATTTTCTTGGTCTACAATGAAGAACGCACCTTCTGGCATAAGATTACAATTTGCCCCATTCTAATTGTGTTTTATCCGGTGCTAATCACAGTGATCTCATTGTCCATCAGTGCGTACACAGCCATAACACAGGTTTCCTGGTCATTTGCTGAGTGGTGGCACGAAGTGCGGGACATGGAGAAAGGCTTCTGTGGCTGGTTGGCTGGAAAACTTGGACTGGAGGATTGCTCCCCGTACAGCATCGTGGAGCTACTGGAGTCTGACAATGTTTCGGGCAGCCTGTCGGGTAAGGCAGCCCCAGCAGGAGAGCAAACGTCTGCTGTGTAACCAGTGGACATCCAGAGAGGTGGAAGCTGCCCAACACTACAAAGAAACAAAATGAAGGCACAATTTAGATCAGACTTTCCTTGAATTTACTGTATGGATGAAACGATATATGCATGTAACTAAAGAAGTAGGGTCTCGACCCGAAACGCCACCTATTCCTTCGCTCCATTGATGCTGCCTCACCCGCAGAGTTTCTCCAGCATTTTTATCTACCTGCATGTCACGAATGTTTGTTTTAAAATGTGAACTATTTGTATATTTGCAAGAGTCAGCTGTTGAATCACAGTGAGCCTGATACCTGTCTTGCCATTTCCCACTAATATGAAGTTTAATTAAACCAGTCAACTCTGCCTCACCTACAAGTAGTCCCCCTGGTGTAGGACCAAAGTTACTCACCTGGCAGCATGGTACAAAGTCTGAAGAAGGGTTTCGACCCGAAACCTCACCCATTCCTTCTCTCCAGAGATGCTGCTGCCTGTCCCGCTGAGTTACTCCAGTAGTTTGTGTCAATCCTCAGTTTAAACCGGCATCTTCAGTTCCTTCCTACACAGGATGGTACAAATGATGGGTTTTTGGGGCAAATTGAAGAGACTGGATGTTGAACTCGATGTATGTGTTTATTTATTTATTTAACAGTGATAGCCTGCCCTGGTGCTAATCTGAGTGTTTTCATCTTTTTTTAAATAACGTAGATATGTTTTTAGCACTTATCAACTTGTAAAAGTAAAAGATAAACAAATGTTTTTTACAGTATAATTGATAAATGGTTTAAATGTCAATACTGCAGGTTAAACATAACATCTGTGTTTGGTTTGCGCTTTAAGACAAATCTACGGGAATTTTAACATGGACAACACTATTATTTTATTTGGGGTGATCTGCTTACATCATGAATATGGGCAGGTCCAGCGATAGATTTTGTATGGTTTCTATAAATATAATGAGGTAAAGATTTACTGAACCATTCATGTACAACGTCAAAACCTTCAGCACTAATATTGTGGCACGAAGCATTTTGTACAATAAATGTATCATATATAACAACACTTGTTTATTAATTAATGACAGACCTTAGAGTGAAGATGATATCATGTCACACATAGGCTCCTTAAGCATGATTAAGGGTTTAATTTGATATCACAGCGGATTAGTGAGACCACACCTGGAGTATTGTGTACAGTTTTGGTCCCCTAATTTGAGGAGGGACATTCTTGCTATTGAGGGAGTGCAGTGTAGGTTCACCAGGTTAATTCTCGGGATGGCGGGGCTGCCATATGCTGAGAGAATGGAGCGGCTGGGCTTGTACACTCTGTAGTTTAGAAGGATGAGAGGTGATCTCGTTGAAACATATAAGATTGTTAAGGGCTTGGACATGCTAGAGGCAGGAAACATGTTCCCGATGTTGGGGGAATCAAGAACCAGGAGCCACCATTTAAGAATAAGGAGTAAGCCATTTAGAACGGAGACGAGGAAACACTTTTTCTCACAGAAAGTGGTGAGTCTGTGGAATTCTCTGCCTCTGAGGGCGGTGGAGGCAGGTTCTCTGGATGCTTTCAAGAGAGAGATAGATAGGGCTCTTAAAGATAGCGGAGTCAAGGGATATGGGGAGAAGACAGGAACGGGGTACTGATTGGGTACTAGCAAACTGGACTAGTTTAGATGGGCAACTTGGGGGGATATGGGGAGAAGGCAGGAACGGGGTACAGATTGGGGATGATCAGCCATGATCATACTGAATGGTGGTGCTGGCTCGAAGAGCCGAATGGCCTCCTCCTGCACCTCTTGTCCATTGAAAACACTTCAGCCCATCAGTTTCACCATATTCCTTCACCTCTCCCTAACTTCTAACCTCTAACTTCCCATCAGCAATACTTCACTGACCTACTTCTCGGGGTCCCACCTCATGGCCACTATAGTTTAAATGGTCCTGAGTGAACAGAAGTGAACGTCCCTGCAGGGATATTTGTCCCTCTCCATTTCAGATGCGACTCGTCCCTCTTGTACAGGTCACCGCGGCACCAGGAGAGATCCCAATGGTCTAAACATCTGAATTCTAACCCCCTGCATCCACTCCTTGGCCACACATTCACCTGTGCTATCTTCCTATTCCAACCCTCACTAGCATGTGGCACAGGGAGTGATCCAGAGATCTTTTGCCTTACTCCCTGTATTCACACTGTGGGAACTCATCTACTTTCTTCCTCATTTGTGCCAACGTGCACAATGACTTCCGGCTGCTCCCCCTCCCGCTTAAGAATATCCCACAGCCTCTCGGAGCATCCTGGATCCTGGTACCACGGAGGCAACAGACCATCCTGGAGTCTCATTTACGTCCACAGAATTTGCTGTCTGTCCCCCTAACTATAGAGTCTCCTATCACTATGTCTCTGTCTGATGTTCCTCTTCCCCACTATGCCAGTACCAGGCCTGGCATCACAGACCAGTTCAGTGTAGTTTATTGTCACAGTGAAAAGCTTTTAGTTGCGTGCAGACCGGATTGCTGCTGCTCCTCTCCCCGGCTGGTCATTCACCACAACAGTATCCACAGGAGCATACCGGTTGTGGAGACAAAAGGCTCCAGGAGGTTCTTGCACTCTCTGCACTTCTTCTCCTGGAGGTTACCCATCAACTGTCTGCCTATACCTTAGACGTGGCTCTAGACAATGGACAAGAGGTGCAGGAGTAGGCCATTCGGCCCCTCGAGTCAGCACTGCCATTCAACGTGATCATGGCTGATCATCCCCAATCAGTACCCCCGTTCCTGCCTTCTCCCCATATCCCCTGACTCCGCTATCTTTAAGAGCCCTATCTACCTCTCTCTTGAAAGTATCCAGAGAACCGGCCTCCACCGCCCTCTGAGGCAGAGAATTCCACAGACTCACAACTCTCTGTGAGAAAAAGTGTTTCCTCGTCTCCGTTCTAAATGGTTTACCCCTTATTCTTAAACTGTGTGTGGCCCCTGGTTCTGGACTCCCCCAACATCAGGAACATGTTTCCTGCCTTTAGCGTGTCCAAACCCTTAATAATCTTATATGTTTCAATGAGATCCGACCAACTTAGCATAACTTTTATCTATGACTCTCCCCCCCGACTATCCTGAGGTCATCCTGCTCCTGTTGCTGCTGCTGCTGCAGTTCCCTCATGCAGTCTGTAAAGGGCCTGTCCCACCTGGCCGTCTCTTACGCGACAGGTCGGTAGTGACTGACGCGCGACAGTCGCGTGCGTCTTCATGCGTCTGCACAGCCGGCTGGAGCGCCCGCCGTCATCTGAGTACCCAGTGGAAAGTTGTTTAGTGCATAATACCGTATTTTCTTTCGAATAATGGTGTAATTCAGAAAATTGGTCGTTTTGGGTTACGTTTTCATCCCTCCCCCGCCCGCCGGAATAGACATGTTTGCTCCGTGCTCATGGTATTGGTTCCAATCGCCGTATTGTGGTTGGATGGTACCCTGCACTGAGGAAATGGCTAAACACCTAGTAATGAAGTGAGTTTTGCGCGTTCCCTTGGGCGTGTGGGATGGGGGTTTGAAATGACGAGAACTTGACACGTTGTGAGTGAAGCTGAAACAAAAAAAAACAAGTAAAATAATCAGAGCGACTCAGCGTGTCAGCAAAATACCCAATATTCTTTGACTCCCTGACCGTGCATTAACATTGAGCCTTGCGCCACAAACTCAATTATTGGTGCAGCTGCCCGTTGAACAAAATGTTCTAAACTCTATAAGAACGTCAAGTGTCTGAATATTCGCAATTTGTAATGAATCCTCATCAGCATCAAATGTTGCAGATGTGTCGACCGCATTATGTCACGTACATGTATACAGGCAAATGACTCAATGGAGACGACTTCTTCTCTGGGGACTTCCTGATTTCAAACTCCATCACAAAAAGCACCTACATTCCACCATCAAAAGCAGGTACATTCAAGATACTTGTGATAGTTGATTCGTATAGTACAGTTCTGGACGTACGAGGTCAGCACGTCAGCGTGCGACCACAATACGTCCGTGTGCGTACGCGATACATCACGTTGAAGATTTTCTGCACTACAAAATGCTGGAGCGCTGCACGATACCACGCGCAACTCCACACCCCTCCACGCTTCTCCATCCGACCGTCCCGCGCCGCCTACACGCTACCCGTGCGTCTCAACGTGACGACGAGGTCGCGTAAATGGCGCGCAAATGACAACATTTAAAAAAAAAACAATGACAAAAACAAAGGCCCAAGTAGGACAGGTCCTTAAGTCACTGCAACTGAACGCATTTCCTGCTGATGTCGTCCTCGGGCACTGACTTGCAACATCCTGCAGGAGAAGCATCTGCCAGCTCTACTGCACCAAGAGCAAGGGAGAATAACACACCAAATCACCTCCTCTACTCCGCCCTCTCCCTGAAGCCTCTTGACACAATTTATATTACTGAGCTGTCCTGTCATAAGCTATTGCCTGTTTCCCCTATGTATAAACTGTGCCCTAAGGGTTAGATTCATTTGCATCAGCTTTCACTTCAGGGTCGGTTATTAGGGTGGCCCACCTGGGCTTGTTGTTGGAGATTCAGTCTTATTAGAGGCTGCCACTTTGTCCTGCCAAGTGATACCATTACCCATTTATATCAGATGCATTGTATCTTTGTCTTCACCTTCAACCTGCACGAGATAGCTCAGAGTTGGCAGTTGTGCAGCACACAAGCAGAAGCAGAAACCTAATGATTCATTCTGGGTTTAGAACCTGTGCCATAATTAGTGCAAGATTCAAGATGTGGTTAGCATTGTTTCTTTTATTTTCCTGTCAAGCTTCTTAATTAAAATTAGATATTCGACAATAGATAATAGGTGCAGGAGTAGACCTATTGGCCCTTCGAGCCAGCACCGCCATGCAATGTGATCACGGCTGATCATCCACAATCAGTACCCCGTTCCTGCCTTCCCCACATATCCCCTGACTCCGCTATCTTTAAGAGCCCTATCTAGCTCTCTCTTGAAAGCATCCAGAGAACCGGCCTCCACCGCTCTCTGAGGCAGAGAATTCCACAGACACAACTCTCTGGGTGAAAAAGTGTTTCCTCATCTACGTTCTAAATGGCCGACCCCTTATTCTTAAACTGTGTGGCCCCTGGTTCTGGACTCCCCCAACATCGGGAACATGTTTCCTGCCTCTAGCGTGTCCAAGCCCTTAACAATCTTATATGTTTCAATGAGATCCCGTCTCATAACTTTGTCAAGTCCATCAGGATCTGGTCTTTATGGAGATGGGGTTAAGATAAGGCCCCTGTACTTGGGGGAAAGATTGGGCAGCACAGTGGTAGAGTTGCTGCCTCACAGCGCCAGGGGCCTCTAATCACTCCTGACAACGCGTGTTTTCTGTAACCATGTGGATTTTTGCCAGGTGTCCTTCCCACACTCCAGACATTCAGATTTGTAGGTTAATTAGTTTTAGTAAATTGTCCCCAGTGTGTGAGATAGTGCTAGTGTATGGGGTGGTCGCTGGACGGCAGCTGTTTCCATGCTTTATTTCTAAACTGAATTAATTCAAGGTTTTTTTCAATTCAGGGCGCTGGAATCTTGAAGATAAACAACAGTGCTGGACGAAGTTGGTGGGTCCGGCAGCATCTGTGGAGCAAATGGATAGATGTATCTGGTTGGAATCCTTCAGACTAGAGTGGGGGAAAGCTGGGAAAGTGAGGTGGGCTGAGGCAAAGCTTAGCGAGTGATGGGTGGATAAGGTGAGGGGGTAATTGTGGAGTAAAGGGCCTGTCCTACCAGCATCCGGCTCCATGCGATGAGCGTGATCAAACTAGAAGCGGGGGCCGCGCGGAGGTCGGGTGATCCCCTGTACAGGGCCGTTCCCACCAGCATGCGCCTGCACGTGGCAAGCGCAACCAAACCGGCAGCGAGGGCCGCGCGGAGATCGGGTGAGTGGCGCAACGCGGCGCAAAGTGAGGCGAACTTAGAGCGAAGTCTTAAGGTAAGTTCGCCAGGACAGAGAGGGGCACACAGAGAGGGGCACAGAGGCACACACACACACAGAGGGCCACGGAGCCACACACATAGAGGGTCACGGAGGCACCTACGGAGAGGTTCACGGAGGCACGACGTCGAGACGGTGTGTAATGCGCCGAGGTGACCGAGCCGACAATCCGTTGCCGCGCGGAATTTTTGGACATAGTCAGTTTTTCGGAGCCCCGCGCGATGTCGGGACGAACTCTGCACAATTCCGCACGGCTCCGGCGATCGAAGTGGGACCGGCCCCGCGACGCCGGACGGCTCAAGCGACCACGTTAGGTCGCGCTCATCGCATGGAGTTGCATGCTGGTGGGACAGGCCCTTAAGTGACAAAGGCTAGAGATGTTAAGGTCAGAATGTGTCAGAAGGAGAGGAGGTGTGAAATGTAAAGCTTGAGGGAGGTGTAATGGGACAGGGTGGGGGGTGAAGGCGGTCGAAGGGAAATACGGGACTCCGAGAGGGAGATGAGCATGCTGATGAAAACTCCCCTCTTACTCTGCACCCCCACACTGGTGCTCACACTTCCCCAAAACCTCAGCCACTGCTCCAACCCCTCTGTACGCTCCTCTCACATCCCTGAACCTTATATTTTCCTCCTTCCCCTTGCACCCATACCCATCCCTCTGGCTCTCATCTCCTTATCTGACCTTTGGCTCCTTTTCACCTCCAGCCTTTTGTCACTCCATCCATCTGCCAAGCACCCCCTCACCTGTATCCAACTGTCACTCACCAGGCTTTGTCCTGCTCCCTTCTCTCTCCCCACTTTCTCTGCCCTACTCCATCAGTCTGAAGAAGGTTCCTGACCCAAAATGTCTGTCCATCCACTTTGTGTTCAGACAGATGGTGCCTGACCCACTGAGTAACTCCGGCACTGTTTAGACCTAGTTCTATTCCCTGGTTAAATTAGTGCTAGAGTTAGTTTAATTTTAAGCCAATTACAATGTATTAATCCAGCCCATTCCAGTAGTCTCTAGTTTGGAGAGATAGCATGGAAATGGGCCCTTCGGCCCACTGAGTCCATGCTGACCTGCGATCTCCCATTCCCTAACCTACACTGGGGCAATACAGAAGCCAAATAACTTACAAACCTGCACATCTTTGGTATGTGGGAGGAAAGCAGACACCCAGAGAACATCTCTGTGGCCGCAGAGAGGGGATACAAACTCTGCGGACAGCACCAGGGATCAGGATCAAACCCAGGTCTCTGTTACTGTAAGACAGCAACTCTACCACTGTGCCACCCATATTTTAGTTGGTCTTAATGTATTTATTTTAGTGCAATATTAGATTAGATTAGATTATCCTTTATTGTCATTCAGACCTTTCGGTCTGAACGAAATGTTGTTACCTTGCAGCCATAACATATAATAAAAAACAAACCACACAATAAACACATATTTAACATCCACCACAGTGAGTTCACCAGGCACCTCCTCACTGGTGGAAGGCAAAAGTCTTAGAGTCTCTGTTTTCTTCCCTCCTTTTTCTCCCTCTGCGCTGAGGAGATCCGGGCCTCCGATGTTGCCGTCCACCAGACCCACGGCCGAGCCTCCGAAGCCGGGCTGCCGCCACCGCCGTCGCCATGTGAAGAAGGGTCCGGTTCAGAAACTTACAAAATTCTTAAGGGGTTGGACAGGCTAGATGCAGGAAGATTGTTCCCGATGTTGGGGAGGTCCAGGACAAGGGGTCACAGCTTAAGGATAAGGGGGAAATCCTTTAGGACCGAGATGAGAAGAAATTTTTTCACACAGAGAGTGGTGGGTCTCTGGAACTCTCTGCCACAGAGGGTAGTTGAGGCCAGTTCATTGGCTATATTTAAGAGGGAGTTAGATGTGGCCCTTGTGGCTAAGGGGATCAGAGGGTATGGAGAGAAGGCAGGTACGGGATACTGAGTTGGATGATCAGCCATGATCATATTGAATGGTGGTGCAGGCTGGAAGGGCCGAATGGCCTACTCCTGCACCTAATTTCTATGTTTCTATGTTTCTATGTATCTAGCCCAATTAGCAGCAGATGCACTAACTGCCCATACTAGTCCTGGTGCTAAAGTATTAACAATGGACAGGATTATTTCACTTGTTTGTACTTGAATCATGTTCATGCATAGCCAATGTTAGTTGTGGTCCTGTTCTGACGAATGACAATGGCAATACTGTATTGCAGCAGAGGTAGCATCACAGATCATCTGACCCAAGCTGTGGTCTAAAACAATGTATCATCCAGTTTGGTGCTGGAGTCACCTCTATTCTCGCCAGTGTAGCATTAGAATCAATTTCATTTCTAGTGTACATTAATACTGGCACAAGTTCAATTCTGACCAGTATTAAGTCATCACGTTTGGCCTAGAGTAGGGGAATTAAGAACCAGGTTTGAGGTGAGGGGGGAAAGATTTGATATGAACCTGAGGGATAGGATTTCACACAAAGTGTGGAGGGTGAATGGAACGAGCTGCCCAAGGAAGTAGTTGAGACAGGGACTATTGTAATGTTTAAAAAACATATTGACAGGTACATAGACATCGTTTGTTTATTCTTGTGACCCTCTTCAGAGCCTTTCTTCTTGACCTGAAACGTCACCTATCCGTGTCCTCCACAGATGCTGCCTGACCCGCTGAGTTACGCCAGCACTCTGTGAAACGTCACCTATCCATGTTCTCCACAGATGCTGCCTGACCCGCTGAGTTACTCCAGCACTCTGTGAAACGTCACCTATCCATGTTCTCCACAGATGCTGCCTGACCCGCTGAGTTACTCCAGCACTCTGTGAAACGTCACCTATCCATGTTCTCCACAGATGCTGCCTGACCCGCTGAGTTACTCCAGCACTCTGTGAAACGTCACCTATCCATGTTCTCCACAGATGCTGCCTGACCCGCTGAGTTACTCCAGCACTTTGTGTCTATTTTTTGTAAACCAGCACCTGCAGTTCCTTGATTTTCATCCCAAATCTTCCCGGTTTCAGGGCTTTTACAAACTTTGGCATCTGGGCAATTGGTACATTATGGGGAAAGAAAACGGGTCACAGAGCAATAAAGAACCAATTTACAGTAAAGAGCACAATTATATTTAATTTGTAGACAGCGTTCTCAATGTGCAGTGAATTCATATAACAGGTCGCTCCAACTTGTGGTCAACACTCCCACTGTGTGGTGATCTGCCGCACTGCAGACCCATCCAGTTTGTGGCCAACACTCCCACCGTGTGGTGATCAGCTGCACTGTAGACCCATCCAGTTTGTGGCCAACACTCCCACCATGTGGTGATCTGCTGCCCTGCAGGCCCATCTGCTATGTGGACAAAGTACTACTACTCTTGCAACCGCAAGAGATGCTACACTTGTCCCTTCACCTCCCCCATCCACTCCTTTCAGGGACCCAAGCAGTCATTCCAGGTCTGAAGTTCACCTGCACCTCCTCCAACCTCATCTACTGCATCCGTTGCTCCAGATGCCATCTGATCTATATCGGTGAGACCAAGCGGAGGCTGGGCGATCGTTTCGCCAAACACCTTCGCTCGGTCCGCAATAACCAACCTGACCTCCCGGTGGCTCAGCACTTCAACTCCCCCTCCCATTCCGTATCCGACCTCTCGGTCCTGGGCCTCCTCCACGGCCAGAGTGAGCAACACCGCAAGTTGGAGGAACAGCACCTCATATTCCGCTTGGGGAGTCTGCATCCTCTGGGCTTAAACATTGAATTTTCTCAATTCTGTTAACCCTTGCTGTCTCCTCCCCTTCCCACCTCTCCCTCAGCCCTCGGGCCCTGGCATTCCCTCTCTCTCTATCTCTCCCCCACCCAAGTCGCACTAGCTTCTCATTTTCACACTACAAACAGCTTACAATGGCCTGTTTCCTTTATCATCAATACTTTTTTTGCATATCTTTCACTCATTGTTCTTTATCTCTCCACATCACTGTCTATATCTCTCGTTGCCCTGATCCCTAACCAGCCTGAAGAAGGGTCTCGACCCGAAACGTCACCTATCTCCTTCGCTCCTTAGATGCTGCTGCACCCGCTGAGATTCTCCAGCCTTTTGTGTACCCTGGACAAAGTACTAGTTTGACTCTGATGGTCAGGCAACATTGCTGGAGAACATGGATTGGTAATTCTGGGTTGGGACTCTTCAGACCTTTAAGAATTTTAGTCTAAATATTAATCTACCTTAATATTGGTTCAATCTGTAGGGGTTGCTACTGCAGAGATGCAATGGTCCTTGTTGGAGATACATCTCCAGGCATTGTCCAGGTGTTTTTACCTTGAGGACTAGAATCTTCGCACCCAGGGCTGTCCGACCCACTGAGTTACTCCAGCACTTTGTCTATTTGTAGAGAAGGACGTTGGAACATCTCAAACATTAAAATGTTCCGTTAATTTTATTTTTCAGCATAACTTCAAGTCTACCTGGATTTGGTCTTTATGAATGTGATAGGAAGGTAAGGCACCTATTTCTAACCCTCTTCAGTTGAATGGGATAAATGTGTTAAATTAATGATGGCTTTTCCAAATTTTTTGGAGAAAGTTCATGTAATATAGGGTGGTGGATTCTTGAACAAAAAAAGTACTCCGAGTGTTAGGCAGCATCTGCGGAGGAAATGGGCAGATGTATTTGATCAGCAGCCTTCAGACTGGAGTAGGGGGAGAACACTGGGAAAGGGGATGAGGTAGTGAGAAGCCTGACAAATGAAGGGTGGATACGGGTGAGGGGATGGGGTGATTGGTAGATGGGTGGAATAAGTGACAAAGGATAGAGGTGACAAGCAGAGAGAATGTGTCAGAAGGAGGGGTGTGAAATGTAAAGCTAGAGGGATGTGTAAGTATAATTGGACAGGGAAGTATGGGAATCTGATGTGAAATGAGCGTAGTGGGGGAGCCCCCTCTACCCCCCCACCCCCACCCTGGTGAGCACACTTCCCCAGCACCTCCGTCTCCTTGCTCCTTTCCCCACTGTACGCTCATCTTCCATCCCCATGACCATATTTCCATCTTTCCCTTCCACCCATATCCCTCCCTCGGGCTTTGCATTTCAATGCTCTTCTGCTTATTTGACAATATTAGTCTCTTTTCATTGTCACTTTCTCCACCCATCTGCCAATCACCCCTCCTCTGTATCCACCTATCACTTGCCAGTCTTTGTCCTGCTCCCACCTCTTCCAGCTTTCCCCACCCCACTTCATCTGTGTGATGGGTCCGGACCTGAAATGACCTCTGTCCATTTATGTTCAGGTAGATGTTGGTATGTTACAAAACTTACCTTGAGCAGCGCTGCAGTTCTGCCGCTCCCCGTGTGCGTGACTTTGGCGCCTTTCAGAGGGGGGGCGTGTTTAAAGTGCCGTTTTCCCACAGACAGGGCAAATCGATCCATGTTAGGGGATTTTGTTGCTGAAGAGAAATCGCTCCGACATTTCATTCATGAAGGTATTTTTAAATTACGCTAGCTTATTTAACCATCTAACCATATAACAATTACAGCATGGAAACAGGCCTTCTCGGCCCTTCCAGTCTGTGCCGACCATTTATTTTCCCCATGTCACAACTACCTGCACTCAGACCATACCCCTCCATTCCCTTCCCGTCCATATAGCTATCCACTTTACTTTTAAATGTTAAAATCGATCCTGCCTCCACCACTTCTGCTGGAAGATCATTCCACACAGCCACCACTCTCTGAGTAAAGAAGTTCCCCCTCATGTTACCCCTAAACTTCTGTCCCTTAATTCTCATGTCATGCCCTTTTGTTTGAATCTTCCCTACCCTCAATGGAAAAAGCTTATCCACGTCAACTCTGTCTATCCCTTTCATCATTTTAAAGACCTCAATCAAGTCCCCCCTTAACCTTCTGCGCTCCAAAGAATAAAGACCTAACTTGTTCAACCTTTCTCTGTAACTTAGTTGCTGGAACTATTTATTAACTAGAGTAATTTAAAAATCATCTTCTAAAGCCGTGAGCGCCGACAACGGGAAGGATTTTACGTTGGGGAGAAAATAAAGTGCTCAGATAGTTTTACATTAAAACTTGGTTTTTAGGAAGGCTTTAATCACATTTTCATGTTGCGAAATGGGGACAAAAAAAAATGTATGATCGGCTGTATTTATCCTGCCAACTTCACCGCAAACCGCAACGTTCTATTTTGTAATTAGCTACAATTAGGTAACTAGCTAATTATATGCTTTAATTTCAGGTCTTCCAAGTAAGATTGTTTCATATTTGTTTCAGAATGCGTCAATCTATAATAACTGAAAATTTCATTGAGTTCTCTTAATTTTTAAGAAAGTTATGGGTTTTTGACTGTCCTGGATCACAGCTTTTGTGTTAAGTCAATGGAAAGGCAATGGGGAACAAGATGCTAATTTCCGAGTATAAAAATGGCCATAACCTTTTTAATACTGAAGATATGAAAGTGAATTAGGTGTCAAATTAAACTTCTTTTTATGCTTTATCTGATGGGATAAATTGCAGACTTGATTTTTAAAATCTCAACATTTCGTAACATTGCTAGTAAACGGTACCTGACTTGTTGAGTGCCTTTGGTTGGGGGAGTGGGCGGATACATGGCAGATGAAGTTTAATGTGGATAAATGTGAGGTTATCCACTTTGGTAGCAAAAACAGGAAGGCAGATTACAATCTAAATGGCGTCAAGTTCAGAAAAGGGGAAGTACAACGGGATCTGGGGGTCCTTGTACATCAGTCTATGAAAGTAAACATGCAGGCACTGCAGGCAGTGAAGAAAGCGAATGGCCTTTATAACAAGAGGAATCGAATATAGGAGCAAAGAGGTCCTTCTGCAGTTGTACAGGGCCCTAGTGAGACCACACCTGGAGTATTGTGTGCAGTTCTGGTCCCCTAATTTGAGGAAGGACATTCTTGCTATTGAGGGAGTGCAGAGTAGGTTTACAAGGTTAATTCCTGGGATGGCGGGACTGTCATATGCTGAGAGAATGGAGCAGCTGGGCTTGTACACTCTGGAGTTTAGAAGGATGAGAGGCTATCTCATTGAAACATATAAGATTGTTAAGGGTTTGGTCACGCTAGAGGCAGGAAACATGTTCCCGATGTTGGGGGAGTCCAGAACCAGGGGCCACAGTTTAGAAATAAGGATTAAGCCATTTAGAACGGAGATGAGAAACACTTTTTCTCACAGAGAGTGGTGATTCGCTGCCTCATAGGGTCATCCCCAATCAATAACCCGTGCCTGCCTTCTCCCCATATCCCTTGACTCCACTAGTCCCTAGAGCTCTATCTAACTCTGTCTTAAATCCATCCAGTGACTTGGCCTCCACTGCCCTCTGTGGCATGGAATTCCATAAATTCACAACTCCCTGGGTGAAAAAGTTTTTTCTCACCTCGGTCTTTAATGACCTCCCGTAGGAAGGGTATCTCAGTTGCTCTGAAGACAGACTTGTCCTTGTTAAGTTTGATGTGTTGCTGTACACATCACTGAAGCAACTGCTCGAGCTTCAAGTCGTGGTCGATGACCGTGTCTTCCATCGCCTCTCCCTTATCATAGATGAGGATGTCGTCTGCAATGCAGATCACTCCAGGTAGCCCTTTGAGCACTTGATGTAATCTTCGCCGGAAGATTTCAGACGATAAACTTAAACCGAATGGCAATCGGCGACACTGGTAACGCACGATAGATGTGTTGAACGTCGTCAGATTGCACAGTTCGTTGGCAAGTTTCACCAGCTAGAAAGCTGAGCTCATGTCTAGCTTACTGAAGATCTTCGCTTGGTCGAGATCTGGCAAGACGTCCTCAATAACTGGGAGCGGATAGTGTCCTCGCTTCAGCGCTTTGTTTAGCGGTCGTGGATCGATGCACACCCGGAGATCGCCATTCTTTTTCTCCACAACCACGAGCTGACTGACCCAACTCGTCGGCTCGTGAGCTGGTGCGATCACGTGACACTCTACCATACGCTCTAGCTCCGTCTTCACCTTCTGCTTTATCGCACGAGGTAAACGTCGTGGCGGTAAGACCGTGGGTTGCACTTCCTTGTCAATCTGCAGGTGTGCTTCACCTGCAGGCAGCAGCTCTCCTAGTTTACCGTCGAACACCTCTGCAGAGTGTTCTTCAGTCTTACCCACTTTCTCCGTTCCGGCAGTCGACGTGTGTACACGGTGAAAGCTGTCGTCATTTACAGTGATCACTGAATTGAATTGAATTACCTTTATTGTCATTCAGACCTTTTGGTCTGAACGAAATGTCATTCCTGCAGTCATACATATATAAAAAAATAACAAAACCACACAATAAACACAAATTTAACATCCACCACAGTGAGTTCACCAAACACCTCCTCACTGTGGTGGAAGGCAAAAGTCTTAGAGTCTCTGTCTTCGAAATTAGGTGCAGGAGTAGGCCATTCGGCCTTCGAGCCTGCACCGCTGGTCTTCTTCCCTCCTTGTTCTCCCTCTGCACTGAGGAGATCCAGGCCTCCGATGCTGCCGTCCACCAGGCCCGCGGCCGAGCCTCCGAAACCGGGCCGCCGCCACCGCGTTGCCGGAACGCCGGAATGCCCCCACAGGGCCCGGCGCCGGAATGTCACTGGAGCACCGCAGCTCCAAAGCCAGGTCGCCGCTGGAACGTCGCTGGAGCACCGCAGCCCCGAAAGCCAGGCCGCCGCTGGAGCACCGCAGCCCCGAAAGCCAAGCCACCGGAACGCCACTGGAGAACCGCAGCTCCGAAGCCATGTCGCTGCTGAAGCTCCAAAGCCGTGCCGCCGCTGCTGGAAGCTGGAAGCTGCCAGCTCTGCCATTAGGGCCTCAGCACAGACGGAGACGGTGACAGGGGACACGACAAGACACGCATCCCCCCGAAGGGAGAGACTAAAACCCCGTTTCTCCCACTCCCCCCCCCCCCACACACACATACACAACCTAATAAACCAAAACTAATCACTAAAGACAGACACGAAGACAAAAATAAAATAAAAAACAGACGGACTGCAGGTGAGCCGCAGCTGCCAAGCAGCGCCGCCACTTACCGGAAGCCATCACTGACCACGATGAACTCCACAGAATACTTGCCGTTTGTCTCGGGGTTGAGCAGCTTAACCCCGCAAACTCCTCTGTCTCCATCGTGGTCTTATACATCATGAGCTTCTTGTGACATGGGGCCAGTGCGTGGTCTACGCCGTGTAAATATCTGCGTGGCAAGATGTTCACACTCGCTCATCTGTCCACTGGAAGTCGACCTGCTCACCATTGGCAAGCATCGGTGTGTAGACATCATCTCTAGGCTGCACCGTGTTAATTGTGAGTGTGAAACTGTCGATGCACTCGGTTCTCGTGTCACTGCCAGCCTGGCCGTCCACTTTGTCTACTTTCTTCTAATGAGTTAACTAGTGCAGATCTGTAGCACAGATTTAAAATACACTGGACAACATGCTGGACAAGATAATAGTAAGATTAAACGAGAACTTACCTGTTCGAAGTTTGATCTTTATTTTATGAGGAGTTACGATGAGGGATTATGTGAAGAAGCCCCGCCTGGCGCTGGACCGGCATACTTCAAAGCAGCGGCATGAAAAACACAGAACCAATAGCCGGAGTAAGATAGTAAGGCGCAACGTAGACTAGAACTACCAGATGATCATTTATATTATGAGCGGAGGGCACGTAATCCCTCATCGTAACTCCTCATGAAATAAAGATCAAACTTCGAACAGGTAAGTTCTCGTTTAATCTTACTATTTTACTTCGGAGTCACGTGAGTGACTACGTGAAGATTTTAAAGCTCTGTGTTTTTTATGTCGTAGATTCATTCCATACGACTCTCTGTTTAGTCAAAACAGTAGTGAGTAAATGGTATTTTAAGACATTGTTACAATTTATGTAATAAGTCCTTTAAAAAAGAACAATTGTTTAAATAATAACCCATCTATCGTAGGGGAAAATTACAAAAGAAAAATGATAAATGATGTCAATGGTAACATAAATCGATAATATAAATCGATAATATAAAACAAAGCAAGCATTTAAAGAGAACCCAGTACTGCGTGCCCAAATCCTGGCACCGTGACAAGTTTATTGTAGAACTTTGAAAACGTTTCTTCTCTACACCACCCTGCGGCCTCTAAAAATTTGATCGAGTGGTACGTCCTGTACCTTCACCGCGGACGTAGCTGCCGCCCTAGTGGAGTGAGATTTAGACACATCAGTGTCTATTTCATTTCGGAGTCACGTGAGTGACTTCGTGAAGAGCCCGCCGGCGCGCATGCTCGACATATCGTCGTACCGCGTTGCTGCGACGGCTGACGGAGGAGCGTGCTCCTCGCCAGCCCTTCATAAGGGAACCACGCAGGTAAGTATGCTACCTTAAGTTGGTGGTTCTTGTTGTGTTTGCTTCACAGCAAGAACATGGATGGGAGTTTAAGAGGCCGGAGTTCGAGGAGAAGTCGCCGGCCAGCAGTTCCGGAGCGAGAGTTGTCGGGGGTACCTGCAACACAGACCGGAACGAGGGCGGAGATGTCGGTGAGCTCTGTTTTTTCAGGTCCGGACCCGCCCGCACACCACAGCTCGGAGGAGTTCGACGAGGAGGAGTGTGGTGTGCCGCCAGAGCAGGACGACCCTGCCGTGGCAGTCAGGACGTCAGCAGGCTTGCTGACGGCCTCGAGCAGAAGGGTCCGTGTGGCTGCACGGCCCGCTTCACGAAGCCCCCTGAGGAGGGGAAGGGCAGGAGCCCAAAAGCCTAACCCTGTCGGGGCTAAGGCTCTGCCTGTCGCCAAAGAGCGGTCAGGTTCTAGGACGGGACCCGGGGCAGCTGTGAGGTCCAGCCGTCGCCCCCCAACTTCCGACGCCGGGACGAGTCAGTTGGGGGTCCCGTCACGGTCGCCGAGCCCCCCATGGATGGGTGGGCGAGACCATGCGTCGGCAAGGTCCACGATGTGGGCAGCTGGCAAGCCTGCACGGGCCCAAGGTATCCAGGCTTCGGCTGGTGCCGACACCATGCCGCATCTGTCCTTAGAGGCAACGGCTTCCGCTCCCGCTATACGGAGGCGGTTGAACACGCCCGTGCAGGAATCGCGCAGTTTCGCCTCGGCGGCTGTCGACGACAACTACCGGCACCGGCAGGGCCTCGACGAGGTGCGGGCCGATGACAGGAGCCCCGGCCAATTTTCAGAGCTGGAGGACTCCGACCACCTGAGTGTTCAGGGTGAAGGGCGTATTGACCGTATAGAGCGGCTGCTGGAATGTCTCCTTCAACAACAACAGGCATCCAGCAGCGACAGGCACAGGGCTTCATCACCAGCTTCATACACCAGCCTGGAGCAGCAGGACGAGGAGGCAGTGGTCGATCCCATCCCACCCCCGCCTGAGTTACCGGCGGAGGACCTCCTCGATGTGGCCACCAAGTTTGCAGCCCCTCATTCCTTGGGGCTTCCTATCAATACAAAACTGGCAGCCACTGTGGACTTCCTAAATAATCACCAGCTTCAGGAGGAAGTTCTACTACAAGCCATGAGCCGTCACAAGGCTCCATCAAACTGCAACTCCCTCAACGTGCCTGTGGTCAATACGCCAATCTGGGGCAACATCAGTGCGGCTATCCGTCAGCAGGAACTAAAGATTCAGCGGATCCTGAAACTCCTCACGGCCGGGATTACTGCTTTTGTGCGGTCGGTCGACGGAGAGGAGCTTAATTTGGACCAGGAGGATGCTCTGGCGCTTCTATGCGCTACTCAAAATGAAATCAACGGCTTTCAGAAAAATAGCATCCGCCCAGCGCTCAACCCCAAATTTGCAGGGTTGTGCAAACCACCGCCGCCGCCGCCGCCCCGTCAGCTCTTTGGCGAAGACCTTGCCAAAAGGGTCAGAGAGCTTGATGAACAAGCCAAGACCGTGGGGCCCATGCGCTCTCAGAGTGCCCCCACGCCATCGAGCTCCAAAGCTCCGCTTGGCCGCTCACGAGGGTCTGCCAGCACGTCTACCAGGAATTACCCTCCAGCTCCAAACCGATATCAACCACCCCAACGACAGGGGTCTTTTTTAGGACAGGCTCGGCAGAAGCCGAGATGGAAAATGAGGACGCCACGACCTCAAACTAACCCAGCACCTCTACGTCCACCCACTCGTGTCAGGGACCGCCGGTAACCACAGAGGTGAGGCGGTCTGGTTCTCTTTTTTCTCTTTGTTTAACCTCACATGTTGGTGGGCGTTTGCGGTTGTTTGCGGGTGCATGGGGTGATATTACCAGTGATGAGTATGTGTTACGGAATATTCAGGGCCATAGCATTGAGTTTATTAATGGGGACATCCCTCCGTCTCAGCATAGACCGGGTCGTATGTTTAAACTAACGGCTGCGGAACAGTCCGTAGGCTATAAGGAAATTTTAAGGTTGGAATAGAAAGGGGTCATAGAGAAAACGGTTCATGAGCCCGTTGAATTTGTTTCCAATATTTTTACCCGACCTAAGAAAGATGGAGGCTGTAGAGTCATTATTGATCTGACCACTCTGAATAACTTTGTAACATATACTCATTTTAAAATGGACACGTTTGAAACGGCCAAATCATTGATCTCACAAGGGTGCTTTATGGCATGTATTGATTTACAGGATGCGTACTATACCGTACCCATGCAAAAATATTACAGAAGGTTCTTAAAATTTATCTGGATGGACCAGCTGTGGCAATATAGGGCGTTGCCTAATGGGCTCACCACAGCCCCTCGATTATTTACTAAATTGGTGAAGCCAATTATGGCTTATTTAAGACAACGACATCATGTCGTGATGGCCTATTTAGATGATATTTTAATTATCGGACACACCTTGGAATCAGCTCAACAAGGGGTTGCAGCTGCGGTCAATTTGTTCCAACAGCTTGGGTTCATTGTTCATCCAGAAAAATCTAAGTTCTGCCCCACCCAGGTAATTAATTATCTGGGGTTCCAGGTGAATTCCATTAGCATGAGAGTCACCATACCAATTAACAAAATTGAGGAGGTAACACAGGTGTGTACAGATTTACTCAATACTCGTATACCATCGATTCGTCCCACAGCTACTGTCATTGGCAAGATTGTGGCTTTGTTTCCGGCAGCCCGGTATGGACCTCTGCATTATCAAAACTTGCAGAGAGCCAAGATTGCTGCGCTGCGACGGCATGCTGGTCATTATGATCGATCAATGCAGCTGCCGCCTGCAGCATTGGATGAGTTACGATGGTGGGTTTGCCACATTAGTAACTTGTTTAAAACTATTATTGAGGCGAAACCGATGATATACTTACAAACTGATGCGAGCTCTGATGGCTGGGGAGCTACGAATCAACATTCTAGTTGTGGGGGCCGATGGGATACCCTTGAGAATACAATGTTGGTATCACAAGGGATCAACTATTTGGAGCTGCTTGCAGCGTTTCACGGACTTCGTGCATATTGTTCCAAGATCTTTGGAGCACATGTCCGGCTCCAAATAGACAACACCACAGCGGTGGCGTATTTAAATCACATGGGCGGTACCAGGTCAGTTTCATGTGATAAATTGGCTAATTCAATTTGGCTCTGGTGTGTCAAGAGAGACATTTGGATTTCAGCCACCTATTTGCCAGGTGAGCTTAATTTTGTGGCGGACGCCAGGTCACGCAAGTTCAATGATAATATTGAATGGATGTTACATCCTGAAATTTTTGCAAAAATCACAGCCAAATTTGGGAAACCGGATATTGACCTTTTTGCGTCCCGGTTGAACCATCAGGTACCAACCTACGTCTCGTGGGAACCAGATCCTGGGGCTATAGCGTTAGATGCATTCTCGCTAGACTGGGGGAATTGCTTTTTCTATGCATTCCCTCCGTTTTGCCTCATCAGTCTGGTATTACGAAAAATTCAGATGGATGGTGCCAAGGGCATCCTTATCATACCCGACTGGCCTACACAGCCGTGGTATCCGATGGTCTTTGACACGCTCAGTGAACCTTGGGTCCGTTTACAGGGTAGCCCAGAATTAGTTATTCACCCTGTTTCAGGGGAGCCACATCCCTGCCATGGCTATTTAAATTTGTTGGCTTGCAGATTCTGAATTGGCCTTTAGTTGGATACGGCCTTTCTACCCGGACCATGGATACCATTGCAGCGTCGTGCCGAGAGTCTACAAGGCGAAGATACCGCTCTCATATCAGGAAGTGGGAAGCCTTCTGCAGCCGCTTTCGCATCACGTACGATGCCGTGACTATAACCGACGTCCTGGAATTCCTCGCGGGGTTGCACCATGATGAACACTTAAGCTACAGTGCCATCAACAGCGCCAGGAGCGCTCTATCATTCTACCTCAATATTGAGGTGGGATCCAACAAGCTAGTGTCCAGGCTCATGCGGGGTATTTTCAATACGAATCCGCCTACACCACGCTACAATATCACCTGGGATGTCAGGGTAGTTTTAGCTCTGCTCAGGACGTGGTCCCCCATGGAAGGGCTCCAGCTGGACAAACTCACCATGAAGCTGGTGATGTTACTAGCGCTGACTTCAGCACAGAGGGTACAGACACTCCATAAACTACGTGTCGACAGAATGATGTCTACCCCCACAGAAGTAGTTTTCTTTGTTGACGAGCTACTAAAGCAGCATAGACCTGGGTGCACAGGGCTGCAGCTGAAGTTCCCGGCATACCCCGCAGATGCTAGGCTATGTTTAGCCTCCCACATCCGTTACTACGTCAAGGTGACGGCAAGCATCAGAGGAAAGGAGAGATACCTGCTTGTCACTCATAAGAGACCTCACCATCGAGTGACAACACAGACGATATCCAGGTGGCTTCGAGTCGTCTTGGGTAAGTCAGGTATCGACACTAATGTGTTCAAATCTCATTCCACCAGGGCTGCATCGACGTCGGCGGCGAGGGTCATGGAGGTGCCCATGGACCATATTCTCGCCACAGCAGGATGGGCTAATGAAGCGGTGTTCCAGCGTTTCTACAACCGGCCCGTCGCTGCGCCTCTACAGTTCGCAGAAGCCGTACTAGATGCGGGGCAAGAACGTGGAGATGTCCCCGAATAAGGGGTTTTTGATTTGTTGTTAATAAATATGATTTGTTTTGCAGTATGGACTAGTCAGCACGTTATTCCTCCCATCCATCCCTGGTAGTGGTGTGACAGCATGGACGTGGTCCAGGGCGTGTCATCACAGAAGCTTTGAAGTCTTCACGAAGTCACTCACATGACTCCGAAATGAAATAGTAAGATTGAACGAGAACTTACCAGTTCGAAGGTTGATCTTTATTTCATGAGGAGTCGAAGTGAGGGATTTCGTGCCCTCCTCGCCCAACCCTCAATCACCTTCATCTGGTAATCTTAGTCGTTTTCATTCTTACTATGTGAAGTCATTTCTTTTGATTGGTTTCTGTGATTCCACGCCGCTACTTTGAAGTATGTCGAGCATGCGCGCCGGCGGGCACTTCACGAAATCCCTCACTTCGATTTCTCATGAAATAAAGATCAACCTTCGAACTGGTAAGTTCTCGTTCAATCTTACTATTCCTGCTAGATCCAAAACCTGTATTAACCATCTAGAAATGGTTTGAACTGAAATTTTGTATGTGGTTTTTTGTGCGTTATCAATAACGCTTCCTCAGAACCTCTGAGATTTTTGGTTACCTCAATGTATTGAGTTAAATGCTTACTACACACAATGTTTCATCGATAGGATATGCTTTAAACATTACCTTAGCTCCAGTTCTCCCTGGTCTGCTTTGTTTGATCAGGTCATAAACATAAAACACAATGTTATCTGCAGTCACATGCATGCAATCCAACCGTAACAATTGCAAAGTTTGTACTCTTTGAGCTGATACCAATGCCATTAACATTACTACCTTGAATGTTAACTTCTGCAAAGACATTGAAGTAATTGGAGTCCATTGCTTAAGGAAAGTGAGAACAATGCTAACATCCCAAAATTCTGTATATCTGGGCTTGGGAGGATTTTATTAAAATTCCTTTCATGAATCGGGATACTAATGGGTGAGACCCAACTGAATCCCGATCAGAAATTTGTCCTAAGTAGGACGACAATGCACTACGAGCACAATTAATGGCACTATAACTCAAATGCTCATCAAAATGTAACCCAGCAAGGAACTCCAATACATTTGAAATGTTTGCAGTATGATAAGATATCTTTGACTGTGTACCAAAACTTCACATTTCCTTATATGTGACATATATTGTTTTTTAGTGCTATTCCTCCAAGCTGCATCTATAACATCCACGGTCCTGTCCGACAGTTCAAACTCTTGCAATGGTCTGGTCAGAACCTGCAGATTAACAAATTCATATGATCATGCAATGGATGAATTTCTTTTGTTACTGGTTGTGTCAACAAATAGTCGCAACTGGCAATCGTCATACATGGTTCAATAATCATCTTTAGCATCAATGGGAACCAAGACTGCGAAGGCCAATTTGGCACCACCAAAATGCCTTTGGCAGCATCTTGCGCTATTTTCTTGAGACATTGCCCAATCAGAGAGAATGGGGAAAAAACATAAAAGAATGTATTCCCCCAGTGTAGCGAGAAAGCATCCACCGCTACTGCCCCTGGATCGTGTTCCCAAGACACGTATTTGGGCAGTTGGTGATTCAATCTAGATGCAAACAGATCAATGTCCGGCACTCCATACTGACTGACTATATTTTTGAAATTTTTTGTGGATTAACATCCATTCTGTATTGTCTTTCAATATTCGTGATCTTTTGTCTGCCACAACATTGTCTCTCCCTGGGAGATAAATAGCTGACAGCCAAATATTTTTACCAAAACACCATTGCCACATCAGATTTACCAGATGATCACATGATATTGATCTGACACCACCCATGTGATTGATATAAACCACAGCTGTGGTATTGTCTATTTGTATTTGGACATGCAAATCCTTTAAAGTAGAACAATAAGCTTTTAATCCATAAAATGCTCCCAGTAGCTCCAAATAATTAATACCATATGTTTGGAGCAATAAATCCTCTTGGACAGTCCATCTGCCCCCACAGCTGGTCTCATTATCCATAGCCCCCCCGTCCATCCGAGAGAACTTGCGTCAGTTTGCAAAAACACTACTGGCTGCTGAACTAAAATGTTCTTAACAGCTTGTGGAACATTCTCAATCCACCAATGCAATTCTGATAAGGCTTCCTTTGGCAATTGCATAGGCCTATCAAAATGGCCTGCTCGCTGTATAAGCGCTTGAGTTTTTGCCCTTTGATATTTTGGTAATGCAGTGGACCAAATTCTACTGTGGAATTGCTGCTACCAACTTCCCAATAACCTTAACAACTTCTCGGATGGAGGGATAAGGTTTGTTAATCAGGCTCTGACACAAATTTGTCAAATCAATCACCTTTTCCATTGGTAAAGTTACCAACATGGTAACTGAATTAATCACAAACCCCAGATATTCAATGGTTTGGGATGGCTGTAACTTAGATTTTGTTGGATGAATCAGGAACCCCAGTTTTTCAACCAAGCTTGTAGTGCTGAGACTGATTTTTCAGCTTAGCATTGACAATTTAATGTAATCTAGATAAGCCATAACGATGTGTTTTTGTGCCCTTAGCAGTGCAATTGCTGGCTTCAACAATTTAGTGAACAGTCTAGGTGCTGAGCTTAATCCATTATGTAATGCTTTGTATTGCCACAGCTGTCCCATCCACTTAAACTTTAAATACCTGCGAAAGCGCTGATGAATTGGAACTGAATAATATGCATCTTCAAATCTATTGTAGCCATATAACAACCTGTTGATATCAGCTGCATTGCAGTGTTGAATGTGTCCATTTTAATATGTTTATACTGGACAAATGTATTCAATTGTGTGAGATCTAAATGATTCTACAACCCCCATCTTTCTTTGTTCTGGGGAAAATATTTGACACAAATTGTTGTGGATCCTCTCTTATTTTCTCAATAACTCCTTTCTCACACAAATTCTTAACCTCTTTGTCAATTTAAACTTTTTTCCCCAAGAACAGAAAACATCAAAGAATGATTAGGCTAATTCTGTCCCAATGGGTCCATACCTACTACAAAATCAATGGTAGATCCTAAAACAGTATTTAATACAACACGATCAGATGTTATACTGTCCCATTCATTATAAAACATTCGGAGTCTACCACCAAACTGAGGTTCATCCAACATTACTTCTTTAATAGGATAAAGTTTTGTACCTTTCCAACCGGACGAAGTGATCTCCTTTTCCCAATAATGAGTGTACATTCGGCTGTGCTGGCTGGTAATTTTCCTTATCATACTCCTGCCTCGGCTTGTTCCAGCTCCAAAATCAAATCCCCTTCTCATTTGACCAGCCCTTCTCTGGCCAACATTGAAGGGTTTCATAAGGCTAATAGTTTTTGCCTCTTCATCAATTTCTTTAATTTGTTTAGACAGATTTCCTCCGAACAAATAACCAAGAGTTTGAACATTGCTTGCCCTGCACAACCCTGCAAATCTTGGATGTAAAAGAGGCCGAATGGCAATCTTCCTTATATAATTTATCTCAAAAAATGAGTTGCAGAATAAACCCAACATATGGTTCTGAACGGGGGTTACACAAAAAGCTGGAGAAACTCAGCGGGTGCAGCAGCATCTAAGGAGCGAAGGAGATAGGCGACGTTTCGGGTCGAGACCCTTCTTCAGACCCTTCTTCAGACCCTCCAGTCTGAAGAAGGGTCTCGACCCGAAACGTCGCCTATCTCCTTCGCTCCTTAGATGCTGCTGCACCCGCTGAGTTTCTCCAGCTTTTTGTGTAACCCCCATATGGTTCTGAACTTTGGTCATTCCACAACCTTCCAGCTTGTCTTCCAAAAGACAGTGATGCCAAAATTAGCTTGAGGATTCTTTGAATCGTAATTCCTGCGCCCGCATTATTGCTGACATTGGCGCCCAAAAAGCCAGATTCACCATCTTTGAGGTACAATAAATAGGTGTTTAAATCCAAATCTGCTGTCTCAACCATAACAGCTTTTTGAGGCAGGTGAGAGACCATATAATTAATATTGGCCGCCAGGTTTCCTTCCATGGCCTCACCGCCTCCTCCAGGTATAGCAAACTTTGTGCCACATCAGACACACCTGGATTTGTATTGTGGTGGGTACTTCTGACCGCAAACACCACTTTCAGGGTCAGTCTCATACAGCCCTGGTACTCCTGAAACTTGTTCAAGGAGACTTCCTCCAGCCCAATCCCGGGCACTGGAGTTTCAATTCCCAATTCAAACTGGCACCATATTCCTGATATGGAACCCCCTCAGGGGCTGCCTGGGAATATTATGGGTACTTAGACCCTTGGTTGATTATTGTTTGGAGTATTTTCTCCATTAGATCCATTCTTAGCCAAAGGCTTTCCTTTCAGAATCTTTCAGAAACCTCAGGCCTTTCAAGCTTTTCTTTTACATTTTAGGCACTGGGTTTTCAAAGTTTTTGATTGTGGAGCAACCAAAGGCTCACTAACGGGTATTTCAACGACCACCGGTATTGGAACCGGCTCCGCAATAATCTGCTGTCCCAACTTTTCTACACCCCGGGACGCACGTTTTACCCGCGATTTAAAAAAAAATATATATTTTAATTTAACTCCTCCTGGTTTACCCACCAGCCTACGGAGTTTTTAGAAAACGCCCTGGAAGTAAAATAATTTTACTTACCTGCGGGCCATTTCCCTACCGCTGTGTTGGAGCTGCGCTCTGCAGCTCTTCCTCTACCGATAGCGTCGATGTAATGCTGGTCCAGCGCCAGGCGGGGCTTCTTCACGTAGTCACTAACGTGACTCCGAAGTAAAATATAGGACAGGACACTGTCAAGCTGTAGTATGGAAATCAAGCTATTAATACCAAGCAATAGATAAATGATCTGCATTATAGGCAACCTAAAACGTATTAAACATTTATTTCCTCAATTGCCAGCTGTAAAAATAGAGGGTGTGAATTAGTTAATAAAATTGCTTTGTAATCTGAAGAAAGCACTTGGTCTCTGTAATATGAAGGGAGAGGTAACATTTACCATCGCCCAGCGGGGGCTTCAACATCGAGAGCCTCGATCGCCTCGACCCAACAGTTTGACTGCATGACCTTGGAAGAAGAAGCAGGGAAGAGGTAAGACGAGGGTACACAGATGCTGGAGAATCGAGGGTACACGAAAGGCTGGAGGAACTCAGCGCGTGCAGCAGCATCTAAGGAGCGAAGGAGACAGGCGACGTTTCGGGTCGAGACCCTTCTTCAGACTGGATAAGGCCATTTATCCAGAAGAGATAAGACCATTTGCCTTCCATCACAGTGAGGAGGATTCACTGTGATGGATGTTTGTGTTTTGTTGCTTTTGTTACTGTCATACATTAAATTTTATTCAAACTTGTTTGAATAACAATAAAGGAAATTCAATTAAATTCAATCTACAGGTGGAGATTCCCTCCCTCTATTTGGAAATGATTCATGATGGAAATCATGCAGTCATAACTTCAAGACATTCGGAATTTCACATTGTACTCAATTTTTGTCAATTCCTTCATGTAACGCCAGTATCTGATTACAACATTCATTAAGATAAACGAGACCCAAGTAAAAAAATAAAATGTATGGATTTTGCTAATAAAGACATTTAAAATGTAGTTCATACAAATTCAATTTCTAGCGTTTCATTGCCCTCATAAATGTTAGACAATTGTAAAAAGGGTTGCCGTCTGGAATCTGAATTATTGTTCACAAATTCCACTGCTATGATGCGAGAATAGTAAGATTAAATGAGAACTTACCAGTTCGAAGGTTGATCTTTATTTTATGAGGACTTGCGATGAGGGATTTCGTGAAGAACCCGCCAGCACGCATGCGCGACATACTTCAAAGCAGCGGTGTGGAATCACAGAACCAACAAACAGAGAAATGACTTGATATAGTAAGATTGAAGAGACTCTAATTAACAGTTGATTTATGATCGAGGGTTGGTAGCGGAGGGCACGAAATCCCTCATCGCAACTCCTCATAAAATAAAGATCAACCTTTGAACTGGTAAGTTCTCGTTTAATCTTACTATTTCATTTCGGAGTCACGTGAGTGACTTCGTGAAGACTTCAAAGCTCTGTGATTCCATGCCCTGGACCACGTCCATGCTGTCACACACCACTTATAAGGATGGAGTAATCAACTTTCCAGACTGCTTGTACTGAAAAATAATAACAATATTTATTAACAACAAACAAAGGAAAAAAAACCCTCACTGGGGGACATCTGCATGCTCTTGACCTGCATTCAGCACGGCCTCCGCGAACAATACAGGAGCGGCAACAGGTTTATTGTAAAACCGCTGGAAGGTGGCTTCGTTCGCCTATCCTGCTGTGGCAAGAATATGGTCCATGGGCACCTCCATAACCCTTGCCGCCGACGTCGATGCAGCCCTGGTGGAATGGGATTTAAAGACGTTAGTGTCAATACCTGCCTCATTCAAGACGATCCTGAGCCACCTGGAGATCGTCTGTACCGTCACTCTATGGTGAGGTTTCTTGTGGCTGATGAGTAGGTATTTCTCCATTCCCCTTAATTGTCTCGTCACTTTGATATAGTGGCGGATATGGGTGGCTAAACATAGCCTTGCATCAGCGGGGTATGCCGGAAACTTCAGCTGCAGCCCTGTGAGTCCAGGTCTATGCTGCTTGAGTAATTCATCTATGAAGAAGATTACTTCGCCGGGGTAGGGATCATCCTGTCGATCTTGACCTTGTGGAGTGTCTGTACCCTCTGCGCTGAAGTCAGTGCCAGTAACATCACCAGCTTCAGGGTGAGTTTGTCCAATTCAAGCCCTTCCATGGGCGACCACGTCCTGAGCAGGGTTAATACCTTCCTAATATCCCAGGTGATGTTATAACGAGGTCTAGGCAGATTGGAATTAAATATTCTCCGCATGAGTTTGGACACCAACCTGTTGGATCCTACCTCAATATTGAGGTAGAATGATAGCGCACTCCTGGCGCTGTTGATGGCACTGTAGCTGAGGTGTTCATCATGATGCAACCCCGCCAGGAATTCCAGCACGTCGGTGATGGTAACGGAGTCGTATGCAATGTGGGAGCGGCCGCAGTAGGTTTCCCATTTCCGGATATGTGTGAGATATTGCCGCCTGGTGGACTCCCGGCATGACGCTCCAATGGTATCCATAGTTCTAGATGATAGGCAATACCGCTGTAATGGCCTGTTCAGAACCTGCAAGCCAATAATTTTAGGTGACTGTGGCAGGGATGTGGTTCCCCTGAGACAGGGTTCGTCACCAATTGTGGGCAACCCTCTAAGAGGACCCATGGTTGACTGATCATATCAAGGACCACCGGATACCATGGCTGCGTAGGCCAGTCGGGTATGATAAGAATGCCTTTAGCAGCATCTGACTGGATTTTTCGCAATACCCGACTGATGAGGCAAAATGGAGGAAATGCATAGTAACCCATTTCCCCCAGTCTAGTGAGAACGCGTCCATCGCCATTGCCCCAGGATCTGGTTCCCACGAAACGAAAGTTGATACCTGATGGTTCAACCGTGACGCAAAAAGGTCGATGTCCGGTTTACCAAATTTGGCTGTAACTTTAGCGAATATTTGGGGATTTAACATCCACTCGATGTTGTCATTGAATTTGCGTGACCTGGTGTCCGCCACTGTATTGAGCTTACCTGGTAAATATGTAGCTGAAATCCAAATATTCCGTCGAATACACCAGAGCCAAATTGTATTTGCCAATTCATCACATGAAACTGACCTGGTACCGCCCATATGATTTAGATATGCCACCGCAGTGGTATTATCTATTTGGAGACGGACATGAGCGTCAGTAAGGTTAGAACAATAAGCTCGAAGTCCGTGAAATGCTCCTAGCATCTCCAAATAATTTATCCCTTGTGACAACAACAGGGTAGATTCAAGGGTGTCCCTTCTGCCTCCACAACTAGAGTAGTTGTCCGTGGCTCCCCAGCCATGGGAGCTTGCGTCTGTTTGTAAGTATACCATCGGATTGGGCAAAATGATGGGTTTAAATGAGTCACAAATATTGTCAATCCACCATTGTAACTCAATTTTTGTCTTTAGAGGCAGCTGCATTGGTCTATCGAAATGTCCAGCGTTCAGTTTTAACGCTGAGATCTTGGCTCTCTGCAAATTTTGATAATGCAAAGGTCCGTATTGGGCAGCTGGAAAAACTGCTACGATTTTGCCAATCACCTTAGCAGTTTGTCTAATTGATGGTATACTGGCGCTGACTAGATTCTTGCATACTTGAATGACATCCCCAATTTTGTTAGTTGGTATGGTGGCCCTCATGCGATTGGAATCCACCGTGAACCCCAGATAATCCATGACCTGTGAAGGGCAGAACTTTGATTTATCTGGATGGATAATGAACCCCATTTTTTGAAAAATTTCCACGGTGGCTGAAACTGCCAGTTCCGCTGATTCCAGGGTGTTCCCAATAATTAGGATATCATCTAGATAGGCCATCACTATGTGATTTTGTCTCCTTAGTGTAGCCAGTATTGGTTTGAGCAATTTAGTAAATAATCTAGGGGCTGTGGTAAGCCCATTTGGCAAAGCTTTGTATTGCCAGAGCTGATCCATCCAGGTAAATTTCAAGAACTTCCTGTGGTGTTTCTGAATGGATACTGAATAGTATGTATCTTTTAAATCAATGCATGCCATAAAGCAGCCCTCAGAAATCAATAACTTGGCTGTTTTGAACGTGTTCATTTTGAAATGGGTATATTTTACAAAAGTATTCAAATGGGTCAGATCAATAATAACCCGACATCCTCCATCCTTCTTGGTTTTTGTAAATACGTTGGATACAAATTCAATTGGTTTGTGTATAGTTCTTTCTATCATGCCTTTTTCTTGTAGCCTTAAGATTTCAGCATAGCCTACTGCCGTTTCTTTGCTGGACAGTGTAAATTTCCAATCTGGCATATGCTGGGATGGAGGGATTTTACCATTGATGAATTTAATCTCATGGCCTTGAATACTTTGTAAGATAAACTCATCAGAAGTGATGGTTCCCCATGCCACCGTGAAGAACCGTAGTTTCCCACCAACATGTGAAGTTAAGCATGCAGGTGCATGAAATCCAGACCGCCTTACCTCCATGGTTACCGGCGGTCCCTGATATGTTTGGTGGGACGTGGAGGTGCTGGGTTGAGTTGATAATGCAGCGTCCGCATTTTCCATGCTGGCCGCTGGGGGCCCAGCCCTAGAAAAGGCCTAGGCTGTTGAGGTTGCTGATATTGAGGCGGTGCTGGAGCGTAGCTCCTTGCTGGCCTAACGGCAGGCCCTCGTGGCCTGAAGAATGGCACATTCCTGGCCGGCTGCCTGGTCGAGATATGTGACCTCATGAGTCCCACCGTCTTAGCGTGGTCATCCAGTTCCTTGACCCGCTTCGGGAGGTCCTCCCCGAACAACTGTCTGGGTGGCGGCGTAGGAGGTGCTTTGCATAGTCCCGCAAATTTCGGGTTCAGTGTGGGTTTTATAATGCTCTTCCTAAATGCATTTATTTCGTACTGTGTGTTGCACAGTAGTGCCAGAGCATCCTCCTGATCGGTGTTCAGATCCACCCCGTCCACCGACCTTGCAAACACGGTAATCCCAGTAGTGAGCAACTTCAGGATCTGTTGCAACTTCATCTCCTGAGTTCTGATCCCTGGGCTGATGTTGCCCCAAATCGGCATATTGACGATGGGCACGTTGAGGGAGTTGCAATTCCCTGGGGCCTTGTGCCTATTCATGGCCTCCGTAAGGACCTCCTCCTGAAGCTGATGGTTCGTCAGGAAGTCAACGGTAGCAGCCAGTTTGGAGTTGAGGGGTTGTCCTGATGATTCCGATAGTGCAAATTTAGTTGCCACATCCAGGAGCTCCTCCTGAGGGGCCTCAGATGTAGATGGTGCATGGACCAAGATGTCCTCATCTCGGTGGCGGAAAGAACTGTCGCTACCAGCCGCCTCAGCGAAACTGAGCGATTCCCGCGCGGATCTGCTCAAATGCCTCCTTTTGGCGGAGCTCGATCCCGCTGCCTCAGAGGGCAAACGCGGTGAGAGGTCGACACCCGACGCCTCGGCGTGGTGACCCGACATCTGCGCGGGCTTGCCGACTGTCCTAATCCTGGACCTAGACGGCGTACGGTCCCGTCCTCCCATCCATGGGGACTTGGTGACCGTGGCGGGACTCCACCTGAATGACTCTTCCTGGTCCTGCTGGTTGGTGAGTCCACACTGGCCCTCTCAATTGAGTCCCGCCAATTCACCAGTCCGCAATCTAGCGGCCTTAGGTGATACCTCCGCCCGCGAAGGGCTAGGTAGACGGGCTCTATCCCTGCCTCTCCTGCGAGGGCTCAGGGAGAAGGGCCGTGTGGCAGCACGTGAACCCTGTTTGCCCGGGTCGACCAACGAGCCCGTTGGCGACAGAGATATGGAGTCAGGGTCAGCCTGCGGCAGTACACCAAAGTCCTGCTCTGCGGGATCCTCGCTAGAGCTGCGGTGTATCGGTGGGTCGGGTCCTGTGACGACAGGGCTCCCCGACTTCCGCGCCTTTTTCCCAGCTTGACTCGCAGGTGCAGCCGTTGATGAGGGCTCCGGGACGGGTGGCCGGCGATTCCTTGCGGATGTCCTGCGGCCCTTACTCTTCCTATCCATATTTCTGTTGGGAGAAAGCACACTCACACAACAAGAAACAACCAACTCAAGGTTAGTTACACTTACCTGAGCGTCCCTGAGCTGAAGGGCTGGTGGTGAGCCACGCTCCACCTCCAGCCGTTGACTGCAATGCGTTGCGACGATATGTCGCGCATGCGTGCTGGCGGGTTCTTCACGAAGTCACTCACGTGACTCCGAAATGAAATCCACTTCTGAAAGCCGCTCCTTGTGCACATTGCAGATCACGAGATTGTTCAGTGTTAAAGAAGGAACTGCAAATGCTGGAGAATCGAGGGTACACAAAAGGCTGGAGAAACTCAGCGGGTGCAGCAGCATCTATGGAGCAAAGGAGATAGGCGACGTTTCGGGTTGAGACCCTACTTCAGACTGGTTAGGGATCAGGGAAACCAGGGAAACGATTGTTCAGGCTCTTCTGAGACATGGTGTTGCCAAGTCACGTATTAATGCGGCGCGGTGCGCTGAACGATCGTTCTGCCGCGCATGAACTGGCTGGAGATATCAGAACATGTCTTAACTGTCTCAACTTGAGGGAACATCAGTCGTATTTCTGCAGACATCCCTTCGAAAAGCTGTCTGTACTCAATAGTTGACCGTGGGAACAGTTTCCTGAAAAAGTCAGGTTGATGGAACAGTTCAAGATACTCGTCTACCAAATCCAGGTGAAAGACCATAGATCATAGAGCGGAGCAAGATGGTCCACTCCTGCAAAATCCAATGGACTAACGTGTAGTACGCAACGGGGCGGGACGTCCGCCATTTTAGCAAACCCGACCCGACTTCCGTGGAATGTGTAATCAGCAAAGATCATAGACGGAGTCGGGTTGGGTTGGTTTCTTTATTTATTAACCCTTTCCCGTGACTTTCAGTCTGAAGAAGGGTCTCGACCCGAAACGTCACCCATTCCTTCTCTCCAGATCTGCTGCCTGTCCCACTGAGTTACTCCAGCATTTTGTGTCTATCTTCGGTTTAAACCAGCAGTTCCTTCCTGTACGCACATCAGTCTGTCCAACTGAGGGTACAATTGGCGATCGAAATACAACAGCGAGTGTTCAAAGATGATTAATGCACCTGGCTCCAGTTTATGTACATAACTTCATCCAGCATTGAAACCGATCCCGGAGTGTATTAATCACCGGTAAACACTGGTTCAGTCCCCTCTTTTCATTACTTGTATGACAGTTTCTAAAATCGGCGCACACAATGATTTGGGGCCCGTTTGAACGGGTGAAAAATACAGCGATTCCGAACCTCGCTGCACTTAGCCCAGTAGAGTTATATTCTTTACTCGTTTCCTGGGTTCCTGGTTTCCAGTTGCCTGGGTTCAAGCAACTAAGTTACAGAGAAAGGTTGAAAAGTTAGGTCTTTATTCTTTGGAGCGCAGAAGGTTAAGGGGGGACTTGTTTGAGGTCTTTAAAATGATGAAAGGGATAGACAGAGTTGACGTGGATAAGCTTTTCCCATTGAGGGTAGGGAAGATTCAAACAAGAGGGCATAGAAACATAGAAACATAGAAATTAGGTGCAGGAGTAGGCCATTCGGCCCTTCGAGCCTGCACCACCATTCAATATGATCATGGCTGATCATCCAACTCAGTATCCCGTACCTGCCTTCTCTCCATACCCTCTGATCCCCTTAGCCACAAGGGCCACATCTAACTCCCTCTTAAATATAGCCAATGAACTGGCCTCAACTACCCTCTGTGGCAGAGAGTTCCAGAGACCCACCACTCTCTGTGTGAAAAAATTTCTTCTCATCTCGGTCCTAAAGGATTTCCCCCTTATCCTTAAGCTGTGACTCCTTGTCCTGGACCTCCCCAACATCGGGAACAATCTTCCTGCATCTAGCCTGTCCAACCCCTTAAGAATCTTGTAAGTTTCTATAAGATCCCCTCTCAATCACCTAAATTCTAGAGAGTATAAACCGAGTCTATGCAGTCTTTGTTCATAAGACAGTCCTGACATCCCAGGAATCAGTCTGGTCTGGCATGACATGAGAATTAAGGGACAGAAGTTTAGGGGTAACATGAGGGGGAACTTCTTTACTCAGAGAGTGGTGGCTGTGTGGAATGAGCTTCCAGCAGAAGTGGTGGAGGCAGGATCAATTTTAACATTTAAAAGTAAAGTGGATAGGTACATGGACAGGAAGGGAATGGAGGGGTATGGTCTGAGTGCAGGTAGATGGGACTAGGGGAAAATAAATGTTCGGCACGGACTGGAAGGGCCGAGAGGGCCTGTTTCCGTGCTGTAATTGTTATATGTTATATGGTTTAAATGCGCGTAAAAGCAAATGACAATACAACATGAAGATTCTTGCCACAAACAACCAAGAAAAGTTGTAATGATTAGCATTTTATTAACATTTTGCCTTTTCATTTTGCATCGAATAAATAAAAGTGATAGGCGTTTACACGGAATTCAAAATATTTTTAAAATTACGGACAGCATTTTGGAGATTTGTAGAGAAATGGAACACATAATGTTGAGGCACCGTTACTGTAATCCGACGCTTAAAATGCCTGTGTTTTAAAATCAAAATATTTCTTTGCTGTAAAATAAATAGTTACACATGGTCATAGCTGGTTACCCTATATTGTGCTAATTGGTATTCGTCTATATTTTTTTTAAACCGTGTAAATGATAAATTGCAGGAACAACGTGTTTTTAAGAGTTTACTTCAGTTGTGATTAGTTAATGGCGTAAACCATTTGAAATATAAACCAATTATATTTTCTCAAAACAAAAATCGAGGAAAAATGTCCTGAGTGCATAAATTCCTAATTCCTAATCAAGAAACTGCATCAAGAAACATTGGATTATAATTTGATTTTAGACTCCCAATACGATCCATTAGGAACCGCGACAGTTCTGCGTGTGGCACGTACTTGGGCAAATGAAATGCAACGGTCTTTAGCGATTCAGAACTGTGTTCTGCATTGCAACAATTTAATACATATTGAGTTCGGAGCTGAAGCTAGAGTCTGCAGTTTTAGAGCACGGCACAATTATAGGTAATCAGAAGCAAAATAGACAATAGACAATAGGTGCAGGAGTAGGCCATTCGGCCCTTCGAGCCAGCACCGCCATTCAATGTGATCATGGCTGATCATCCCCAATCAGTACCCCATTCCTGCCTTATCCCCATAGCCCCTGACTCCGCTATCTTTACGAGCCCTATCTAGCTCTCTCATGAAAATATCCAGAGAACCGGCCTCCACTACCCTCTGAGGCAGAGAATTCCACAGACTCACAACTCTCTGTGAGAAAAAGTGTTTCCTCGACTCCATTCTAATTGGCCTGCCCTTTGTTCTTAAACTGTGGCCCCTAATTCTGGATTCCCCCAACATTGGGAACATCTTTCCTGCCTCTAGCGTGTGTCCAAACCCTTAACAATCTTACATGTTTCAATATGATTCCCTCTCATCCTTCTAAACTCCGGTGTGTACAAGCCCAGCTGCTCAATTCTCTCAGCATATGACAGTCCCACCATCCCGGGAATTAATCTTGAAAACCTATGCTGCACTCCCTCAAAAGCAAGAATGTCCTTCCTCAAATTAGGGGACCAAAACTGCACACAATACTCCAGGTGTGGTCTCACTAGGGCTCTGCACAACTGCAGAAGGACCTCTTTGCACCTATACTAGACTCCTCTTGTTATAAAGGCCAACATGTCATTCGCTTTTTTCACTGCCTGCTGTACCTGCATGCTTACTTTCATAGACTGACGAACAAGGACCCCCAAATCCCGTTGTACTTCCCTTTTTCCCAACTTGACATCTATCTTCCTGTTTTTGATACCAAAGTGGATAACCTCACATTTATCCACATTAAACTTCATCTGATTTCCCCTTCGTAAATCCATGCTGACTAATTTTTATCTCTTCACATTCCTAAAGAAGCTTTTAGTATCCTCCTTTATATTCTTGGCTAGCTTACCATCGTACCTCATCCTTTCTCCCCGTATTGTCTTTTTTGTTATCTTCTGTTGCTCTTTAAACATTACCCAATCCTCTTGCTTCCCGCTCATCTTTGCTACCTTGTACTTCTTCTCTGTAATTTTTATACTGTCCCTATACTATACTGCCACAATCGCCCTTACTCTCCTTGGAATCTTTCTTCCTTTTAGGAATGAACTGATCCTGCACCTTCTGTATTATTCCTAGAAATACCTGCCATTTTTGTTCCACTGTCATCCCTGCTGGTGTATCTTTCCAGTCAACTTTGGCCAGCTCCTCCCTCATGGCCCCATAGTCTCCTTTATTCAACTGTAACCCTGACACCATGTAACCATATAACAATTACAGCACGGAAACAGGCCTTCTCGGACCTTCCAGTCCGTGCCGACCATTCATTTTACCCTAGTCCCATCTACCTGCACTCAGACCATACCCCTCCATTCCCTTCCCGTCCATATACCTATCCACTTTACTTTTAAATGTTAAATTCGATCCTGCCTCCACCACTTCTGCAGGAAGATCATTCCACACAGCCACCACTCTCTGAGTAAAGAAGTTCCCCCTCATGTTACCCCTAAACTTCTGTCCCTTAATTCTCATGTCATGCCCTCTTGTTTGAATCTTCCCTACCCTCAATGGGAAAAGCTTATCCACGCCAACTCTGTCTATCCCTTTCATCATTTTAAAGACCTCAATCAAGTCCCCCCTTAACCTTCTGCGCTCCAAAGAATAAAGACCTAACTTGTTCAACCTTTCTCTGTAACTTAGTTGCTGGAACCCGGGCAACATTCTAGTAAATCTCCTCTGTACTCTCTCTATTTTGTTGACATCCTTCCTATAATTAGGCGACCAAAATTGTACACCATACTCCAGAACCTTCTTAACCAACCTTCCATGGGGAACCTTGTCAAAGGCCTTACTGAAATCCATATAGACAACATCCACTGCTTTACCCTCATCAATTTCCCTAGTAACCTCTTCAAAAACTTCAAGAAGGTTTGTCAAACATGACCTTCCAGGCACAAATCTATGTTGACTGTTCTTGATCAGACCCCGTTTATCCAGACGCTTATATATATTATCTCTAAGTATCCTTTCCATTAATTTGCCCACCACTGACGTCAAACTAATAGGTCTATAATTGCTAGGTTTATTCTTTGAACCCTTTTTAAACAATGGAACAACATATGCAGTATGCCAATCCTCCGGCACTATTCCCGTTTCTAATGACATTTGAAATATTTCTGTCATAGCCCCTGCTATTTCTACACTAACTTCCCTCAATGTCCTAGGGAATATCCTGTCAGGACCTGGAGACTTATCCATTTTTATATTTTTCAAAAGTGTCAGTATTTCCTCCTCTTTGAATCTCATAGTTTCCATAGCTACTCTACTTTTTTCCCTTACTTCATAGAGTTCAATATCCTTCTCCTTGGTGAATAACGAAGAAAAGAAATTGTTCAATATCTCCCCCATCTCTTTTGGCTCTGCAGATAGCTGTCCATTCTGGCTCTCTAATGGTCCAATTTTATCCCTCGTTATCCTTTTGCTATTAATATAGCTGTAGAAACCCTTTGGATTTACTTTCACCTTTCTGGCCAAAGCAACCTCATATCTTCTTTTAGCTTTTCTTATTTCTTTCTTAAGATTCTTTTTACATTCTTTATACTCATCTAGCACCTCATTTACTCCATGCCTCCTATAATTATTGTAGATGATGACACCTTGATGATGACAATCCAGAATTGCTGCAGGAATTACTATACGATAGAACTGAACAACAGCAATTTGTTGAGGAGAATGAGCCTCTGCTGAATGCTAAGCAGAGAGCAGTGTATGCACTCAATTTAACAGAAGGTGAAGACATTCCCCTTCAGCAGACCCTAGTCCCCACTCAATCAAGTTTTGCTATGAGGATCCATAAAGCACAAGGAGAAAAAATGCAGAGGGTGTTGATCTACCTCGACAAACCGGTATTTCAGCACGGACAAATATATGTGTCTCTTAGCCGAGGAAAGATGAAGGGAAATGTCAACCTGAAGGATGTCAACGTTTTCCTGAAGGATGGAACATCGACCAAGAATGTTGTCATTAAAAGCGTGCTTCGTTGAATGATGACTTCTGAGATAAATTCTCAGATTTTCTTTGCTACTTTGGATACTTAAAGAAAATATATATAATCATCTGGATAAACAGGGTATGATAAGGAACAGTCAACATGGATTTGTGCCTGGAAGGTCATGTTTGAATAATCTTCTTGAATTTTTTGAATAGGTTACTAGGGTAACTCATGAGGGTAAAGCAGTGGATGTTGTCTGTAAGTAAGCAATTTACAAACTCTAAAAGTGTTCAACACATTTTAATGATAGCACAAGGTATTACATACATCCTCAAATACTGGCTACATTCTTCTAGTGAACCGTATCCAGGAAGGGGAAGGCGTTATGATTGATGTTAACTAGGCGGGGTTAATGGTACTGAGGTAACTATGTTATTGGTTGCATGCAAAACCATCTACATCCTTCCCCTTAGAAAATTTAAAAGAAACAGACCGTTGTCACTACAACAGAATTAAACAGAATTAAACAGAATCGCCATAACGAACAGGTGGCTTGCTGATCCGGCCCGAGCGCGTACGGATGCCTCCCCCTTCCCCCGGAGGAGCAGAAAAAACAGGGGGACCCGAGACAGCAGGGGAACCAGGGAAGGGCGGTGGGGTTGGAGGAACAGGAGAGGGAGAACCGCGACCGCCAACAGGTGACCCGCGCAGAGGGGAACCGGGCGCTCGATATGGGGACCGAGGCATGCAGGGAACGCTGGCTGGGACAGGAGCCGGCTGCTGGTATGAGAGCGGCGGGGCATAGGGGCCCGGGGCCTGCGGCTTCGGCTCATTAACCGCAAGCAGGTGTTGTCGGCTTCTACGGTAGATGGTTCCCTAAGAAGCTCACATCGCAGCTTCTGGTCACGCATGCCAGTTACTAAAATGTCTCTAGTGAGCTGGTCTGTCATGTCACCGAAACGGCACCGCTGGGCGAGATAACGCAAATCGGCAATAAAACATTCAACAGGTTCCTCCGGCAGCTGTCTCCTTGTAAAGAACCGTGCCCTCTCTAGAATGCGGTTCGAGGGCAGGTCACAAATCTCCCTGAACTTACGTAGCAGGCAAGCAGGGTCACTGGCAGATTCTGCAGGGGTAACCACCACGTTGTTGTCGTCCAGGACCGCTGGAGCATAGACGAAAGTTCTGGCTCTCTTCATGGCATCAGGTCCGACAAGGTTAAGTAGGAGGGAGGCTTTGAGGGAGTCAGGATCATTGCGGTGAGCGACGTTGACAAAGTGGGTGAAATCATTTTCAAACGTAGCCCAGCGCTCAGAAATATCAGCATCAAAGACAAGCTGCGCGGGCTTTCTGCACGAGGATGCCATGGTCAGAGAGATAAAGCACAAAAGGCACAAATCAAATAAAAGAAATAAAACCCGATAGACAGGTAGGCGCAAGTATCTTCCAGCTCCGACACCATGTAAATAAGCAATTTACAAACTCTAAAAGTGTTCAACACATTTTAATGATAGCACAAGGTATTACATACATCCTCAAATACTGGCTACATTCTTCTAGTGAACCGTATCCAGGAAGGGGAAGGCGTTATGATTGATGTTAACTAGGCGGGGTTAATGGTACTGAGGTAACTATGTTATTGGTTGCATGCAAAACCATCTACATTGTCTATATGGACTTCAGTAAGGCCTTTGACAAGGTTCCACATGGAAGGTTGGTTAAGAAGGTTCAATTGTTGGGTATTAATAGTGGAGTAGCAAGAAGGATTCAACAGTGGCTGAATGGGAGATACCAGAGAGTAATGGTGGATAACTGTTTGTCAGGTTGGAGGCCTGTGACCAGTGGGGTGCCTCAGGGATCTGTGTTGGGTCCACTGTTGTTTGTCATATACATCAATGATCTGGTTGATGGGCAGTAAATTGGATTAGTAAGTATGCAGTTGATACTAAGTTGTAAGGTGAGTTGTGGATAATGAAGTTGATTTTCAAAGTCGACAGAGAGATTAAGGCCATTTGGAAGAGTGGGCTGGAAGATGGCAGATGGCGTTTAATGCTGATAAGGTGAGGTGCTACATCTTGGCAGGACAAATCAAAATAGGACATACATGGTAAATGGTAGCGAATTGAGGAATGCAGTTGAACAGAGGGATCTAGGAATAACTATGCATAGTTCCCTGAAGGTGGAATCACATGTAGATAGGATGGTAAAGAAAGCTTTTGGTGTGCTGGCCTTTATAAATCAGAGCATTGAATATAGGTTGGGATGTAATGTTAAAATTGTACAAGGCATTGGTGGGGCCAATTCTGGAGTATGGTGTACAATTTTGGTTGCCAAATTATAGGAAAGATGTCAACAAAATAGAGAGAGCACAGAGGAGATTTACTAGAATGTTGCCTGGGTTTCAGCACCTAAGTTACAGAGAAAGGTTGAACAAGATAGGTCTTTATTCTTTGCAGCGCAGAAGGTTAAGGTCTTGATAGAGGTCTTTAAAATTATGAGAGGGAAAGACAGAGTTGACGTGGATAAGCTTTTTTCCTTTGAGAGTAGGGAAGATTCAAACAAGATGACATGAGTGGAAGGATAAGGGGGAAATCGTTTAGGACCGAGAAGAGAAAAACATTTTTCACACAGAGAGTGGTGAATATCTGGAATTCTCTGCCACAAGGTAGTTGAAGCCAGTTTGTTGGCTATATTTAAGAGGGAGTTAGATGTGGTCCTTGAGGCTAAAGGGATCAGGTGGTATGGAGAGAAGGCAGGTAAGGGATACTGAGTTGGATGATCAGCCATGATCATATTGAATGGCGGTGCAGGCTCAAAGGGCCAAATGGCCTACTCCTGCACCTATTTTCTATGTTTTTATGTTTCTATGTTTCCGTGCTGTAATTGTTATATGGTATATATGGTTAAAATTTAACCGCTGAATCCCTCTATATTTAAATTATTTTTTAATCAACAGCAAAGAGACATAAAGATGCAATGAGCAGCAACAAGAAACAGAACAAGAAAGAACTTAATAAATCTCATCTTTAGCATTTAAATTGTTCTTATATTTTAAGATTAATTCACATTTTAAACTTTAATAAATCCTTTTTCCACTTTTCATGCCTACGTGTTCTTCATCACAAAGGGAACCTAAGGGGCAGGAATGGATGCTCTGTAGAAGAGCCACTAAGAGTGCTTGGGGGGAGGTTGTGCGGAAATGGACCGAATGCCTGGGAGGAGGGGAATGGCAAGGAGCATAGTTGGGGGGGGGGGGGGGGTGACGGGAACAAGGGGGACTGAGTGAACTGCCAGCATACCAGGCATGTGTGACTGCACTGCCAGCCCACCAGCTGTAAGTGACTGAACTGCCAGCCCACCAGCCGTGAGTTACTGCATTGCCAGCCCACCAGCCGTGAGTGACTGCACTGCCAGCGCACCAGCCATGAGCAACTGCACTGCCAGCCCACCAGCCATGAGCAACTGCACTGCCAGCCCATCAGCCGTGAGTGGTTACACTGCCAGCCCACCAGCCGTGAGTAAGTGAACTGCCAGCCTGCCAGCTGTTAGTGACAACTGCCAGCCCACCAGCCGTGAGTGACTGCACTGCCAGCCTGCCAGCTGTAAGTGACAACTGCCAGCCCACCAACCGTGAGTGACTGCACTGCCAGCCACCAGCTGTCAGTAAGTGAAATGCCAGCCCATTAGCCGACAGTGACTGAACTGCTAGCCCAATAATCCATTCAGTCCACCCTCTCCCCCTTCACTCTCCCAGGGTCACTTGTTTTGTGCAGAATTTCTGACAGTTTCTCAGCTGCCAGCCTGCCAGGTCTGAGTGACTGAGCTGCCAGGCATCAGTGACTGAGCTGCCAGCCCAAGAATCCATTCGGCCCAGAATGTCCATACTAACCCTCTGGAAACCAGTCCCTTCTGCCCACAACACCCATACTAGCACAACAGAAAGTCCCCCCTCCCCCCACTGGCCAGCAATATTGGAATTGGTGGAAAGGTGGAATATTGTGTTGGGTGACCAGTCCTCCCGTGTGATGCTGGGACCCAATGGGTCCCATGTAGTCTAGCAGACAATAGGTGCAGGAGTCGCCATTCAGCCCCTCGAGCTAGCACCACCATTCAATGTGATCATGGCTGATCATCCCCAATCAGTATCCCGTTCCTGCCTTCTCCCCTATCCCCTGACCGCTATTTTTAAGAGCTCTATCTAGCTCTCTCTTGAAAGAATTCAGAGAACCTGCCTCCACCTCCCTCTGAGGCAGAGAATTCTACATATTCACAACTTTCTGTGAGAAAAAAATGTTTCCTCGTCTCCGTTCTAAATGGCTTACTCCTTATTCTTAAACAGTGGCCTCTGGTTCTGGACTCCCCCAACATCGGGAACATGTTTCCTGCCTCTAGCATGTCCAAAACCTTAACAATCTTATATGTTTCAATGAGATCCCCTCTCATCCTTCTAAACTCCAGAGTGTACAATCCTAGCTGCTCCATTCTCTCAGCATATGACAGTCCCGCCATCCCGGGAATTAACCTTGTAAACCTACGCTGGACTCCCTCAATAACAAGAATGTCCTTCCTCAAATTAGGGGACCAAAACTGAACACAATACTCCAGGTGTGGTCTCACTAGGGCTCTGTACAACTGTAGAAGGACCTCTTTGCTCCTATATTCGATTCCTCTTGTTATAAAGGCCAACATGCCATTTCGCTTTCTTCACTGCCTGCTGAACCTGCCTGCTTACTTTCAGGACCCCCAGATCCCGTTGCATGTCTCCTTTTCCCAACTTGATGCCAGACCATGGGCCAAGTTGCATCTTTCTGCTTCTGGAATGTATGAACATGAACGTATGAATGTCTCCTAGTTGGAACTAAAACGCTACAAATTCTCATCCATTGGGAGCATCACAATTCCGAGTATTTGTAGTGTCTTAAGAAATAATCACAACCTGTCACCACGGCAATTGCACTTGGTTGATGTCATGTTTTTTTGCGAGATATTTCTAAATAACTATATTTATCTCTGTTGAGACTTCACTGTCCCGGTGGAGATGGTAAATGGTATATAATCCCCTGGCAATTTGTGCCCCAGCATTTCATTCCAAGAGATTACCATTACCACACGGGGGCACGTCGCGGGGCAGAAGGAAATGTGGGCCACATATGCCTTTGTGGAGAAAATCCTGTACGTGATCATTGCCGCAGTTGGAGTCCCCGGTAAGTGAGCAGAGCAATTCAAGTTGTGTTAACCGGTGTTGACCTGATTCTGATCATGTTACAAGCATCCCAACTGTTGATCGACTGACAAGAATAAATTAGTGATATCTGTTCACTCAGTTAATTGTTTTTGAACATTTTTTCCTATTTTCAGACAGCTGAAACAAGCATTTGTTTTGCTTTCACTGTCGGGACCCACTAGAAAGTTGTTCTTGCCTTCAATGAGACATAGAAACATAGAAACATAGAAACATAGAAATTAGGTGCAGCCATTCAATATATGATAATGGCTGATCATCCAACTCAGTATCCCGTACCTGCCTTCTCTCCATACCCTCTAATCCCCTTAGCCACAAGGGCCACATCTAACTCCCTCTTAAATATATCCAATGAACTGGCCTCAACTACCCTCTGTGGCAGAGAGTTCCAGAGACCCACCACTCTCTGTGTGAAAAAAATCCTTCTCATCTCGGTCCTAAAGGATTTCCCCCTTATCCTTAAGCTGTGACCCCTTGTCCTGTCCAACCCCTTAAGAGTCTTGTAAGTTTGACCTTGCACAAGAGTCCTTGCACAAGAGACCTTGCACAAGAGTTGTCCCAGTGTACAGTGTGCAGGCTGGGACTGTGTGACTGGGAGGGTTTTGAAGTTCAATTTGTCAGAGTTATTGATCCGAGTGAACACCCGGTCCTGACGACACGGCTCGGTATGGATTCCGTTAGTCAGATTCCACCGCCTGTTTGTTAATAATTGGACCGATCACCTGTACCAGTGTTCCGGCATCAACCGGCGTGTGTGAGCACCTCACAGCACACACCGAAGAATTAATCGGGGGTTACACAAAAAGCTGGAGAAACTCAGCGGGTGCAGCAGCATCTAAGCAGCAAAGGAGATAGGCGACGTTTCGGGTCGAGACCCTTCTTCAGAATTAATTCATTAACTGAGCCACTCTTCTGTCGGTTTCTAAACGTCTGCCTTCCCTCTGGAACCCACGGCATCCTCGTCAGATACCGAATTCCCAGAGCCCTGGTTACATTCGGCCGGTTACGGTGAAACTGGCCCCATGCGAGACTGTGAGCAGGTTTAACTTTCGGAAGAACTACTATGCATGTGGTTGCACGTCCCCCTCCCCCTCTTCGTCCTTTACCTCGCCCTTCACCTTATCTCTTCTCCCCTCAAGCAGGCAGGTCGGGCACAGTCGCAGCAATGTTTGACATTTTAAACCGTGCAGCCACGCTTCGACACGCCTCACACTTTAGCTGAAAATCGAACCGTTGTCCATCCCCAGAGAACGTGTCCAGTAATGATCGGTGGCCATTCCCTTCTCTTTTTGCAGTGAATTTACTGGCGATTGTGATCCTGTCCAGGAGAAAGTGCGGCCTCGCTACCTGCACCACTCGCTACCTGGTGGCCATGGCAGTGGCCGATCTGCTGGCCGTTATCACCAACATCATTTTGTTTCGCATTCGAAATCATTATTTTCGGGTGTGTTTCCTGTCCATCACCCCTGTGTGCAGTGTCATCTTTTTACTGGCATCTGCAGCCACGGACTGTTCTGTCTGGTTCACCGTCACTTTCACCTTTGATCGCTTTGTGGCCATGTGTTGCCCCAAGCTGAAATTAAAAATTTGCACCGGGAAAATTGCTGCAGCGGTTCTCGCAACGACCGGCTTTCTGCTCTGTCTGAAAAATACTCCCCTCTACTTCTCGTATGAACCTTGGTTAGTCTTTGAGAATGTCCCGTGGGGCTGTAAAGGGATTGACAGTTATTATACTGACACCGGGTGGGTGGCATTTGACAGTTTGGGCACAGTTTTAACTCCGTTGCTCCCTTTCGCTGTAATCCTGCTGCTCAACGCTTTGACGGTCCGCCACATTTTAGTGGCCAGTCGGGTCCGTAAGGGGCTGAGGGGTGAGAGCAAGGGGGAGAACCGCAGTGACCCGGAGATGGAGAGCAGGAGGAGGTCTATGGTTTTACTCTTCACCATCTCCGGCAGCTTCATCCTCCTGTGGCTGACGCAAGTTGTGGAATTTGCCTATTATCAGATCACAGGAGCTGCAGTAAATCGGAACAGTGCTGAACGGATCTTTCACGAAGTCGGGTTTTTGCTGAGTAATTTCAGCTGCTGTACGAACACATTTATTTACACTGTGACCCAGTCCAAGTTCAGGGAGCAGGCAAAGAAGGCGATGAAATATCCGGTCACCTCATTGGTTCGGGTCATGAATAAATGCGCGTCCTGGGCGCATCCCAGAGGCGGCCGCAGTCTCTCCGACCCGGGCTCCGGCTCCTGGCATTCACCATAGGATGCTTCAGTTGCCACAGACCCAACCATAGACTGTTTACCCATCCGGGAGACGCTACAGGTCCCTCCGCTGCCGGACCAGCAGGTTCAAGAACAGCTTCTTCCCTGCGGCTGTCACACTTCTCAACGCTGCACCTCGATGACTGCCTGTCTCCACCCCGCCCCCCCCGACTATCCAATCACCAGCAAATTGCACGGATTCCAAGTCAAGTCAAGTCAAGTCAAACAAACTTTATTGTCATTTAGAAATACATCGATATATGCAATTCCAAACCAAATTCCGTTGCATTTGGCTCCCTGTGCAACACGATAATTAACAGGAGGATAAACATGGATAAAAATGGATAAAAAGGATAAATAGATAATGGTGGCAGCCCATTACATGGCATTCAGGAGTCTGATGGCTCGTGGGAAGAAGCTGTTGCAGAACCTTGATGTTCTGCTCCTTATGCTGTGATATATTTTGCCCGAGGGCAGCAGAGTGAACAGTCCGTGATGGAGATGTGTGGGGTCTTTTATAATACTGTTGGCCTTAGACACGCAACGTTTGGTCGCAATATCCCCGATTGAGGGGAGAGAGGTCCCGTTGATTTTTTCCGCTGTCCTCACCACTCTCTGCACGGACTTCCAGTCGGAGGCTTTACAGTCCCCAAACCAGTGTACAGTCCCCAGATACCACTGTATATGTATAGATGTATATACTCATACTACTGCGGAATGACTTGTTTATTCGAAAGTTCGCCCTTCGGAGATACCAACTGCATTTCGTTGTCTCTGTATTGTACACTGCACAATGACAATTAAAGATTGAATTGAATTGAATTGTCAGTCCCAGGTGGATGATGCCATCGGCCCACTGCCGAACCTCAAGCCCATCACACAGAAACTTGTCACATTTCCCCACATGGTCCCATCTCCATCCGCAGCAGGGACTGGGCTGAGGCAATCTCCGCCCTGGGACCAATGTCCTGTCTCCCGTCGCCATGGAGGCCGGTCTTGGGAAGCTCCGCCGTGGGACCAATTGCTACATTTCTCCCAGTTGTGACTGGCCCGTCGGGTGTGCCCTTTTCCAGTGACCACGCTCCCTTCTGAGGGTGGTCCTCCTCTTGTAACGTCCCCCGATGTTGGGCATCTTTGAAACTAGACCTTAAGATCCACCACCCACCCGATTCCAACCCGACTACAGCAGCTTATGTTTCAGCACTAAACTTCAAAACTTAGAAAGAGCGCACCCATCCCCTCTCCCTCCTCGCCATCCCCACACTTCCCACATGCCGCGGGATGGCAGCGATTCTACAATAAAATATGTGGATGGACGATCTTCAGCTTGTGACTCTTTTGTAAATGCAGGTGTGTCCTAGGTCTCGGGCCATAGAATTTCTCACCGTCGTAAATGACCCACTTTGGGGGGAGGCCCTTCGAGCCTGCACCACCATTCAATATGATCATGGCTGATCATCCAACTCAGTATCCCGTACCTGCCTTCTCTCCATACCATCTGATCCTCTTAGCCACAAGGGCCACATCTAACTCCCTCTTAAATATGGCTGGAGGAGAGACGGGAGGGAGCTGGGAAGTGGACGCGAGGAGCGTGGTGGAGAGAGGGCCGGAGGAGTGCGGGAGAGAGGGCCGGAGGAGTGGGAAAGAGAGGGCCGGAGTACTGGGGAGACAGGTTTAGGGGTGGAGATTGAGTGCCGGAGATGTGGGGAAGAGGCCAGGGCATGGGGATAGAACGGAGGAACAAGGAACTGAAGATGCTGCTAAATACAAAGAAGGACACAAATAGCTGGAGTAACTCAGCGGGTCAAGGAGAGCATGGATAGGTGACGTTTAAGTCGAGACCAATGACTGAAAGGATCTAGAATGAAGGGCCGGACCGAAATTCCTCAACCTGAAACGACACGTATTCATGTTCTGCAGAGATGTGGGCTGACCCGCTGAGTTGCTCTAGTTACTCTCGCACTTTCTGTCGTTTCGGGAAGAGTATATTACGCAGGGATGGTGGCTTGGCGGTGAGGGCTGGTAGAGTGGGAAGACGAAGGTCTGGGAGAATGTGGGGAGTAAGGGCAGAATGGATGGCGGGAATGAAGGGCAGAGGGGTCAGGGAGGTTGTTTCAGAGGAGTGGGGGAGAGAGGGTCCCGTAGTTCGGGAGACACGGTTTTTGGTGGCGTATGCAGAAAGAGCTGGAGGAATAGGGAAAAGGGCTGGAGTAGGAAATTAGTGGGCCGGGTAAATTGGTGTTGGTGCAGCCACGATGAGTGGGCAGAGAAAGTGCCGGAGGAGTCTGATAGAGTTCTGGCCAGAGGCCTGGGGCTGGGGGAGGGGGGGGGGGGGGAGGGGGGGGAGAAAGTGCTGTAGGTAAAGGTGGGAAAAAGGGCCGGAATATTGGTTGTGGTCACGGACTGAGATATGGAGACAGAGAGGGTATGAGTAGTGTGGAGAGAACGCAAGAGTGGTGAAGGGCGGGTGTGTGAGCAGAATTAAGTGTCGGAAAAGTGGAAGGATTGATGGCCGGTCGGGGAAAGAGGTTTGTAGGACTGGCAAGAGAGACGGGCTGGGGATTTAGACGCGTGAGGGCTGAAGGGCTTCGGGGAGAGAGAGTTGATGGAATGGCGAGAGAGGGAGAGTCGGGACAGATGAGAGAGAAGGACGGGGGATTTGGGGAAGAGCGGACTGGAGCAATGGGTGTTAGAAACATAGAAATTAGGTGCAGGAGTAGGCCATTCGGCCCTTCGAGCCTGCACTGCCATTCAATACGATCATGGCTGATCATCCAACTCAGTATCCCGTACCTGCCTTCTCTCCATACCCTCTGCTCCCCTTAGCCACAAGGGCCACATCTAACTCCCTCTTAAATATAGCCACTGAACTGGCCTCAACTACCCTCTGTGGCAGAGAGTTCCAGAGACCCACCACTCTCTGTGTGAAAAAAAGTCCTTCTCATCTTGGTCCTAAAGGATTTCCCCCTTATCCTTAAGCTGTGACCCCTTGTCCTGGACCTCCCCAACATCGGGAACAATCTTCCTGCATCTAGCCTGTCCAACCCCTTAAGAATTTTGTAAGTTGAGAGCCACGGAGGTCTGGGGCGACATAGGGACGGTTGATTATGGACAGAAAGGGGATGGGGAGTGGGGTGTGAGGGTCGGGGGATTTGGGGAAGAGAGGTAGAAAGGAGTGGGAGAAGTGGGCCGGGTGTGAATGGAATGGAGAAACAAAGATCTGCAAATGCGTGTGAAAAAACTGAGAAGGACGCAACGGGTCCTCGAGTAACTCCGCGGGTCAGGCAGCATCCGTGGGGAGGAAGTGTCCGAGGGCTGGTGGGCTTGGAGATTGAGCGGGGTGAGTAGGGAGATAGGCCCGGAGTAGGGAGGAATGCCCCGGAATAAATGGGTCCGGGGGTGGCTGGATGAGTGGGCAGAGAGAGAGAGCGCCGGCGGAGTGGGGAGGGGACAAAATGCGGTGGAATGGGCCGGTGACATGGAGATCGAGAGTGGGGCTGATTGACGGGGGTGGGGGGTTGGAAATAGGGGTAGTGTGAAGGGAGGGCACGAGTAGGGAGACAGGCCAGAGAAATGGGGAGAGAGGGCCGGGGGCTGGGAAGAGTTCAGAAAAAATAGTATTTTTCCCATCCCACCTTCCATTCTCCACCCTCGCCTGCCGTCTCATAGAAGCATAGTTTCTATATTTTTCCCTCCACCCCCTCCATTCTCCCTCTCCTCTCTGCAACCCCGTCTCCGACCCCGACACCCCATTTCCACCGATCTCTCCACGCCCCTGCATTTTCACACCCCCTGTCGCCATTCCCTCTCTCCCATCCATCTGTCTATCCCTTCCTCATTCCTTTCTCTCCACTTCTCTGCCGCCCGCTTGCAACTGCTACCCAAACCCCCCACATTATAGTACCTGCACCACCTCTCCTCATACTCCTTGTTATTTGTGCATTCTTGAATGTTCTTCCTGCATTTATTGTTCCGAATCCTTGAAATCTGCTTATATTTCCCATCTCCCATCTCCCACCCCCCCGCTCCGTTCACCTCTCCCTCCCCGCCTCTAACTTCACCTTTACCCCCTCCCCCTCTTTCCCCCTGCCCCCTCTCATCCCCACCTCCTCCGACGACCCTGCCCTCCCATAGAAACATAGAAACATAGAAAATAGGTGCAGGAGTAGGCCATTCGGCCCTTCGAGCCTGCACCGCCATTCAATGTGATCATGGCTGATCATCCAACTCAGTATCCCGTACCTGCCTTCTCTCCATACCCCCTGATCCCTTTAGCCACAAGTGCCACATCTAACGCCCTCTTAAATATAGCCAATGAACTGGCCTCAACTACCTTCTGTGGCAGAGAATTCCAGAGACTCACCACTCTCTGTGTAAAGAATGTTTTCCTCATTTCGGTCCTAAAGGAATTCCCCCTTATCCTTAGACTGTGACCCCTTGTTCTGGACTCCCCCAACATGGGGAACAATCTTCCAGCATCTAGCTTGTCCAACCCCTTAAGAATTTTGTAAGTTTCTATAAGATCCCCCCTCAATCTTCTAAATTCCAGCGAGTACAAGTCGAGTCTATCCAATCTTTCCTCATATGAAAGTCCTGACATCCCAGGAATCAGTCTGGTGAATCTTCTCTGTACCCCCTCTATGGCAAGGATGTCTTTCCTCAGATTTGGAGACCAAAACTGTACGCAATACTCCAGGTGTGGCCTCACCAAAACCCTGTACAACTGCAGTAGAACCTCCCTGCTCCTATACTCAAATCCTTTCGCTATGAATGCTAACATACCATTTGCTTTCTTCACTGCCTGCTGCACCTGCATGCCTACTTTCAATGACTGGTGTACCATGACACCCAGGTCTCGTTGCATCTCCCCTTTTCCTAATCTGCCACCATTCAGATAATAGTCTACCCTCATCCCTTTCTGCTTCAATCCACCTCCCCTGACCCTTGCCTGCTCTCCTCTTCGCATATCAGTTCCACCTCTCCCTCTAACCCTTCCTCGCTTACCCCACAAATCCCCACCTGTCTTCATTTTCTCTTCCCCTTCTTTATTTCTCCAACCACTTCCTCGCCTCCCATCTCCTCCCCTCCCCATCGCCTCCCGACCGATCACCTCTCTGCCCCTACTCCTCGCCAACCCATCTCCTTGCTGCCATTGAACCACCCCTCCTTTTCCCACATCACTGCCTCTCTCCTCCCCTTCACTCCCATCCCTCTCCTCCCGTCCTGACTCCTCCCCACGCCAACCTCCCGCCAATCTCTTTCTGCAATTTCCATCTCCTCTCCCTTCCCTCTTTCTTATTTGGCCTCTCCTCTTTTTCCGACCCTCCTCATCCTCCCCACGACATAATGTCTCCCCATTCTGCTTACTCTTCCCCTTTCCTTCCTTTCCCCTCATCCACCCCCCCACTCCTCCCTCCTACCCATCATCCCAGCAGCTCTTTCCACTTTCCCCCTCTCATCCACTCCCCATCCCTGTCGCCTCGTTCTCTGATCTGCTCCTCATGCCCCTCTCTTCACCTCTCGCCCCCCTCATCTCAATCTCTCCCCTCATCCCCTCAGCTCCACCTCCCCCAACTCCCCAACCCATCTTCTCCTACCCCCTGTACACCCCTCCCACTCTTACCCTAACCCCTAACTCCACCCTCCTTCTTTACCATATATCTCCCTCTCCTCCCCTCCCCTCCACCGTTCATGCACTCTCTCCCCGTACTCCTCTGCCAAGCTTTCATATCTGCCACAATCAGCCACCTCACCCACTCCTTTCTCCGCCACACCCCCTCTCCCCCCCTCCCACCTTCCTTCTGCTCCCTTATACTTCCCGCCCTCCCACAACCCCCCTCACCTCCCACAGAACAACTTTCGCCCCTCTGTGCACCTCTTCATCCCCTTTGCTCCCTCCTATCCGCTCTCTCCGTTTTCCCACTCCCTTCATCTTCCCCGTCATCCTCTCATCCCCTCGCCACGCTCATCCCATCCTCTAACCCCACGCTCCCCCTACCCATCCACCTCCCTTGCCTTATCGCTCCCTCCCATATTATCCCCTGCTCCTCCCATCTTGTCCTTCCCATCTCTCTGTTCCCCTGCCTCCCCTCCCCTATCCTCCACGCACCCACTTTCTCTCAATCTCCTTCCATGCTATTCTGCTCAACCTACCCACCTCATAACATCCCCACCCCCCCCACCCCCGTCCTCTCTTCACCCCCCCCCTTCCCTCCAACCGACCTGAACCTCCCCCCTTTTCTTCCCAACGGGTTAGGGGAGAGAAAATGATCAGCCATGATTGAATGGCGGAGTAGACTTCATGGACCAAATGGCCCAATTCTACTCCTATCCTTTATGACCTTATAATTTGTTTTCCTCTCCCCTCGTATTCCCTCTCCTTCCCACCAATACGACTCCCCTCACTCACCATCCCCCTCCACACCTCATCTGCTCCCCTGAACCTCCACTTCTTGCTTCCCTCTCTACTCCCCTTCTGCTCTTACTCTTCGCACTCTACCCCGTCCCCTCTCACACCTCTGTTCCCCAACTATCCTCACCCCTCTCCCATCGCTCCACTCTCCTTTCATACTATTCCCATCCCTCTTCACCTCCTGTAAACCCCTTCCATCTCCCCTCCTGCCCCACATCTTTCCCATCCCTCTCTGCCCTCCTGCACTGATCACTCCACCTCCCACCCCTCGCCCCTTGCCTCACGCACTCCACCCACTCCCATCCCAACCCAAACCCTGCCATTTCGTACCCTGTCCTTCTTCTGCTGGCCCCCACTCAGCCCATTCTCTCGTTTCCTCTTCCTCATCTTCACCTCCTCCCCGCACCCTTCTCCACCCTGCCGCTACCAGCCTCTGCCTACCCATACATTCTTCCCCTCCATCCCCTTCCATCCCGTTTCCCCCGGTACACCCTTACTCACGCTCCCCATCTCCATCCTTATTTCTCCTCTCTTTCCCCTCCTCCTCTTCCTCTCCCCTGTACACTCCACACCTTCCTTCCCAACTCACATCCCCCTCAGCCATCTGCTCCCGAGCTACCGTCTCCCCAGCCTTCTCCTCTCCCAACCACCTCCTGACGTTCCATCCTCTCCCGCATCCCTCAGCACAGTCCCCGCCCCCTAACCCTCCTCTCGCCTCCCCCTCTCCGTCCCCTATCCTCATTCCATCCTATCCCTCTTAGCCACTCCCCCTTCGCTGCTCTTCTCCTCTCCACACTCCTCGGGCCCTCCTATTTTCCCCTTTCCCCCTCTTGCCCTCCTGTTACCTATGTCCTTCCTCATCCTCCTCGTCCCCTGCCCACCTCATCCACCACTCCCTCTCACCATTTCTTTAATGCCCTTAATCAGCCTCCCTCTCCTCCCCCTCTTTACCCAGGAAACATCATTCCACTACCATTTCCTGCTAACCCCCCTCCCACCACCTCTTCCCATCCGGTTCTCCAGACCCCTTCTGACACCATTGTCTTCCCACAACGCCACTATCCCACCTACCCGCTCCCCTGCTCCCCCCTTCTGCCCCACTCGTCCAGTCCAACTCTTCCATGTTGTTTTTTCTCTCAATCCTCATTCAATCCCCTTCCCCTCCATTCTCTTCTCCCATTCTCCCCCCTTCCATCCGTTCCTTCCCTCCCCTCCTGCCACCCCTCCCCTCTCTCGTCTCCCGTCACTCATTCCCTGTCCGACATATCCCCCACCTCTACACGTTCTTTCTTATCTCCTTCCCCTCAAACCCCGTCTCCTCTCCATTCCCTCTAACAATCTATATTACTAAAACTAAGATCTTGACCACTTTCTGACTTTCTGTTTCATGATTTCTGAAAGAACGCCGCCACTTACGGCCGTGATTTTTGGCCACCTCGCTCAGTGTCCCCCTCCGCTGCACTGGACCAGAGGATTTTCCCATCGATGAAAAATCAAAGAGTTATTAATGTTTAAAAAAATGTTGCCCGTCTCTCTGCTGCCCCTGCTGGTGGCAGGGGGAGTGACTATAAAACCCGAAAGTGTCGTGCCTCACTCAGTCTCTGCGAGCTGGAGGAAGTGAGAGGGTCACGGCTCTCTGAGCTGTGAATAACACTAAACGCATTTCTACCCAACGGCGAGTCCCCTTGATGTGGTTGTAAAACATTTGCAAAATTGTTTGTCTTGGCTTTTAAAATGGTTGCAGAAAATGTATTGGTTGTAAACAAAACAATGGAATTCTTTAATTTGCCATAACCAAGAAATGGAAGGATGCACCTTGATGATGACAATCCAGAATAGCTGCAGGAATTGCAATCTGATAGACCTGAACAACAGCAATTTGTGGGGGAGAATGGGCCTCTGCTGAATGCTGAGGAGAGAGAAGTGTATGCACTCAATTTAACAGAAGGTGAAGACATTCCACTTTAGCAGACCCAATTCCCCATTCAATCAAGGTTTGCTATGACGATCCATAAAGCACAAGGGCAAACAATGCAGATGGGTGTTGATCACTCTCCACAAACTGGTATTTCAGCACAGAAAACCATATGTGTCTCTTAGCTGAGGAAAGATGAAGGGAAATGTCAAAGTTTTCCTGAAGGATGGAACATCGACCAAGAATGTTGTCATTAGAAAGCGTGCTTCGTTGAATGATGAAGCACGCTTTTAAATACACTGAGATAAATTCTCCGATTTTTTTTGTTTAAATTTGAACGCTCAATCTCCCTATATTTAAGTTGTCTCTTTTTTTCTCAACAGCAAAGAGACATAAAGAGGCAGTGAGCAGCAACAAGGGACACAAGAAAGAACTTAATAACTCTCATCTTTAAATTTTAAATTGTTCTTATATTTTAAGAGTCTTTCACATTTTAAACTTTAATAAATCCTTTTTACACTTTTCATGCCTGTGTGTTTTTCATCACAAAGGGAGCCCAATAGGCAGGAATGGCTGCTCTGCGAGAACCACTAAGAGTGCATTGGAGGAGGTCGTGGGGAGATGGGCTGAATGTGTGTGCGGAGGGGAATGGCAAGGAGCAGAGTGGGGGGGGGGGGGGGGTGAAGGGAGGGGTGACTGAGTGAACTGCCGGCGTACCAGGCATGAGTCAATGCACTGCCAGCCCACCAGCCATGAGTAAGTGAACTGCCAACCCACCAGCTGTCAGTGACTGAACTGCCAGCCCGCCAGCCATGAGACTTCCCCCTTATCCTTACCCCTTGTTCTGGACTTCCCCAACATCAGGAACAATCTTCCTGCATCTAGCCTATCCAACCCCTTAAGAATTTTGAAAGTTTCTATAAGATCCCCCCTGAGTCATCTAAATTCTAGCGAGTACAAGCCAAGTCTATCCAGTCTTTCTTCATGTGAAAGTCCTGACATCCCAGGAATCATTATGGTGAACCTTCTCTGTACTCCCTCTATGGTAAGAATGTCTTTCCTCAGGTTTGGAGACCAAAACTGTACACAATACTCCAGGTGTGGCCTCACCAAGACCCTGTACAACTGCAGTAGAAACTCCCAGCTCCTATACTCAAATCCTTTTGCTATGAATGTTAACATACCATTCGCTTTCTTCACTGCCTGCTGCACCTGCATGCCTACTTTCAATGACTGGTGTACCATGACACCCAGATCTCGTTGCATCTCCCCTTTTCCTAATCTGCCACCATTCAGATAATAGTCTACCCTCATGTTTTTGCCACCAAAGTGGATAACCTCACATTTATCCACATTATACTGCATCTGCCATGCATTTGCCCACTCACCCAACCTATCCAAGTCACCTTGCAGCCTCCTAGCATCCTCCTCACAGCTAACACTGCCCCCCACCTTTGTATCATCCACAAACTTGGAGATGTTGCATTCAATTTCCTCGTCCAAATCATTAATATATATTGTAAATAGCTGGGGTCCCAGCACTGAGCCTTGTGGTACTAGTCACTGCCTGCCATTCTGAAAAGGACCTGTTTACTCCTACTCTTTGCTTCCTGTCTGCCAGCCAGTTCTCTATCCACATCAATACTGAACCCCCAATACCGTGTGCTTTAAGTTTGAATACTAATCTCTTATGTGGGACCTTGTCGAAAGCTTTCTGAAAGTCCAGATATAACACTGGTTCTCCCTTATCCACTCTACAAGTTACATCCTCGTAAAATTCCACAAGATTCGTCAGACATGATTTACCTTTTGTAAATCCATGCTAGCTTTGTCCAATAACTTCACCACTTTCCAAATGTGCTGCTAGTCCATCTTTAATAACTGACTCTAGCATTTTCCCCACTACCGATGTTAGACTACCTGGTCTGTAATTCCGTTTTCTCTCTCCCTCCCTTTTTAAAAAGTGGGGTTACATTAGCCAGTGCACCAGCTGTAAGTGACTGCACTGCCAGCCCGCCAGCCATAAGTGACTGAACTGCCAGCCCAATCTTCCATTCAGTCCACCTTCTCCCCCTTCTCTCTCTCACAGAGCCTGTCACCTGTTTTGGGCAGAATGTCTGGCAGTTTCTCAGCTGCCAGGTCTGAGTGACTGTACTGCCAGGCCTCAGTGACTGAGCTGCCAGTACCAGAATCCTTTCGGCCCACAATGTCCACGCTAGCCCTCTGGAAACAAATCCATTTGGCCCACAACCATATACTAGCGCAACAGAAAGCCCCCCCCCCCCCCAAACTGGTAGCAATATTGGAATTGGTGCAGAGGTGGAATATTGCATTGGGTGACCAGCCCTCCCGTGTGATGCTGGGACCCACTCAGAATAGCATCCCTTACAACCCCCCTATCCATTCCACCATTCCCCCGCTTTCTGCTCTCTCTTTCCCCCACCATTCCGGACCTCTCTTTCCCAACCCCCTATGACCGCTCTCCCCAAATGCTGCGGAACTCTCCTCCTCAGCATTTCCGGCCGTCTGTCTGCGACCACCACTGACCCTCTCGCCCCCACTGCTACGGCCCTCACTACTCTATCTCTCCCACTCCTCATGCCCTTTATCAATTACTCCTCTGCCCTCACTCCCCACCCCTTGTGTCCTCTCTCTCATCAGTCCGCTGTCCTTCTCTCACCCGTCGTCAGTCTCGCTCAACACTGGCTTATGCAGCCCCCCTCAACCCCTGCTGTTGCGGTCCCCTCTCTTCTGTCCTGTACTGCCCTCACTTTGCCGGGAGTGGCCCGGCAAGCAGCTCCCCGGTAGTGTGACGGCGGAGTCCGCTAACTCACCGCGATGTCCGAGTCAGCCCCCTGCCATCAGCATCGATGGCAACCGCGCCGGTGAGAGGAAGGTGTACCTCGAGAACGAGGTGGATGTCAACAATAATGGGGAGGCGAGGCGCCGAGAACGACGGGGGATGCGGCATGGTGGGGGGGGGGGGGGGGGGATTGCTAAATTTGGTACTTTTCCAACTTTGGCGGCACCAAAACGTGACATTTTGTACTGCCTGTTTGTAAAACAAGACATTTTACTGTACCTGGGTACATGTGACATGTATACATAAAGTGTCATTTATTCAATTCTCCATCACCCCCTCCCCATCACACATCACCTTTCCTCACTTCCCCAACCCTCTCTTTCCCAGTTGCCTTTCACTCCCTCGACCATATCATGCCACTCTTAAGAGCCTGTCTCTCTCTCCTCCCACTTTTCTGGCCCTCTCTCTCCAATTTCTAACTGTGCTACAAGCTCATCCACTTTGTTCCGGGTAGGAAGTATATTCACGCATAACGCATTTCGTCCGGCATTCATCGTCCACATCTCAACCTCTCCCCCTCTCACCCCGTCCGCTCAACCTCCTCCAACTCCGCAGCCCTCTCTTCCCACTCTACTCCCAACCATTTTACACCCCTCCCACTCATACCCTAACCCTCACCTACTTGAGTCTTGGGTCAGCGGCTCGCATGAGAAGAGTTCTGAGGAAGAGCCGCTGAGCCAAAATGTTCGCTGGTTTCTCGTCCCACTACTGCGGCTTGCCTGGCTGAATGCACCCATCATTTTGTGTTTTGTGACAAATTTTCTTCACCCAAAGATGTGTGAATCTGTGGAATTCTCTGCCACAGAAGGCAGTGGAAGCCAATTCACTGGATGTTTTCGTGAGTTACATTTAGCTCTTGGGGCTCGCGAAATCAAGGGATGTGGGGAAAAAACAGGAAAGAGGTACTGATTTTAGATGAACAGCCATGATCATATTGAATGGCAGTGCTGGCTCGAAGGGTCGAATGGCTTATTCCTGCATCTATTTTCTATGTTTCTATGCTTGAGTAAATGGCGATAAAACTCGACCACTTGATTTTGAAGCATTCATGCATGGTGGAAGTATAATGTAGTCTTCGTGATACGGTGTGAAAACAGGCCCTTTGGCGCAACTTGCCCACACCCGCCAACATGTCCCAGCTACACTACCAGCTTTTGGTCCATATCCCTCCAAACCTGTCCTATCCATGGATCAGTCTAACTGTTTCTTAAACGTTGGGATAGTCCCTGCCTCAACTACCTCCTCTGGCAGCTTGTTCCATACACCCACCACCCTTTGTGTGGAAAAAGTTAACCCTTAAAAAGTTACCTTAAAAATACTTCAGACAAAAAACATTTATATCATACAATGCACTAAAACATGATTTTAATACATCAAATTTCAAAAGTCGCTACCATGGGAGGGGGTCACATCCCTCCCACCACTCGGTTGTTCCACTCCCTCGCCGGATACCGCCAAGGCGAGTGATCAGTGATCACTCAGCCCCCCTACTTTCAAAAACGCTCCGTGGCTCCTTGTTCAGACAGAGAGCACTGACAGATGTGAGCGGGGAACTGAGGCCAGTTGTCCGTGATGTCTGGATCCCAATGCTCAGCGCTTTGTGTTTTTGGAGTTGGCAAATGTGATTGATTTGTAATTAGCCTGATTTGTAATTAGTTGACAAAACCTTAATGTATTCATCCGAAATATCCAGGCATATGGGATAAGTGTAAGATTAAAATGACATGCAAGGTGTCAGGTTGTCTGTCACAACATACAGCCCCAATAACCCATTATTTCCTTCAGTTAAATATTGGGAAGGTAGCACAGTTATCATTTGCCACTCAACTATTATGTTTGTTTACCTCACTGACTATTTCTAAACCCCCCCCCCCCGCAATTTCTCACTCCCAACTCTCACCCAATGTTGGCAGCCCTGACTGAACCGTCCTCTCGCCAACTAGAGAGCGTTCTTGATCTCCAATTTATGAAACTGAACGGAACTGAATGAGTCACAGTCCTTCCTTCAGCCCAACCTGCCCTCACCGGCCAACATGCCCCATCTACACTAGTCACCCAGCACTGAAACAGGCCCTTCAGCCTAACTTGCATCTTTGGAGAGAAGGAATGGGTGTCAAGACTGAAGAGGATCTCGACCCCAAACGTTACCCATTCCTTCCAACATTTTGTGTCTACCTAAACAGCCCTTGTGCCTATCTATCCACGTTGCGATGTGCCAGCAGGCTGGAGGAGCGGGCAAAGGCCTTGCCACAGGGGGGTCAGGTGAAGGGGCGCTGGCCGGTGTGGACTCGCCGGTGCTCCAGCAGGTGGTCAAGGCGGGTGAAGCCCTTACCACAGGACGGGCAGGGGAATGGACGCTCACCGCTGTGGGTACGCCGGTGCTGCCACAGCCTTGCCACACTCAGCACACACTAAGGGTCTCTCTCCGGTGTGTATCCACTGGTTCTCCCGCAGCCTCCGTATGCTCATGAAACGCTTGACGCAGCGCGAGCAGCCGCTCGCCGGTGTGAGCCCGCCGGTGCTGCCGCAACCCCCGCGAGCTGTCGAACGTCTCACCGCAGTACGGGCAGTCGTAGGGCTGGCCACCGGTGTGCACGCGCTGGTGAGACAGGGCGTGGGAGGCCATGGCAAAGCGCTCTCCACACACCAGGCTGAGGACGGGACAGTCGCTGGCGTGCACCTGCTGGTGGGACAGCAGCCTGGTGGAACTGATGAAGCCCTTGCCGCACTGGACACAGGTGTAGGGGCGCTCGCCAGTGTGGGTGCGTTGGTGCCTCAGCAGGTGGTTGAAGCGGGTAAAGCCCTTGCCGCACTGGGCACACGTGTAGGGGCGCTCGCCGGTGTGGGTGCGCTGGTGCACCAGCAGGTCGTTGGAGCGGGTGAAGCCCTTGCCGCAGTCGCTGCAGGTGTAGGGCCGTTCCCCGGTGTGTTGGTGCCTGTGCTGCTTCAGGTCCTTGGACGACTTGAAGCCTTTGCTGCAGTCGCTGCAGGTGAAGGGCCGCTCACCGCTGTGCAACCGCCGGTGCTCCAGCAGCCCCGACGACCGGGTAAAGGTCTTGCCGCAGTCGGAGCAGCCAAAGGGCCTCTCGTTGGTGTGGGTGCGCTGGTGGGACAGCAGGTGGCTGGAGCGGGTGAAGCCCTTGCCGCACTGGGCGCAGGTGAAGGGGCGCTCATCGGTGTGGGTGCGCTGGTGCCTCAGCAGGTTGGTGGAGTGGGTGAAGCACTTGCCACACTGGGCGCAGGTGTAGAGGCGCTCGCCGGTGTGGGTGTATTGATGCCTCAGCAGGTCGTGGGAGCGGTTGAAGCCCTTGCCGCAGTCACTGCAGGTGTAGGGCCGCTCCCCAGTGTGCAGGCGTTTGTGCACCTTCAGGTCGTTGCCCGTGTGCACCCGCCGGTGATCCTTCAGGTTCTTCGCCGTCTTGAAGAGCTTGCTGCAGTCGGAGCAGTTGAAGGGCCGTTCTCACATGTGCACCCACCGGTGGGTTTCCAGCTGGCACAGGCTCTGCCAGGCCTTGTCACACACGTCACACTCACAACGCTTCTCCTTGTTGTGCCCCGTCATGTGGTTGTCCATCGAAGCTCAGCCCCTCGAAGCTCACCCCGCTCACCGGCACCTTTGCCGCCCTCAATGGCCACTCACGTCCCTGTCTCTCCGTCCACAGCAACGGCTCATAAACCCTGCAGGAGGGGAATAGAGTCAACAAGCTGGCAAACAGGACATTACTAATGCATGAACATTACCGGTGTTTGGGGATCATGACAGAAGACTCCTCGTGGCCATCACTGGAAGCTACGACGCGATGCACTCTGTGACGCATCGGGCGATAATTCTGTCAACATGTTGGATGACAACAGAGGCCAACAGCGAGTTCCATCGTATGACACATGATCGAATTAGTGCTTGAAGGGACGGAGAAGGGGGAAGTGGGTGAGGGGTTCGGGGGGTGGAGTGGGGGGTAAATCTCCCGTTCACACGCAGTCGCCAGTGATCCTTCTAAATTCCAGTGAATATAAGCCCAGACAACCCATTCTTTCATAATATGTCAGTCGCGCCATCTTGGGAATTAACCTGGTGAACATACGCTGCACTCACTCAATAGCAAGAATGTCCTTCCTCAAATTAGGAGACCACAACTGCACACAATACTCCAGGTGTTGTCTCACTAGGGCCCTGTACAACAGCAGTAGGACCTCCTTGTTCCTAAACTCAACTCCTCTCGCTTTGAAGGCCAACATACCATTAGCTTTCTTCACGGCCTGCTGTACCTGCATGCTTACTTTAAGTGACTGATGAACATGGACACTCAGATCTCATACTTCCCATTTCCTTAACTTGACACCATTCAGATAATACAGATTGCTGGAGTGCTCTAATTTTGCCGACTAATCTTCTGTGCGGGACCTTATCAAAGGCTTTCTGAAAGTCCAGATACACTAAGTCCACTGGCTCTCCCTTGTCCATTTTCCTAGTTACATCTTCAAAAAAGTCCAGAAGATTAATCAAGCATGATTTCCCCTTCGTAAATCCATGATGACTCGGAACGACCCTGTTACTGCTATCCAAATGTGCAGCTATCTCATCTTTTATAATTGACTCCAGTTAGCTTTCATAGCAAAAGGATTTGAGTATAGAAGCAGGGAGGTTCTACTTCAGTTGTATAGGGTCTTGGTGAGACCACACCTGGAGTATTGCGTACAGTTCTGGTCTCCAAATCTGAGGAAGGACATTATTGCCATAGAGGGAGTGCAGAGAAGGTTCACCAGACTGATTCCTGGGATGTCAGGACTGTCTTATGAAGAAGGACTGGATAGACTCGGTTTATACTCTGTAGAATTTAGGAGATTGAGAGGGGATCTTATAGAAACTTACAAAATTCTTAAGGGGTTGGACAGGCTAGATGCAGGAAGATTGTACCCGATGTTGGGGAGGTCCAGGACAAGGGGTCACAGCTTAAGGATAAGGGGGAAATCCTTTAGGACCGAGATGAGAAGGACTTTTTTCACACAGAGAGTGGTGGGTCTCTGGAACTCTCTGCCACAGAGGGTAGTTGAGGCCAGTTCATTGGCTATATTTAAGAAGGAGTTGATGTGGCCCTTGTGGCTAAGGGGATAAGAGGGTATGGAGAGAAGGCAGGTACGGGATACTGAGTTGGATGATCAGCCATGATCATATTGAATGGCGTTGCAGCCTACTCCTACACCTAATTTCTATGTTGCTATCTTACCCACCACCGATGTCAGGCTAACTGGTCTATAATTCCGTTTTCTCTCCCCTTCCTTTCTTATAAAGTGGGATAAAATTAGCTACCCTCCAATCCACAGGAACCGATCCTGAATCTATAGAACATTGGAAAATGATCACCAATGCGTCCACAATTTCTAGAGCCACTTCCTTAAGTACCCTGGGATGCAGACCATCGGGCTTTGGGGATTTATCAGCCTTCAGTCCCATCAGTCTACCCAACACCATTTCCTGCCTAATGTAAATCCCCTTCAGTTCCTCCTTCACCCTAGGTCCTCTGGCCACTAGTTCATCTAGGAGATTGTTTGTGCTTTCCTTAGTGAAGATAGATCCAAAGTTCCTGTTCAACTCGTCTGCCATTTGCTTGTTCCCCATATAAATTCACGTATTTCTGTCTTCAAGGGACGCACATTTGTCTTAACTAATTTTTTCCTCTTCACATACTTAAAGAAGCTCTTACTATCCTCCTTTATATTCTTGGCTAGCTTACCTTCATACCTCATCATTTTTCCCATATTGGCTTTTTACTTATCTTCCGTTGCTCTTTAAAAGTCAACCAATTCTCTGGATTCCCATTCATCTTTGCTATGTGATAGTTCTTCTCTTTTACTGATGCCACTGTCAGCCACGGTCGCCTCTTACTCCCCTTAGAAACATAGGAATCTTTCTTCGTCTTTGGAATGAACTGATGCTGCACCTTCTCTATTATTCCCAGAAATAACTGGCCTTGTTTTTCCACTGTCATCCCTGCGAGGGTATCTTACCAATCAACTTTGGCCAGCTCATGGCTCCATAGTGCCCTTTGCTGAACTGTAACAATGACAGCTCCAATTTACCCTTCTCCCTCTCAAATTGTAGATTAAAACTTATATCATGGTCACTATCTCCTAATGGCTCCTTAACCTCAAGTTGCTTTCCCAAATCCGGTTCATTAAATAGCACTAAATCCAGAATTGCCTTCTCCCTGGTAGGCTCCAATACAAGCTGCTCTAAGAATCCATCTCAGAGGCACTCCATAAACTCCCTTTCTTGGGGTTCAGTACCAACCTGATTTTCGCAGTCTACCTGCATGTTGAAATCGCCCATAACAACCGTAGCATTACCTTTACTACATGCCATTATAACTCTTGATTCAACTTGTGTCCTATGGCCAGGCTGCTGTTGAGGGGGCCTGTAGATAAGTCCCATAAGGGCCTTTTTATCCTCACAATTCCTTAGTTTTACCCATACTGACTCTTCATCCCCTGTTTCAATGTCACCCTTGCATGGGACTGAATTTAATCCCTCACCAACAGAGCTACACCACCCCCTCTGCCACATGTCTGTCTTTTCAATAGGATGTATACCCTTGTATATTCAGTTCCCAGCCCTGGCCCTCTTGCAGCCATGTCTCTGTAATTCCCACAATATCATACTTGCCAATTTCTAACTGAGCCTCAAGCTCGTCCACTTTATTTCTTATAATTTGTAAATTCATTACTCCTCGCACCTTTCTCACCCATTCCTATTTCACCTGGACATACTCTCCTATGCCTTCCTCAGTTTTCAGTCCCGTTAATTCTGATGTTTTTCTTAAACTTTTCATGTACTCTCTTTCCCTTTAACCCCACCCTTGTATCCTTGCACCGCGGCCTCCCGCCGCCAGGGGGCGCTAACGTCGGAGGACCAGGGGGCGCCCAGACCTCCTTCCCTTCCTCACTCACTCACAGACATCCCTCACAGCCCGAGGCGTTCGGCTCCTCGGGTCGCCGGCCGCAGGATCGCCCTCGGGAAGTGAGGAGGGGGTGGGGAAAGGACACGGGGCTGAGCGGCGGCGGCGACTGTTCCCACCTGAGCTCCCGCTGCTGCTGCTGCTCCTCTCGTCGGCTACGTCACCGTCCCGCCTCACGTGATCAGGACCACGACCCGCCCGCCGCCACAGATCACCGCATCCTATAGGCCGGACCGTAGCCCCGCCCCTCTGACAGACAGCGCCGTCCGCCAATCGGAGCCGCCCGTTCCGCCCTAGCAACGGTTGCCAGGGCGCGCCCCCACGTGGAACAAGATGGAGAAAATGGCGGAGGAAGTGAGCGGGTGAGGGAGGCGGCATCGCATTGTGCTTCTTTAATTCAACTTTATTATCATTGTGCAGAACACAAGTACAGAGACAACAAAATGCAGATAGCATCTAACCAGAAGTGCAAAAACAGTGCATGTGGTGGAATAATATCTATGAAGTGCAGTAGAGCAGCATAGGCAGTAAGAGTAGGATATAGACCGTGTACAGTAGTAATGTTACAAAATTTTGAGATTTTAAAAATCAAGTCTGCAGTTTATCCCATCAGATAAAGCATAAAAATAAGTTTAATTTGACACCTAATTCACTTTCATATCTTCAGTATTAACAAAGTTATGACCATTTTCATACTCGGAAATTAGCATCTTGTTCCCCATTGCCTTTGAATTGACTTCACTCAAAAGCTGTGATCGAGGACAGTCAAAAGCCTATCTTTCTTAAAAATTAAGAGAACTCAATGAAATTTTCAGATATTATAGATTGAAGCATTCTGAAACGCATATGAAACAATCTTACTTGGATTACCTGAAATTAAAGCATATAATTAGTTAGTTATCTAATTGTAGCTAATTACAAAATTCAATGAGTAGATCTAAACATCTATCCATTTCTTAAGAAAAGATAAACTTTTTTTAATTGCCTAAGTGTCCAAATAACATTCACACAATAATCCACAATATAACATAATTTTTAAATCTCATTTTCATGAATTTCTGGGCCAAATGGAAGGAATTTAGTGTTTAATGCCTGTAAATTAATGTCCATTTAAATCAACTAGCGAGTGGGTTTTAGTGGAATGCGGTGTATTGGAACGTTGCGGTTTGCTGTGAAGTCGGTATAAAAAATACTGTTGGTTCATACATTTTTTTTGGACCCCATTTCGCAACATGAAAATATTATTAAAGCCTCCATAAAAAACAACTTTTAATATAAAAATAAACTATTTACCTTTTTTTCTCCCCTACGCAAAATCCTTCCCGTTGTCGGCTCTCACGGCTTTTGAAGGTGATTTTTAAATTACTCTAGATAATAAATAATCTAGCGTAATTTAAAAATACCACCATTGATGAAATGTCGGAGCGATTTTTCTTCCGCAACGAAATCGCCCGACATGGATCGACTTGCCCAGTCTGAAGAAAATCAGCAATTTAAGCCCGCCCCCCTCTGAAAGGCACCAAAGTCCCGCACACGGGGAGCGGCAGAACTGCAGCGCTGCTTAAGGTAAGTTTTGTAACATACCTACACTATGGATAGCAATGTTACAAAATTTTGAGATAAAAAAATCAAGTCTGCAATTTATCCCATCAGATAAAGCATAAAAATAAGTTTAATTTGACACCTAATTCACTTTCATATCTTCAGTATTAAGAAAGTTATGACCATTTTCATACTCGGAAATTAGCATCTTGTTCCCCATTGCTTTTCAATTGACAACTCAAAAGCTGTGATCGAGGACAGTCAAAAGCCTATCTTTCTTAAAAATTAAGAGAATTCAATGAAATTTTCAGATATTATAGATTGAAGCATTCTGAAACAAATATGAAACAATATTACTTGGATGACCTGAAATTAAAGCATATAATTAGTTTGTTACCTAATTGTAGCTAATTACAAAATTCAGTTACTAGATCTAAACATCTATCCATTTCTTAAGAAAAGATAAACATTTTTAAATTGCCGAAGTGTCCAAATAACATTCACACAATAATTCACAATATAACATGATTTTTAAATCTCATTTTCATGAATTTATAGGCCAAATGGAAGGAATTTGGTGTTTAATTCCTGTAAATTAATGGCCATTTAAATCAACTTGCGAGTGGGTTTTAGTGAAATGCGGTGGATTAGAATGTTGCGGTTTGCGGTGAAGTTGGCAGGAAAAATACTGCCGGTTCATACATTTTTTTGTCCCCATTTCGCAACATGAAAATGTGATTAAAAGCTTCATAAAAACCACGTTTTAATGTAAAAATAAACTGTACTTTATTTTCTCCCCTACGTAAAATCCTTCCCGTTGTCGGCGCTCACGGCTTTAGAAGATGATTTTTAAATTACTCCCCTAACATGGGTCGATTTGTCCTGACTGTGGAAAAACGGCACTTTAAACACGCCCCCCTCTGAAAGGTGCCAAAGTCATGCACACGGGGAGCGGCAGAACTGCAGCGCTGCTCAAGGTAAGTTTTGTAACATACCTACTATAGGTGGGGAAATATATGTAGAGTGCAACCTTGTACTGTGGATACACTGAGTGGGATATATGCAGTATAGACAGAAGTATTAGCGCAGTAATCATTAAGTACGTTGTGGATGGATGTATACAGTATAAACAGAGGAGGAATATATATATACAGTAACAGTAGTGGAAGGAGTAGTGTAGAGCAGTATAAACAATATATATATATAGCAGTGGTCCATTGTTCAGAGGGGGGGGGGAGATCAGTTAGTGGAGGAGGAGTGTCCAGGGAGTTGGGAGATGGGGTCATTATTTGGGAGTTGGGAGATGGGGGGTTGGCTGGCAATTACCAAGGTGCAGAGTTAAGAAGGGTGACAGCCGCAGGGAAGCAGCTGTTCCTGAACCTACTGGTCCGGGAACGGAGAGACATGTAGCTTCTCCCAGATGGGAGGAGGGTAAACAGTCTGTGGTTGAGGTGGAGCAAAGGAACCTTCTTCACACTGATGTGGGGGCAGAACGCCGCCTCCCCGACCATCCGCTGACCCGGACTCCACTACCCGCCGGCCTCCATCGTCGACTCCACCAATTAGCAATGTTACGAAATTTTGAGATTTTAAAAATCAAGTCTGCAATTTATCCCATCAGATAAAGCATAAAAAGAAGTTTAATTTGACACCTAATTTACTTTCATATCTTCAGTATTAAGAAAGTTATGGCCATTTTCATACTCGGAAATGAGCATCTTGCTTCCCATTGCCTTTCAATTGACTTAACTCAAAAGCTGTGATCTGGAAAAGTTAAATGTCCATAACATTCTTAAAAATTAAGAGAACTCAATGAAATTTTCAGTTATTATAGATTGAAGCATTCTGAAACAAATATTAAACAATCTTACTTGGATGACCTGAAATTAAAGCATATAATTAGTTAGTTATCTAATTGTAGCTAATTACAAAATTCAATGAGTAGATCTAAACATCTATCAATTTCTTAATAAAAGATAAACTTTTTTAAAATTGCCTAAGTGTCCAAATAACATTCACACAATAATCCACAATATAACATAATTTTTAAATCTAATTTTCATGAATTTCTGGGCCAAATGGAAGGATTTTAGTGTTTTATGCCTGTAAATTAATGGCCATTTAAATCAACTAGCGAGTGGGTTTTAGCGGAATGCGGTGGATTGGAACGTTGCGGTTTGCAGTGAAGTCGGGGGGAAAAATACTGTTTGTTCATACATTTTTTGGGGACCCCATTTCGCAACATAAAAATATTATTAATGCCTCCCGAAAAACCAACTTTTAATATAAAAATAAACTATTTACCTTTTTTTCTTCCCTACGCAAAATGCTTCCGGTTGTCTGCGGTCACGGCTTTTGAAGGTGATTTTTAAATTACTCTAGTTAATAAATAATCTAGAGTAATTTAAAAATACCACCATTGATGAAATGTCGGAGCGATTTTTCTTCAGCAACCAAATCGCCCGACATTCATCGATTTGTCCTGCCTGTGGAAAAACGGCACTTTAAGCCCGCCCCCCTCTGCAAGGCGCGAAAGTCGCGCACACGGGGAGCGGCAGAAGTACAGCGCCGCTAAAGGTAAGTTTTGTAACATACCTACACCAATCCTCGCCACTCCACCGCTCTCCAGCTCCTCCCCACCCACATTATAGGTCTCATAGCCACTCCTTCCCTGACCACCCACCACAACCCCACCAGACATCGCCTCGGCCTCCGTCCACTCACCTGCCTTCCTCCAGCCCCAACTCCCATCCTTGCCGTGTGTTCACCATCCCCCCTGACCTCCCCATCTCTGATTCTGAATGAGTCTGTCCTCAACAGAGACCTCACCTTTGTCCCCCTCTGTCCCCACATTAATGAGTTCCGTGTCTGCCACAAAGTGGAGCTCTTCTTCCGTCGCCTCCGCCTCAAAGCGTTCTTCTATGGGAAGGAGTCCTTGCTCCCTAGTAATGACCCCATCTCCCAACTCCAACGACTCCCTCCTCTTGGACTCCCCTCATGGCCATCTTCCGGCTTTCGACCTTTTTATTTTAAACTGTCGTCAGGATATCAACCGCCTCAACTTCTCCAATCCCCTGTCTCACTCTAACCTCTCCCCCCCTGAACGTACAGGGGGGAAGAGGTTAGAGTGAGCCCTCCGCTCACTCTGTAGCAACCCAGACTGGGTGATCAAAACTGCGGAGAAGGGAGGTGCTGTGGTAGTCTGTCGCACTGATCTCTACAAGGCTGAGGCCACGCGTCAACTCTCAGACACCTCCTCCTACTTATCATCCTTGGACCATGACCCCACAGACAAGCACCAGGCCACTATCTCTAGCACCCTCCCAAGCCTCCAACCTCATCGTTCCCCAGCCCCGCACAGCCCGATTTTACCTTCTCCCCAAAATCCACTAACAGAACTGTCCTGGCAGACCCATTGTTTCTGCCTGTTCGTGTCCCACCGAACCTATTTGCACACACTTCGACTCCATCCTATCCCCCCTGTTCTGATCCCCCCCCATCCATCATGTACTGTCCCCCCATCCATCCTGTACTGAACCCCCCATTCATCCAGTACTGTCTCCCATTCATCCTGCACTGATCCCTCCCATCCATCCTGTACTGATTCCCCCCCCCCCCCCCCCAATCCATCCCGTACTGATCGCCACTGAAATCCCCCGCGCTCCCCCCTCACAATTTTACCTTATCCAACCAACCAGCACTGATTCCCCTGCCTCGATCCATCCATTCCGCACCGTCTGTGGAATTCTCTGCCTCTGAGGGCGGTGGAGGCAGGTTCTCTGGATGCTTTCAAGAGCTAGATAGGGCTCTTAAAAATAGCGGAGTAAGGGGATATGGGGAAAAGGCAGGAACGGGGTACTGATTGTGGATGATCAGCCATGATCACACTGAATGGCGGTGCTGGCTGGAAGGGCCGAATGGCCTACTCCTGCACCTATTGTCTATTGATTGCCTTCTCAACCAAGAGTTGGCGGCATTGGAAAACACCACAGAGTGAAACTGCAGAATGAATTCAACCTGTTGGGATTGTGGAGAATCCAGAACCAAAGGGAAAGTATAGTGTCCTGCACGATGTCAGGCGGGAGCACCAGCTGCCCGCTGTGCTGGAGGTCAGGTAAGTCTTCGTGTTGCTGCTGGCCCCGCTGCTGCTGCTGCTGCCTTCCTCGGGGCAGAGCTGCCCAAACCATTGGGCTCCACTTTGCACCCACTCGCCGTCTGGCTCTTCAAGTACTTGGCCTTGCTGGCAGCCAGTCTCACCACGGCACTCTGCTGACCCCGCCTGTCCCCCTCTGTTTGACTGTGAAGGTAGCTGGGACCTTTGGTCATCAGCCTGAGCGGGAGAGAGACGCTCGACTTGGGCGGCATGCTTGCAGTGAGCGCTTCTTACTTTGATCCAGCCAACTTGAACAAACACGTTTTCTCATCAATGAAGAAGCAAAGACCAGGACTTCCATTCAATCACCTGTCTGCAGTCACCTTAATCCACATTCACTATGACTTTGCCCACAACTTGGACAAAGTCGTGACTAGGTTTGCGCAGTTACATTCTTGGAAAATGGAACTGGAAAACATGAATTCTGGCTAAATGGCAATATATACAGCCGTGCCACGCGTGTCCGTCGCCTGCATAAATACCCAGGACTTCCATGAGCAATGACAGGCTGTCTGCATTCGCCTTAATGTACATTCACTATGCCTTTGCCCATGACTTGGGCAAAGTGGTGATGAGGTTTGCACAGCTACATTCTCGGAAAATGAAACTGGAAAATGTGATTTATGGCTAAATGGCAATATATGCTGGTCTGCCAAGAGTGTTGTCAAAGCCTGTGAGAGGAATCCTGAACTGTCTTCTAATCCCCTCACACTTTGGGAGCCCAAACAGGGCACTGCAAGAAGAGGTAGAAGTCGGGCTACCTCCATCAGTGTACTAGCTGCGGAATGACACAGGCCTTGGACAGTGTTAACGAACTGAGGACTGCCATTAAAGATAAAGTCACACTTCGGGAGACCAAACAGGGCACTGCAAGAAGAGGTAGAAGTAGGGCCACCTACATCAGTGTACTGCGGACCGACACATGCTTTGACAGCATTAACGAACTGAGGACTGCCATGCTAGATAAACTGGCCTGAGGTGCTATGTTCGTGGAACCAGGAATGGCACATAGGCTAAGGCCAACGAATGCCTTTGCATTAGTAGTAGGGGTAAATGGCAATATACATCCAGGAGCACCTGAATGATTATGCAGCATCATGCCAGCATGTTTGATTATTTGGTAAACTATATGATGAATTGTGAAATGTATGTATATTTTTATGTTATGGAATCAAAATCAAGAATTATAAATTCACATTTCAAAAATGGTTTCACAATTCAGTAGTACTGATTTTCAGTATTCCATAATCATATTTGAGAATACATGAGGTTGCATGCAAAACACTGATTTTCAAAAATCCAGTTTTTGTGTAGTACGTTCCATTGCATTTAAGTGAGAAATACCGATTTCCCCAACAATATACTGATTTTCAGCCATCAAAATACAGAAATGCTCGGTGAAACTTGGCAGCTCTGCAATTATTAATCTTGACTCCACCAACATTATTTCTGAAATATTGGTCATAAATTTGGTGAAAAAAGTTCCAAAATAAGGCTCAGAGGGCAGCAGAGATCATCTAAAACCCCGGCCGCGAGGGACTTCACGCTCGTGATGTGCGCTGTGCGCACATTACTTCACATAACATTTTTATAATCCTGTCATGCCACCCCCCTTTTTGAAAAGCTTCCTACGGGCCTGCACTCTGCTTGAAGTGGTAGGAAACTGCACTTGAATTTGGTGGCCTTGCACCCTGCTTGAAGTGGTAGGAAACTGCACAAATTTGGTCTCTGGTGGGCGTGCGGTGGTGGGTCTCTGGAACTCTCTGCCACAGAGGGTAGTTGAGGCCAGTTCATTGGCTATATTTAAGAGGGAGTTAGATGTGGCCCTTGTGGCTAAGGGGATCAGAGGGTATGGAGAGAAGGCAGGTACGGGATACTGAGTTGGATGATCAGCCATGATCATATTGAATGGCGGTGCAGGCTCGAAGGGCCGAATGGCCTACTCCTGCACCTAATTTCTATGTTTCTAAGTGGTAGGAAACTGAACAAATTTGGTCTCCTTGCACCCTGCTTGAAATGTTAGAAAACTGCACTTGAATTTGGTGACCCTGCACCCTGCTTGAAGTGGTAGGAAACTGCACTCGAATTTAGTGCCCTTGCACCCTGCTTGAAATGGTAGGAAACTGCACTTGAATTTGGTGGCCTTGCACCCTGCTTGAAGTGGTAGGAAACTGCACTTGAATTTGGTGGCCTTGCACTCTGCTTGAAGTGGTAGTAAACTGCACTTGAATTTGGTGGCCTTGCACCCTGCTTGAAGTGGTAGGAAACTGCACAAATTTGGTCTCTGGTGGGCGTGCGGTGGTGGGTCTCTGGAACTCTCTGCCACAGAGGGTAGTTGAGGCCAGTTCATTGGCTATATTTAAGAGGGAGTTAGATGTGGCCCTTGTGGCTAAGGGGATCAGAGGGTATGGAGAGAAGGCAGGTACGGGATACTGAGTTGGATGATCAGCCATGATCATATTGAATGGCGGTGCAGGCTCGAAGGGCCGAATGGCCTACTCCTGCACCTAATTTCTATGTTTCTAAGTGGTAGGAAACTGAACAAATTTGGTCTCCTTGCACCCTGCTTGAAATGTTAGAAAACTGCACTTGAATTTGGTGACCCTGCACCCTGCTTGAAGTGGTAGGAAACTGCACTCGAATTTAGTGCCCTTGCACCCTGCTTGAAATGGTAGGAAACTGCACTTGAATTTGGTGGCCTTGCACCCTGCTTGAAGTGGTAGGAAACTGCACTTGAATTTGGTGGCCTTGCACTCTGCTTGAAGTGGTAGGAAACTGCACTTGAATTTGGTGGCCTTGCACCCTGCTTGAAATGGAATTTTACGGAATAGTCGTGACTCAACTGCCAGCCCACCACCCGTGAGTGAGTGAGCTGCCAGCACACCAGGCTTGAGTGACTGAGCTGCCAGCCCAAGAATCCATTCGGCCCACAATGTCCATACTTGTCCTCTGGAAACCAGTCCCTTCAGCCCACAACACCCATACTAGCGCTCCAGAAAGCCCAACCCCCCCAACTGGCCACCAATATTGGAATTGGTGGAGAGGTGGAATATTGGATTGGGGGACCAACCCTCCCGTGTGAACATGGGACCCAACGTGTCCCACTTAGTCTTGTATATTCATATCTTCATTGCACTTCCATGTGCCTATCGAAAAGCTTCTTAAACGCCACTATCGTATCTGCATCCACCACCACCCCTGGCAAGAAGTTGCAGGCTCCATCACTCTCCTCTTAAAACACTTGCCCCACACATCTCCGTTACACTTTCCCCAGCTTATCGCTCTGCCCTCGTGTTAGACGCTTCCAACCTGGGAAAACGGTTCTGTCTAACCAACCGATACCTCTTATAACTATAGATACTTCTATCAAGTCTCCCCTCAACCTCTGATATTGCAGTAAAAACAATCAACCTCTCCCTGTACTTAAACACTCTAATCCAGGCATCATTCTGGTATACCTCCTCTGCACCCTCTTCAATGCCGCCACATCCTTCCTGTAATGGCGACATCTCTACTACACTCAATACTCCAAAAGCAGCTCACCCAAAGCCCAAAAGAGCAGCATGAAAACTTTCTGACTCAATGCCACTAGTAATAACGGCAAGCAGATCATACGCCTTCTTTACCACCCTATCTAGTTGTGCTGTCACATTCAGCAAGCTATCAACTTGAACTCCAAGAACCTTCGGCATATGAATGGTGTTTAGGGTCTTGTAATTTCGGAACACTCCCCCTTTCGTTCAACTTCCCAAAGGTTGGTGGTGGGTGTGTGGGTGTGTGGGTGATTCTCACGTATCTCAGGCCCAAAGGTATGTTCCACCGTTATTGATCCCCCCTCATTGAATCAGCTCACAGGCTGGGAGAACCAAAAGGCAGGACACACACAGGAATTGCCAGCATTATGTTCCATCACCATTGCTCTGACGATTTGACCAACTATTCACCATCATCCTGTACCCCAGATAACCCTCCTCACTGTCCGCAGCACCACCAGGTTTGTTGCCATCTGCAGTCAATTTCCAGCCGTGTCCTTTATCAGCAAGTTAACTGAGAATGTGCGTGGATTTACTTTGTATTTTTATTGTTTTACTTTTAATAACATTAGTAAATTAAAGTTGCATTACAGCTGAACAAACAAATAGAAATATATTCTTCTTGAACAAACTGCGTACCGTCAGATGCATCAGAAATATTGAGACATTACAGGAATAGGTCATAGAATTAAACTCATGATTACATTCAATCACGTCACTGAGAAATAATCAACCGTGTAATTGACAGAATGAAAGAGGATATGTCATTGACAATATTAGCTTGGATTTCTGTCAAACCACCACCACCCCACACTGCCCAACAGCCCACCCCACACCCCACACCATCCCACACCCACCACCACCCCACACACACCCCACCCACACTGCCCAACAGCCCACCACACCCCACACCATCCCACACCCACCACCACCCCACACTGCCCAACAGCCCACCCCACACTAACCCCACCCCACACCAACTCACCCCACACGCCCACCGCACCCCACACCCCACCTGCCCACCCCACCCTCGCACAATCTCTTGTTGATGATCCGAATGCAGGACTTTCTGCTCAGTTCCTTCCCCTCTTCTCCCGTTTTCAGGTCTGTTGACCCGAGGGCTTCACTTGTTTACAAGGGAGCTGCTTCCTCAGCATCTCACGTAACTGTGGAGCAGAGCAGTGGATGGTGAGGGTGAGACCGCAATGTGTGGGATCACGGCCCAGAGCTGGGGCACATGATGGAGGAGCACTAGACCTTCCTCCACCACCGCAGAACCCGTCACTAAACACCAGGGGATACTCTCCCCTTAACAGGCTTTCAGAAAGCCTTTGATAAGGTCCCGCATGGGAGACTGGTGACTAAAATTAGAGCACATGGTATTGGGGGTAGGGTGTTAACATGGATAGAAAATTGGTTGGCAGATCGGAAGCAAAGAGTAGGAGTGAACAGGTCCTTTTCAGAATGGCAGGCAGTGGCGAGTGGAGTGCAGCAAGGCTCGGTGTTGGAGCCACAACTGTTTACCATATATATTAATGATTTGGAAGAGGGAATTAGGAGCAACACTAGCAAGTTTGCGGATGACACAAAGCTGGGTGGCAGTGTGAGCTGTGAAGAGGATGTTAGGAGGTTGCAGGGTGACCTGGACAGGTTGAGTGAGTGGGCAGGTACGTGGCAGATGCAGTATAATATAGATAAATGTGAGGTTATCCACTTTGGCGGCAAAAACAAGGGGGCAGATTATTATCTCAATGGGGTTAAGTTAGGTAAGGGGGAGGTGCAGTGAGACCTGGGTGTCCTTGTACACCGGTCACTGAAAGTTGGCGTGCAGGTACAGCAGGCAGTGAAGAAAGCTAATGGAATGTTGGCCTTCATAACACGAGGATTTCAGTATAGGTGTAGAGAGGTTCTTCTGCAGTTGTATAGGGATCTGGTGAGACCACATCTGGAGTATTGTGTACAGTTTTGGTCTCATTTGAGGAAGGACATCCTTGTGATTGAGGCAGTGCAGTGTAGGTTCACGAGATTGATCCCTGGGATGGTGGGACTGTCATATGAGGAAAGATTGAAAAGACTGGGCTTGTATTCACTGGAGTTAAGAAGGATGAGGGGATATCTTTTAGAAACATATAAAATTATAAAAGGACTGGACAAGCTAGATGCAGGAAAAATGTTCCCAATGTTGGGCGAGTCCATCGTGGGGATATATTTACCCCCTCCTCCACACTTCTCCTCCATCATGGGGATATATTTACCCCCTCCTCCACACTTCCCCTCCATCATGGGGATATATTTACCCCCTCTTCCACACTTCTCCTCCATCATGGGGATATATTTACCCCCTCCTCCACACTTCTCCTCCATCGTGGGGATATTTTTACCCCCTCCTCCACACTTCTCCTCCATCATGGGGATATATTTACCCCCTCCTCCACACTTCCCCTCCATCATGGGGATATATTTACCCCCTCCTCCACACTTCTCCTCCATCATGGGGATATATTTACCCCCTCCTCCACACTTCTCCTCCATCATGGGGATATATTTACCCCCTCCTCCACACTTCCCCTCCATCATGGGGATATATTTACCCCCTCCTCCACACTTCTCCTCCATCGTGGGGATATATTTACCCCCTCCTCCACACTTCTCCTCCATCGTGGGGATATTTTTACCCCCTCCTCCACACTTCTCCTCCATCGTGGGGATACACCCACCACATAACCTCAAACCAAAGAACTGACTGGGGAGGGGGAGACTGACTGGCGATGGGAGGGTTATGCACAGGGGATGGTGGGGGGAGACTGGATGGAGATGGGGGCGAGTGACTTGGGAGGGGGGGGAGACTGACTGGGGACATCATGACGATCAGCCATGATCACATTGAATGGCGGTGCTGGCTCGAAGGGCCAAATGGTCTACTCCTGCACCTATTGTCTATTGAGACTGACTGTGGGCGGGGTAGACTGACTGGGGACGGGGGGGGAGACTGACTGGGGACGGGGGGGGGAGACTGACTGGGGACGGGGGGGAGACTGACTGGGGACGGGGGGGGGGAGACTGACTGGGGACGGGGGGGGGGGAGAGACTGACTGGGGACGGGGGGGGAGACTGACTGGGGACGGGGGGGAGACTGACTGGGGACGGGGGGGAGACTGACTGGGGACGGGACGGGGGAGACAGACTGGGGACGGGGAGACAGACTGGGGACGGGGAGACAGACTGGGGACGGGGAGACAGACTGGGGACGGGGGAGACTGACTGGGAAGGGGGGAGACTGACTGGGGAGGGGGGAGACTGACTGGGGAGGGGGGAGACTGACTGGGGAGGGGGGAGACTGACTGGGGAGGGGGGAGACTGACTGGGGAGGGGGGAGACTGACTGGGGAGGGGGGAGACTGACTGGGGAGGGGGGAGACTGACTGGGGACGGGGGAGACTGACTGGGGACGGGGGAGACTGACTGGGGAGGGGGGAGACTGACTGGGGAGGGGGGAGACTGACTGGGGAGGGGGGAGACTGACTGGGGACGGGGGGAGACTGACTGGGGACGGGGGGAGACTGACTGGGGACGGGGGGAGACTGACTGGGGACGGGGGGAGACTGACTGGGGACGGGGGGAGACTGACTGGGGACGGGGGGAGACTGACTGGGGACGGGGGGAGACTGACTGGGGACGGGGGGAGACTGACTGGGGACGGGGGGAGACTGACTGGGGACGGGGGGAGACTGACTGGGGTCGGGGAGACTGACTGGGGACGGGGGGAGACTGGGGACGGGGGGAGACTGGGGACGGGGGGAGACTGACTGGGGACGGGGGGAGACTGACTGGGGTCGGGGAGACTGACTGGGGTCGGGGAGACTGACTGGGGTCGGGGAGACTGACTGGGGTCGGGGAGACTGACTGGGGTCGGGGAGACTGACTGGGGTCGGGGAGACTGACTGGGGTCGGGGAGACTGACGGGTCGGGGAGACTGACGGGGGTCGGGGAGACTGACTGGGGTCGGGGAGACAGACTGGGGAGGGGGGAGACAGACTGGGGAGGGGGGAGACAGACTGGGGAGGGGGGAGACAGACTGGGGAGGGGGGAGACAGACTGGGGAGAGGGGAGACAGACTGGGGACGGGGGGAGACCGACTGGGGACGGGGGAGACCGACTGGGGACGGGGGGAGACCGACTGGGGACGGGGGGAGACCGACTGGGGACGGGGGGAGACCGACTGGGGACGGGGGGAGACCGACTGGGGACGGGGGGAGACCGACTGGGGACGGGGGGAGACCGACTGGGGACGGGGGGAGACCGACTGGGGACGGGGGGAGACCGACTGGGGACGGGGGAGACCGACTGGGGAGGGGGGAGACCGACTGGGGAGAGGGGAGACAGACTGGGGACGGGGGGAGACCGACTGGGGACGGGGGGAGACCGACTGGGGACGGGGGGAGACCGACTGGGGACGGGGGGAGACCGACTGGGGACGGGGGGAGACCGACTGGGGACGGGGGGAGACCGACTGGGGACGGGGGGAGACCGACTGGGGACGGGGGGAGACCGACTGGGGACGGGGGGAGACCGACTGGGGACGGGGGGAGACCGACTGGGGACGGTGGAAACACCGACTGGGGACGGGGGGAGACCGACTGGGGAGGGGGGAGACCGACTGGGGAGGGGGGAGACCGACTGGGGAGGGGGGAGACTGACTGGGGACGGGGGGAGACTGACTGGGGACGGGGGGAGACTGACTGGGGACGGGGGGAGACTGACTGGGGACGGGGGGAGACTGACTGGGGACGGGGGGAGACTGACTGGGGACGGGGGGAGACTGACTGGGGACGGGGGGAGACTGACTGGGGACGGGGGGAGACTGACTGGGGACGGGGGGAGACTGACTGGGGACGGGGGGAGACTGACTGGGGACGGGGGGAGACTGACGGGACGGGGGGAGACTGACTGGGGACGGGGGGAGACTGACTGGGGACGGGGGGAGACTGACGGGACGGGGGGAGACTGACTGGGGACGGGGGGAGACTGACTGGGGACGGGGGGAGACTGACTGGGGACGGGGGGAGACTGACTGGGGACGGGGGGAGACTGACTGGGGACGGGGGGAGACTGACTGGGGACGGGGGGAGACTGACTGGGGACGGGGGGAGACTGACTGGGGACGGGGGGAGACTGACTGGGGACGGGGGGAGACTGACTGGGGACGGGGGGAGACTGACTGGGGACGGGGGGAGACTGACTGGGGACGGGGGGAGACTGACTGGGGACGGGGGGAGACTGACTGGGGACGGGGGGAGACTGACTGGGGACGGGGGGAGACTGACTGGGGACGGGGGGAGACTGACTGGGGACGGGGGGAGACTGACTGGGGACGGGGGGAGACTGACTGGGGACGGGGGGAGACTGACTGGGGACGGGGGGAGACTGACTGGGGACGGGGGGAGACTGACTGGGGACGGGGGGAGACTGACTGGGGACGGGGGGAGACTGACTGGGGACGGGGGGAGACTGACTGGGGACGGGGGGAGACTGACTGGGGTCGGGGGGAGACTGACTGGGGTCGGGGGGAGACTGACGGGTCGGGGAGACTGACTGGGGTCGGGGAGACTGACTGGGGTCGGGGAGACTGACTGGGGTCGGGGAGACTGACTGGGGTCGGGGAGACTGACTGGGGTCGGGGAGACTGACTGGGGTCGGGGAGACTGACTGGGGTCGGGGAGACTGACTGGGGTCGGGGAGACTGACGGGTCGGGGAGACTGACTGGGGTCGGGGAGACTGACTGGGGTCGGGGAGAGACTGGGGTCGGGGAGACAGACTGGGGAGGGGGGAGACAGACTGGGGAGGGGGGAGACAGACTGGGGAGGGGGGAGACAGACTGGGGAGGGGGGAGACAGACTGGGGAGAGGGGAGACAGACTGGGGACGGGGGGAGACCGACGGGATGGGGGGAGACCGACTGGGGACGGGGGGAGACCGACTGGGGACGGGGGGAGACTGACTGGGGACGGGGGGAGACTGACTGGGGACGGGGGGAGACTGACTGGGGACGGGGGGAGACTGACTGGGGACGGGGGGAGACTGACGGGACGGGGGGAGACTGACTGGGGACGGGGGGAGACTGACTGGGGACGGGGGGAGACTGACTGGGGACGGGGGGAGACTGACTGGGGACGGGGGGAGACTGACTGGGGACGGGGGGAGACTGACTGGGGACGGGGGGAGACTGACTGGGGACGGGGGGAGACTGACTGGGGACGGGGGGAGACTGACTGGGGACGGGGGGAGACTGACTGGGGACGGGGGGAGACTGACTGGGGACGGGGGGAGACTGACTGGGGTCGGGGGGAGACTGACTGGGGTCGGGGGGAGACTGACGGGTCGGGGAGACTGACTGGGGTCGGGGAGACTGACTGGGGTCGGGGAGACTGACTGGGGTCGGGGAGACTGACTGGGGTCGGGGAGACTGACTGGGGTCGGGGAGACTGACTGGGGTCGGGGAGACTGACTGGGGTCGGGGAGACTGACTGGGGTCGGGGAGACTGACTGGGGTCGGGGAGACTGACGGGTCGGGGAGACTGACTGGGGTCGGGGAGACTGACTGGGGTCGGGGAGAGACTGGGGTCGGGGAGACAGACTGGGGAGGGGGGAGACAGACTGGGGAGGGGGGAGACAGACTGGGGAGGGGGGAGACAGACTGGGGAGGGGGGAGACAGACTGGGGAGAGGGGAGACAGACTGGGGACGGGGGGAGACCGACGGGACGGGGGGAGACCGACTGGGGACGGGGGGAGACCGACTGGGGACGGGGGGAGACTGACTGGGGACGGGGGGAGACTGACTGGGGACGGGGGGAGACTGACTGGGGACGGGGGGAGACTGACTGGGGACGGGGGGAGACTGACGGGACGGGGGGAGACTGACTGGGGACGGGGGGAGACTGACTGGGGACGGGGGGAGACTGACTGGGGACGGGGGGAGACTGACTGGGGACGGGGGGAGACTGACTGGGGACGGGGGGAGACTGACTGGGGACGGGGGGAGACTGACTGGGGACGGGGGGAGACTGACTGGGGACGGGGGGAGACTGACTGGGGACGGGGGGAGACTGACTGGGGACGGGGGGAGACTGACTGGGGACGGGGGGAGACTGACTGGGGACGGGGGGAGACTGACTGGGGACGGGGGGAGACTGACTGGGGACGGGGGGAGACTGACTGGGGACGGGGGGAGACTGACTGGGGACGGGGGGAGACTGACTGGGGTCGGGGGGAGACTGACTGGGGTCGGGGGGAGACTGACTGGGGTCGGGGAGACTGACTGGGGTCGGGGAGACTGACTGGGGTCGGGGAGACTGACTGGGGTCGGGGAGACTGACTGGGGTCGGGGAGACTGACTGGGGTCGGGGAGACTGACTGGGGTCGGGGAGACTGACTGGGGTCGGGGAGACTGACGGGTCGGGGAGACTGACTGGGGACGGGGGGAGACTGACTGGGGACGGGGGGAGACTGACTGGGGACGGGGGGAGACTGACTGGGGACGGGGGGAGACTGACTGGGGACGGGGGGAGACTGACTGGGGACGGGGGGAGACTGACTGGGGACGGGGGGAGACTGACTGGGGACGGGGGGAGACTGACTGGGGACGGGGGGAGACTGACTGGGGACGGGGGGAGACTGACTGGGGACGGGGGGAGACTGACTGGGGACGGGGGGAGACTGACTGGGGACGGGGGGAGACTGACTGGGGACGGGGGGAGACTGACTGGGGACGGGGGGAGACTGACTGGGGACGGGGGGAGACTGACTGGGGACGGGGGGAGACTGACTGGGGACGGGGGGAGACTGACTGGGGACGGGGGGAGACTGACTGGGGTCGGGGGGAGACTGACTGGGGTCGGGGGGAGACTGACGGGTCGGGGAGACTGACTGGGGTCGGGGAGACTGACTGGGGTCGGGGAGACTGACTGGGGTCGGGGAGACTGACTGGGGTCGGGGAGACTGACTGGGGTCGGGGAGACTGACTGGGGTCGGGGAGACTGACTGGGGTCGGGGAGACTGACTGGGGTCGGGGAGACTGACGGGTCGGGGAGACTGACTGGGGTCGGGGAGACTGACTGGGGTCGGGGAGAGACTGGGGTCGGGGAGACAGACTGGGGAGGGGGGAGACAGACTGGGGAGGGGGGAGACAGACTGGGGAGGGGGGAGACAGACTGGGGAGGGGGGAGACAGACTGGGGAGAGGGGAGACAGACTGGGGACGGGGGGAGACCGACGGGACGGGGGGAGACCGACTGGGGACGGGGGGAGACCGACTGGGGACGGGGGGAGACTGACTGGGGACGGGGGGAGACTGACTGGGGACGGGGGGAGACTGACTGGGGACGGGGGGAGACTGACTGGGGACGGGGGGAGACTGACGGGACGGGGGGAGACTGACTGGGGACGGGGGGAGACTGACTGGGGACGGGGGGAGACTGACTGGGGACGGGGGGAGACTGACTGGGGACGGGGGGAGACTGACTGGGGACGGGGGGAGACTGACTGGGGACGGGGGGAGACTGACTGGGGACGGGGGGAGACTGACTGGGGACGGGGGGAGACTGACTGGGGACGGGGGGAGACTGACTGGGGACGGGGGGAGACTGACTGGGGACGGGGGGAGACTGACTGGGGACGGGGGGAGACTGACTGGGGACGGGGGGAGACTGACTGGGGACGGGGGGAGACTGACTGGGGACGGGGGGAGACTGACTGGGGTCGGGGGGAGACTGACTGGGGTCGGGGGGAGACTGACTGGGGTCGGGGAGACTGACTGGGGTCGGGGAGACTGACTGGGGTCGGGGAGACTGACTGGGGTCGGGGAGACTGACTGGGGTCGGGGAGACTGACTGGGGTCGGGGAGACTGACTGGGGTCGGGGAGACTGACGGGTCGGGGAGACTGACTGGGGTCGGGGAGAGACTGGGGTCGGGGAGAGACTGGGGTCGGGGAGACAGACTGGGGAGGGGGGAGACAGACTGGGGAGGGGGGAGACAGACTGGGGAGGGGGGAGACAGACTGGGGAGAGGGGAGACAGACTGGGGACGGGGGGAGACCGACGGGACGGGGGGAGACCGACTGGGGACGGGGGGAGACCGACTGGGGACGGGGGGAGACCGACTGGGGACGGGGGGAGACCGACTGGGGACGGGGGGAGACCGACTGGGGACGGGGGGAGACTGACTGGGGACGGGGGGAGACTGACGGGACGGGGGGAGACTGACTGGGGACGGGGGGAGACTGACTGGGGACGGGGGGAGACTGACGGGACGGGGGGAGACTGACGGGACGGGGGGAGACTGACGGGACGGGGGGAGACTGACGGGACGGGGGGAGACTGACGGGACGGGGGGAGACTGACTGGGGACGGGGGGGAGACTGACTGGGGACGGGGGGAGACTGACTGGGGACGGGGGGAGACTGACTGGGGACGGGGGGAGACTGACTGGGGACGGGGGGAGACTGACTGGGGACGGGGGGAGACTGACTGGGGACGGGGGGAGACTGACTGGGGACGGGGGGAGACTGACTGGGGACGGGGGGAGACTGACTGGGGACGGGGGGAGACTGACTGGGGACGGGGGGAGACTGACTGGGGACGGGGGGAGACTGACTGGGGACGGGGGGAGACTGACTGGGGTCGGGGAGACTGACTGGGGACGGGGGGAGACTGACTGGGGACGGGGGGAGACTGACTGGGGACGGGGGGAGACTGACTGGGGACGGGGGGAGACTGACTGGGGACGGGGGAGACTGACTGGGGTCGGGGAGACTGACTGGGGTCGGGGAGACTGACTGGGGTCGGGGAGACTGACTGGGGTCGGGGAGACTGACTGGGGTCGGGGAGACTGACTGGGGTCGGGGAGACTGACTGGGGTCGGGGAGACTGACGGGTCGGGGAGACTGACTGGGGTCGGGGAGACTGACTGGGGTCGGGGAGAGACTGGGGTCGGGGAGAGACTGGGGTCGGGGAGACAGACTGGGGAGGGGGGAGACAGACTGGGGAGGGGGGAGACAGACTGGGGAGGGGGGAGACAGACTGGGGAGGGGGGAGACAGACTGGGGAGGGGGGAGACAGACTGGGGAGGGGGGAGACAGACTGGGGAGAGGGGAGACAGACTGGGGACGGGGGGAGACCGACTGGGGACGGGGGGAGACCGACTGGGGACGGGGGGAGACCGACTGGGGACGGGGGGAGACCGACTGGGGACGGGGAGACTGACTGGGGTCGGGGAGACTGACTGGGGTCGGGGAGACTGACTGGGGTCGGGGAGAGACTGGGGTCGGGGAGACAGACTGGGGAGGGGGGAGACAGACTGGGGAGGGGGGAGACAGACTGGGGAGGGGGGAGACAGACTGGGGAGAGGGGAGACAGACTGGGGACGGGGGGAGACCGACGGGACGGGGGGAGACCGACTGGGGACGGGGGGAGACCGACTGGGGACGGGGGGAGACTGACTGGGGACGGGGGGAGACTGACTGGGGACGGGGGGAGACTGACTGGGGACGGGGGGAGACTGACTGGGGACGGGGGGAGACTGACGGGACGGGGGGAGACTGACTGGGGACGGGGGGAGACTGACTGGGGACGGGGGGAGACTGACGGGACGGGGGGAGACTGACGGGACGGGGGGAGACTGACGGGACGGGGGGAGACTGACGGGACGGGGGGAGACTGACTGGGGACGGGGGGGAGACTGACTGGGGACGGGGGGAGACTGACTGGGGACGGGGGGAGACTGACTGGGGACGGGGGGAGACTGACTGGGGACGGGGGGAGACTGACTGGGGACGGGGGGAGACTGACTGGGGACGGGGGGAGACTGACTGGGGACGGGGGGAGACTGACTGGGGACGGGGGGAGACTGACTGGGGACGGGGGGAGACTGACTGGGGACGGGGGGAGACTGACTGGGGACGGGGGGAGACTGACTGGGGTCGGGGAGACTGACTGGGGACGGGGGGAGACTGACTGGGGACGGGGGGAGACTGACTGGGGACGGGGGGAGACTGACTGGGGACGGGGGAGACTGACTGGGGTCGGGGAGACTGACTGGGGTCGGGGAGACTGACTGGGGTCGGGGAGACTGACTGGGGTCGGGGAGACTAACTGGGGTCGGGGAGACTGACTGGGGTCGGGGAGACTGACTGGGGTCGGGGAGACTGACTGGGGTCGGGGAGACTGACGGGTCGGGGAGACTGACTGGGGTCGGGGAGACTGACTGGGGTCGGGGAGAGACTGGGGTCGGGGAGAGACTGGGGTCGGGGAGACAGACTGGGGTCGGGGAGACAGACTGGGGAGGGGGGAGACAGACTGGGGAGGGGGGAGACAGACTGGGGAGGGGGGAGACAGACTGGGGAGGGGGGAGACAGACTGGGGAGAGGGGAGACAGACTGGGGACGGGGGGAGACCGACTGGGGACGGGGGGAGACCGACTGGGGACGGGGGGAGACCGACTGGGGACGGGGGGAGACCGACTGGGGACGGGGGGAGACCGACTGGGGACGGGGGGAGACCGACTGGGGACGGGGGGAGACCGACTGGGGACGGGGGGAGACCGACTGGGGACGGGGGGAGACCGACTGGGGACGGGGGAGACCGACTGGGGACGGGGGAGACCGACTGGGGACGGGGGAGACCGACTGGGGACGGGGGAGACCGACTGGGGACGGGGGAGACCGACTGGGGACAGGGGAGACCGACTGGGGACGGGGGAGACCGACTGGGGACGGGGGAGACCGACGGGACGGGGGAGACCGACTGGGGATGGGGGAGACCGACTGGGGACGGGGAGACTGACTGGGGTGGGTTCACCAGCGGGCGGTCACTGAGTGAGGAGGGAGGGTGAGGGTCACTGTGAACACAGTTGTCGGGCCCATAGGGGTAGCGACAGGTAAACTCTCACCTCCTGGAGATAGGCCTTCATGTCCTCGGGCGATCCCAGGTCCTTGTTCCCCACGAACAGCACTTGTGCCTCGCTGATCAACCTCTCGCACTCCTCCTCCGTCAGCAGCCAGGGGGCTGGAGGTGGGAGAGAACGTCCGTCACTCGGCTGTGTGAGGAGACAAGGCCCACGGGACCCAGTCTGTGACAGAGATATGGTAGTGGTTGTGGAGACAAGGGCAGGAATCCAGATAACGCAAGGACAGCGGGAGCCAGTCCGAACAGGCATGGCCCACGGTACTGACTGGACACTGACTGATGACCACACGGGGTGACACTGGACACTGGGCACTGACTGATGACCACATGGGGTGACACTGGGCACTGACTGTGATTGACGACTCCACCACACACAAGACCTGATACCTGAACATGTCTCTTCCTCTGGGGCAGTGGACGGTGTCCCGCTGGGCTCTCCGGTTGGTGATTCTTTATGTCGCTCAGATCCAGTACCCTCAGGCCCTGGAACAAGTGAAGAAATGGGAGAGTGAGAGTGTAATCATGAAAATATGCCACCGGGATGGCAGGAAATGGATGACTTCAAGCACTAGAGAAACCTCGACCACTCGCTGACCCTGTCTTCCCCAGTGACTCTCCCTCCTTTAGTTATTTATTTATTTATTAACATTTATTTAAAGAAAAAGAGAAATATTTATTCCCCCCCCCCGACCCCCGACTCTCCCTCCTTAACCTTTTATCCTCAGGATGTGCCCTCTGTTCCTAGACTCTCCCTCTACTGGAAACATCTTCCCCACTTTCACTCTGCCTGGGCCTTTCATTATTGTGTAAGATTCAATGAGATCCCCCCCTTATCCTTCTAATCTCCAGTGACTACAGGCCCAGTGCCAGCAAACACTCCTCATCCTCTATCATCCACGGGATCACTGATATAAACATTTGGAGCCACTCCAATGCCAGCACATCCTTCCTCAGATATGGGGCCAAAAAGTGTCCACAATATTCCGCTGGTCTGACTCGTTCCTTATAAAGCCTCAGCATTATATAATTTGTTTAACATTCCAGTCCTCTTGAAAAGGAGCTAACATTGCATTTGCCTTCCTTACTAACGATTCAACCTGCAAATTAATCTATTGGGAATCCTGCATCGGCATTCCAAACTTATATTTCACAAGTTATTGATTAACGTTTTAAACAAAAAGCCAAAACGGCTTCTGCGAGGGAGAGAGTCTTCCAGCAGCTTCCAGTGATGATGTCACAATGCCATCTCACAGTCCACCAATCACAATGGGCTCTCATTTACACAAGCTGTCGAGTGCGACAATGACATCACAATGGGACTTTGCCAATGGTAAAGGCAGCAACAGCGTGAAGGAGAGGTTGCCAATGGTAACGGCAGCAGAAGCATAAGGAGAATGCTGCGCAGTGCCATCGACAGAGAGAGGGGGCGAGGGAGAGAGAGAGGAAGAGGGAGACAGAGACAGAGACAGTGAGAGTGAGAGTGTGTTGCGTTGGGGGACCTGGCGAGTGGTGGAATATTGCGTTGGGGTTGCCAACGGTAACGCCAGCAGTAGCTTGAAAGAGAATGCTGCTCGCCACCATCTTCAGTCTGACTGGGCTGCACAAGGGGGGGGGAGGGGGGGAGTGTGTGTGACGGGGGCTGGGGGGGGGGGGGGGGGGGGGAGTGCATGACGGAGGGAGGGGTCCAGTCAAAAGTCGAGTCTATTGACTCAAAGATTGATTGGCGTTTTACAAAAAAAAATCCACAACTTTCCTCTGACGCCGCCCGCAACCCTCCCACATGTTGAGTCCACGCTGCCCGCCAACAAAGGATTATCACTGTACCTTGGTACATGTGGCAATAATAAATCTCCACATCCTATCATTCCAGACCCACCATATCAAGGCGTGCTCAGCAAGGTGTGTAAGCCAAGCACAGCAACAAGGTCTCCTGGTGAGCCACATGCGGCAAGAGGGTGCCCCGGCAAGAAGCCATATCCCAGCAGCAGGCCTGGCTCACCCACAGCTGATCCAGTAGAGGGGCCCCTGCTTGCCCCGGAAGACAAGGAACTGGAGAGGGAGTCTGCAGTGCACACTGGACAAATGGCACAAATATACCCAGTCTGGTGGCTGTGGCAGTGAGCAAGAGGTTGTCGGTAGCAGACCGGCAGCGGGAGGCAGTGCACCTTTACGGTGAGTGGGCTTCTGGAGGCCCTGCAGATGCGCTGTGTCGTGCACCACCCCAAGACACTGAGCGAGAGGACCGAACGTGACCTGCAGCTGCACGGAGCGGTGGGGCGGCAGTAGAGTGTAGAGGACACCTACGCCTGCACTTGCCCAGGTCAACCCTGCAACATCGCCAGGACAACGGGGCTTCATGGTTAGGCTAAGAAACTGCGCTTACAAAAACTAGTTCCTGAAAATGGTGCCAAGACTGGTGACTTTTGTGTACTGTGCAATTTACAATTTCTATACACTTGCACTGTATCTAAGATGTGATTATGGATAGTAATACACACTGAACTACTCAAAATGAATTCACTGTTCCTCTGTAAATGTGACAATAAAGTACCATTGAACATTCCACTGATCTGACATTTTTCATTCTTTACACCGTTTTACCACATTAGTGCCCATAACACCTCAGCTGTTGCTCTGCCCTGGTCTAATCCTCCGTGAAAACCCAGCCCAATTTTGCAACCCCAAGTTACACCCCTTCACTGAAGCCTTCAATCCACCCCACTAACCACTTCAACTCCCTCTTGCATTGCACGTTGGTGCAACGGTGGAGTTAGAAACATAGAAACATAGAAAATAGGTGCAGGGGTAGGCCATTCGGCCCTTCGAGCCTGCACTGCCATTCAATATGATCATGGCTGATCATCCAACTCAGTGTCCCTTACCTGCCTTCTCTCCATACCCTCTGATCCCCTTAGCCACAAGGGCCACATCTAACTCCCTCTTAAATATAGCCAATGAACTGGCCTCAACTACCCTCTGTGGCAGAGAGTTCCAGAGACCCACCACCCTCTGTGTGAAAAAAGTCCTTCTCATCTCGGTCCTAAAGGATTTCCCCCTTATCTTTAAGCTGTGACCCCTTGTCCTGGACCTCCTCAACATCGGGAACAATCTGCCTTCTCTCCATACCCCCTGATCGCTTTAGCCACAAGGGCCACATCTAACTCCCTCTTAAATATAGACAATGAACTGGCCTCAACTACCTTCTGTGGCAGAGAATTCCAGAGATTCACCACTCTCTGTGTGCAAAATGTTTTTCTCATCTCGGTCCTAAAAGATTTCCCCCTTATCCTTAAACTGTGACCCCTTGTCCTGGACTTCCCCAACATCGGGAACAATCTTCCTGCATCTGGTCTGTCCAACCCCTTAAGAATTTTGTACGTTTCTATAAGATCCCCCCTCAATATTCTAAATTCTAGCGAGTACAAGCCAAGTCTATCCAGTCTTTCCTCATATGAAAGTCCTGACATCCCAGGAATCAGTCTGGTGAATCTTCTCTGTACCCCCTCTATGGCAAGGATGTCTTTCCTCAGATTTGGAGACCAAAACTGTACGCAATACTCCAGGTGTGGCCTCACCAAGACCCTGTACAACTGCAGTAGAACCTCCCTGCTCCTATACTCAAATCCTTTTGCTATGAATGCTAACATACCATTCGCTTTCTTCACAGCCTGCTGCACCTGCATGCCTACTTTCAATGACTGGTGTACCATGACACCCAGGTCTCGTTGCATCTCCCCTTTTCCTAATCGGCAACCATTCAAATAATAGTCTACTTTCCTATTTTTGCCACCAAAGTGGATAACCTCACATTTATCCACATTATACTGCATCTGCCATGCATTTGCCCACTCACCCGGCCTATCCAAGTCATCTTGCAGCCTCCTAGCATCCTCCTCACAGCTAACACTGCCCCCCAGCTTTGTGTCATCCGCAAACTTGGAGATGTTGCATTCAATTCCCTCGTCCAAATCATTAATATATATTGTAAATAGCTGGGGTCCCAGTATTGAGCCTTGCGGTACCCCACTAGTCACTGCCTGCTGTCCTGAAAAGGACCCGTTCACTCCTACTCTTTGCTTCCTGTTTGCCAGCCAGTTCTCTAGCCACATCAATACTGAACCGCCAATACCGTGCGCTTTAAGTTTATATACTAATCTCTTGTGTGGGACCTTGTTGAAAGCCTTCTGAAAGTCCAGATATAACACATCCACTGGTTCTCCCTTATCCACTCTACTAGTTACATCCTTGAAAAATTCTATAAGATTCGTCAGACATGATTTACCTTTCATAAAGCCATGCTTATTTGTCCAATGATTTCACCACTTCCAAATGTGCTCCTATCCCATCTTTAATAACTGACTCTAGCAGTTTCCCCACTAACTGGTCTGTAATTCCCCGTTTTCTCCCTCCCTCCCTTTTTAAAAAGTGGGGTTACATTAGCTTCCCTCCAATCCTCAGGAACTACTCCAGAATCTAAAGAGTTTTGAAAAATTATCACTAATGCATCCACTATTTCTGGGGCTACTTCCTTGAGTACTCTGGGATGCAGCCTATCTGGCCCTGGGGATTTATTGACCTTTAATCCATTCAATTTACCTAACACCACTTCCCGGCTAACCTGGATTTCACTCAGTTCCTCCATCTCGTTTGACCCCCGGTCCCCTGTTATTTCCGGCAGATTATTTATGTCTTCCTTAGTGAAGACCGAACCAAAGTAGTTAATTCAATTGGTCTGCCATGTCCTTGTTCCCCATGATCAATTCACCAGTTTCTGACTGCAAGGGACCTACATTTGTTTTAACTACCATTTTTCTCTTCACATGTCTATAAAAACTTTTGCAGTCCGTTTTTATGTTCCCTGCCAGTTTTCTTTCATAATCTATTTTCCCTTTCCTAATTAAGCACTTTGTCCTCCTCTGCTGGACTCTGAATTTCTCCCAGTCCTCTGGTAGGCTGCTTTTTCTGGCTAATTTGTATGCTTCATCTTTAGTTTTGATACTATCCCTGAATTCCCTTGTTATCCACAGATGCACTACCTTCCCTGATTTATTATTTTGCCAAACTGGGATGAACAATTGTTGTAGTTCACCCATGCAGTCTTTAAATGCCTTCCATTGCATATCCACCGTCAACCCTTTAACATAGAAACATAGAAACATAGAGACATAGAAATTAGGTGCAGGAGTAGGCCATTCGGCCCTTCGAGCCTGCACCGCCATTCAATATGATCATGGCTGATCATCCAACTCAGTGTCCCTTACCTGCCTTCTCTCCATACCCTCTGATCCCCTTAGCCACAAGGGCCACATCTAACTCCCTCTTAAATATAGCCAATGAACTGGCCTCAACTACCCTCTGTGGCAGAGAGTTCCAGAGACCCACCACCCTCTGTGTGAAAAAAGTCCTTCTCATCTCGGTCCTAAAGGATTTCCCCCTTATCTTTAAGCTGTGACCCCTTGTCCTGGACCTCCTCAACATCGGGAACAATCTTCCTGCAACTAGCTTGTCCAACCCCTTAAGAATTTTGTAAGTTTCTATAAGATCGCCTCTCAATCTCCTAAATTCTAGAGAGTATAAACCGAGTCTATGCAGTCTTTGTTCATAAGACAGTCCTGACATCCCAGGAATCAGTCTGGTGAACCTTCTCTGCACTCCCTCTATGGCAATAATGTCCTTCCTCAGATTTGGAGACCAGAACTGTACGCAATACTCCAGGTGTGGTCTCACCAAGACCCTATACAACTGAAGTAGAACCTCCCTGCTCCTATACTCAAATCCTTTTGCTATGAAAGCTAACATACCATTCGTTTTCTTCACTGCCTGCTGCACCTGCATGCCTACTTTCAATGACTGGTGTACCATGGTCGCGCTGCATCCCCCTTTTCCTAATCGGCCTCCATTTAGATAATACATTCCATTTAAGAATCACTTGGCAGTCTATCTTGGCCAATTCACGTCTCATACCCTCAAAGTTAACTTTGTTTAAGTTCAGAACCCTTGTTTCTGAATTAACAATATCACTCTCCATCCTAATGAAGAACTCAACCATATTATGGTCACTCTTGCCCAAGGGGCCACGCACAACAAGACTGCTAAGTAACGCTTCCTCATTACTCAATACCCAGTCTAGAATAGCCTGCTCTCTCGTTGGTTCCTCTACATGTTGGTTTAGAAAACTATCCCGCATACATTCCAAGAAATCCTCTTCCTCAGCACCCCTGCCAATTTGATTCACCCAATCTATATGTAGATTGAAGTCACCCATTATAACTGTTTTACCTTTGTTGCACGCATTTCTAATTTCCTGTGTGATGCCATCCCCGACTCCACTACTATTGTTAGGTGGCCTGTACACAACAACCACTAGCATTTTCTGCCCCTTAGTGTTTCGCAGCTCTACCCATATCGATTCCACATCCTCCAAGTCCTTCCTTTCTATTGCGTTAATCTCCTCTCTAACCAGCAACGCTACCTCACCTCCTTTTCCTTTCTGTCTATCCCTCCTGAATATTGAATATCCCTGGATGTTCAGCTCCCAGCCTTGGTCACCCTGGAGCCATGTCTCCGTGATCCCAAGAGTTGCTGCCTTACAGAGTCATATGATTGACCCTAGTGTGTTGGATCATGCTTGTACTCGCTGGGCGGTGCACTGTATATTGAAATTAAACCCCACGTGGAGACATAACGAGCCGCAGGTGCTGTTTACAAAAAAAGGCACAAAGTGCTGGAGTAACTCAGCGGGTGAGGCAGCATTTCAGGAGTGATTCTCTCAATCAACCTCAGTCCAAGGGTGATTGTTGTCCACTGCAGAACAAACTATCGTCCTCTCCAAAAGCTGGCTGCAGGAACAGGCGATAACATGTGAGGTGGCTTGGTACCTGAGGATGTGTCTCCCACTGGAACAGAAGATGGTTCCTGGGTGGAGTCTCCAGTCGATGATCCCTGGGCCTGTTCCCTTGTGGACCTCTGGGGAACTGGAATAGACAATAGACAATAGGTGCAGGAGTAGGCCGTTCAGCCGTTCGTGCCAGCACCGTCATTCAATGTGATCACGGCTGATCATCCATAATCAGTACCCTGTTCCTGCCTTCTCCCCATATCCCCTGACTCTGCTATTTTTAAGAGCCCTACCTCGTTCTCTCTTGAAAGCATCCAGAGAACCAGCCTCCACCGCCCTCTGAGGCAGAGAATTCAACAGACTCACCACTCTGAGAAAAAGTGTTTCCTCGTCTCCGTTCTAAATGGCTTACTCCTTATTCTTAAACTGTGGCCCCTGGTTCTGAATAAAGTCCACGAATAAAGTAACAGAGAGACGGAAACGTGGCAACACTACAACAGGTCATCAGACTTTGAGATGTGTTTGGCAATCATCTGATCTCCCATCACCAATCTCCTTCAGAAACGGCCCTCACTTTCAGGAACTGACCATAGAGCACAGAACAGGTCCATGGGCCCACCTTGTTCATGCGACCTATCTGTTAGTCCCATTTGTCCACATATTGTCCATATTCCACTAAAGCTATATTACCCATGCACCAGTCCGAGGGTATTTTAAATGTTGTTATTGTATCTCCCTCAACTATCTTCTCTGGCAGCTCGTTCCATACTTCCACCGTACTCAATGAAATGGTTGCCCCTCATGTTCTTATTAAACCTTTCCCCCCCCCGTCATCTTAAATGTATGTCCTCTGGTTCTTGTTCCCCAATTGTGCATAAAATAAGCTGTGAATTTACCCTATCAACTCCCATCCATAACCTAAAGCCTTCTTTACCACCCTATCTACCTGTGACTCCACTTTCAGGGAACTCTGTGCCATACACTGTGTTGGTCCTGTCCAGTTGGTCTTCCCATGTTGCAACCATGTATTGACCATAGGGAAGAACCTTCCCTTTTATGAGCCAGGAAATGAGCCTTGCCTGTACAAAATACATTCTCCTCAAGCTCTGCACTTATTCCCACTTCATCCTCAATCTCATGCTCATAAATTCATGTCATGGAACAGAATGAGGCAATTCAGCCCATCAACTACTCATGGTTGATTGACCATTCCCTGTCAACCCTAATCTCCTGCCTTCTCCTCTAAACCTTTGACCAACTTCTGTAAACCTCCACTTTAAAAATGCCATCATCTTGGAGATACCAATGTCCTCAGCCTTCTGTGGCAATGAGTTCAACAGATTCACCACCCTCTGGCTAAATAAATCCTCCACAGCTCCTTTCTAAAGGTATGTCTCTTTATTCTGAGGCTGTGCCCACTGGTCCTATACTCTTTCAATACTGGAAACATCCTCTCCACATCCACTCTATCTAGGCCTCTCATTATAGGGTAAGTTTCGATGTGATCCCCCCCTCATCTTTCTAAACTCCAGTGAGTACAGGCCCGATCTCCAGTCACCCATTCCCTACTTAACAGCCGTTTATTTCTCCTACACTTACTCGTTTCATACATTACTACTTGTCCTTTCTCCTCCTCTCTCCACGACTCTCCGCCCCTCACTCTACCCTCTCCGCAATGCTCCAACTCCACTCTCCCAGCGATATTCTCCTCCCCCCACTCCAGTCCCCCTCCTCTCCCACCCTACACTCTCTGCTCCTCCACTACAGACCCTCACTTCTCATGTTCCCCTCCCCAACCCAAAGCCCCACTGCTCCAATGATCCCTCCATCGATACCTGAGCTTGTATCTTGTTCTGGGACGGTGGACAAATCCTCCTGGGGTTCAGTTGTTGTTTCCTGGGGTTCCCCAGTTGGTACGGAGTGTGGATCTGTAATAAAGTGTGGACAGACAGTGGGTGTAGTGGGGAAACAATCCAGCAGCTCTGAAGTGCACGGAAATGAGCCTCGCCTGGTGTTTCAGTGGGAGAGCATTTTGGGAACAATGATCAGTTTTAAGAGAGTTATGAATAGGTCTGTCTAGACCTTGGGGGAAGTATTAAATTGGGGCAAGGTACATTACAGCATTATTAGACTGACACTAGTGAGACTAAAATGGGGGCAGCTGTTATTAGGTGAGCCCACATCCGACGCTGGAGTTTCGCTGGGATGTGTCCATGTTCTCCGGAGATGCTGCTTGACCTGCTGAGTTAGTCCAGCACTTTGTGTCTTTTGTAAATGTGTAGAGATGATAAATCTGATGAAGGTGCAGATGGTGAGGAAGGTTGTCAAAGTATTCAATGGGATGTAGATTTGTTACAGAAATGGGCAGAGAAACGGCAGAAGTAGTTTAATCCGAGTAAGTGTGAGGTGTTGCCCTTTGGAAGGCCGTATATAAGGAGACATTATGGTTAATAGCGAGACCCTTGAGACCATTGATGTGCAGAGGGGTTTTGGAGTCCAAGTCCATAACAACCTGAAAGTGGCAATGATAGAAAGGCATATGGTTTGCTTCGGTCAGGGCTTTGAGTTTCAGAGGTAGTGGCTGTCAAGGAGTCTTTTGTTTAGGCAAATGGACATGCAATGAATGGAGGGATATGGATTACGTGCAGGCAGAGGAGATATGTTTAACGGCATTATCTGCGGCACGGATATTGTGGGACAATGGGCTTGTTCCTGTGCTGTTCTGTGTTTCATTCTCCCCACCACTGATACCTGAGCTTGCAGACCCTGCTGGGTCACTGGTCGAACCCTGACCAGAGTCTCCACTCGTTGTTCCCTGGGCTTCCTGAGTTGTGCCCAACGGTGGATCTGGAAGAAGAGAATGGAGGTGGGATAGGGAGGGTGAGAGATTAAAACATAATGATCAGCTGATCAGGTGGGAAGTCGGCTGCAGAGACAAAGAGTCTGTGCTAACACCACAACATACCAAGGGTCACAGGTCACACGTCTCACCTTCGACATTGCAAACTCCTCGAACACGGTCTATGCCTCGCTCTCTTGTAAAGCCATGCTTCTGCAGAGTACTCTCACACTCTCTCTCTCTGACACTCTCTCTCTCTAACTTTCCCTCTCTAACTTTCTCTCTCTGACTCTCTCTTTTCTTTTTTTTCTTTCTTTTGAATATCCAAAAACTTTATTCAACACACTCATATAATACAACACATCAAAACATAATCAAAAATAACACTATAACAAACAAATCATTGTAGCACAACAGTACATTCATTGTTTATAATACTCTCAACCCCACGTGGTGACCAGCGTTGACGGAAAGCCTCCAGAGTCCCCGTGGACACCGCGTGTTCCCTCTCCAGGGACACACGTGCACGGACGTAGGCCCGGAAGAGGGGCAGGCAGCCGACTCTCGCCTGACCATCGACCGCCCGCTGCCTGGACCCGCGAATGGCCATCTTGGCCAGGCTCAGGAGCAAACTGACAGGTAAGTCCCCCCCCCACACTCGGCTCTCCCCACTCCCTGCCTTGTGTCCATACACCAGGATTGTGGGACTAAAATGCAGCCAGAACTTGAGGAACAACCCCTTCAGATATTGGTACAGGGGCAGTAACCTCTCACACTCCATATACACATGGAATACGGTCTCCTCCTCTCCGCAGAAAATACATGCGGCGGACGAGCCCATGAACCGGCTATTACATACCACCGCTCCATGCAACACTCCACCCCAGATCCCCAAAGTAAAGGGGAATGACTCCCTTATAGAAGGACCCCCTAACTCTCTCTCTAAATCTCTTTCTCTCTCACTCTCTCTCTCTCTCTCTCGCTCGCTCTCTGACTCTCTCTCTCTGACTCTCTCTCTTTTTTTTTTTTTTTTTTTTCTTCATTTCAAAAACTTTATTCAACACAAATCATAAAATACAACACATCCAAACACAATCAAAAATCACACTATAATGAACAGATCATTGTAGTACAGCAGTACATTCATTTATAATCGCCTCAACCCCACGCGGCGACCAGCGCTGACGGAAGGCCTCCAGAGTCCCCGTGAACACCGCGTGTTCCCTCTCCAGGGACACACGTGCACGGACGTAGGCCCGAAAGAGGGGCAGGCAGCCGACTCTCGCCTGACCGTCGACCGCCCGCTGCCTGGACCCACGAATGGCCATCTTGGCCAGGCCAAGGAGCAAACCGACAGGTAAGTCCCCCCCCCACACTCGGCTCTCCCCACTCCCCGCCTTGTGTCCAAACACCAGGATTGTGGGGCTAAAATGCAGCCAGAACTTGAGGAACAACCCCTTCAGATATTGGTACAGGGGCAGTAACCTCTCACACTCCATATACACATGGAATACGGTCTCCTCCTCTCCGCAGAAAATACATGCGGCGGACGAGCCCGTGAACCGGCTATTACATACCACCGCTCCATGCAACACTCCACCCCAGATCCCCAAAGTAAAGGGGAATGACTCCCTTATAGAAGGACCCCCTAACTCTCTCTCTAAATCTCTTTCTCTCTCACTCTCTCTCTCTCTCTCTCTCTCTCTCTCTCTCTCTCTCTCTCTGACTCTCTCTCTCTGACTCTCTCTCTCTGACTCTCTCTCTCTGACTCTCTCTCTCTCTGACTCTCTCTCTCTGACTCTCTCTCTGACTCCAGCATTCAGCCCCTGCCCCTATGGGTCTATTTGTCTACAAAATACATTCTCCTCAAGCTCTCCACTTATTCCCACTTCATCCCCAATCTCACGTCCATAAATACGTGTCATGGAACAGAATGAGGCAATTCGGCCCATCGACTACTCATGGTTGATATATCGTTCCCTGTCAACCCTATTCTCCTGCCTTCTCCTCCAAACCTTTGACCAACTTTGTAATCGAAAACTGTAAATCTCCACTTTAAAAATACCATCATCAATGTCCTCAGATACCTGAGCTTGTATCTGGTTCTGGGACGGTGGACAAATCCTCCTGGGGTTCAGTTGTTGTTTCCTGGGGTTCCCCAGTTGGTTCGGAGTCTGTATCTGTAATAAAGTGTGGACAGACAGTGGGTGTAGTGGGGAAATAATCCCGCAGCTCTGAAGTGCACGGCCAACACCAGTCTCTGGTGACCCTAACAATTGTCCATCCCTCTCCTGCATCCCCTCTCCCTCCACGCCATCATTCCATCCGTTACTCAATGCAATCTGTCCAGCATTATCCCTCTGATTTCATGTCCATCCATCCCCTGCCATCTCGCCCCTCTCTCTCCCCCTTAGCCATCTCTTTCTACCCCCTCCCCCCGCCATCTCACCCCTCTCTCTCCCCCTAAGCCATCTATCTCTACCCCCCCTGCCCACCAGCCTCTCTCCCCCTTAGCCATCTCTCTCTACCCCCCCTGCCCACCAGTCTCTCTGCCCCTTCGCTCCCTTCTTTTCCCCCCCCTCTTCCCGTCGAACCCGGGGAGGGGAGGTGTAGTGAGGGGATGGCTGAGTCCAGGGGGGAGAACAGCTGGGTCCCGGGGTTGGGGGGGGGGGTGTGTTCCCTCGTGGGAGGGGTAAGGTAGGACTCGGTCATGGTGGCGGTGGGGGAAGGAAGCAACAAATCGTTTATGAAAGGGAAATCAAGCTCGACTAATCTTCTGGAATTTTTTGAGGATGTGACAAGTAAAATGGATGAAGGGGAGCCAGTGGATGTAGTGTATCTAGACTTTCAGAAAGTCTTTGATAAGGTCCCGAAAGAGAGACTGGTGACTAAAATTAGAGCACATGGCTTAGATAGAAAATTGGTTGTTGACGTAGATAGAAAATTGGTTGGCAGACAGGAAGCAAAGAGTAGGAGTGAACGGATCCTTTTCAGAATGGCAGGCAGTGGTGAGTGGAGTGCCGCAAGGCTCGGTGTTGGGGCTGCAACTGTTTACCATATATAGTAATGATTTGGAAGAGGGAATTAGGAGCAACACTAGCTAGTTTGCGGATGACACAAAGCTGGGTGGCTGTGAAGAGGATGTTAGGAGGTTTCAGGGTGACCTGGACAGGTTGGGTGAGTGGGCAGATGCGTGGCAGATGCAGTATCTATATTACTAAAAGTCTGATCTTGACCGCTTTTGGCTCGTTGTGCTGTGATTTCCGAGAGAACGCCGACACCTACGGCCTTCATTTTTGGACACCTCGCTCAGAGCCCTCTTCTGCCTTCCAGGACCAGATGATTTTTCCCGTCGATGAAAAATCAGAGAGATATTACTGTTTTAAAAATATTCCCCATTCTCTCTGCTGCCCCTGCTGGAGAGAGGGGGAGGGACTATAAAACCAGGAAGTGGTGTGCCTCACTCAGTCTCTGTAAGATGGAGGAAGCCAGTGGTGTGCCTCACTCAGTCTCTCTGAGCTCTGAATAGCACTGAACACATGTCTACTCAACTGTGAGTGCCCTTAATGTGGTTCCAAAAAGGTTGCAAAAAATGTCTATTGGTTCTAAAATGGTTGCAAAAAGTGTATTTTTTGGTTCTAAAATGGTTGTAAAAAGGTTCTAAAATGCTTATAAAAAGTGTCTCTATTGGTTCTAAATTGCTTGCAAAAGTGTGTCTAATGGTTCTAAAATGCTTGCAAAAAGTATCCCTATTGGTTCTAAAATGCTTGCAAAAAGTGTGTCTATTGGTTCTAAAATGCTTGCAAAATGTGTCTCTGTTGGTTCTAAAATGCTTGCAAAAAGTTGGTCTGTTGGTTCTAAAATGCTTGCAAAATGTGTCTCTATTGGTTCTAAAATGCTGCCTGGCCAGAGTTATTGAGCTGCCTGGCCAGAGTGACTTGGCTGCCAGCCCAATAATCCATTTGGCCCACAATGACAATACTAGCCCTCTGGAAACCAGTCCCTTTGACCCACAACACACATACTAGCGCTCCAGAAAGCCCCCCCCCCCCCCACACCCCCCTACTGGCCATCAATATTGGAATTGGTGGAGAGGTGGAATATTGCGTTGGGGGACCAGCCCTCCCAATGGGTCCCACTTAGTATAGTAATATAGATAAATGTGAGGTTATCCACTTTGGTGGCAAAAACAAGGGGGCAGATTATGGGGTTAGGTTAGGTAAGGGGAGGGGAGGTACAGCGAGACCTGGGTATCTCAATGGGGTTAGGTTAGGTAAGGGGGAGGTACAGCGTGACCTGGGTGTCCTTGTACACCCAGTTGGCGTGCAGAATGTTGGCCTTCATAACAAAAAGATTTCAGTATAGGAGTAGAGAGGTTCTTCTGCAGTTGTATAGGGCTCTGATAAGACCACATCTGGAGTATTGAGTACAATTTTGGTCTCCTAATTTGAGGAAGGACATCATTATGATTGAGGCAGTGCAGCGTAAGTTCACGAGATTGATCCCTGGGATGGCGGGACTGTCATATGAGGAAAGATTGAAAAGACTAGGCTTGTATTCACTGGCGTTTAGAAGGATGCGGGGTGTCTTATAGAAACATATAACATTTGTAAATGGACTGGAGAAGCTAGATGCAGGAAAAATGTTCCCAATGTTGGGTGAATCCAGAACCTGGGGTCACATTCTTAGAATAAAGGGGAGGCCATTTAAGACGGAGGTGAAAAAAATGTTTTCACCCAGAGAGTTGTGAATTTGTGGAATTCCCTGCCACAGACGGCAGTGGAGGCAAATCACTGGATGGATTTAAGAGAGAGTTAGATAGAGCTCTAGGGGCTGGTGGAATCAATGGATATGGGGAGAAGGCAGGCACGGGTTATTGATTGGGGACGATCAGCCATGATCACAATGAATGGCGGTGCTGGCTCGAAGGGCTGAATGGCCTCCTCCTGCACCTATATTCTATGTCTATGTCTATATCATGTCCCCTTGATAACATATGATGAGCGTTTGTCAGCGCTGGGCCTGTACTCGCTGGAGTTTAGAAGGATGAAAGGGACCCTCATTGAAACTTACCAACTAGTGAAAGGCCTGGATTGAGTGGATGCACGTGGGAAAATCTAGGACCAGAGGCCATTGCCTCAGAGTAAAAGGAGATGAGGAGGAATTTCTTTAGCCAGAGGGTTGTGAATCTGTGGAATTCATTGCCACAGAAGGCTGTGGGGGCCAAGTCAATGGATATTTTTAAGGTGGAGATTGATAGATTGTTGATTAGTACGGGTGTCAGGGGTTATGGGGAGAAGGCAGGAGAATGGGGTTGAGAGGGAAAGATAGATTGAATGGTAGAGAGGAACTGACGGGCCGAATTACCTAGTTCTGCTCCTAGAACTTGTGAGCTTGATCATATGGGAAGTGGGGGTAGTGACAGGGTGGGGGCAATGCCCTCTGGGGCTTGCTTCCCCTACCCTAGATAAAAGATGCTGTGCATTTACCCTCCTGTTCATACCCCTATATAAGATCACTCCTCAACCGCTTCTAAATTTTCCACTAGTCTAACTTCTCCCTATAGCTCAGGCCATTGAGTTCCTTACAACATCCACGTAAATCATCTCTGCGCTCTTTCCAACTTAAGAACATCTTTCCTACAGCAGGTGAGCAAAACTGAACACACTCCACATGTGGCCTCACCAACGTCGTGTACAATAGCAATATGACATCTCGACTTGTATAATCACTACCTTTACTGATGAAGGCCAATGTACCAAAAGCCACCTTTGCCACCATATCCAACTGTAACGTCACCTTCAGGGGATTGTGTGCATGAACTCCTAAATCTCGCTGCTCCATAGCACTTCCCAGGGCCCTGCCATTCACTGATCCAGGGCACAAGCCTGGCCAGATCTTTCACTGGAAAAGCATTTTGGGAAAAGTTCCCATTTTGGGAACATAAATTATCTCTATACCTGTAGAAGAGAGTAGAGGTGGGACAGTGAGGGTGAAAGAGTAAAAAACCATTGAACAGCTGATCAGAGCAGAGATGAAGTCGCAAGTCTGTGCTAACACCAACACACACCGAGTGTCACAGGTCACACATCTCACCCTGAACAATACACACTCCTCCAACATGGTCCACTCCACACTTCCTTGTTCCTCTTCGACTCTCTCCAACAATGTTCTATCCCTCGATCCGGAATAAATCCACCCTTTTCCAAGTCACTCACTCCCGTCCCCCAATCCTCCCCCAATCCTCCCTCTCTCTCTCACTCACTTCATCATTCAGCCCCTGTCCCCATGAGTCAGTCAGTAAATATATACTTCATGTGTTAAAGAAGGAACTGCAGATGCTGGAGAATCGAGGGTGCACAAAAGGCTGGAGAAACTCAGCGGGTGCAGCAGCATCCAAGGAGCGAAGGAGATAGGCGACGTTTCGGGTCGAGACCCTTCTTCAGACGGCTGAAGAAGGGTCTCGACCCGAAACGTCGCCAATCTCCTTCGCTCCTTAGATGCTGCTGCACCCGCTGAATATATACTTCATCTTCAGGCTCTCCACTCTCTTTCATTCCTCATCCCCAATCTCCACACCCCCATTCCCTCCTTACCTCAGAGAAGATTTACAACAACATTGCCAGGACTCGAGAGACTGGGCCAGAGGGCAAGGACTTTATTCCTTGGTTCGCAGGAGGATGAGGGGTGACCATGAGAGGAATGGTTAGGGCAAGTGCACAGTCTTTTACCCAAAGTCGGGAAATCCAGAATTGGAGGAAATTGGTTTAAGGTGAGGGGGAAAGATTTAATGGGATCCCAAGGAGAAACTATTTTTTACACAAAAGGTGATAGGCATGTGATACAAGCTGCCGGAGGAGGTAGTTAAGGCAGGTACGATCACAACACTTAAAAAAACATGTGGACAGGTACGTGGACAGGATAGCTTTAGAGGGATATGGGGCAAATTCAGACAGGTGGGACAAGTGTAGATGGAACATGTTGGTTGGAGCGGGCAAGTTGGCACTGTTTCCGCGCTGTATGAATCTGTGATTCCTCTCGTTCCAACAGATTCCAGACCCATCTCTTTGCAGAGTCCCCCTGCCACCTCTCCCATACAAACCCCTCCTGCTCCCACTCCAGACCCTCTGCTCAGGTCACCTCCCCCTACTCTTCACCCACTGTTCCACGATGCCTGCATCGATGCCTGAGCTTGGATCTGGTTCTGGGACGGTGGACAAATGCTCACTGTTTTCTGCTTTTGTTTCCTGGGGTTCCCCAGTTGGTACGGAGTCTGGATCTGTAATAAAGTGTGGACAGACAGTGGGTGTAGTGGGGAAATAATCCAGTAGGTCTGCAGGATGGATGGAGGCCGTGGTACACGGCTGACCCCACTAACCACTTTAACTCTGCCTTACAGAGTCATATAGAAACATAGAAACATAGAAATTAGGTGCAGGAGTAGGCCATTCGGCCCCTCGAGCCTGCACCGCCATTCAATAGGATCATGGCTGATCATCCAACTCAGTATCCCGTACTTGCCCTCTCTCCATACCCTCTGATCCCCTTAGCCACAAGGGCCACATCTAACTCCCTCTTAAATATAGCCAATGAACTGGCCTCAACTACCCTCTGTGGCAGGGAGTTCCAGAGACCCACCACTCTCTGTGTGAAAAAATTCCTCTCATCTCGGTCCTACAGGATTTCCCCCTTATCCTTAAGCTGTGACCCCTTGTCCTGGACCTCCCCAACATCGGGAACAATCTTCCTGCATCAAGCCTGTCCAACCCCTTAAGAATTTTGTAAGTTTCTATAAGATCCCCTCGCAATCTCCTAAATTCTAGAGAGTATAAACTGAGTCTATGCAGTCTTTGTTCATAAGACAATCCTGACATCCCAGGAACCAGTCTGGTGAACCTTCTCTGCACTCCCTCTATGGCAATAATGCCCTTCCTCAGATTTGGATTGACCCTAGTGTGTTGGATCATGCTCGTACTCACTGGTCGGCTCACTGTATGTCGAAATTAAACCCCACGTGGAGACATAATGATACCTGAGCTTGCAGACCCTGCTGGGTCACTGGTCAAACCCGGACCAGAGCCTTCAGTCGTTGCTTCCTGGGGATCCTGAGTTGTGTCCAGTGGTGGATCTGGAAGGAGAGAGTAGAGGTGGGACAGTGAGGGTGAAAGAGTAAAAACACATTGAATCAATGAGAGAAGACAGCTGCAGAAATGAATAGTCACCAGTCCATGTTAACACACACCAAGTCCCACAGTGATGTATCTGGCCTGCAACAATGCACACTCCCGAATCGCAGTCCTCGCCATGCCTCTTTCTTCCCCCTCAACCCTCTCTCCTACAGAGCTGCATTTGATCTCACTCTCTCTCTCTCTCTCTCTCACCCTCCACCCTCCTCTCCCTCTCCACCCTGCCCCCTGTGTCAGTCAGTCATCAAATATATTCTCCTCGAGCTCTCCACTCTCGTTCCTCCTCCACCCTCAATCACCAGTCACCCACTCCCTCTTTAGCCATCATTCCTTTCTTCTATTTCTACTTGCCCCCCCATCCCTCTCTCCAAGACCTGCTACCCCTCACTGTTTGAAACTCCTCCACTCAGGGCACATCCCAACTCTTGAGGTTGCAGAGAAGATTTTAGACAAAAATGCCAGGACTCGAGGGCCTGAATCAGAGGTAGATGTTGAGCCGACTAGGAAAGTTTGTGGAAATGCAGTCTTTTCCCAGAGTAGGGAAAAGCAGAATCGGAGGAAATAGGTTTAAGGAGAGGGGGAAATATTTAATCGGAACCTGAGGGGATATGTTTTTTTACACAAAGGGTGGTAGGTATATGTTACAAACTGCAGGAGGAGGTACCTAAGGCAGGTATGATCACTACTTAAAAAAAAACTAGACTAAGTGGGACCCGTTGGGTCCCTGTCACACGGGAAGCCTGGTCCCCCAACGCAATCCGTTACCCAATGGAATATTCCACCACTCACCCGATCCCCCAATGCAACCCGTCCCCCCAACGTAATATTGCACCACTCGCCTATCGCCCCTAACTACGCAGGCATGGCTCATTTCCCCATATTCCCCAGCACTCCCTCCCCCTCCTCTACACTCTCCCTCTTCTTTCCCCTCTCCTCCTCCCCTCCCGAATCACTCTCCCTCCCTCTCCTTTCCCCTTCCCTCAGTCACTCAGCAGGGCTGCCAATTCTCACGCTTTGAGCGTGAGAATCTCGCATTTGAAGAAACTCTCACGCCCTCACGCTGATCAGAAATTTCTCACGCTCTGTGGTGAGAAATTCTGTGATCAACGAAAATTTAAAAACTCCGATAAACTGCATGGTCCACGGGTGTCGGAGAGCCGGGGCTGAGGGAGGGATGGAAGCACAAGCAGCGGCGGGAACAGATGCGGACGGAAAGCCGGGGCTGGCGAGTGTTTACGGGGCCTGCGATTCGCTCGCTGCATCTCCGGCCATGGAGCAGCCCCAGTGCGAGAGTCCCGGGCCGAGCGGAGGCGGGGGACATAGAGAGGGAGAGGGAGAGGGAGAGGGAGAAGAGAGAGTTAGGGGGAGAGAGAGTTAGGGGAAAGAGAGGGAAGAGAGAGAGGAGAGGAGTGGGAGAGTGAGGTGGGGAAGAGAGGGGGAGGGAAAGAGGAGGGGGAGACAGAGGGGGAGGGGGGAGTGAGAGGGTGGGTGAGGGGAGAGAGGGATGAGAGTGAGGTGGGAGAGAGAAAAAGGTGGAGAGAGTGGGGGATAGAGAGAGAGAGAGAGAGAGAGAGAGAGGGGAGAAGAGAGACCATAAGGGAGAGAGGGAGGGGGAGGGGGAGAGGGAGAGAGAGAGGGGGGGAGACAGAGGGGGCAGAGAGGGGGATAGAGAGGCAGGGCTGCCAACTCCCATGCACTGAGCGTGAGAATCATGCATTTCGCCAAATTCTCACGCTGATCACAAATTTCTCACGCTCTGTCGTGAGAAATTCTGTGATCAATGAAAATTTAATAGCTCGTATCAACTGGATGGGCCATGGGAGTTGGAAGCAGAAGCAGCGACGGGGACAGATGCAGACGGGGAGCGGGGCTAGCGAGTGCTTGCCGGGCTGGCGAGTCGCTCACTGCAGTTCCGGCCATGGGACAGCCTCAGTGCAAGGCGTCGGAAGCGTTGCGCCGCTGCCATGAGAGTCTCTGTGCCAAATTCGCCCAGGTGACCGGCATGGATGAGGCTGCGGCTCGGTGCATCCTGGAGGACAACCAGTGGCTGCTGGAAGTAAGTACCAGGCACTGGGTAGAAACGGCGGAAGATAGTGGACTTCAAATGGGGGTGGTTGGAGAAAGCATCCTGCTTGCCTGCTCGATTTTCACTTACTGTAACTGCAGGAAAACTGTTCCCGATGTTGGGGGAGTTCAGAACCAGGGTTCACAGTTTAAGAATAATGGGGGCGGGGGGGGGGGGGGGGGGGGCAGTTAGGACTGAGATGAGGACAAACTTTCTTCACTGTGGAATTCTCTGCCACAGAAGGCATTGCAGGCCAATTCACTGGATGTTTTCAAGAGAGAGTTACATTTAGCTCACGAAATCATGGGATATGGGGAAAAAACATGAAAGAAGTAATGTATCTAGATGAATAGCCATGATCATATTGAATGGCAGTGCTGGCTCGAAGGGTCGATGGCCTATTCCTGCACCTATTTTCTATGTTTCTATGCTTGAGTATATGGCAATAAAACTCGACCACTTGATTTTGAAGCATTCATGCATGGTGGAGGTCTAATGTGGTCATAGAGTGATACAGTGTGAAAACAGGCCCTTCAGCCCCTTGCCCACACCCGCCAACATGTCCCAGCTACACTACCTGCTTTTGGTCCATACCTCCAAACCTGTCCTATCCATGTATCAGTCTAACTGTTTCTTAAATGTTGGGATAGTCCCTGCCTCAACTACCTCCTCTGGCAGCTTGTTCCAAACACCCACCACCCTTTGTGTGGATAAAGTTACCCCTTAAAAAGTTACCTCTTAAAACCACTTCATACAAAAAACATTGAAATCATACTTCTACAATGCACAAAACATGATTTTAATACATTAAATTTCAATAAGGGGGGGGGGGGGGGAAGGGGGGACTGTGAGGGGGCTGGCAGGGGGGACACCGTTCTTCCACACCCTCTCCCCACTCGGTTGCTCCACTCCCTCACCAGGTACCCCCAAGGCCAGTGATCAGTGATCGCTCAGCCTCCCCACTTTCAAAAACGCTCCGCGGCCCCTGGTTCAGATGGAGAACACTGCCGGATGTGAGCAGGGAACGGAGGCCAGTTGTCCATGATGTCTGGATCCCAATGCTCAGCGCTTCATGTTTCGGAGTTGGCTAATGTTATTGATTTGTAATTAGCCTGATGACTTCAGGACAGTTTGTTACGAAAATGAAATAAAATGGTATCAAAATACTTATACAGCTGAGTGAGTATAATTTTATGGATGGGAATTGTGTTCAACCAATTGATGACTTATTTGACAAAGTGACTAGCATGTTGGATGACAAGGAAGCCAATGAATGTAGCAAATTTTGTTATCCATAATTTGGCCTGTGAAGTGCCCCATAAAGGATTACTGAATTAGCTAAGCACCTGTGGACTTGAACGTAATAGGTTAAGTCCAGGGGGTCAGATATGGGGCTTTTTGTGTGGGCCAGATATATTGTCAGTGCAAAGGGGCTCGGAGCAAGGCCAAGTGTGCATCCACAGTCACGGTCTGGAATAGTACTAGGTGTGCAGTCAAAGCTGGGACCAGGGGTGTGTTCAGCACTGGGAACCTAAGCAGGTAAGCAGCTATGATCAGGGTAGAATAGTAGGCCAGGTGTAGGGCTGGACTCAGGGACAGGAATGAGAGAAGGTATGCAACTAGAGTCAGGGCCAGGAGTAGTACCAGGTGTGCAGTGAGACCCAGGTTGGCCAACATGGGCCAAGTGTTTGATTATAATCTGATTTCCATACATGAATACACTAAGATCATTCATGTGCTGCACATATGGATCAGAGCCTGGGCTCTACTGTGGAATGTAATTAGGAATGTAATTTACTCTAACCTTATTCATAGCTAATCCAATTTAAAGCATATATATTGCATTCAAGTGTAAGTTAAAAGACTCACTACAGTATGCACCATACTACATAATTTCAAGCTGAAAAATGCAAAAGTTCCGTACCAATGTGAGGGGGGGACACCCTTCTCCCACCCCACCCCCCCCCCCCCCCCCCCGGTATCTACGCTCCCTCGGCTTGGTCTCGCAATTTCTCACTCCCAACTCTCACCCAATGTTGGCAGCTCTGGTCACTCCCTCCGTCCCTCCATAACTTCTCTCCGCTCCCTACCCCCTCCTATCCCTCTATTCCCCACTCCTCACCAGTTTGTGAGGCGGGACAAGCTGCCGCCGGTGGGGCAGGAAGGGGCGTCGCTATCCTGACCGTGGTATTGACTGACAGGAGAAGAGACCAATCTGCGTGGATCCGACTGAAGGAAAATGCGCACGTGCGGTTTTTAAGATTTTTAAACCTCGATAATTTTTACAATATACCACCGATCAGAAGGAAACTTGTTGCACTTGCAGCACAAGAGAACAACGAGTAACCTGGCAAAAAACAGTAGCGCTATCGCATACCGTTTAGGCACAAATTGAAAAAACCCGCAAAAAGAAGAGCACAAGATCAGAGGTTTAGTTATGTCTAGAGAGATAGAAGATAGATTAGACAGGATGGCTTTCGAGGGAAATAGCTTTAATAGTTGGAGTGGGCAAGTTAGCACACTTTCCACGCAGTATGAATCTGATTCCTCTCGCTCCAACAGATTCCAGGCCCATCTCTTTGCAGAGTTTCTCCTGCCAGCTCCCCCATCCAGTCCCCCTCCTGCCCCCAACTTCAGACACTCTCCACCCACAGATCCCCCTCGTGCCCCCAACTCCAGACACTCTCCACCCACAGGTCCCCCTCCAGACCCTCTGCTCGAGTCGCCTTCCCCTACTCTTTGTCCACTGCATCACAACCCCTCCATCGCTACCTGAGCTTGTGTCTAGTTCTGGGACGGTGGACAAATCCTCCCGGGGTTCGGCTGTTGTTTCCTGGGGTTCATCAGTTGGTACGGAGTGTGGATCTGTAATAAAGTGTGGACAGACAGTGGGTGTAGTGGGGAAATAATCCAGCAGCTCTGCGGGATGAATGGAGACTGAAGTACACGGCATCACCAGTCTCTGGTGAACACAACGGCTGTCCAGCCCTCTCCTGTGTCATTGCTCTGCTCTCCTCAGCATTACTCATTGCTCTACATCAGTCTCTCTGCCCTCCTCCTCTCCTTCACCTCTTCCCCATCATTCTCCTTCCCCCTCTCCACCGAGCCCGCACTCTCCCGCACACCCACTCCTCTAGAAACCATTCTGAGTTGGGGTGAATTTCAACGACTGACCTCAGTACCATAGATCATAGAGCACGTAAACAGACCCTGGTGCCCAACTCGTCCATCTCGACGCATCTAAACGTCTCCAATTTGCCCCTCTTTAGCCCATATCAGTCTAAATCTTTCCTGTCCGTGTACCTGTTCATGTGGCGTATAAAAGGTGTTATTGTACCCGCCTCGTGTACCATCTCTAACAACTCATTCCATTACCCACCATCCTCTGTTGCAGTTTTCTGGCTGAAAGGCTCTCAGTATTGAACTTATCACTTCCTATCATGATTAAACACATCTCAATAAGAATACCCATTAACCTGCGTTCTACACAATAGAAACATAGAAATTAGGTGCAGGAGTAGGCCATTCGGCCCTTCGAGCCTGCACCGCCATTCAATATGATCATGGCTGATCATCCAACTCAGTATCCCGTACCTGCCTTCTCTCCATACCCTCTGATCCCCTTAGCCACAAGGGCCACATCTAACTCCCTCTTAAATATAGCCAATGAACTGGCCTCAACTACCCTCTGTGGCAGAGAGTTCCAGAGACCCACCGCTCTCTGTGTGAAAAAATTCCTTCTCATCTCGGTCCTAAAGGATTTCCCCCCTTATCCTTAAGCTGTGACCCCTTGTCCTGGACCTCCCCAACATCGGGAACAATCTTCCTGCATCTAGCCTGTCCAACCCCTTAAGAATCTTGTAAGTTTCTATAAGATCCCCTCTCAATCTCCTAAATTCTAGAGAGTATAAACCGAGGTCTATGCAGTCTTTGTTCATAAGACAGTCCTGACATCCCAGGAATCAGTCTGGTGAACCTTCGCTGCACTCCCTCTATGGCAATAATGTCCAATAATAGTCATAGCTAGCCCAATCGATTCCCTATAGCTCAGGCCCTCGAGTCCTGGCAACACCCCTGTAAATTCTCTCCGCGCTCTTTCCAGCTTAGTGATGTCCTTCCTAGAACAGGGTGACCAAAACTGGATATGATGCTCCAAGTGTGGCCTCACCAGCATCTTGTACAACAGCAAAGGAATATCTAAATGTTTATACTCAATAACTTGACTGATGAAGGTCACTGTACTAAAAGCCCACTTGACCACCCTATCTACTTTCACAGTACTATGTACCTACATCCCTAGGTCACACTGCTCTATAACACTTCCCAGGCCCCTACCAGTCACTGTGAAGCCCCCTCCCTGCTTTGACTTCCCAAAACAAAATTTCTGGAGGTGAGGAAGGCTGTTAAAGTATATAGCAGGATACAGATTAGCTACAGAAATATGTGCAGAAAGCACAAATGGAATTTAATCTAAGCATGTGTGAGGTTCTGCACTTTAGGAGGTCAAATATAAGGGGGAAATATAGCATTAATGTCAATAAGAGCATAGATATCGAGGTTCTAAGTCAGTAACAACATTAACGTGGCAACACAGAAGATGCTTAAGGGTACACAAAAGGCTGGAGAAACTCAGCGGGTGCAGCAGCATCTAAGGAGATAGGCAACTTTTCGGGTCGAGACCCTTCCTCAGACGCTTAAGGGGTTGGACAAGTTAGATGCAGGAAGATTGTTCCCGATGTTGGGGGAGTCCAGAACAAGGGGTCACAGTCTAAGGATAAGGAGGAATTCCTTTAGGACCGAGATGAGGAAAACATTCTTTACACAGAGAGTGGTGAGTCTCTGGAATTCTCTGCCACAGAAGGTGGTTGAGGCCTGTTCATTGGCTATATTCAAGAGGGAGTTGGATGTGGCTCTTGTAGCTAAAGGGATCAGGGGGTATGGAGAGAAGGCAGGTACGGGATACTGAGTTGGATGATCAGCCATGATCATATTGAATGGCGGTGCAGGCTCGAAGGGCCGAATGGCCTACTCCTGCACCTATTTTTCTATGTTTCTATGCAGTGATAAAGGAGGCATATGGTATGCTTGCCTTCATCGCTTGGGGCAGTGAGTATAAGAGTCAGGATGTTATGTTGCAGTTATATGGAACTTTGATTAGGCTGCATTTGGAGTATTCTTTACCATTCTAGGAAGGATATGGAGGCTACTGAGAGGAAACAGACGGGCTTTACCAGAATTAGAGCATGTACGCTATGAGGAGAGGTTGGAGAAATCTGGTTTTCTCTGGGTCGTTGAGGGCGAGTGCAGACCAGACGGAAGTAAATACAATTATGAGGCGTTGACAGAGTAGCCGTTCAGAATGGTTTCCCCACGATGGAAATGTCAAAGGCAAGAGAGAATGGTTTTAACGTAGGAGGAGCAAAGTTTAAAAGGGATCAAGCTGTCAGAGGAGGTAGTTGAGGCTGGGACTATTCCAACATTTAAGAAACAGTTAGACGGGTATATGGTTTAGGACAGGTTTAGAGGGATATGGGCCAAATGCTGGCAGGTGGGACAAGTGTAACTGGGACATATTGGCTGGTGTGGGCAAGTTGGGCTGAAGGGCCTGTGTCCAAGCTGTAACACTCTATGACTAGTGTAGCTGGGACATGTTGGCCGGTGTGGGCAAGTTGGGCTGAAGGGCCTGTCTCCAAGCTGTATCACTCTATGACTAGTGTAGCTGGGACATGTTGGGCGGTGCGGGCAAGTTGGGCTGAAGGGTCCGTCTCCGTGCTGTATCACTCTATGACTAGTGTAGCTGGGACATGTTGGCCGGTGTGGGCAAGTTGGGCTGAAGGGCCTGTCTCCAAGCTGTATCACTCTATGACCAGTGTAGCTGGGACATGTTGGCTGGTGTGAGCAAGTTGGGCTGAAGGGTCCATCTCCGTACTGTATCACTCTATGGCTCTAGGTCACACATCTCCCCTTTAACATTATCCACTCCTCAAACACAGTCCACGCTGCACTTCCTTGTTCATCCTCGACTCTCTCTTAGGGGCTCTCTCCTCCCCCCACACCAACTCCTCACCACCCTCTGTGCCACACTGACTCTGTCCCCACCCCTCTCTCTCTCTCTCTTCTCCTCTCCCCACCCCAAACTTTCAGCTACCCCGCCCCGTGCTCACTTCTTCCCCCCCCATGGCGTGTCTCATGACAGTGGCTTTTAAAAATCTTTCGGTTACACCTTAGTTTAGTTTGGCATTATGCTGGGCATGTACATTGTGGTCCCATGGGCCTGTTCCTGTACTCCACTGTTCTATGTTCCACTATGTTCCAGTTGCTTTTAATAGTCTTTTGGTTAGGCACATGGTAACGCAGGGACTGGAGCGATGTGTGTATCCAGAGGCCAGTTTAACTTGGTATCATGTGCGGATATTGTGGGTCAAATGACCTGTCCCAGCTATCCTGTTCTACGTGTCATACTCCCTTACCACCGATAACTGAGCTTGCAGACCCTGCTCACAGTCTCCAGTCGTTGCTCCCTGGGGTTCCTGAGTTGTGTCCGGCGGTGGATCTTGGGGAAAGGGGGCGGGCATGGAGGGTGAGAAAGTAAAAACGCACTAAATAGCTGATCAGGAGGGCAGTGGGCTGCAGATACGGAGAGTCAGCAGACCGTGCTAACACCAACACACACCAGGTCTCACAGGTCACACATCTTGCCTTCAACATTACACACTCCTCAAATACGGCCCAGCCACGCTTCCATGTTCCTCCTCGACTCTCTCCTGGGAACTCTCTCCTCCCTCCACACCTCATCTCCCCCTGTGTCACACTGACTCCACTCCTATCTCTCATGCCCTCCTGTCCCTACCCCACCCTCTCACCTCCTCCTGCCCTGCGCTCTCTCCTCCCCCCACCCCGTGCTCTCCTCCCCCGCCCTGCGCTCTCCCCTCGCTCTGGCCCTGACCTCTTCCCCCCCACACCGCACTGTCCCTCCATCCCACATTCCCTCCTTCCCATCCCATTACCCCTCCCCCCCACCACTCTCCCTTCTACCCACCACTCAGTCTCTCCCCCACCCTACGCTCTCTCCTGCCTCTCCACCGCTCGCTCCTTCCTCCCCCCACTTCAAACCTTGTGCACCCCCCCCCCCCCCCCCAACCTCACACTCCCAAGTCACCCTCCCCTACTCTCCCCCCACTGTCCCAACAACCCCTCCCTCCATACCTGAGCTTGTGCCTGGTTCTGGGAAGGTGCACAAATCCTCCAGGGGTTGGGCTGTTGTTTCCTGGGGTTCCGTAGTTGGTACGGAGCGTGGATCTGTAATAAAGTGTGGACAGTCAGTGGGTGTAGTGGGGAAATAATCCGGCAGCTGTGCGGGATGGAAGGAGACTGAAGTACACGGTGACAACAGTCTCTGGTGACCCCGATTGTCCAGCCCTCTCCTGCATCGCCCCGCTCCGCTCCCCTCTCCCTCCATTCCATCATTGCAGCCGCTTCTCCATGCACTCCTTCCGTCTCATTGCCCACATTTCATTGTAAACTCCCCGCTCCCTCTGTCCCCATCCTAGACCCCAACCTTCCCCCCCACTGCTCCTTCGCCCCTCTCTCCCCCGGCTGACCACCCCTCCCCCTCTTTTACACTCGCTTCTCATCTCCCTCCCATGACCAGATACTGGGGTGGGGGTGGGGATGGGGTGGGGGTCAGGCCCCGGTGGTTTGTCTCAGACAGTCGGCGTGGGACTGGGACCTGAGGTGATCACAGACACAGACCGGGAATTGGAAAATTGCTGACTTGTCACTCTCCAGATTTTCCCAACAACCTCCCAGATGAGTTGCTGTGAACAGCGACGTACCTGTACAATACACCTTGTTGCAGCAGAGTGTGGGCTCCAGCCGATACACAAAGAAACCTCCGCAGTGTTTCACCTTGATCTCATGGTGGATGCTACAGGGGTTTCCATCCCAGGCGAAACAGACTGTTCTGGTCACCTCCCCGTCTCCCACACTGGGATGGGAACCTGGAATGAGGTTTATAAACATTGTAAACTGTACCCGGTCCCACAGTGCGGTTGGGAATGTGAATCTGGAGCCAGTGTAACACAGCGATTACAACCTACACTCTGGGCTGATCTGTATCAGTCAGTGGTGATCTGCTGCCCTCACCCTCCCCACCCACCACTCCCCACAGCAGCTGCTGCTTCCTGAGACCAGCTCCTGGTGCTGACACCCTGGGGTGCTGGGTACTGGAGATACGGGGACAAGGCAGGAGAATGGGGTTAGGAGGGAGAGATAGATCAGCCATGACTGAATGGTGGAGTAGATGTGATGGGCCGAATGGCCTAATTCTGCTCCTATCATGGAAACTTTATTGTCATTCAGACCTTTCGGTCTGAACAAAATTTTGCTGCCTGCAGTCATACATATAATAAAATAACAAAACACACAATAAACACAAATTAAACATCCACCACAGTGAGTTCACCAGACACCTCCTCACTGTGATGGAAGGCAAAATCTTAAGTCTTTGTCTCTTCCCTTCTTGTTGTTCCTCTGCGTTGAGGCGACCCAGGCCTCCAATGTTGTGACCCCACCGGGTGATGTAAGTAAGTGCTCCGTGAACGGGCCGGTTCAACTCCACGGCCCGGGGCGGTCGAAGCTGCCGCCCTCCAGTCCAGCGGACGCAGCTGTTGCCGTGGGAGCGCCGGAAAAACAGGTCACCAACCTGTGACCTGCGAGCTCCCGACGATGTCGTCCGTCGGGCCCCGCGGCCGGGCCTCCGAAGTTGCTGCCGCCGCCACCGGAAAGCCGCCACAGCTCCGAGTCGGGCCGCCGGAATGCCTGAACCCGCCACGGCCTCGAAGTCGGCCAGCCTCGCGCTAGTAAGCCCTGGCTGGCTCTGCCTCCGGAGCCTCGAGGTCGGTCGCAGTTGGAGGCTGTTAGCTCCGCCATTAGGCCTCAGCGCAGACGGAGATGGAGACGGGGGATATGACAAGAAAAGTTGCGTCCCCCCCACAAGGAAGAGACTAAAACGTTTCTCCCACCCCTCCCACACACATACACTACATAATAACTCAAATTAACACGCTAAAACAGGACAAGAAAACAATAAATAAAGAAAAAACAGACGGACTGCAGGCGAGCAGCAGCTGCCAAGACAGCGCCGCCACTCCAATCACTTATGAACATGAATGAAAACACAAGCACCGACCCTGATGGGTGTTGACATGTCAGGGGCGGGGCTTCACCTGTCAGCACCCAACAGGGGCGGGGCTTCACATGTCAGCACCCATCATGGGCGGGGCTTCACATGTCAGCACCCATCAGGGGCGGGGCTTCACATGTCAGCACCCATCAGGGGCGGGGCTTCTGACCCTCCCCGGCCATTCCCGAGCCCCAGATTGCAAACTCTGACCCTACCATTTAACCAGCCTGGGCTCGTCCCGGAGCAGTGATGGGTGGGAACGGAAGTCTCGGGAATCTTCCATCCGGCAGAACTGAAACAACAATCAGAGAGTTAGCCTCTGAACTGAGGGAGTTTGTTCACCCAGAGAGAGGCCGGCAATGGGCCCACTCTCAATATTCACTCACCACAGGGATCCATTTGTTTATTGCCCCCTCAACAGAGTCATTCAGTTTGCACAGTGCAATAATGGCCCTTCAGCCCACAATGTCCAGGCTGACTCTTTTGTCAAATCCCATTAACGTGCATATGGACCAGAATTCTTCTGTGGTAGACAGAAATGCTGGAGAAACTTAGCGGGTGAGGCAGCATCCATGGAGCGAAGGAAATAGGCAATGTTTCGGGTCAAAACCCTTCTTCAGACTGATGTGAGGGTGGGGGGAAGAAGAAAGGAAGAGGGCTGAAGGAGAGCTGGGAAGGGGAGGAGAAAATAGGGACTATCTGAAATTGGAGAAGTCAATGTTCATACCGCTGGGGTGTAAACTGCCCGAGCAAAATACGAGGTGCTGCTCCTCCAATTTATGGTAGTCCTCACTCTGGCCTTGGAGGAGGCCCAGGACAGAGAGGTCGGATTCGGAATGGGAAGGGGAGTTGAAGTGCTGAACCACCTGGTGATCAGGTTGGTTATTGTGGACCGAGCAATTTCAGAGACTGACATCAAGTGCTGCTGGAGGGTCATCAACTCGGTGAAAGACGCTCTCTGGTCTGCCCGAGCGTTGTTCACCACCCAGCAGAGCGAGATGTCCGTCGGGGAATGTTGCCGACTGGCCCGCTGCAGACTGCAGGAGTACGTGCTGAGGGACGCACTGAAGCTCGGTGCAGCCAACGCCAAGGCTCGGTGGGGGAGGGCCACAGTCTAAGGTCCTTCCGCTGCTGGACATGGGGGGCATGGTATGGTGGAGACACCCCTCAAAATAAGGGAAGGTATCCCATGCCAGGGGGCCACATGAGTGGCACGGGTGGGGGATCGATTCGCGGAATTTGAGAAATGTGTATAGACTGTATAGAACAATTTGTATAGCCTCCGAAAATGTTGGATGGATTTTTCGCACGGTTGATGTATTGTAAATATTTATTACTTGAATAAAGTCTATTTTGAAATATTAAATTTAAAAAAAAATTGCGGACCGAGCGGGGCCTGGTCAAGGATTCCACAGCCTCCGCTCACGGGACCCGCTGCAGCATCTTAGCTCCGCTCTATGATCCCCTGGGGCTGATGCTGCTCTTCTGTCCCACCTGCGGCAATGTCCTCATCGTGGAGGAAGGGCAGAAGTGTTACCGGTTGGCCTGCAACACCTGCCCCTATGTCCACAACATCGCCCGGAAAATAACCAACAGAAAATATCCTAAGCTGAAAGAAGTTGATGATGTGTTAGGTGGCGCTGCAGCTTGGGAAAATGTGGACTCCACAGCAGAAACCTGTCCCAAATGTGAACATCCTCGGGCATATTTTATGCAAATACAAACCCGATCTGCTGATGAACCTATGACCACATTTTACAAGTGCTGTAAACTAGTATGCGGACATCGGTGGAGAGATTAAAACACCAGCGTGGGAAATTTAGGCCACAAACTGAAAGAACATGTTCTGAATTATTGTAATGATAAAGAGAAAAACATTTTTCTACAATAGTTAAGCCGTTAGCTAATGTTTATCCAAACTCATTTAAATTGCTGTTCAGTCCATTTTAATCCACAAGTATTTAGTGTTTTAGAATGTTTGTTGTTTTGTTTGATGCTTTAATGTACAATAAATGTATTTTCCTTGACTAATAAAAACAAAAAAAAACAAAAAATTGCGGACCGAGCGGAGGTGTTGGGCGAAGCGATCGCCAAGCCTACGCTTGGTCTCACCGATGTAGAGCAGCTGACACCTAGAGCAGTGGATGCAATAGATGAGGTTGGAGGAGGTGCAGGTGAACCTCTGCCGCACCTGGAAAGACTGCTTGGGTCCTTGAATGGAGTCAAGGGGGGAGGTAAAGCGACAAGTGTAGCATTTCTATAGAAATAGTCTCCCTGTATCCAAACTGGCCCATTACAATCACTGATGATCCCAATCTCCCTGTATCCACACTGTCCCATTCCTGATACTGATCACCCTGCTCTCAATCTATTTTCCCTCACTGCCTGTGTTTCCAAAACATTTTCTAGCTCATTGACTAATGCAATGATCTCTTTTTTCACCTCTTAAATCTGTACCACCCCACTCCGTGGTTTTCATCATTATGCAACTGTCCACTGTTGCAGCCAGTGTCGGTACAACCCGTGCTCCTCCAGGACTGGTCCAGGACTGTGTGGTTTACACACGGATCACCGAGTGCGGATTCTGCGGCTAGAGGACACCACAATGGTCAGTGTTAATGTCCAGTTAATACACAGCATGCATGTATGCGATTCATGCCTGGAATGACACCAAAACGGTACACAATAGCACTACAACTTTTGGACCACCTTACTCACAATTGGCTTGTGGTGAGTTTTTATTAAATTGATGTTATATTTACAAGTTATTCACATTTTTTAAATCCAGTTTGAGAAAGGCCGACCTGAACACTGCAGTGGCAGTTGCTGGCAGTTAAAGCTATGACATCACAATGGGATCTCATTTACATAAATTGCCCATCAACAGTGTTCCACCCAGTGCAATGCGAGATTTGTTACATTATTGTAAGGAGAGGGACGGAGGGAGTGGGGGAGGGGAGGAGAAGAAATGTTATATTAACATTGTGTTTAATGGCATGTGGATGGGGAGAGGTGAGGAGTGGGGGAGCAGGGCGACATAGGGAAAGGAGGGAAGTGGGGTGAGGGAGGAAGGGAAGGAGTGACTGAGGGTAGGGAAAGGATAGAGAGGGAGCAGTGAGGGAGGGAATGGAGGAAGGTAGGAGGAGAGGGGAATGGAGAGGGAGGGTGAAGTGGAGGAGGGAGGGGGGAGGAGAGAGAAGAGGGACGAGGGAGGGTGCAGAGGAGGGGGATGCAGTGTTGCGGAATTAGGGCAAATGAGACACGCCTGCGCAATAGGGGGCTATGGGTGAGTGGTGAAATATTGCGTTGGGGGAATGGGTGAGTGGTGGAAATGGGTTGTGTTGGGGGGAACGGGTGAGTGGTGGAATATTGCATTGCCCAACGGGTCCCACTTGGTCTTGTATATATTACTAAACCTCACATCTTGTTTGTTTACATGTATGTGTATCCATGTGCTCCTGGACCTACGGCAAGATGATACAGGTTGATCCAATTTTTGCACCACCTTACTCACAATTGTTCCGTTATGGTTTATATCAAGTTTTGTTCAGATTGATGTTATATTTTACAAGTTATTAACATTTTTTTGCTTTACAGAACCCCACTTTGAGACCAATAACTTGGCAGATGATGTGACAGCTGCTGGCAGATTCTGGCAGTTTCCAGCTATGATGCCACAATGGGATCTCATTTACATTAGCTGCCAATCATTGGTATGATTGGCTTATGCATGAAAGCCAATCATAGTAGAATAGTATCACTAACCCCACCCTACTGTATGATTCATACTAACACCACTTTTCTCAATTCTGTTAACCCAGACTGCTCCCCTCCCCCCCCCCCCCCCCCCCCCCCCCCCCCCCCCCCACCTCTCCCTCAGCCCTCGGGCCCTGACATTCCTTCTCCATCTCCCCCCCCCCCCCCAAGTCGCACTAGCTTCTCATTTTCACACCAGAAACAGCTTACAATGGCTTGCTTCCCTTATCACCAATACTTTTTTGCATATCTTTCACTCATTGTTCTTGCTTTATCTCTCCATATCACTGTTTATATCTCTCGTTTCCCTGATCCCTGACCAGTCTGAAGAAGGGTCTCGACCCGAAACGTCGCCTATCTCCTTCGCTCCTTAGATGCTGCTGCACCCGCTGAGTTTCTCCAGCTTTTTGTGTAACCCCCACTTCCTACATTAGTCAGTCTTGCAAGCGGTCACGATGTACTGACAACTAACGACCTGCACCGTTATATATGGATACTGATTAAAGATGATCTTGAACTTCAGATTGTGGACTTTAACTATTTACAAACAGTGTTCCCCCAGTGCAATGAGAGGTTTGTTGCATTGTTGTAAGGAAAGGGAGGGAATGGGAGAGGGGAGGAAGAGAAATATTATTTAAACATTGTGTTTAGTGGGGGAGACGATAGGAGAAAGGTGAGGGAAGGAAGTGACTGAGGGTAGGAGAAAGGAGAAGGAGGTGAGGGAGGGAGTGTATGAGGGGAGGAGGAGAGGGGAGAGAAGAGGGAGGTAGTTTCTATATTGTTTTTAGCTGTGTATATGTGGGGGGCGGGTGGGGGAAACCTTTAAATCCCTTCCCTGTACGGGGGATCCAACTTTATCCCTGTCGGGTCTCCGTTGTCGTTGGGGCCTAGCACCGTGGATTGGCCTCCAACTGGAACTACCTGGGGGTTCCAGTCGCGGAGCCTGCGGACTCACCATCATGGAGCTGGCTGGCTTCGGAGCGTGGAGAGCCCTGGTGGCATGCGACTTCGCAGCATCGGAGGCTCCAGCCGCAGGCCCGGTGGACGGTGACATCGGGAGCTTGCGGGTCCCTGGTGGGAGACTGCTTTTCGGAGCTCCCGGAACAGCAACTTCTCCCGCCCGAATCGCGGGGTTGAAAACGACCCGTAGCGGGGCCTTATATCGCCCGGCGCGGCTTTAACGACGGCGGGACTTGCCGTCCCCCGCCGGGGGCTCCTACATCAAGACCCGGAGCAGGGCCTTACATCGCCCGGCGCGGCCTTAACGGCCGCGGAACTTGTCATCGTCCGCCGGGGGCTTTAACATCCGGAGAAGAATGGAAAACTGGGGAGAGACAATGACTTTGCCTTCCATCACAGTGAGGAAGAGATTCACTGTGATGGATGTTTGTGTAAATTGTGTGTCCTGGTTTTTTGTTGTTGTATAACTGCAGAAACCAAATTTCGTTTGAACAATAAACGGTATTGTATAGGGAGGGACAGGTGAGCAATGGAGTGGAGGAGACGGGGGAGAAGAGGGAGGGTAAAGAGGAGGGGGGGGAGTGTTGGTGGATGAGGGGAATGAGCCCTGCCTGCGCAGTTGGGGGCTATGGGTAAGTGGTGGAATATTGCGATTGGGGGACTAGTTGCGTTGGGGTAGCATGTGAGTGGTGGAATATTGTGTTGGGGGAACGGGGCCCAACGGGTCCCACTTGGTCTAGTACTGTCTAGAATATAACAACACCACCCAAATAAAGGTTTCTGAGGCAGTGTATTCCACGTGGCCACTACTCTCTGAAGGTAACTCCACTCATCTGCCTTCTAAATCTCACCACCCTCATCATAAAATTCTACCTCTGGTAGAATGCAAAGTTTATTGAAGTCTATATTTCTCATTAGTTTAAAATATCCCCTCTAAATCGCCTCAGCCACAGGGAGAACAGGCTTAGCTTCTCCGTGGAGATTTGCAGACAGTGCAGAAGAGTTTTACCAGAATGTTGCCTGGATTAGACTGGCTTGGATTATTTTTCAAGAATAGACACAAAGTGCTGGAGTAACTCAGCGGGACAGGCAGCATCTCTAGAGAGAATGGGTGGTGTTTCGGGTCGAGACCCTTCTTCAGATGATTTTTCCTTGAGCATCGGACCACTGCTGACAGGTGGCCTGATACAAGTACATAGTGTATGGGAGGCATAGACAGGGTAGGATGGAAATGTAGAATACCAGAGGGGATAGGTTTAAGGTGAGAGCAGAAAGTTTAAAGGAGATTTACAAGGCAGAATCTATTTTCACACAGAGCGGTAGATGCCCAGTCTGCACAGCTGAGGTGCTGAATGAAGCAGTTATGGCAACAATGCGTCGTCGACATAAGGCCAAAAGCATGGCGAGGCAGAGAATGGAAGGATATATTTCAAATGAACATCATGGTCAGTGCAGGTGTGTGCTGAAGGGTCTGTGCTTGTGCAGATAAAGACCAAACTCAATCACTAGAGAGTTGAAGATTTGAGCAACTACTCACCATCGCAAACTAAAAGGCCGATATCTGGGTAGAGGCTCACAATGGACAGCTTACTTCAGATAGGGTGCGGGGGAATCGAAAAAAGTGATTACTGACTGCGGGTGGGATCTATTGTATTAGTGACGCAGAACAGTCCTGCGTTTCCACACAACCACGCACATGTCTCTTGTCAATATGTAACAGCCACATACCTGTACAATACACAGTCTGGCCATTGGGTGTTGGCTTCAACTGGTACACAAAGTAACTGCTGCAGTTTTTAACCTTGATGTCCAGCTTGTTATTGCACTCTTCTCCAGACCCATCGTCACCAACATCTTTGAAACACACTGACCTGGTCACCTCCCCGTCTCTCCTCCTGGGATGGGTACCTGGACGAGGTTTATAAACATTGTAAAATGTACCCGGTCCCACAGTGCAGCAGGGGAGCGGGTACATTTAGATAACGTAGAGTTAGTGTGAATGGATGATCTCAACCCACAGTCCAGTCTGACCTGTGTCCGTTAGCAGTGAGCTGCTGCCTTCACCCTCGCCCTCACCCTCCCCACCCACACTCCCCACTGCAGCCCTGCTGCATGAGCCCTGCTCATGTTACTGAAGACCTGTGGCAGGGCGATTCCAGGTTGGGGCAGCAAACCCCAAATGTGCATTGACAGCTGGTGAACCTACAGCTCCAGGCCAAGCAACCATTAAATTAAACATTGTGGGTGACAGTGGTGCAGCTGGTAGTGCTGCTGCCTCACAGCGCCAGAGACCTGGGTCAGGTCCCGACCTGCGGGGTTGGCTGAGTAGAGTTTACCAATTCTTCGTGTGGGTTTCCTCCAGGTGCTCCAGTTTCCTCACACATTCAAGGACAAGTGGATTTGTAAGTTAATTGGCCTCTGTAAATTGCCAGAAGTGTGCAGGAATTTAATGCAGAAGTGGGAAAACATAGTGTGAATGTGTGATTGATGGGTATTGCAGACAGAGGGCCAAAGGGCCTCTTAACCATATAACAATTACAGCACGGAAACAGGCCTTCTCGGCCCTTCCAGTCCGTGCCGACCATTTATTTTCCCCTAGTCCCATCTACCTGCACTCAGACCATACCCCTCCATTCCCTTCCATATACCTATCCACTTTACTTTTAAATGTTAAAATCGATCCTGCCTCCACCACTTCTGCTGGAAGATCATTCCACACAGCCACCACTCTCTGAGTAAAGAGGTTCCCCCTCATGTTACCCCTAAACTTCTGTCCCTTAATTCTCATGTAATGCCCTCTTGTTTGAATCTTCCCTACCCTCAATGGGAAAAGCTTATCCACGTCAACTCTGTCTATCCCTTTCATCATTTTAAAGATCTCAATCAAGCCCCCCCTTAACCTTCTGCACTCCAAAGAATAAAGACCTAACTTGTTCAACCTTTCTCTGTAATTTAGTTGTTGGAACCCAGGCAACATTCTAGTAAATCTCCTCTGTACTCTCTCTATTTTGTTGGGCGACCAAATTAGGCGACCAAAATGGTACACCATACTCCAGAATTGGTCTCATCAATGCCTTGTACAATTTTAACATTACTTCCCTACTCCTATATTCAATGCTCTGATTTATAAAGGCCAGCACACCAAAAGCTTTCTTAACCACCCTATCTACATGCGATTCCACCTTCAGGGAACTATGCACAGTTATTCCTAGATCCCTCTGTTCCACAGCATTCCTCAATTCCCTACCATTTACCATGTAGTCCTATTTTGATTTGTCCTGCCAAGATGTAGCACCTCACACTTATCAACATTAAACTCCATCTGCCATCTTTCAGCCCACTCTTCCAAATGTCCCAAATCTCTCTGTAGACTTTGAAAATCTACTTCATTATCCACAGCACCACATATCTTAGTATCATCTGCATACTTAGTTATCCAATTTTCCACCCCATCATCTAGATCATTGATGTACATGACAAACAACAGTGGACCCAACACAGATCCCTGAGGCACCCCACTGGTCACCGGCTTCCACTCTGACAAACAGCCATCCACCATTACACTCTGGCATCTCCCATTTGGCCACTGTTGAATCCATCTTGCTACTCCGCCATTAACACCCAAAGAATGAACCTTCTTAACCAACCTTCAATGGGGAACCTTGTCAAAGGCCTTACTGAAATCCATATAGATGATGTATGTATTCCCATGCTGTATTCAATCAATATTCAGTTGATTCAGATTCAATTGTCATCAATTGATATTAAACAGAATATGAACAACTTCTCCCTAAAGCTGACTCTTATTGGCGAGGTCATATGGGTCCCCGGGATTAAACAAGACATGCCACTGATTTGACAATTGACAATAGGTGCAGGAGTAGGCCATTTGGCCCTTCGAGTCAGCACTGCCTTTCAATGTGATCATGGCTGATCATCTGTATTCTGTTCCTGCCTTCTTCCCATATCCCCTGACCGCTATCTTTAAGAGCCCTATCTAGCAATCTCTTGAAAGTATCCAGAGAACCGGCCTTCACCGCCCTCTGAGGCAGATAATTCCACAGACTCACCACTCTCTGTGAGAAAAAGTGTTTCCTCGTGTCCGTTCTAAATGGCTTACCCCTAATTCTTAAACTGTGGTCCCTGGTTCTGGAATCCCTCAACATAGGGAACATGTTTCCTGCCTCTAGCATGTCCAAACCCTTAACAATCTTATATGTTTCAATGAGATCCCTCTCATCCTTCTAAACTCCAGAGTGTAATAATCTTATATGTTTCAATAATATTCCTTCTCATCCATCTAAACTCCAGAGTGTACAAGCCCAGCTGCTCCATTCTCTCAGCATATGACAGTCCCGCCATCCCGGGAATTAACCTTGCGAACCTACACTGCACTCCCTCAATGGCAAGAATGTCCTTCCTCAAATTAGGGGCCAAAACTGCACACAATACTCTAGGTGTGAACTCACTAGGGCCCTATACAACTGCCAGAGGACCTCTTTGCTCCTATACTCAACTCCTCTTGCAATAAAGGCTAACAAGACATACGCTTTCTTCACTGCCTGCTGTACCTGCATGCTTACTTTCATTGACTGATGTACAAGGCCCCCCAGATCCCGTTGTACTTCCCTTTTTCCCCAACTTGACACCATTTAGATAGTAATCTGCCTTCCTGTTGTTGCTACCAAAGTGGATAACCTCACATTTAACCATGTTAAACTTCATCTGCCATGCATCTGCCCACTCCCCCAACCTGTCCAAGTCACCCTGCATTCTCATAGCATCCTCCTCACAGTTCACACTGCCACCCAGCTTTGTGTCATCTGCAAATTTGCTGATGTTGCTTTAGATCCCTTCATGCAAATCATTGATTAATATTGTAAATAGCTGCGGTCCCAGCCCTGAGCCTTGCGGTACCCCACTAGTCACTGCCTGCCATTCTGAAAGGGACCCGTTAATCCCTACTCATGTGTCGCGAGCCACAAGGAAAATCTTTGTTTTGCATGTTACCCAATCAGATCCAAAAATACTATATAAAAAATACAATCAACTCAAACTGGAGTAAAATGGGTACAACTAAGGGGAAGGTACAGAGTGCAGAATATAGTTTTTAATATTGCAACACGTTAGTTCCAGAGCTCAATGTCTGCAATGGGTAGAAGTCCATTGGATAATACACCAGCTTAAGGAAGTACAAGGAAGATAACAGGTGAAGAAGCTGCTTCTGCGTCTGGTGTTGCACGTTTACAAGCTTGTGTGCCGTCTGCACGACAGGAGCATAGAAACTGAGAAACATAGAAAATAGGTGCAGGAGGAGGCCATTCGGCCCTTCGAGCCAGCACCTCCATTCATTGTGATCATGGCTGATCGTCCAAAATCAATAACCCGTGCCTGCCTTCTCCCCATATCTCTTGATTCCACTAGTTCCTATCTAACTCTCTCTTAAATCCATCCAGTGACTTGGCCTCCACTGCCCTCTGTGGCAGGGAATTCCACAAATGGTGGAGGAGGAATGACTAGTGTGGGACGTCTTAATGGTATTGGCTGATTTTTCTGTGTGTATTTACGTAGATGATGGTATATGGACACACTGATCTGTTTTGTAGTCAATGCCTACTATGTTCTGTTGTGCTAAGCAAAGAAATAATTTCATTGTCCTGTCAGGGACACATGACAATAAAATATTTTGACTTTGACTTTTTCAAGGCAGCGTGAAGTATAGATGATATCAAAAGTGTGGAGTCTACTTTATGTGATTGACTGGGCTACATTGACAAGTCAGTGAAGCTGTACCCCAGGCTGACCAGCTGATAAAAATGTCAAAATCCTTTATTTATCTGTGAAATGCAGGGCCAATAGTGAAGGACTACAGGGAAGATTCTACAAGAACTTGATACTGAGTGGCCTTGTGTAACAAGCACTCACATGTTTTCCTGACACAGGTTGCAAACATTGGTGGCATTGATATATTGTCTGGGAAGGTATTGAATTGCGTTCAGCAATGTGTGTAGGGAATAATAAGCCCAAATTAGAGACATACAGCACAGAAGCAGGCCCTTTGGCCCATCTCGGCAGCAATGACCACCATGCCTCATCTAAGCTAGTCCCATTTGGCCCATATTACTCTGAACCGTTCCGACCCATGCAGTGATCCAAATGTCATTTAAATTGTATTTAAGGGAAAATATTACAAATGAAATCTACATTGGGGAATAAATTACGTTTAAAATTAATCAGAATAAACATGGTCAAACAATTCGGTGTACATTTAAAATTAAAAACAAAGAAATTAGAAACTTTATATAAATTTATAAACAATTATTGTGTGTATTAATTCATTAATTTGTAGGTTTTGAATTTGGAACCTCAAGCTGGAGGTAGGGGCGCAGAGAAGATTAACGAGGATATCGCCAGGACAAGGGTCTGAGCTACAGGGCGAGGTTGGTCAAGCTGGGACTTTATTTTAGCGAGCACATGAGACTGAGGGTAGAAACATAGAAACATAGGAAATAGGTGCAGGACGAGGCCATTCGGCCCTACGGCCCTCCGAGACAAAAATGCTGGTGAAACTCAACGGGTGAGGCAGTATCTATGGAGCGAAGGAATAGGTGAAGTTTCGGGTCAAGGCCCTTCTTCAGACTGATGTGGTTGGGGGTGGGGGGGGGGGGCAGGAAGAAGAAAGGAAGAGGTGGAGACACTAGGCTATGTGAGAGCTGGGAAGGGGAGGGGAAGGAGGGAAAAAGCAGGGACTACCTGAAATTGGCGGTCAATGTTCATACCGCTGGGGTGTAAACTGCCCAAGCGAAATATGAGGTGCTGTTCCTCCAATTTGCGGTGGGACTCTGGCCATGGAGGAGGCCCAGGACAGAAATGTCGGATTCAGAATGGGAGGGGGAGTTGAAGTGCTGAGCCACTGTGAGATCAGGTTGGTTAATGCGAACTGAGCGGAGGTGTTTGGACGAAGCGATCGCCAAGCCTGATGTAGAGCAGTTGACACCTAGAACAGCGGATGCAATAGATGAAGTTGGAGGAGGTGCAGGTGAACCTCTGCCTCATCTGGAAAGACTGCTTAGGTAAACAAAAATGCTGGAGAAACATGAAGCTGAGGAGTGATCTTGCAGAGGTGTCAAAATTCCTGCGGGGAATAAGTAGGGTGAATGGGGCTTTATTTTGCCCAGAGAGAAGGGGAATCAGGAACAAGAGAACACGGGTTTAATAGATGGGTTTTTATAGAAATGTGAAGAGAAAAAGGTTAGTTAAAACAAATGTAGATCCCTTGCAGTCAGAAACTGGTGAATTGATCATGGGGAACAAGGACATGGCAGACCAATTAAATAACTACTTTGGTTCTGTCTTCACTAAGGAAGACACAAATAATCTGCCGGAAATGGCAGGGGACCGGGGGTCAAATGAGATGGAGGAACTGAGTGAAATCCAGGTTAGCTGGGAAGTGGTGTTAGGTAAATTGAATGGATTAAAGGCCGATAAATCTCCAGGGCCAGATAGGCTGCATCCCAGAGTACTTAAGGAAGTAGCCCCAGAAATAGTGGATGCATTAGTGATAAGTTTTCAAAACTCTTTAGATTCTGGAGTTGTTCCTGAGGATTGGAGGGTAGCTAATGTAATCCCACTTTTTAAGAAGAGAGGGAGAGAGAAAACGGGGAATTATAGACCAGTTAGTCTAACATCGGTAGTGGGGAAAAGGCTAGAGTCAGTTATTAAAGATGGGATAGGAGCACATTTGGAAAGTGGTGAAATCATTGGACAATGTCAGCATGGATTTCTGAAAGGTAAATCATGTCTGACGAATCTTATAGATATTTTTGAGGATGTAACTAGTAGAGTGGATAAGGGAGAACCTGTGGATGTGTTATATCTGGACTTTCAGAAGGCTTTCGACAAGGTCCCACATAACAGTTTAGTATACAAACTTAAAGCACACGGTATTGGGGGTTCAGTATTGATGTGGATGGAGAACTGGCTGGCAGACAGGAAGCAAAGAGTAGGAGTAAACGGGTCATTTTCAGAATAGCAGGCAGTGACTAGTGGGGTACCGCAATGCTCAGTGCTGGGACCCCAGCTATTTACAATATATATTAATGATCTGGATGAGGGAATTAAATGCAATATCTCTAAGTTTGTGGATGACACGAAGCTGGGGGGCAGTGTTAGCTGTGAGGAGGATGCTAGGAGGCTGCAAGGTGACTTAGATAGGCTGGGTGAGTGGGCAAATGCATGACAAATGCAGTATAATGTGGATAAATATGAGGTTATCCACTTTAGGCAAAAACAGGAGTGTAGACTATTATCTGAATGGTGGCCGATTAGGAAAAGAGGAGATGCAACGAGACCTGGGTGTCATGGTACACCAGTCATTGAAAGTAGGCATGCAGGTGCAGCAGGCTGTGAAGAAAGCAAATGGTATGTTGGCATTCATAGCAAAAGGATTTGAGTACAAGAGCAGGGAGGTTCTACTGCAGTTGTACAGGGTCTTGGTGAGGCCACACCTGGAGTATTGCCTACAGTTTTGGTCTCCTAATCTGAGGAAAGACATTCTTGCCATAGAGGGAGTACAGAGAAGGTTCACCAGACTGATTCCTGGGATGACAGGACTTCAATATGAAGAAAGACTGGATAGACTCGGCTTGTACTCGCTGGATTTTAGAAGATTGAGGATCTTATAGAGATTTACAAAATTCTTAAGGGGTTGCACAGGCTAGATGCAAGAAGATTGTTCCCGATGTTGGGGAACTCCAGAACAAGGGGTCACAGTTTAAGGATAAGGGGGAAGTCTTATAGGACCGAGATGAAAAAAACATTTTTCACACAGAGAGTGGTGAATCTATGGAATTCTCTGCCACAGAAGGTAGTTGAGGCCAATTCATTGGCTATATTTAAGAGGGAGTTAGATGTGGCCCTCATGGTTAAAGGGATCAGGGGGTATGGAGAGAAGGCAGGTACATCTTACTGAGTTGGATGATCAGCCATGATCATATTGAATGACGGTGCAGGCTCGAAGGGCCGAATGGCCTACTCCTGCACCTATTTTTCTATGTTTCTATGTTTCTAAGGTGAGAGGGGAACAATTTCATAGCAACCGAAGGGGCAACATTTTCCGCATAGAGGGTGGTGGATGGAAGAGCTGCCAGGAGATATAGTTGAGGCAGGTAGAATAACAGTATTTCAAATACATTTAGGCTGGTGCATGGATAGGAAAAGTTGAGGGATGTGGGCAAATGGCACTGCATTTCACAGATAAATAAAGAATTTTGGCATTTTTATCAGCTGGTCAGCCTGGGGTACAGCTTCACTGACTTGTCAATGTAGCCCAGTCAATTGTTCGGGCATCTTGTTTGCACTGTATGAGTCGTTCAATGTGATCCAATTATTTGATGAACTGTAACGTGCCAAGCACAGTGCACAGTGGGCCGACCGATCAACAGCCCAATACTGGGAAACCTGGAGCTGGAGCTCTGCCACCTGACTCCATGAAGATCCAAGTCTGCAGCATGGTCTGAGAGACTGGGGAGTTTGTGTTCATTGTCCATGCCAAGGGCTCCCTCTGAAGTGATCGTTGTCATCAGTCTGACCCTCCCTGACAAAAGCTAAGTTCCAAAGTAGCAAACTCTAATCCTACCGTTTAACCATCCTGGCCTCTTCCCGGAGCAGCGATTCGCTGGAACAGTAGTCTCGGGAATCTTCCATCCGCCCGAACTGAAACAACAATCAGAGAGTCAGCCCCTGAACTGGGGTCTTTTATTCAGTGAGAGAAAGACCAGGAATTGTGGACAACCTGTCCGCATCCCGTCCTATTTCAATATCACCCACTGCCAGATAATCTCCCGGTGAATCCCGGCCCCTATCCTCCCCGTCTCTCACGGTACAGAATTTGAGATCTCCACATCCCAGTTTTTACTCACTGCCCCTCTGTGATAACTGACGACCTGATCTTCCATCATGTCCTCACCCCTCCTCCTCCCTCACTGACTGCGTTTGATGGAACTATATCCTCACATTACCTGTTGAATCTGTACCATCCTTCAGCAAGGTTTGCATCAGACTTCCCTTGGCCATTTGTTTTGGAACAATCCGTGCTCCTCCAGGGCTGATCCAGGACGGTGTGGTCTACACATGGGTCAGTGTGTACGGAGTCTGTGGGTGGGACACAAGATGATGGTCAGTGTTAGTATGATGTCCACTTGTCGTCACACAGCCTCTGATACACACAGCTGCACTTCCACCGTTCTTGGAGCAGACAAACCTCAGTTTTATTCTCCAAGCCGCAGATACACCACCCCATATAAAAGCCTCACACACGCTCCATTTCAAACCGTTGTCCCATTGCTGTCCCCCATCTGCTAACTTGCTGTGGCAGATATATTGGTCTGATACAGTAAATCTTGCATTTATATATCACCAGTGAAACTCACTGGCTGCACTGGAGTGTGTTAGTGAACTGCACGAGGAGTTTGGCTACTGTTGTAATGTGGGAAGTCCAGCAACCAATTACTGAAGAACACAAAAAGCTGGAGAAACTCAGCGGATGCAGCAGCATCTAAGGAGCGAAGGAGATTGGCGACATTTCGGGTCGAGACCCTTCTTCAGACCTTCTGCTGTTCCTTATTTAACACGTTGTCGCACCTGCAGTTCCTTCTTTAACAATTACTGAAGAACTATGTTTCCTATAAAGGTTGATCAATAATGTGTTCTCCGAGACACAAGGAACTGCAGATATCGGTTCACAAACAAAGCACAAAGTGCTGGACTAACTCAGTGGGTCAGGGAGCATCTCTGGTGAACATGGATGGGTGACACATCAGGCCGGGATCCTTTTGAAGGAAGGTTTTGACCCGAAACGTCACATATCCTTGTTCTCTGCTTGACCTGCTGAATTACTCCAGCACCATGTGCCTAATATGTGCTGTCATCATGTTCAGGCCTGAACATTGCCACCCATCTCTCCCCCGCACCCCTCTGTCCCAGCTCCACTCTCACCTTTTGCTAACATTCCTCCCTTTCACTCCGCCTAACCCCTCCCTTTTCTCCCTCTTCCCTCAGGGAAATAATGAACTACTTTTGAAACCTAATGTCTTTCAATGAAGGAAGTCTGCTGCCCGACAGTCAGGTCTGTGCCTCCTCCCAGTTGTCGTGGCCCAGACAGTGAGACTGCCGTCACACAGTGACCCAGCCGGTGAGACCGCCGTCACACAGTGACCCAGCCGGTGAGACCGCCGTCACACAGTGACCCAGCCGGTGAGACCGCCGTCACACAGTGACCCAGCCGGTGAGACTGCTGTCACACAGTGACCTCAGCTCCTGATCTCTACATGGACACTACCCCCCCCTCCCAGCCATTTGCCTCTCATGCACCAAACACCAGCATGTTGTGTGGCCACTGTGCATTGCCCCAAGTGTCTAGGTTAGTGCTGGAGTTTGGGGACAGTTGATGGGAATGTGGGGAGAATGGGATCAGTGTAGGAATGGTGTAAACAGGTTGGCTCATTCTGTGGGCCAATGTTACAGGCTCTGTAACCCATCAATGTGCTCCATGTTCAAGTCTCCCACCCCAGTCATTCCTGCTTCTCCCCGCTCCCTCGTGGCAGCTGTGAGGGGGTGGGGGTGGGACAGTGGGAGGGAGGGGTGAGTGTAGAGTGTGTGATAGGGGGAGTGGGGAGGGGGTGGCAAGAAATGGTCAGGTGGGGGGGGGGGGCTAGTAGGGGTGTCCAGTGCAGGAGGGGATGGGGGGGGGGGGGTACAGAATGCAGGAGTGGGAAGGACAGGGGATGGATTGGGGGTGTGATAGCCGGGAGGTGGGTGCGGGGCTGCTCTGTTCTGGGGGAATTTTTTACTCACAATGGAACAATGAAAGGAGCCATCAGCCCAAGGGGCTGTGACAAATCAGGACGCAGGGGTAGGGGGCTCAGACTGGGGCTCCGCGGTCAGGTGGTGGGGGCTGGATGGCACAAGCCAGGATCTCTGTCTGGGACATCCTGGCCACATCAGTGGTCCCCCTCAGCCACAGTGTGTGTGTGTGGGTGGGCTGCGCTGTTCAATGTGGGGTCAGGGGAGGGGGGACCATGGCAGACACGGGCAGTTCACCAGCTGGGGGGGGGGGGCAACAGTACCGGGGGTGGGAGTGGACAGGGTATTGGTCCAGGTATTCTAGTTGGCGTATGTGACCCCGACTGTGGACGGGTCACAGGTCAGTCAAAGGGAAGGGGACAGGGAGTGGGGGTGGAGGTCACAGGTCACAGGTCACTCCAGGAAGACGAGGTCCAGACACAACGGCTTGATCAGACAGTGGGAGAGGGAGATCTGAGTGAGATCTCAAAATTCACCCAAAATTCACCCCCCCCCCACACCCCAGCCCCAGCCCCGCCCACACTTTATCAACATGGAGAGCAACATACCTGCACAATACACACTGTAATATCCAGGTGTCGGCTTCAGAAGATACACAAAATAACCACCACAGTTTTGGATTGTGATCTCCAGTTGCTTGAGGCAGGTGGCTTTATTGAGGTTGTCTTTAACCCATTTGAAACAGACTGTCCTGTTCACCTCCCCGTCTCCCACACTGGGATGGGAACCTGCAATGAGGTTTATAAACATTGTAAAATGTACCCATTCTGGCAGGCAGGTTTGCCACTGCTACACGGGTGGTTTTAAACTGAATAAGGGGGGTGTGGTGTCAAATGGGATAGTCGAGGATGGAGTTGAAGGGAAAGCAAGTAAAGGGATGGTTAATGACCCCAGAATTAACGGGAAAGGAAGCTCACAAAGGGACAGGAGACTATGGTCAAGTGTAGGAGGGATCGATGTGAAAGGTGAGATGCGTAAGGAATTAAAAGCATTGTATATGAATGCGTGAAGTATAAGAAGAAGAGGCCAGTTCATTGGCTATATTTAAGAGGGAGTTAGATGTGGCCCTTGTGGCTAGAGGGATCAGGGGGTATGGAGAGAAGGCAGGTACTGGATACTGAGTTGGATGATCAGCCATGATCATATTAAATGGTGCTGCAGGCTCGAAGGGCCGAGTGGCCTACTGCTGCACCTATTTTCTATGTTTCTATGTTTCTATGATTGGGAAACTTTCATAGGACAACAGAAGTAAACAAAACGGGCAATACGGGCTGAAAAGATGAAGTACGAGGGGAAGCTGACCAGGAATATAAAGAAGGACAGTAAAAGCTTCTTTAGATATGTTAAGGGAAAAACAGTAGCAAAGTCAAATGTGGGTCCCTTGAAGGCAGACACGGGTGAAATTATTATGGTCAACAAGGTAGTGGCAGAAGAGTTGAATAAGTACTTCGGATCTGTCTTCACTGAGGCAGACACAAACAATCTCCCAGATGTACTGGAGGACAGAGGATCTAAGGGGGTAGAGGAACTGAAATCCATTTTCATTAGGTGAGAAATAGTATTGGGTAGGCTAATAGGACTGAAGGATGATAAATCCCCTGGGCCTGATGGTCTGCATCCCAGGGCCCTCAGGGAGGTGGCTCTAGAAATAGTGGCCGCATTGGTGATCATTTTCCAATGTTCAATAGATTCAGGATCAGTTCCTGTGGATTGGAGGATAGCTAATGTTATCCCACTTTTCAAAAAAGGAGCGAGAGAGAAAACGGGGAATCACAGACCAGTTAGCCTGACTTCGGTGGTGGGAAAGATGCTGGAGTCAATTATTAAAGAGGTAATAATGGGGCATTTGGATAGCAGTAAAAGGATTAGTCCAAGTCAACATGGATTTATGAAAGGGAAATCATGCTTGACTAATCTTCTGGAATTTTTTGAGGATGTGACAAGTAAAATGGATGAAGGTTGTGCCAGTGGTTGTAGCATATCTAGACTTTCAGAAAGCCTTTGATAAGGTCACGCACGGGAGACTGGTGACTACAATTAGAGCACATGGAATTGGGGGTAGGATATTGACATGGATAGAAAATTGGTTGACAGACCGGAAGCAAAGAGTGGGAGTGAACGGGTCCTTTTCAGAACGGCAGGCAGTGGTGAGTGGAGTGCCGCAAGACTCGGTGTTGTGGCTGCAACTGTTTATCATATATATTAATGATTTGAAAGAGGGAATTAGGAGCAACACTAGCAAGTTTGCGGATGACATAAAGCTGGGTGGCAGTGTGAACTGTGAAGAGGATGTTAGGAGGTTGCGGGGTGACCTGGACAGGTTGAGTGAGTGGGCAGATGTGTGCAGATGCAGTATAATATAGATAAATGTGATGTTATCCACTTTTGCCCCCTTGCAAAAACAAGGGGGCAGATTATTATCTCAATGGGGTTAGGTTAGGTAAGGGGGAGGTACAGCGAGGCCTGGGTATCCTTGTACACCGGTCACTGAAAGTTGGCGTGCAGGTACAGCAGGCAGTGAAGAAAGCTAATGGAATATTGGCCATCATAACAAGAGGATTTCAGTATAGGAGTAAAGAGGTTCTTCTGCAGTTGTATAGGGCTCTGGTGAGACCACACCTGGAGTATTGTGTGCAGTTTTGGTCTCCTAATTTGAGGAAGGACACCCTTGTGATTGAGGCAGTGCAGCGTAGGTTCACGAGATTGATCCCTGGGATGGCGGGACTGTCGTATGAGGAAAGATTGAAAAGACTAGGCTTGTATTCACTGGAGTTTAGAAGGATGAGGGGATATCTTATAGAAACATATAAAATTGTAAAAGGACGGGACAAGCTAGATGCAGGTAAAATGTTCCCAATGTTGGGCGAGTCTAGAACCAGGGGCCACAGTCTTACAATAAAGGGGAGGTCATTTAAGACTGAGGTGAGAAAAAACTTTTTCACCCATAGAGCTGGAATTCCCTCTATGGAATTCCCTGCCACAGAGGGCAGTGGAGGCCAAATCACTGGATGGATTAAAGAGAGAGTTGGATAGAGCTCTAGGGGCTAGTGTAGTCAAGGGATATGGGGAGAAGGCAGGCACGGGTTATTGATAGTGGATGATCAGCCATGATCACAATGAATGGCGGTGCTGGCTCAAAGGGTGGAATGGCCTCCTCCTATTTTCTATGTTTCTATGTACCCGGTCCCGCAGTGCAGCAGGGAATGTGAATCTGGAGCCAGTGTAACACAGTGATCACGACCCAGCTCTTGAATGGACACACATTACCCACCCCTGATCTGCCTCAGCTTCAGGCTGACTGGCCATTAAACATGGCAAAGTCTTCAAATTTCACACATATTTAGAGACACAGACATTGAAAATAACCAAAACTATTAAAATAAAATCAGAATATTAAAACAAACAAAGTCAGGTTGTGCAAAGATATAATTTGATGAACTTACAGCAGCGAAGTCTTGTTATAACGATGAAGTGTGTTGATGAGGTCACATCTTGGCCACGCTCTCATCTTGCTGCTACCATTGCGAAGAAGGTGCAGGAGCCTGAAAACTGTGACCTCCAGGTTCAAGAACAGCTTCTTCCCAGCAACTATCAGGCTCTTGAACACTGCACAACACTAATCTCAGCAACCATGATCTTCCATTGACTGTCTATTTGGTTGCACTACAGACTTTGGTGTTTGCACTATTACAGTTACCTATTGTTGTGGTTATTATTTAATTGTATTTTTTATTGTTGTATTTTATCTGTAGTGCTGTAGAGATCTGGATCATCACTCTGACCTTTGCTAAAGTAACAGAGTGCTTCTGTTGTACATACTTGTACACCTACCATTTAACGAGCCGGGACTCCACCCAGAGCAGCGATGGAATGGAACCACATGCTCAGGAATCTTCACGTTGCCGTAACTGAAACAACAAGCAGAGAGTCAGCCCCCGACTGAGGGAAAAATTAGTGACTGGGGTCTATACCATCGCACTGCAACATTGGTCCAGTCCTAGGAAACCCTTTCTCGCCCTTTCCAAAGTCTCCCTTCCCTTCCTGCAGAATGCAACATTCCTTTCTCTGTGTTTCACTCCCTGTTCCACAATGAGGGCTGATACTATCAATCTAACATGCCTTATTCTCTTTCAGTTACTTAATATATAACAGTAGGTTGCCATTCTGCCCATCATGATCATACTGGCCTTCAGGAAATCTTCAGATAGTAGAGTGGATAAGGGAGAACCAGTGGATGTGTTGTATCTGGACTTTCAGAAGGCTTTCGACAAGGTCCCACATAAGAGATTAGTATACAAACTTAAAGCACATGTTATTGGGGGTTCAGTATTGATGTGGATAGAGAACTGGCTGGCAAACAGGAAGTAAAGAGTAGGAGTAAACGGGTCCTTTTCAGAATGGCAGGCAGTGACTAGTGGAGTACCGCAAGGCACAGTGCTGGGACCCCAGCTATTTACAATATATATTAATGATTTGGACGAGGGAATTGAATGCAACATCTCCAAGTTTGCGGATGACACGAAGCTGGGGGGCAGTGTTAGCTGTGAGGAGGATGCTAGGAGGCTGATTTGGATAGGCTGGGTGAGTGGGCAAATGCATGACAGATGCAGTATAATGTGGATAAATGGGAGGTTTCTACTTTGGTGGCAAAAACAGGAAAGTAGACTATTATCTGAACGGTGGCCGATTAGGAAAAGGGGAGATGCAACGAGACCTGGGTGTCATGGTACACCAGTCATAGCAAAAGGATTTGAGTGTAGGAGCAGGGTGGTTCTACTGCAGTTGTACAGGATCTTGGTGAGACCACACCTGGAGTATTACATGCAGTTTTGGTCTCCAAATCTGAGGAAAGACATTCCTGCCATAGAGGGAGTACAGAGAAGGTTCATCAGACTGATTCCTGGGATGGCAGGACTTCCTTATGAAGAAAGACTGGATAGACTCGGCTTGTACTCGCTAGAATTTAGAAGATTGAGGGGGGATTTATAGAAACTTACGAAATTCTTAAGGGGTTGGACAGGCTAGATGCCGGAAGATTGTTCCCAATGTTGGGGAAGTCCAGGACAAGGGATCACAGTTCAAGGATAAGGGGGAATTCTTTTAGGACCGAGATGTACACATTAATCACACAGAAAGTGGTGAATCTTTGGAATTCTCTGCCACAGAAGGTTGTTGAGGCCAGTTCATTGGCCATATTTAAGAGAGAGTTAGATGTGACCTTGTGGCTAAAGGGCTCATGGGGTATGGAGAGAAGGTAGGTACGGGATACTGAGTTGGATGATCAGCCATGGTCATATTGAATGGCGGTGCAGGCTCGAAGGGCCGAATGGCCTACTCCTGCGCCTATTTTCTATGTTTCGATGAAAGGGACCCCTTCAGCTCACTGCCCCTTCTCCACACAGACATGTCGGTGAGTATTGTGTGCAGTTTTGGTCTCCTGATTTGAGGAAGGACATCCTTGTGATTGATGAGCATAGGTTCATGAGATTGATCCCCGGGATGGCCGGACTGTCGTATGAGGAAAGATAGAAAAGACAAGGCTCGTATTCACTGGAGGTTAGAAGGATGAGCGGATATCTTATAGAAACATTATAAAAGGACTGGACAAGCTAGGTGCAGGAAAAATGTTTCCAATGTTGGGTGAGTCCAGAACCAGGGGCCACGGTCTTACAATAAAGGGGAGGTCATTTAAGATTGAGGTGAGAAAAAATGTTTTCATCCAGAGAGTTGTGAATTTATGGAATTCCCTGCCACAGAGGGCAGTGGAGGCCAAGTCACTGGATGGATTTAAGAGAGAGTTAGATCGAGCTCTAGGGGCTAGTGGAGTCAAGGGATATGGGGAGAAGGCAGGCACGAGTTATTGATAGGGGACGATCAGCCATGATCACCATGAATGGCGGTGCTGGCTCGAAGGGCCGAATGGCCTCCTCCTGCACCTGTTTCTACGTTTCAATGTCAGGATCAAATTGGGCTCCTCGGAGATGCAATCATCAGCAATAACTGCGTCACATTCACCCTCGCTTACTAGCGTGCGATCAGTTTACCTGCTAAATCTGTACCACCCTTCCATCAGATTTCCATCATCCATCCATTGGCTGCTGCACCGAGTTCTATTACAACCCGAGTTCCTCCAGGGCTGATCCAGGACGGTGTGGTTTACACACGGATCACTGGCTGTGGAGGCTGCGGCTGAGGGACAGGATGATGATCAGTGTTATAGTAAACCCGAGCAAAGTTCACTCAGACTGGTTCCCCCAACCACATCCAACACCCCAGGACCACCACCAACCTCCGAGTTGCAGTCAGTGATAGAGAGAACAGAAACAGATCCTAAACTATCATATCAAGGTTTAGGTTTATGTTTGATATTGTCATGTAATATTTCATTCCAGCCTTTTGACCATCTGGACTAATAACAAACAACTACTATAGGTCCATGTCCTCCTGTGCCTCACCCATTCACGTCCCTGTGTAAATGCATCTTAATTACTGTGATTGGTTCTGATTCTACCACCCTCTCTGGCTGGACATTCACCATTCTCTGTGTGGAAGAACTTTCTCCTTGGATCACCAAACATTACAAGTTATACCCTCTAACCTGTAGAAAGGTCACCCAAATGAACACACAAATGATTCCTCCATCTCGCTTTCACTGCCCTTCCACATTATATTGAAAAGGGAACCGGGGGAGACCAATGGGCCCATCTTGATCATGCCATCTCCTGGTGCAGGAACCCCATCATTTCCATTCTTCCCTCATTAGTTCCTTTCAGCCCAACAACTCTGTCACACAAGCTGTTCACAAGCTGTCACACAAGCTACACAGAGAGTGGTGAGTCTCTGGAATTCTCTGCCACAGAAGGTAGTTGAGGCCAGTTCATTGGCTATATTTAAGAGGGCGTTAGATGTGGCACTTGTGGCTAAAGGGATCAGGGGGTATGGAGAGAAGGCAGGTACGGGATACTGAGTTGGATGATCAGCCATGATCACATTGAATGGCGGTGCAAGCTCGAAGGGCCGAATGGCCTACTCCTGCACCTATTTTCTATGTTTCTATGTTTCTATGTAATTCTCTTTACAGAGTCCTAGAGTCATACAGTGTGGAAACGGGCTCTTCAGCCCAAACTACCCACATCGGCCAACATGTCCCAGATACACTAGTCCCACCTGCTTGCGTTTGGCCCATATCAATGTCAATTTAATATAAATTACTTAATATAAATCTTTACAGCGTGCAAGCTATTGAAGGGAGCTGATTAAGCAAAGAGAAGCTGGCCATGCTGATTGAGGAATCTAGAACGAGTCAATCCATTCAGGGGTGGGTAGGAAAGAGGTCTAAATGGAGATGGGGGTATAATATTTGGAACTTCTGCAAATCAAATTAAAATTGGTGGAATAATGGAATAGAAAGTGGTAATCTAACAACAAGATCATTATCTATTCTAGACTGGGTACTGAGTAATGAGGAAGGGTTTTGGCCCGAAACGTTGCCTCCTTCGCTCCTTAGATGCTGCTGCACCCGCTGAGTTTCTGCAGCCTTTTGTGTACCCCCGTGACCATAATATAGTTGAGTTCTTCATTAGGATGGAGAGTGACATTGTTAATTCAGAAACAAGGGTTCTGAACTTAAACAAAGGTAACTTTGAGGGTATGAGACGTGAATTGGCCAAGATAGACCGGTAAGTGATTCTTAAAGGGTTGACGGTGGATATGCAATGGAAGGCATTTAAAGCCTGCATGGATGAACTACAACAATTGTTCATCCCAGTTTGGCAAAAGAATAAATCAGGGAAGGTAGTGCATCTGTGGATAACAAGGGAAATCAGGGATAGTATCAAAACTAAACATGAAGCATAGAAATTAGCCAGAAAAAGCAGCCTACCAGAGAACTGGGAGAAATTCAGAGTCCAGCAGAGGAGGACAAATTGCTTAATTAGGAAAGGGAAAATAGATTATGAAAGAAAACTGGCAGGGAACATAAAAACAGACTGCAAAAGTTTTTATAGACATGTGAAGAGAAAAATATTAGTTAAAACAAATGTAGGTCCCTTGCAGTCAGAAAATGGTGAATTGATCATGGAGAACAAGGACATGGCAGACCAATTGAATAATTACTTTGGTTCTGTCTTCACTAAGGAAGACATAAATAATCTGCCGGAAATAGCAGGGGACCGGGGGTCAAACGGGATGGAGGAACTGAGTGAAATCCAGGTTAGCCGGGAAGTGGTGTTAGGTAAATTGAATGGATTAAAGGCCGATAAATCCCCAGGGCCAGATAGGCTGCATCACAGAGTACTCAAGGAAGTACCCCAGAAATAGTGGATGCATTAGTGATAATTTTTCAAAACTCTTTACATTCTGGAGTAGTTCCTGAGGATTGGAGGGTAGCTAATGTAACCCCACTTTTTAAAAAGGGAGGGAGAGAGAAAACGGGGAATTACAGACCAGTTAGTCTAACATCGGTAGTGGGGAAAATGCTAGAGTCAGTTATTAAAGATGGGATAGGAGCACATTTGGAAGGTGGTGAAATCATTGGACAACGTCAGCATGGATTTATGAAAGATAAATCATGTCTAACGAATCTTATAGAATTTTTCGAGGATGTAACTAGTAGAGTGGATAAGGAAGAACCTGTGGATGTCTTATATCTGGACTTTCAGAAGGCTTTTGACAAGGTTCCACATAAGAGATTAGCATTCAAACGTAAAGCACACGGTATTGGGGGTTCAGTATTGATGTGGATGGAGAAATGGCTGGCAGACAGGAAGCGAAGAGTAAATGGGTCATTTTCAGAATGGCAGGCAGTAACTAGTGGGGTACCGCAAGGCTCAGTGCTGGGACCCCAGCTATATACAATATACATTGATGATCTGGATGAGGGAATTGAATGCAACATCTCCAAGTTTGCGGATGACACGAAGCTGGGGGGCAGTGTTAGCTGTGAGGAGGATGCTAGGAGGCTGCAAGGTGACTTGGATAGGTTGGGTGAGCGGGCAAATGCATGGCGGATGCAGTATAATGTGGATAAATGTGAGGTTATTCACTTTGGCGGCAAAAACAGGAGGGTAGACTATTATCTGAAGGGTGGCCGATTAGGAAAAGGCGAGATGCAACGAGACCTGGGTGTAGTGGTACGCCAGTCATTGAAAGTAGGCATGCAGGTGCAGCAGGCAGTGAAGAAAGCGAATGGTATGTTAGCATTCATAGCAAAAGGATTTGAGTACAAGAGCAGGGAGGTTCTACTGCTGTTGTACAGGGTATTGGTGAGGCCACACCTGGATTATTGCGTACAGTTTTGGTGTCCTAATCTGAGGAAAGACATTCTTACCATAGAGGGAGTACAGAGAAGATTCACCAGACTGATTTCTGGGATGGCAGGACTTCCATATGAAGAAAGACTGGATAGACTCGGCTTGTACTCACTGGAATTTGGGAGATTGAGGGGGGGACTTACAAAATTCTTAAGGGGTTGGACAGGCTAGATGCAGGAAATTGTTCTCGATGTTGGGGAACTCCAGAACAAGGGACCACAGTTTAAGGATAAGAGGGGAGTCTTTTAGGACTGAGATGAGAAGGACTTTTTTCACACAGAGAGTGGTGAATCTCTGGAACTCTCTGCCACAGAGGGTAGTTGAGGCCAGTTTATTGACTATATTTAAGAGGGAGTTAGATGTGGCCCTTGTGGCTAAGGGGATCAGAGGGTATGGAGAGAAGGCAGGTACGAGATACTGAGTTGGATGATCAGCCATGATCATATTAAATGGCGGTGCAGGCTCGAAGGGCCGAATGGACTACTCCTGCTCCTATTTTCTATGATTCTATGATCAACTGGGCCAATGAACCAATTAAATGAGCTTGAATTATGGATCTGGATTGTGTGAAGCATCAACCAGACACAGGGCGATGGGAATACTGAGGATGCTGATGGCAGTTTCAGAAGGGACAGGGGTGACAATGGATTGGGGAGCCACAGGTTGTGTGAACAAACTGAAGGCAGAGACATGGCTCTGCTGAGTGGATGAAACAGGGACTGGGGGCAGAAACTAAATGTTCCCTTGGCAAGTATTAATTGCGGTTCGATTCACCAGAATGTTACCTGGACTTGAGGACTGAGTTATAGGGAAAGGATGGATAGACTGGGACTTTTTTCTTTGAAGCATAGAAGGCTGAGAAGTGACTCATTGAGGCGTACAAGAGCATGAGGGGCATGGACAACCTTTTATAATTTTATATGTTTCTATCAGATAGAATCTTTTAACCAGGTAGATAATTCTAAACTGGTGACTGGTGACTAAAATTAGAGCACATCGTATTGGGGGTATGGTGTTGACATGGATAGAAAATTGGTTGGCAGACTGGAAGCAAAGAGTAGGAGTGTACGGGTCCTTTTCAGAATGGCAGGCAGTGGCGAGTGGAGTGCCGCAAGGCTCGGTGTTGGGGCTGCAACTGTTTATCATATATATTAATGATTTGGAAGAGGGAATTAGGAGCAACACTAGCAAGTTTGCGGATGACACAAAGCTGGGTGGCAGTGTGAACTGTGCAGAGGATGTTAGGAGGTTGCAGGGTGACCTGGACAGGTTGAGTGAGTGGGCAGATGCGTGGCAGATGCAGTATAATATAGATAAATGTGAGGTTATCCACTGCAAAAACAAGGGGGCAGATTATTACCTCAATGGGGTTAGGTTAGGTAAGGGGAAGGTGCAGCGAGACCTGGGTGTCCTTGTACACCGGTCACTGAAAGTTGGCGTGCAGGTACAGCAGGCAATGAACAAAGCTAATGGAATGTAGGCCTTCATAACAAGAGGATTGCAGCATAGGAGTAAATAGGTTCTTCTGCAGTTGTTTAGGGCTCTGGTGAGACCACATCTGGAGTATTGTGTGCAGTTTTGGTCCCCTAATTTGAGGAAGAACATCCTTGTGATTGAGGCAGTGCAGCGTAGGTTCACGAGATTGATCCCTGGGATGGCGGGACTGTCGTATGAGGAAAGATTGAAAAGACTAGGCTTGTAGTCGCTGGAGTTTAGAAGGATGAGGGGATATCTGATAGAAACATATAAAATTATAAAAGGACTGGACAAGCTAGATGCAGGAAAAATGTTCCCAATGTTGGGCGAGTCCAGAACCAGGGCCACAGTCTTAGAATAAAGGGGTCATTTGAGACTGAGGTGAGAAAAAACATTTTCACCCAGAGAGTTGTGAATTTATGGAATTCCCTGCCACAGAGGGCAGTGGAGGCTAAATTACTGGTTGGATTTAAGAGAGAGTTAGATAGATCTCTAGGGGCTAGTGGAGTCAAGGAAGAAGGCAGGCACGGGTTATTGATGGCGGTGCTAGCTCGAAGGGCCGATAGGCCGCCTCCTCCTGCACCTATTTTCTATGTTTCTAAACCGAGGGGCCTTAACATGAGCTAAATTCCTAACTTGAAGTAAGGCCAAACATTGAGGGTATGAGAGAGGGATTTGCACAAGTTGATTGGAGTAGGTTGTTTAAAGGAACAGGAACATGGGAAAAGTGGGATGATTTTAAATATGTGCTGACAAGAGTTCAGACATGCACAACCCTGTTAGATTGAAGGGCAAGGCAGGCAAATGTAAAGAAGCCTGGATGACGAGGAAAATTGAGGCATTGGTCAAGAATAAGGAGGAGGCATGGGACAGGGAGAGGCAGCTGGGATCAAGTGTATCCGAGAGGAGGTTTGGGAACTATGAAGCAAACTAAAGAAGGAAATCAGAATGGCAAAAGGTGGACAGGATATAGCTCTGGGGGAGAGCATTAAGAATAATCCCAAGTACAAAATTCTTACAAAATTCTTAAGGGGTTGGACAGACTAGATGCAGGAAGATTGTTCCCGATGTTGGGGAGGTCCAGGACAAGGGGGCACAGCTTAAGGATAAGGAGGAAATCCTTTAGGTCCGAGATGAGAAGGACTTTTTTCACACAGAGAGTGGTGAGTCTCTGGAATTCTCTGCCACAGAGGGTAGTTGAGGCCAGTTCATTGGCTATATTTAAGAGGGAGTTAGATGTGGCCCTTGTGGCTAAGGGGATCAGAGGGTATGGAGAGAAGGCAGGTCGGGATAGAGTTGGATGATCAGCCATGATCATATTGAATGGCGGTGCAGGCTCGAAGGGCCGAATGGCCTACTCCTGCACCTAATTTCTATGTTTCTATGTTACATAAAGGGAAAAAGGGTAACTAGAGAGAGAGTGGGACATCTCATGAATTAAATTGATCATGAGATGGGCAACGTCCTCTATTTTTACTGTGGAGAAAGACAAGAGGGTTGTGGAACTTGAGGCAGTCAATGGAAGTGTCTTGAGAGCATCCAGTATTATGGTTGAAGAGGTGCTGAACGTCCTGATGTGAACGAAGATAAATACATGAACTCCTAAATCTCACTGCTCTACAGCATTTCCCAGGGTCCTGTCATTCACTGATTCAGGGCACAAGCCTGGTCAGATGTTTCAGTGGGAGAGCATTTTGGGAAAACTTCCCATTTTGGGAACATAAATTATCTCTTTACCTCCTCCCTCGACTCTGTCCAGGGACCACGACAGTCCTTTCAAGTGAGGCAGACGTTCACTTGCACCACTTCCAACCTCAACTTCTGCACCCGCTGTTCTAGGAATATTGATTTCTCCAACTTCAAGTAACCCTTGCATTACCTCGCTCTCCTTCCCTCCCCACCCTAGTCGTCTTACTAGTTTCATTGTCATCCTGCTTAGTTTCACTGTTGGTACTTAGTTTCACTATTCACCTCCTCCACAGCCAACAAGGGACCATTGTGGGCTCCAACTTTCCTTAATACACGTTGCTGGCTTTGAGTTGATCTTTCCATACCTTTTAGTCACTTGTTCTTTGTATATTTTCATATCTCTAGTTCTCCGTTCCCCTGACTCTGTTTGAAGAAGGGCCTCGACTTGAAACCTCATCTATTCCTTTCTCCACAGTTGCTGTCTGATCTGCTGTTACTCCAGCTTTTTTTGTCTATCTACCATAATTTTTCAGACAGTTAAGAATAAAGGGCCTGTCCTACAAGCATGCAACTCCATGCGATGAGCGCGACCTAACGTGGTCGCTTGAGCCGTCCGGCGTCGCGGGGCCGGTCCCACTTTGATCGCCGGAGCCGTGCGTAATTGTGCGGAGTTAGTCCCGACATCGCGCGGGGCTCTGAAAAACTGACTATGTTCAAAAATTCCGTGCGGCAACGGCTTGTCGGCTCGCAGCCGCCTCGACGCATTACACACCGCCTCGACATCGTGCCTCCGTGAACCTATCTGTAGGTGCCTCCGTGACCCTCTATGTGTGTGGCTCCGTGGCCTTCTGTGTGTGTGCCTCTGTGCCCCTCTCTTTCTTGCCCCTCTCTGTCCTGGCAAACTTACCTTAAGACTTCGCTCCAAGTTCGCCTCACTTTGCGCCGCGTTGCGCCACTCACCCGACCTCCGCGCGGCCCTCGCTGCTGGTTTGGTCGTGCTTGCCGCATGCAGGCGCATGCCGGTGGGAACGGCCCTGTACAGGGGATCACCCGACCTGCGCGCGGTCCCCGCTTCTAGTTTGATCGCGCTCATCGCATGGAGTTGGATGCTGGTAGGACAGGCCCTTAACAATAGGTCTGGCCCTTGGTGGAAGGTATTAAATGAGGGTAAGGCACATTACAGCATTATTAGGCGGGACAAGGGAGAGTAATCTGGGAGCAGCTGTTTTTGGGTAAGTCCACATCTGACGTATAGGTGTTCTGCAGGAATATTTGCTGGGACCTCTTATTGTTTGTGTATAAAGTGAGGTGCACTTTGGGAGCTCGAATATAAGGGGAAATTATGCAGTTAATGGCAAGAAGAGCATTGATGTACAGAGGAGTCTTGAGGTCCAAATCCCTAACAACATTAGAGTGGCAAGACAAGGGGATACAGTGATAAAGAAGGCACACGGTTGCCTTCATCGGTCGGGGCATTGTCTATAAGGGTCAGGAATTTATGTTGCAGCTATACAGGACTGTGGTTAGGCTGCATTTGGAATGTTGTTTGTCATTCTAGTCACCCCAGGATGTGGTGGCTATGGAGAGATTCCACCAATCCCCCTGGGAGCCACTCCAGGCACCCCCTAGTCTCTGTCAAATACAAACTTGACCCCACATCTCGCTTCAACTTTACTCCTTTCACATTAAAACCATCCTCCCTCAGCTTTGACATTTCCACCCAGTGGATTAGTTCCAGAATGCTGGTTGGATGACATGGTATTAGCTGTAATGAGAGGTTGGACAAACCTGGGTTGTTTGCTCTGGTTCATTGAGGCCGAGTGGAGACCAGACAGAAGTCAATAAAATTGTGTATGAGAGGCATGGATAGGGTTAGAGCCTTTTCCACAGGTTGTAAATGCAACGACGAGGGAGCAGAGTTTTAATATGAACGGGGCAAAGTTTAACGGAAACGTGGGGGCAAGTTTACATTTGACACAGAGAGTAGCGGGTGACTGGAGCACACTGCCTGGGGTGGTGGTGGGAACAGATACAATAGCTGCTTTCAACAGTCTTTTGTTCAGGCACATAGATTTACAGCAGGGATATGGATCAAGTGCAGGCAGAGGAGGTTAGTTCAAATTGGCATCATGTTCAGGGCAAACATTGTGGGCCAATGGGCCTATTTCTGTGCTGTAATGTTCCATGTTCCATTCTCCCCACCACGGATACCTGAGCTTGCAGTTCCTGCTGGGTCACTGGTCAAAACCTGACAAGAATCTTCAGTCGTTGCCTCCTGGGGTTCCTGAGTTGTGTCTGACAGTGGATCTGGAAGAAGAGAGTAGAGGTGGGACAGTGAGGGTGAAAGAGTAAAAACACATTGGACAGCTGATCAGGAGAGAAGACAGAGCAGAGATGAAGTCGCAAGTCTGTGCTAACACCAACCCACACCGAGTGTCACAGGTCACACATCTCGCCCTGAAATACGGTCCACGTCACGCTTCCTTGTTCCTCCTTGACTCTCTCCAACAATGTTCTATCCCTCGATCCTGAATAAATCCACCCTTTTCCAAGTCACTCACACCCCTCCCCCAACCCTCTCCCTCTCCCTCTCTCTCTCTCTCTCCATTCAGCCCCTGCCCCCATGAGTCTGTCAGTCATTAATATACTTCATCTTCAGGCCCTCCACTCTCTTTCCTTCCTCACCCTCAATCTCCACACCCCCATTCCCTCCTTACCTCACGTTCCTTTCTTCTCTACTTGCAAGTTTCAAACATTTCTACTTCCCCCCCCCCCCCCCCCCCTTCTCCAAGACTCTCCGCCCCTCGCTGTTTGAAACTCCTCCCCTGAGGACACAATTCCAGAGGTGGCAGAGAAGGTTTACAACAAGATTACCAGGACTCGAGGGATTGGGCCAGAGGACGAGGTTGAGCAGGCAAGGACTTTATTCCTAGGTCCGCAGGAGAATGAGGGGTGACCATGAGAGGAATGGTTAGGGCAAGTGCACAGTCTTTTACCCAAAGTCGGGAAATCTAGAATCGGAGGAAATTGGTTGAAGGTGAGGGGGGGAAAAGATTTAATGGGATCCTGAGGGGAGACTTTTTTTTTTACACAAAGGGTGGTAGGCATGTGGACACACACCGACACACACACGCGCGCACGCGCGCACGCACACACACACACACACACACACACACCCACACCCCCCCACACCCACACCCCCACACACACCCACACCCCCACACACGCCCCCACCCCCCCACACCCACACCCCCCCACACACACACACACCCCCACACACACACACACCCCCACACACACACACCCCCACACACACACACCCCCACACACACACACACACACACACACACACACACACACACACACACACACACACACACACACACATCCCCCTTCCTTAACAGGTGGGGGACCAGCATTCTGGCCGGCAGGTTTGCCACTGCTACACGGATGGTTTTAAACTGAATAAGGGGGGTGGGGTATCAAATGGGATAGTCGAGGACGGAGTTAGAGGGAAAGAGAGTAAAGCGATGGTTAATGACCCCAGAATTAACGGGGAAGAAAGCTCACAAAGGGATAGGAGAGTATGGCCAAGTGTAATAGGGATCGATGTGAAAGGGGCCACTTGTCAACATAATTGTATAAGGAGTAAGAGTGTTGTAAAAACAAGCCTGAAGGCTTTGTGTCTCAATGCGAGGAGCATTCGTAATAAGGTGGATGAGTTGAAGGTGCAGATAGCGATTAATGACTATGCTATAGTTGGAATCACGGAGACTTGGCTCCAGGATGACCAAGGCTGGGAGCTGAACATCCAGGGATATTCAATATTCAGGAGGGATAGACGAAAAGGAAAAGGAGGTGGGGTAGCGTTGCTGGTGAGAGAGGAGATTAATGCAATAGAAAGGAAGGACATTAGCGTGGAGGATGTGGAATCGATATGGGTAGAGCTGCGAAACTCTAAGGGGCAGAAAACGCTAGTGGGAGCTGTGTACAGGCCACCTAACAGTAGTATTGGAGTTGGGGATGGCATCAAACAGGAAATTAGAAATGCGTGCAACAAGGGTAACACGGTTATAATGGGTGACTTCAATCTGCATGTAGATTGGGTGAATCAAATTGGCAGGGGTGCTGAGGAAGAGGATTTCCTGGAATGTATGCGGGATAGTTTTCTCAACCAACATGTGGAGGAACCAACGAGAGAGCAGGCTATTCTAGACTGGGTATTGAGTAATGAGGAAGGGTTAGTTAGCAGTCTTGTTGTGCGTGGCCCCTTGGGCAAGAGTGACCATAATATGGTTGAGTTCTTCATTAGGATGGAGAGTGACAAAATTAAGTCAGAAACAAGGGTTCTGAACTTGAACAAAGGTAACTTTGAAGGTATGAGATGTGAATTGGCCAAGATAGACTGGCAGGTGATTCTTAAAGGGTTGACAGTGGATGTGCAATGGAAGGTATTTAAAGACTGCATGGATGAAGTACAAAAGTTGTTCATACCAGTTTGGCAAAAGAATAAATCGGGGAAGGTGGTGCATCCATGGATAACAAGGGAAATCAGGGATAGTATAAAAACAAAAGATGAGGCATACAAATTTGCCAGAAAAAGCAGCCTACCGGAGGACTGGGAGAAATTCAGAATCCAGCAGAGGAGGACAAAGGGCTTAATTAGGAAAGGGAAAATAGATTATGAAAGGAAACTGGCAGGGAACATAAAAACTGACTGCAAAAGTTTTTATAGATATGTAAAGAGAAAGAGACTAGTTAAAACAAATGTTGGTCCCTTGCAGTCAGAAACAGGTGAATTGATCATGGGGAACAAGGACATGGCAGACCAATTGAATAACTACTTTGGTTCTGTCTTCACTAAGGAAGACATAAATAATCTGCCGGAAATAGCAGTGGAACGGGGGTCAAATAAGATGGAGGAACTGAGTGAAATCCAGGTTAGCCGGGAGGTGGTGTTGGGTAAATTGAACGGATTGAAGGCCGATAAATCCCCAGGGCCAGATAGTCTGCATCCCAGAGTACTCAAGGAGGTAGCCACAGAAATAGTGGATGCATTAGTGATAATTTTTCAAAATTCCTTAGATTCTGGAGTAGTTCCTGAGGATTGGAGGGTAGCTAATGTAACCCCACTTTTTAAAAAAGGAGGGAGAGAGAAAGCGGGGAATTACAGACCAGTTAGTCTAACATCGGTAGTGGGGAAACTGCTAGAGTCAGTTATTAAAGATGGGATAGCAGCGCATTTGGAAAGTGGTGAAATCATTGGACAAAGTCAGCATGGATTTACGAAAGGTAAATCATGTCTGACAAATCTGATAGAATTTTTCGAGGATGTAACTAGTAGAGTGGATAAGGGAGAACCAGTGGATGTGTTATATCTAGACTTTCAGAAGGCTTTCGACAAGGTCCCGCATAAGAGATTAGCATACAAACTTAAAGCACACGGTATTGGGGGTTCAGTATTGATGTGGATAGAGAACTGGCTAGCAGACAGGAGGCAAAGGGTAGGAGTAAACGGGTCCTTTTCAGAATGGCAGGCAGTGACTAGTGGGGTGCCGCAAGGCTCAGTGCTGGGACCCCAGCTATTTACAATATATATTAATGATTTGGACGAGGGAATTCAATGCAACATCTCCAAATTTGCAGATGATACCAAGCTGGGGGGTATAGTTAGGTGTGAGGAGGATGCTTGGAGGCTGCAGGGTGATTTGGATAGGCTGAGTGAATGGGCAGATGCATGGCAGATGCAGTACAATGTGGATAAATGTGAGGTTATCCACTTTGGTGGCAAAAACATGAGGGTAGACTATTATCTGAATGGTGGCAGATTAGGTAAGGGGGAGATGCAACGAGACCTGGGTGTCATGGTACACCAGTCATTGAAAGTAGGCATGCAGGTGCAGCAGGCAGTGAAGAAAGCAAATGGTATGTTAGCATTCATAGCGAAAGGATTTGAGTATAGGAGCAGGGAGGTTCTACTGCAGTTGTACAGGGTTTTGGTGAGGCCACACCTGGAGTACTGCGTACAGTTTTGTTCTCCAAATCTGAGGAAAGACATCCTTGCCATAGAGGGGGTACAGAGAAGATTCACCAGACTGATTCCTGGGATGTCAGGACTTTCATATGAGGAAAGATTGGATAGACTCGGTTTGTACTCGATGGAATTTAGAAGATTGAGGGGGGATCTTATAGAAACCTACAAAATTCTTAAGGGGTTGGACAAGCTAGATGCTGGAAGATTGTTCCCGATGTTGGGGGAGTCCAGAACAAGGGGTCACAGTCTAAGGATAAGGGGGAATTCCTTTAGGACCGAAATGAGGAAAACATTCTTTACACAGAGAGTGGTGAGTCTCTGGAATTCTCTGCCACAGAAGGTAGTTGAGGCCAGTTCATTGGCTATATTTAAGAGGGCGTTAGATGTGGCACTTGTGGCTAAAGGGATCAGGGGGTATGGAGAGAAGGCAGGTACGGGATACTGAGTTGGATGATCAGCCATGATCACATTGAATGGTGGTGCAGGCTCGAAGGGCCGAATGGCCTACTCCTGCACCTATTTTCTATGTTTCTATGTTTCTATGTTTCCTGGGATTAATAAAGTTCTATTGTATAGTATCGTGTGTGTAGGAAGGAACTACAGATGCTGGTTTAATCTGAAGATAGACACAAACAGCTGGAGTAACTCAACAGGTCAGACAGAATCTCTGGACGAAAGGAAAATATTCCGTTTTGGGTTGGGTCTGAAATAGGTTCCTGCACACCTTTAGCATGTGGAAGGAAACAAGAGCACCCGGAGAAAACCCATGAGATCGAAGGGAAAAGGAGCAAACTCCATACAGACAGCACCCATATTCAGGATCAATTCCGGGTCTCTGGCACTTTTAGGCAGCAACTTTATGGCCAATGTACTGCCCCATAGTCTTGAACTGAATTGAAACATACAGTAGCTGTAAAGGGGGACACAGCGTCACTTGGAGATTCAAGACTGAAAATGGATATTTTCTTTTTTTTAGTAACCAAAGTTATCAAAGTATAATTTTTCATGTGTTGGAAAAAAATATATAGTGGCACAGCTGGAGACTTGCTTCCTCATACGCCAGGGATCTGTGTTCGATCCTGTCCTCGGGCATGGCTGCGTTGAATTTGCACATTCTCTCTGCAAGCGTGTGGGTTTCCTCCCACATCCCAAAGACGCATTGGCTTTGTAGATTAACTTGTCTCTGTAAAATTGTCCCTAATGTGTAGGGAGTGGGTGAGGATAGTGGGATAACAGAACTTGTGTGAACGGGTAGACAAAAATGCTGGAGAAACTCAGCGGGTGAGGCAGCATCTATGGAGCAAAGGAAATGGGCGACGTTTCGGGTCAAAACCCTTCTTCAGACTGATGTGAGGGGGGGGGGGGGGGGGGTGGACGGGAAGATGAAAGGAAGAGGCGGAGAGCTGGAAAGGGGAGGAGAAAGCAGGGACTACCTGAAATTGAAGAGGTCAATGTTCATACCACTGGGGTGTAAACTGCCCAAGCGAAATATGCGGTGCTGCTCCTCCAATTTACGGTGGGACTCACTCTGGCCATGGAAGAGGCCCAGGACAGAAAGGTCAGATTCGGAATGGGAGGGGGAGTTGAAGTGCTGAGCCACCGGGAGATCAGGTTGGTTATTGCGGTCTCTGTGGAAAGCCAACAGGGGAGGAGATGGGAAGATGTGGCCAGTGGTGGGATCCCATTGGTAGACAAAAGAGCTGGAGAAAATCAGTGGGTAAGGCAGCATCTATGGAGCGAAGGAATGGGCGATGTTTCGGGTCGAGACCTTTAGAAAATAGACAATAGACAATAGGTGCAGGAGTAGGCCATTCGGCCCTGCGAGCCAGCACCGCCATTCAATGTGATCATGGCTGATCATCCACAGTACCCCATTCCTGCCTTCTCTCCATATCCCCTGACTGCTATTTTTAAGAGCCCTATCTAGCTCTCTCTTGAAAGCATCCAGAGAACCTGCCCCCACCACCCTCTGAGGCAGAGAATTCCACAGACTCACCACTCTCTGTGAGAAAAAGTGTTTCCTCGTTTCCGTTCTAAATGGCTTACTCCTTATCCTTAAATCGTGGCCCCTGGTTCTGGACTCCCCCAACATCGGGAATATGTTTCCTGCCTCTAGCGCGTCCAAACCCTTAACAATCTTATATGTTTCAATGAGATCCCCTCTCATCCTTCTAAACTCCAGAGTGTACAAGCCCAGCTGCCCATTCTCTCAGCATATGACAGTCCCGCCATCCCGGGAATTAACCTGGTGAACATACGCTGCACTCCCTCAATAGCAAGAATGTCCTTTCCTCAAATTAGGGGACCAAAACTGCACACAATACTCCAGGTGTGGTCTCACTAGGGCTCTGTGCAACTGCAGAAGGACCTCTTTGCTTCTATATTCAATTACTCTTGTTACAAAGGCCAACGTGCCATTCGCTTTCTTCACTGCCTGCTGTACCTGCATGCTTACTTTCATAGACTGATGTACAAGGACCCCCAGATTCCATTTTTCCCAACTTGATGCCATTTAAATAGTAATCTGCCTTCCTATTTTTGCTACCAAAGTGGATAACCTCACATTTATCCACATTAAACTTCATCTGCCATGCATCTGCCCACTTCCCCAGCCTGTCCAAGTCACCCTGCATTCTCACAGCATCCTCCTCACAGTTCACACTACCAACCAGCTTTGCGTCATCTGCAAATTTGCTAATTTTACTTTGAATCCCTTCATCCAAATCATTGATGTATATTGTAAATAGCTGCGGTCCCAGCACCGAGCCTTGCGGTACCCCACTAATCACTGCCTGCCATTCTGAAAGGGACCCGTTAATTCCTACTTTTTGTTTCCTGTCTGCCAACCACTTCTCTATCCATGACAACACTCTACCCCCAATACCATGTGCCCTAATTTTGCCCACTAATCTCCTATGTAGGACCTTATCAAATGCTGGGGTGGGGAGGCAACTGCAGAAGGACCTCTTTGCTCCTATATTCGATTCCTCTTGTTATAAAGGACCCCGGTGTCAGGCCCCAGTGGTTTGGATCAGACAGTCGGTGTGGGATTGTGACCTGAGAGGATATAACCATATAACAATTACAGCACGGAAACAGGCCTTCTCGGCCCTTCCAGTCCGTGCCGACCATTTATTTTCCCCTAGTCCCATCTACCTGCACTCAGACCATACCCCTCCATTCCCTTCCCGTCCATATACCTATCCACTGTACTTTTAAATGTTGAAATCGATCCTGCCTCCACCACTTCTGCTGGAAGATCATTCCACACAGCCACCACTCTCTGAGTAAAGAAGTTCCCCCTCATGTTACCCCTAAACCTCTGTCCCTTAATTCTCATGTCATGATCACAGACACAGACCGGGAATTGGAAAATTGCTGACTTGTCACTCTCCAGATTTTCCCAACAACCTCCCAGATGAGTTACTGTGAACAGTGACGTACCTGTACAATACACCTTGTTGCAGCAGAGTGTGGGCTCCAGCCGATACACAAAGAAACCTCCGCAGTGTTTCACCTTGATCTCATGGTGTCTCTTACAGGGTTTTCCATCCTTGGCGAAACAGACTGTTCTGGTCACCTCCCCGTCTCCCATACTGGGATGGGAACCTGGAATGAGGTTTATAAACATTGTAAACTGTACCCGGTCCCACAGTGCGATTGGGAATGTGAATCTGGAGCCAGTGTAACACAGCGATCACAACCCATACTCTGGGCTGATCTACATCAGTCAGTGGTGATCTGCTGCCCCCACCCTCCCCACCCACCACTCCCCACAGCAGCAGCTGCTTCCTGAGACAAGCTCCTGGTGCTGACACCCTGGGGTGCTGGGTACTGGAGATACGGGGACAAGGCAGGAGAATGGTGGAGTAGATGGGCCGAATGGCCTAATTCTGCTCCTATCACTTATCAACATGACTGGAAACACAAGCCCCGCCCCTGATGGGTGCTGATATATCAGGGGCAGGGCTTTACCTGTCAGCACCCATCAGGGGCGGGGCTCCACATGTCAGTGTCAATCAGGGGCGGGGCTTCTGACCCTCCCCGGCCATTCCCGAGCCCCAGATTGCAAACTCTGACCCTACCGTTTAACCAGCCTGGGCTCGTCGTGGAGCAGTGACGGGTGGGAACCACAGTCTCAGGAATCTTCCATCCGCCAGAACTGAAACAACAATCAGAGAGTTAGCCCCTGAATTGAGGGAGTTTGTTCACCCAGAGAGAGGCCGGCAATGGGCCCACTCTCAGTATTCACTCACCACTGGGATCCATTTGTTTACTGTCCCCTCAACACAGTCATGCAGCTTGTACAGTGCAGGAATGGCCCTTCAGCCCACAATGTCCAGGCTGACTCATTTGTCAAATCCCATTAACGTGCCTATGGACCAGAATTCTTCTGTGCTTTCCCCATTTGATCTAGAAATGATCCTTACTTATATTTGTACTGATTGCATCTCATGCTTTGGGTGTGTATTGTGGACAATCAACCACTCCCTGTCCCATTACTGTCACTGATGATCAGTCTCCCTGTATCCACACTGGCCCATTACTGTCATTGACCACACTTGTCTCCTCCATCTGATACATTTTCTGCATAAGTGACTAATAAAATTATCTCCTCGTTACCTCTTCAATCTGTACCATCCCACTGTAAGCTTTTTGTCATTCCTACATTTGTTTCCAGAGCACGTTTGTCGCTCACAACCCGTGCTCCTCCAGGGTTGGTCCAGGACGATGTGGTTTACACACGGATCACCGAGTGCAGAGTCTGCAGCTGGGGGACATGATGATGGTTAGAGTTAATGTCCAGTTCAGACAACGTCACCCAGTCTCTTGTACCCCCACTCACCTCCCCAACCTCCACTGTACTCTCTGAAATACAACATCAGTTAAATAATGTTCCTCACCAAAAATATCACCTATCCATTCCCTCCACAGATGCTGCCTGACCCACTGAGTACCTCAAGCACTTTGTATTTTACTCAAGGTTTCAGCATCGGCAGTTCCTTATGTCACTATCTTTAAGCTTAGTTCATCGCTCTACCTCTACTTATTTCCTTTTTCACACAATTATGCGTTATGGAAACAGTCCATTCGGCCTAACCTGCCCATGCTGACCCAAGGGCACCCCTCCTCCATACGTCTCATCTCCCAGCATCTGGTCCACGTCCTTTATTCATCGACGATTCAAGTGGCCATATCAACATTTGGTCAACTTTGTCGACTTCAACCAATCGCTCAGGCAATGTATGCCAGGTGGCCACTACTCTCTGGAGAAGGCGACCACTCATCTGCTTTCTATATCTCTTCCTCTTTACCATAATCATTCCTCCTTACCTATATCTCTCATTCACTTATAATATCTCATCTAATGCTCCTCAGCCACAGGGAAAATAGTCAGGCTCTCTGTGGAGGATTTGGAGAGAATGCAGAAGAGTTTTACCAGAATGTTGCCTGAATTAGAGAGTATTGGCTGTAGGGGAGGTGGTGGACAAGCTTGGATTGTTTTTCTTTGAGCATCGGACCACAGGTGGCCTGATAGATGTATATAGTATTTGGGAGGCATAGACTGGGAAGGATGGAGACATCTAATACCAGAGGGCATAGCTTTAAGGTGAGAGGAGAAAGTTTAAAGAAGATTTATCAGGCAAGATCTGCTTCTACACAGAGAGTGGGAGATGCCCAGACTACACAGCTGAGATAGTGATTGAAGCAGTTATGGCAGCAAAATTAAGCCAAAAGCATGAACAGGCAGAGAATTGAAGGATATATTTCAAATGAGCATCATGGTCAGTGCAGGTGTGTGCTGAAGGGTCTGTACTTGTGTAGATAAAGACCAACCTCATTCAAGGTAAAGTGTCCAAGCTTTGAGCGTTTGCTCACCGTCACAAACAAAAAGGCCTACAACCAGGTACAGAGCCTTACATTGGACAGCTTACTTCAGAATAGGTGCGGGGGAACCGAGTAAAGTGATCACTGACTGCGGGTGGGATCTGGTGTATTAGTGACTCAGGACAGCCCAGGTTTCCACACAACCCCTCACATCTCTTGTCAATATGTACCAGCCACGTACCTGTACAATACACAGTCTGGTCACCGGGTGTTGGCTTCAACTGGTACACAAAGTAACTGCTGCAGTTTTTAACCTTGATGTCCAGGTTGACGCTGCACCCGTCTTCAGCACTGGTGTTACCCCCCACGGTGTGTCCAGCCTCTTTGAAACATACGGTCCTGGTCACCTCCCCCTCGCTTACACTTGGATGGGAACCTGGAATGAGGTTTATAATCATTGTAAAATGTACCCTGTCCCACTGTGGTGCAGCTGGTAGTGCTGCTACCTCACAGCACCAGACACCCGGGTTATGTCCTGACCTGCGGGTCTGTCTGAGTAGAGTTTGCAACTTCTTCCTGTGACCGTGTGGGTTTTCTCTGGGTGCTCCAGTTTCCTCCCACATCCAAACACCAGTGAATTAGTCAGTGAATTGGCCTTGTTAATTGGTTAACAAGACCTGCCCTTGATTTGTTTAGGTTTAGGTTTAGGTTTATTATTGTCATGCGTAGCAAGGCACAGTGAAAATATTTGTTTTACATGCCATCCAATCACATCCGATAAAACTATCAATAAATACATTCAACTCAATCTCATGCACACCAGGTTGACCAAAGGGGAAGATACAGAGTGAAGGCTGAGTTGGATGATCAGCCATGACCATATTGAATGGCGGTGCAGGCTCGAAGGGCCGAATGGCCTACTCCTGCACCTATTTTCTATGTTTCTATGTTTCTAAGACATTGTAACACATTAGTTCCAGAGACAAAGTCCAATGTTCACAATGGGGTGGAGGTGCATCGGACAGTACCCAAGGTTATGGAAGGACTGTGCAGAATCCTGACAACAGAGACAAAGAAGCCTGGTGATGGCCGTTTACAAGCCTCTGTGCCTTCTTCCCAACGGGAGGATGGAGGTGTAAAAATGACCAGGGTGGGATGTCTTTAATGGCGTTGGCTGCTTCTTCGAGGCGGCGTGAAGCGTAGATCAAAATCAAAAGTGGGAAGTCTAGTTTGTGTCAGTGAAGCTACACTCCAGGCTGACCAGCTAATAAAAATATCAAAAGCCTTTATTTTTCAGTGAAATTCAGAGACATTGCAAAAACAGTGAACATTTTGTGCGGTGAAGGACTACAGGGAAGATTTTACAAGAACTTGATTCTGAGCGTCTGGGTCCTGTGGAACAAGCACTCGCATGTTTTACTGACGCAGGTTGCAAACATTAGTGGCATTGATATATCGTCTGGGAAGGTATTGAATTTCACACAGCAATGTATGTAGGGAATAATAAGTCCCAATTAGAGTCGTACAGCATAGAAGCAGGCCCTTCGCCCAATCATCCAGATGACCACCATGCCTCATCTAAGCCAGTCATCTACCCACATTTGGCCCATATTACTCTGAACCTTTCCTATCCAAATGTCTTTTAAATTCGGGAATGAAAGAAGAACTTTTAAAATTAATCAGAATAAATATGGTCAAACAAGTCAGCACTAAATATGAAAATAAAAAAGTTAAAAACTTTATGTAAATTAAAAAATAAATATTGTGTATGTGAATTCATTAATTTGAATGTTTTGAATTTGGTTTAAGCCGGGAAGGGCGTGGAGAAGATTTACGAGGATAATGCCAGGATTAAGGGCCTGAGCTACAGGGAGGGGTTGGTTAGGCTGGGACTTTATTCCTGAGATTGCAGGAGACAGAGGCACAATCTTGTAGAGGGATATAAAATCCAAGGGGGAATAGGTAAGGTGAATGGGGCTTTATTTTGCCCAGACAGCAGGGGAATCAAGAACCAGAGAACACAGGTTTAAAGTGAGAGGGGAACGAATTAATAGTAACCGGAGGGAGAACAGTTTCAACACACAGGTGGTGGGAACATTGAACGAACTGCCAGGAGATGTAGTTGGGGCAGGTACCACAACAATATTTAAAATACATTTTGGCAGGTGCAAAGTCAATTGTGGGTCCCTTGAAGGCAGAGACGGGTGAAATAATTATGGGCAACAAGGAAATGGCAGAAGAGTTGAATATGTACTTCGGATCCGTCTTCACTAAGGAAGACACAAACAATCTCCCAGATGTACTGGAGGACAGAGGATCCAAGGGGGTAGAGGAACTGAAAGACATTTTCATTGGGCAAGAAATAGTATTGGGTAGGGTGGGACTGAAGGATGATAAATCCCCTAGGCCTGATGGTCTGCATCCCAGGGTCCTCAGGGAGGTGGCTCTAGAAATAGTGGACGCATTGGTGATCATTTTCCAATGTTCAATAGATTCAGGATCAGTTCCTGTGGATTGGAGGATAGCTAATGTTATTACACTTTTCAAGAAAGGAGCGAGAGAGAAAACAAGGAATTACAGACCAGTTAGCCTAACTTCGGTGGTGGGGAAGTTGCTGGAGTCAATTATTAAGTTCAAGTTCAAGTGAGTTTATTGTCACGTGTCCCTGATAGGACAATGAAATTCTTGCTTTGCTTCAGCACACAGAACATAGTAGGCATTTACTACAAAACAGATCAGTGTGTCCATATACCATAATATAAATATATACAGACATGAATAAATAAACTGATGAAGTGCAAATAACAGATAACGAGTTATTAATAATCAGTTTTGTCCGAGCCAGGTTTAATAGCCTGATGGGTGTGGGGCAGTAGCTATTTCTGAACCTGGTTGTTGCAGTCTTCAGGCTCCTGTACCTTCTACCTGAAGGTAGCAGGGAGATGAGTGTGTGGCCAGGATTAAAGAGGTAACAATGGTGCATTTGGATAGCAGGTTTAGTCCAAATCAGCATGGATTTATGAAAGGAAAATCATGCTTGACTAATCTGGATTTTTTGAGGATGTGACAAGTAAAATGGATGAAGGGCTGCCAGTGGATGTAGTGTATCTAGACTTTCAGAAAGCCTTTGATAAGGTCCCGCACGGGAGATTGGTGACTAAAATTAGAGCACATGGTATTGGGGGTAGGGTGTTGACATGGATAGAAAATTGGTTGGCAGACAGGAAGCAAAGAGTGAACGGGTCATTTTCAGAATGGCAGGCAGTGGCGTGTGGAGTGCCGCAAGGCTCGGTGTTGGGGCCGCAACTGTTTACCATATATATTAATGATTTGGAAGAGGGAATAAGGAGCAACACTAGCTAGTTTGCGGATAACACAAAGATGAGTGGCAGTGTGAACTGTGAAGAGGATGTTAGGAGCTTGCAGGGTGACCTGGACAGGTTGAGTAAGTGGGCAGATGCATGGCAGATGCAGTATAATATAGATAAATGTGAGGTTATCCACTTTGGTGGCAAAACAAGGGGCCAGGTTATTATTTCAATGGGGTTAGGTTAGGTAGAAAAAATAGGTGCAGGAGTAGGCCATTGGAGGAGTAGGCCATGCATCTTGTTTGGCATGGAGGAGTTGGGCCAAAGGGTTTGTTTCTGCATTGTATGATTCGTTCAATGTGACCTGATGAATTGATGAACTGTGAGTGTCAGTCGTGCGTCAAGCTCCCTTCCTTCACTGGCATGATTGGAGCTGCTGAAACGGCTCCAGGTCTAGTCTGCAGCAGGGACAGCAGCCGACCGATCGACAGCCCGATACCGGGAAACAGGGAGCTGGAGCTCTGTCGCCTGACTCCATGAAGATCCAGGGCTGAGAGACTGTGGGGAGAAACTTTCAGGGAGTTTGGGTTCGTTGTCCATGTGGAGAGCCCTCTTAAGTGGTCGGTGTCATCAGTCTGACCCTCCCTGACAAAAGCTAAGTTCCATAGTAGCAAACTCTAATCCTACCGTTTAACCATCCTGGCCTCTTCCCGGAGCAGTGATTCACTGGAACAGTAGTCTCGGGAATCTTCCATCCGCCCGAACTGAAACAACAATCACAGAGTCAGCCCCTGAACTGGGGTCTTTTATTCAGTGAGAGAAAGACCAGGAATAGTGGACAACATGTGCACATCCCATCCTATTTCAATATCACCCACTGCCAGATAATCTCCCGGTGAATCCCGGCCCCTATCCTCCCCGTCTCTCACGGTACAGAATTTGACAGCTCCACATCCCAGTTTTTACTCACTGCCCCTCTGTGATAACTGACGACCTGATCTTCCATCATGTCCTCACCCCTCCTCCTCCCTCACTGACTGCGTTTGATGGAATTATATCCTCACATTACCTGTTGAATCTGTACCATCCTTCAGCAAGGTTTGCATCAGACTTCCATTGGCCATTTGTGCACTGAGTGTCGGAACAATCCGTGCTCCTCCAGGGCTGATCCAGGACGGTGTGGTCTACACATGGGTCAGTGTGTACGGAGTCTGTGGGTGGGACACAGGATGACGGTCAGTGTTAGTATGATGTCCACTTGTTGTCACACAGCCTCTGATACACACAGCTGCACATCCACCGTTCTTGGAGCAGACAAACCTCAGTTTTATTCTCCAAGCCGCAGATACACCACCCCATATAAAAGCCTCACACACGCTCCATTTCAAACCGTTGCCCCATTACTGTCCCCCATCTGCTAACTTGCTGTGGCAGATATATTGGTCTGATACAGTAAATCTTGCATTTATATATCACCAGTGAAGCTCACTGGCTGCACTGGAGTGTGTTAGTGAACTGCACGAGGATTTTGGCTACTGTTGTAATATGGGAAGTCCAGCAACCAATTACTGAAGAACTATGTTTCCACGAACAGTTGATTAATAATGTGTTGTCCGAGACACAAGGAACTGCAGATATCGGTTCACAAACAAAGCACAAAGTGCTGGAGTAACTCAGCGGGTCAGGGAACATCTCTGGTGAACATGGATGGGTGACACATCACGCCGGGAACCTTTTGAAGGAAGGTTTTGACCCGAAACGTCATAAATCCATGTTCTCCAGAAACGCTGCTTGACCTGCTGAATTACTCCAGCACCTTGTGCCTAATATGTGCTGTCATCATGTTCAGCCTGAACATTGCCACCCATCTCTCCCCCGCACCCCTCTGTCCCACCTCCACTCTCACCTTTTGCTAACATTCCTCCCTTTCACTCCACCTAACCCCTCCCTTTTCTCCCTCTTCTCTCAGGGAAATAATGAACTACTTTTGAAACCTAATGTCTTTCAATGAAGGAAGTCTGCTGCCCGACAGTCAGGTCTGTGCCTCCTCCCAGTTGTCGTGGCCCAGCCGGTGAGACCGCCGTCACACAGTGACCCAGACGGTGAGACTGCTGTCACACAGTGACCCAGCCGGTGAGACCGCTGTCTCACAGTGACCCAGCCGGTGAGCCGCTGTCACACAGTGACCCAGCCGGTGAGGCCGCTGTCACACAGTGACCCAGACGGTGAGGCCGCTGTCACACAGTGACCCAGACAGTGAGACTGCTGTCACACAGTGACCCAGACGGTGAGACCGCTGTCACACAGTGACCCAGCCGGTGAGGCTGCTGTCACACAGTGACCCAGCCGGTGAGACCGCTGTCACACAGTGACCCAGACGGTGAGACCGCTGTCACACAGTGACCCAGCCGGTGAGACTGCCGTCACACAGTGACCCAGCCGGTGAGACTGCCGTCACACAGTGACCCAGACGGTGAGACCGCTGTCACACAGTGACCCAGACGGTGAGACTGCCGTCACACAGTGACCCAGCCGGTGAGACCGCTGTCACACAGTGACCCAGACGGTGAGGCCGCTGTCACACAGTGACCCAGCCGGTGAGACCGCTGTCACACAGTGACCCAGCCGGTGAGACTGCCGTCACACAGTGACCCAGATGGTGAGGTTGCTGTCACACAGTGACCCGGCCGGTGAGACCGCTGTCACACAGTGACCTCAGCTCCAGATCTCTACGTGGCCACTACCCCCCCTCCCAGCTGTTTGCCTCCCATGCACCAAACACCATCATGTTGTGTGGCCACTGTGCATTGCCCCAAGTGTCTAGATTAGTGCTGGGGTTGGGGACAGTTGATGGGAATGTGGGAAGAATGGGATCAGAGTAGGAATGGTGTAAATATTCTGTGGGCCAATGTTACAGGCTCTGTAACCCATCAATGTGCTCCATGTTCAAGTCTCCCACCCCAGTCATTCCTGCTTCTCCCCGCTCCGTCATGGCGGCTGTGAGGCGATGGGGGTGGGACAGTGGGGTGGCTGGGAGGGGGGGTAGTGGCAGGAAATGGTCAGGTGGGGGGGGGGGCTGGTAGGGGTGTCCAGTGCAGGTGGGGATGTGGGGGGGGGGGGTACAGAATGCAGGACTGGGAAGGACAGGGGGATGTGGGGGGGGGTGATCGCCGGGAGGGGGGTGCGGGGCTGCTCTGTCCTGGGGGAATTTTTACTCACAATGGAACAATGAAAGGAGCCGTCAGCCCAAGGGGCTGTGACAAATGAGGACGCAGGGGTAGGGGGCTCAGGCTGGGGCTCCGTGGTCAGGCGGTGGGGGGGGGGGGGGGGCGGGGGCGGTGGCACGAGTCAGGTTCTCTGCCTGGGACATCCTGCCCACATCAGTGGTCCCCCTCAGCCACAGTGTGTGTGTGGGCTGCGCTGTTCAATGTGGGGCCAGGGGAGGGGGGACCATGGCAGACACAGGCAGTTCACCAGCTGGGGGGGGGGGGGGGGGCACCAGTATCGGGGGTGGGAGTGGACAGGGTATTGGTCCCGGTATTCTAGTTGGGGCATGTGACCCCGACTGTAGACGGGTCACAGGTCAGTCATAGGGAAGGGGACAGGGAGTGGGGGTGGAGGTCACAGGTCACAGGTCACTCCAGGAAGGCGAGGTCCAGACACGGCTTGATCAGACTGTGGGAGAGGGAGATCTGAGTGAGGGGATCACTGGCCACAGACTGCAACATTCAGCCCTGTGGGTGGGCTGATGACTCGGGACATCCCAGAATTCACCCCCTCCCCCTCCCCCCCCCCACACCCCAGCCCCACCCCCACCCACACTTCATCAACATGGAGAGCAACATACCTGCACAATACACGCTGTAAACTCCGGGTGTCGGCTTCAGAAGATACACAAAATAACCATTACAGTTTTTGATTGTGATCTCCAGTTGCTTGGGGAAGGTGTCTTTATTGCTGTTGCCTTTCACCCAGTTAAAACAGGCTGTCCTGTTCACCTCCCCGTCTCCCACACTGGGATGGGAACCTGCAATGAGGTTTATAAACATTGTAAAATGTACCCGGTCCCTCAGTGCAGCAGGGAATGTGAATCTGGAGCCAGTGATCACGACCCAGTCAGTCTCAGTCTCAGTCAGCGGCGAGCTGCTGCCCTCACCCTCCCCACCCACACTCCCCACAGCAGCAGCTGCTCCCTGACCCCCTGTGGGTCACTGGGCTCTTGAATGGACACACATTGCCCACCCCTGACCAACCTGCCTCAGCTTCAGGCTGACTGGCCATTAAACATCACAAAGTCTTCAACTTTCACACATATTTAGAGACAAAAATTGAAAATATACAAAACTATTAAAGTAAAATCAGAATATTAATAGAATAGAAAATCAGAACAGTCAGGTTTTGCAAAAAGATAATTTGATGAACTTACAGCAGCGAAGTCTTGTTATAACGATGAAGTGTGTTGATGAGGTCACATCCTGGCCACGCTCTCATCTTGCTGCTACCATCGGGAAGAAGGTGCAGGAGCCTGAAAACTGTGACCTCCAGGTTCAAGAACAGCTTCTTCCCAGCAACTATCAGGCTCTTGAACACTGCACAACACTCACCTCAGCAACCATGATCTTCCATTGACTGTGTCTTTGGTTGCACTACAGACTTTGGTATTTGCACTATTACAGTTACCTAGTGTTGTGGTTATTAATTCATTGTATTTTTTATTGTTGTATTTTATCTGTAGTGCTGTAGAGATCTGGATCATCACTCTGACCTTTGCTAAAGTAACAGACTGCGTCTGTTGTACATACTTGTACACCTACCACTTAACCAGCCTGTTCTCCACCCAGAGCACCGATAGCGTGGAACCACACTCTCAGGAATCTTCACGTTGTCGTAACTGAAACAACAAGCAGAGAGTCAGCCCCCGACTGAGGGGAAGATTAATGACTGGGGTCTATACCATCGCACTGCTACATTGGTCCAGTCCCAGGAAACCCTTTCTTGCCCTTTCCAAAGTCTCTCTTCCCTTCCTGCAGAATGTGACTTTCCTTTCTCTGTGTTCCACTCCCTGTTCCACAATGGGGGCTGATACTATCAATCTAACATGCCTTGTTCTCTTTCAGTTACTTAATATATAACAGTAGGTTGCCATTTTGCCCATCATGATCATACTAGCCTTCAGGAAAGTGAACCCTTCAGCCATCTGCCGCTTCTCCTATTTTCCCTGTAGCACTGCAACGTATTCCCTCACGTAACCGCGAACCTTGCTTTGAATCTTTTGCCAGCTACCAGCACATATTTTGGATGTTGGAGCACCAGGGGGATCCCCACCCAGGACTGACCATACAAATTCCACACAGACATGGCCCAATGTCAGGATCGAATTGGGCTCCTAGGAGATGCAAGCATCAGCAATAACTGCGTCACATTCACCCTCACTTACTAGCGTGCGATCAGTTTACCTGCTAAATCTGTACCACCCTTCCATCAGATTTCCATCATCCATCCATTGGCTGCTGCACCGAGTTCTATTACAACCCGAGTTCCTCCAGGGCTGATCCAGGACGGTGTGGGTTACACACGGATCACTGGCTGTGGAGGCTGCGGCTGAGGGACAGGATGATGATCAGTGTTAAAGTAAAACCCAGCAAAGTTCACTCAGACTGGTTCCCCCAACCACATCCAACACCCCAGGACCACCACCAACCTCCGAGTTACAGTCAGTGATAGAGAGAACAGAAACAGATCCTACAACTATCATAGGGTTACACAAAAAGCTGGAGAAACTCACCGGGTGCAGCAGCATCTAAGGAGCGAAGGAGATAGGCTAACCACCCAAGTCGCACTAGCTTCTCATTTTCACACCACAAACAGCTTACAATGGCCTGTTTCCCTTATCATCAATACTTTTTTGCATATCTTTCATTCACTGTTCTTTATCTCTCTACATCACTGTTTATATCTCTCATTTCCCTGATCCCTGACCAGTCTGAAGAAGGGTCTCGACCCGAAACGTAATAAAAACAAGCCTATCTCCTTCGCTCCTTAGATGCTGCTGCACCTGCTGAGTTTCTCCAGCTTTTTGTGTAACCCTCGATTCTCCAGCATCTGCAGTTCCTTCTTGAACACCTAAACTATCATATCCAGGTTTAGGTTTATGTTTGATATTGTCACGTAATATTTCATTCCAGTCTTTTGACCATCTGAACTAATAACAAACGACTACTATAGGTCCATGTCCTCCTGTGCCTCACCTATTCACGTCCCTGTGTAAATGCATCTTAATTACCGTGATTGGTTCTGATTCTACCACCCTCTCTGGCTGGACATTCACCATTCTCTGTGTGGAAGAACTTTCTCCTTGGATCACCATGAATTACAAGTTATACCCTCTAACCTGTAGAAAGGTCACCCAAATGAACACACAAATGATTCCTCCATCTCGCATTCACTGCCCTTCCACATTATATTGAAAAGGGAACCGGGGGAGACTAATGTGCCCATCTTGATCATGCCATCTCCTGGTGCAGGAACCCCATCATTTCCATTCCTCCCTCATTAGTTCCCTTCAGCCCAACAACTCTGTCACACAAGCTGTTCAATTTTCTTTACAGAGTCCGAGAGTCATACAGTGTGGAAACAGGCTCTTCAGCCCAAACTACCCACATCGGCCAACATGTCCCAGATACACTAGTCCCACCTGCTTGTGTTTGGCCCATATCAATGTCAATTTAATATAAATTACTTAATACATTGTTTAAAAGGATTCAAAGAATAAACCTAGCAATTATAGACCTGTTAGTTTGACGATAGTGGTGGGCAAATTAATGGAAAGGATACCTAGAGATAATATATATAAGCATTTGGATAAACAGGGTCTGATCAGGAACAGTCAACATGGATTTGTGCCTGGAAGGTCATGTTTGACAAACCTTCGTGAATTTTTTGAAGAGGTTACTGGGGAAATTGATGAGGGTAAAGCAGTGGATGTTGTCTATATGGATTTCAGTAAGGCCTTTGACAAGGTTCCCCATGGAAGGTTGGTTAAGAAGGTTCAATCTTTGGGTGTTAATGGCGGAGTAACAAGATGGCTGAATGGGAGATGCCAGAGAGTAATGGTGGATGGCTGTTTGTCAGGTTGGAAGCCAGTGACCAGTGGGGTGCCTCAGGGATCTGTGTTGGCTTCACTGTTGTTTATCATGTACATCAATGATCTGGATGATGGGGTGGAAAATTGGATAAGTAAGTATGCAGATGATACTAAGATAGGTGGTGTTGTGGATAATGAAGTAGATTTTCTAAGTCTACAGAGAGATTTGGGCCATTTGGAAGAGTGGGCTGAAAGATGGCAGATGGAGTTTAATGCTGATACGTGTGAGGTGCTACATCTTGGCAGGACAAATCAAAATAGGCCATACATGGTAAATGGTAGGGAATTGAGGAATGCTGTGGAACAGAGGGATCTAGGATTAACTGTGCATAGTTCCCTGAAGGTGGAATCACATGTAGATTGGGTGGTAAAGAAAGCTTTTGGTGTGCTGGCCTTTATAAATCAGAGCATTGAATATAGGAGTAGGGAAGTAATGTTAAAATTGTACAAGGCATTGGTGAGACCAATTCTGGAGCATGGTGTACCATTTTGGTCACCTAATTATAGGAAGGATGTCAACAAAATAAAGAGAGTACAGAGGAGATTTACTAGAATGTTGCCTGGGTTCCAGCAACTAAGTTACAGAGAAAGGTTGAACAAGTTAGGTCTTTATTCTTTGGAGCGCAGAAGGTTAAGGGGGGACTTGATTGAGGTCTTTAAAATGATGAAAGGGATAGACAGAGTTGACGTGGATAAGCTTTTCCCATTGAGGGTAGGGAAGATTCAAACACGAGGGCATGACATGAGAATTAAGGGACAGAAGTTTAGGGGTAAGATGAGGGGGAACTTCTTTACTCAGAGAGTGGTGGCTGTGTGGAATGAGCTTCCAGCAGAAATAGTGGAGGCAGGGTCGATTTTAACATTTAAAAGTAAAGTGGATAGGTATATGGACGGGAAGGGAATGGAGGGGTATGGTCTGAGTGCAGGTAGATGGGACTAGGGGAAAATAAATGGTCGGCACGGACTGGAAGGGCTGAGAGGGCCTGTTTCCGTGCTGTAATTGTTATATGGTTACATGGTTAATATAAATCTTTACAGTGTGCAAGCTATTGAAGGGAGCTGATTGAGCAAAGAGAAGCTGGCCATGCTGATTGAGGAATCTAGAACGAGTCAATCCATTCAGGTGTGGGTAGGAAAGAGGTCTAAATGGAGATGGGGGTATAATATTTGGAACTTAATATGAGGAAGGGTTAGTTAGCAGTCTTGTTGTGTGTGGCCCCTTGGGCTAGAGTGACCATACTATGTTAAGGAAGGAACTGCAGACTGAAGAAGGGTTTTGGCCCGAAACGTTGCCTATCTCCTTCGCTCCTTAGATGCTGCTGCACCCGCTGAGTTTCTCCAGCCTTTTGTGTACCCCCATGACCATAATATGGTTGAGTTCTTCATTAGGATGGAGAGTGACATTGTTAATTCAGAAACAAGGGTTCTGAACAAAGAAAGGTAACTTTGAGGGTATGAGACGTGAATTGGCCAAGATAGACTGGCAAGTGATTCTTAAAGGGTTGACGGTGGATGTGCAATGGAAGGCATTTAAAGACTGCATGGATGAACTACAACAATTGTTCATCCCAGTTTGGCAAAAGAATAAATCAGGGAAGGTAGTGCATCCGTGGATAACAAGGAAAATCAGGGATAGTATCAAAACTAAAGATGAAGCATACAAATTAGCCAGAAAAAGCAGCCTACCAGAGGTCTGGAGAAATTCAGAGTCCAGCAGAGGAGGACAAAGTGCTTAATTAGGAAAGGGAAAATAGATTATGAAAGAAAACTGGCAAGAAACATAAAAATGAACTGCAAAAGTTTTTATAGATATGTGAAGAGAAAAATATTAGTTAAAACAAATGTAGGTCCCTTGCAGTCAGAAACTGGTGAATTGATCATGGGGAACAAGGACATGGCAGACCAATTGAATAATTTCTTTGGTTCTGTCTTCACTAAGGAAGACATAAATAATCTGCCGGAAATAGCAGGGGACCGGGGGTCAAATCAGATGGAGGAACTGAGTGAAATCCAGGTTTGCCGGGAAGTGGTGTTAGGTAAATTGAATGGATTAAAGGCCGATAAATCCCCAGGGCCAGATAGGCTGCATCCCAGAGTACTTAAGGAAGTTGCCCCAGAAATAGTGGATGCATTAGTAATAATTTTTCAAAACTCTTTAGATTCTGGAGTAGTTCCTGAGGATTGGAGGGTAGCTAATGTAATCCCACTTTTTAAAAAGGGAGGGAGAGAGAAAACAGGGAATTACAGACCAGTTAGTCTAACATCGGTAGTGGGGAAAATGCTAGAGTCAGTTATTAAAGATGGGATAACAGCACATTTGGAAGGTGGTGAAATCATTGGACAAAGTCAGCATGGATTTATGAAAGGTAAATCACGTTTGACGAATCTTATAGAATTTTTTGAGGATGTAACTAGTAGAGTGGATAAGGGAGAACCTGTGGATGTGTTATATCTGGACTTTCAGAAGGCTTTCGACAAGGTCCCACATAAGAGATTAGTATGCAAACTTAAAGCACACGGTATTGGGGGTTCAGTGTTGATGAGGATAGAGAAATGGCTGGCAGACAGGAAGCAAAGAGTAGGAGTAAACGGGTCATTTTCAGAATGGCAGGCAGTGACTAGTGGGGTACCGCAAGGCTCAGTGCTGGGACTCCAGCTATTTACAATATATATTGATGTTCTGGACGAGGGAATTGAATGCAACATCTCCAAGTTTGCGGATGACATGAAGCTGGGGGGCAATGTTAGCTGTGAGGAGGATGCTAGGAGGCTGCAAGGTGACTTGGATAGGTTGGGTGAGTGGGCAGATGCATGGCAGATGCAGTATAACGTGGATAAATGTGAGGTTATCCACTTTGGCAGCAAAAACAGGAGGGTAGACTATTATCTGAAGGGTGGCCAATTAGGAAAAGGGGAGATGCAACGAGACCTGGGTGTCATGGTACACCAGTCATTGAAAGTAGGCATGCAGGTGCAGCATGCTGTGAAGAAAGCGGATGGTATGTCGGCATTCATAGCAAAAGGATTTGAGTACAAGAGCAGGGAGGTTCTACTGCAGTTGTACAGGGTCTTGGTGAGGCCACATCTTGAGTATTGCGTACAGTTTTGGTCTCCTAATCTGAGGAAAGACATTCTTGCCATAGAGGGAGTACAGAGCAGGTTCACCAGACTGATTCCTGGGATGGCAGGACTTCCATATGAAGAAAGACTGGATAGACTCGGCTTGTAATCGCTGGAATTTGGGAGATTGAGGGGGGGGCTTATAGAGACTTACACAATTCTTAAGGGTTTGGACAGGCTAGATGCAGGAAGATTGTTCCCGATGTTGGGGAACTCCACAACAAGGGGTCACAGTTTAAGGATAAGGGGGAAGTCTTTTAGGACCGAGATGAGAAGATCATTTTTCACACAGAGAGTGGTGAGTCTGTGGAATTCTCTGCCACAGAAGGTAGTTGAGGCCAGTTCATTGGCTATATTTAAGAGGGAGTTAGATGTGGCCCTTGTGGCTAAAGGGATCAGGGGGTATGGAGAGAAGGCAGGGACAGGATACTGAGTTGGATGATCAGCCATGATCATATTGAATGGCGGTGCAGGCTCGAAGGGCCAACTGGCCTACTCCTGCACCTATTTTCTATGATTCTATGATCAACTGGGCCAATGAGCCAATGAAATCAGCTTGAATTATGGATCTGGATTGTGTGAAGCATCAACCAGACACAGGGAGATGGGAATACTGAGGATGCTGATGGCAGTTTCAGAAGGGACAGGGGTGACAATGGATCGGGGAGCCACAGGTTGTGTGAACAAACTGAAGGCAGAGACATGGCTCTGCTGAGTGGATGAAACAGGGACTGGGGGCAGAAACAAAATGTTCCCTTGGCAAGTATTAATTGCGGTTCGATTCACCAGAATGTTACCTGGACTTGAGGACTGAGTTATAGGGAAAGGATGGATAGACTGGGACTTTTTTCTTTGAAGCATAGAAGGCTGAGGAGTGACTCATTGAGGTGTACAAGAGCATGAGGGGCATGGACAACGCTCACAATCTTTTACCCAGGCTGATAATTCTAAACCAAGGGGCCTTAACATGAGTTAATTCCTAACTTGGAGTAAGGCCAAACATTGAGTGTATGAGAGAGGGATTTGCACAAGTTGATTGGAGTAGGTTGTTTAAAGGAACAGGAACATGGGGAAAGTGGGATGATTTTAAAAGTGTGCTGACAAGAGTTCAGACATGCACAACCCTGTTAGATTGAAGGGCAAGAGGCTAATGTAAAGAAGCCTGGATGACGAGGAAAATTGAGGCATTGGTCAAGAATAAGGAGGAGGCATGGGACAGGGAGAGGCAGCTGGGATCAAGTGTAGCCGAGAGGAGGTTTGGGAACTATGAAGCAAAGTAAAGAAGGAAATCAGAATGGCAAAAGGCGGACAAGATATAGCTCTGGCGGAGAGCATTAAGGATAATCCCAAGTACATAAAGGGATAACTCGAGAGAGAGAGTGGGACATCTCATGAATCAAATCAGTCAACTCTGTGGAGCCACATGAGATGGGCAACGTCCTCAATGAGTATTGTTCCTCTATTTTTACTGTGGAGAAAGACAAGAGGATTGTGGAACTTGAGGCAGTCAAAGGAAGTGTCTTGAGAACATCCAGTATTATGGTGGAAGAGGTGCTGAAGGTCCTGATGTTTACGAAGATAAATAAATCTCCCGGGATGGATCAGATATATGAGAACACTGTGGGAATCTAGTGAGGAAATTGCAGAAGCCCAGGCTGAAATTTATCAGTCGTCATTAAATACAGGAGAGGTGAATGTGGAAGGTTACTTCTGAGACTGGAGGTCTGTGACTAGTGGTGTACCTCAAGGTTAGGTGCTAGGTCCATTACTATTTGTCATCTACATCAATGATTTGGATGAAAACATACATGGCAAGATTAGCAAGTTTGTAGATGATACAAAAATGGATGATATTGCAGATAGTGAAGATGGATATCAAAACCTGCAGCAGGATCTTGATCAGTTGGCCAGGTGGGTTGAGGAATGGTTGATTGAATTTAATGCAGAGAAATGTGAGTTGTTGCATTTTGGGACATCTAACATGGGCAGGTACTATTGCAACGTTTAAGAGATATTTGGACAGGGACATGGATAGGACAAGTCTCAAGGTATATAGACCGAACGCAGGCAGTGGGACTATTGTAGCTGGGATATGTTGGACGGTGTGGGCACGTTGGGCCAAAGGGCCTGTTTCCACACTGATTCTATGACTCTAGAATACACTCTGCTGAAATGCAGGTTTCCTTATCTATTGGGATAGATGTTCGCAGTGATATTTAGGCTCTTATCCATTACAACATTGAGATTACAGAAGGAGGGTTTCGACCTGAAATGTTGCCTATTTCCTTTGCTCCATAGATGCTGCCTCACCCGCTGAGTTTCTCCAGCATTTCTGTCTACCATTGAGATTACAGATGCTCTTTATCACTGAAACCAGCTATTAATGGCCTTTTAACTGACCCCATCAATTCTCCATCCAGGGACACTGATATCTGTGGTACAAATAGGAAGTGTGGCACAATAAATAACAGGAAACAAGCTTAGAGATAACTTCAGGGACAGACAAAGATGAAAGGTTCAATACATTGTTCAATGATGGTATGTCAAATCCACAAGTTACCACTGTGTCCTGAGAATATAAAAATGCTGTAGATACTGTGAATCGTTGAAACACTCTGGGTTCCCTCAGAGTTTTACTGGAAAGGCCTTCAATAGAACTACTTGTTCCATAGTCTCACCACTGATCTATGAGGTTTTTATTTTGTTTTATCTGCTTATCTGAGTAAAGCCAGATACAGAAATAGCACAAAATTACCCCCAACAATAACAAACAAGAATTACAGAATAAATAGATTATCCACAAGTTGAGAATAGATTCAACTTTCTGTTACAACGATGGGTCACACTATAGCATAAATAATGAAGTTCCTGAAACAATGGTGTCGTCACTGCTCTATTCCATGTCTCTACTTTTATAACTTTGGCTGCGGTTCCCTAATATCACATTCGCACAATCTACATTCCTATTTACTAGTTATTAGCCCTCACTATGTTTACCCCTACAATACAGTTGTCTTAAGATGAGAGGGGAGAGATTTAAGAGGGACTCAGAGGCAACCATTTCAGTCAGAGGGTAGTCAGTATCTGGAATAAGCTGCCAGAGGAAGATACAAAAGTACATACGAGTAGGAAGAGTTTAAGAGGGCTTTGGGCCAAATGCAGGCAAATGGGACTAGGCCACAATAGAAAATAGGTGCAGGAGTAGGCCATTCGGCCCTTCGAGCCTGCACCGCCATTCAATGTGATCATGGCTGATCAATACTCACTAGATCGACATGAACAAGGTGGGTGAAGGGCCTGTTCCTGTACCATACACCTCTCTAACTCTACTCTGGAAATAAAGACGATGATCTAGGGCAGCAGATAGCTGTGGACTTATGACAGTGGTCATGTCTCAGTGTTGAGAGGAGAAGCAACTGAACTTTGTCAGATACAGGTTTCAGAGGGGACCTCAAATTCAAAGATGCACAGGCGCTGATGATTTGGAATTTCAACAACATTTTCACCAACTGGGATATCACTGGAGGGAAGGGGAGAGAAGAGGAAGTATTGGATTACACTCAGAAAATATAGAAATAAAACAGTACAGCTCAGAAACAGGCCCTTGGGCCCACAATGTCTGTGTTGATTATAATGTCAAGTTAGGTTAATCTTCTCTGTCTGCACGTGACCTATATGCCTCCATTCCTTGCCTATCCATGTGCATCTAACAGCTTCTTGAACACGACTGTCATATCTGCCTCTGCAGTGTGTTCCAGACACCCACCAGCCTCTGTGTGAAAAAAAAAACTTGCCCTGCTTATCATCTGTAAATCTTGCCCGTCTCAAATTAAAATTATGCTCCCCGGTCCTTTACATTTCTGCTCTGGTTAAAAGGCTATCACCACTCAATCTACAGCAGCAGCTTGCAGGCAATACAGAGCAGGGAGAGTCGATCGTAGAGAACAGAGTGAAGGCTTGGAACAAACATGTTCCCATTAAAGAAGTGGAGCCTCTAATCCAAGATACACACAGATCTCAAGGAGAGCACGGGGTGGGCACAAGCAAACATAGGGAGATTTAAGACAGATATCTGGAGCTGATAATGTAGATGAGGTGGTGCAGAGGATGTTACAAGCTCAGCTAGGAAGACACTTGGGTGAAGAAAACTGACATATAAGCAACAAAAGCACATTAGATGAGTATAGTGTGGAGAATGTGAGTTGGAAGGGAAATAGAGAGCTGTGTTGCTGACCAGACAACAGCCTGTATTTGGAGGCAGCGGCCAGTTCCAAACAAACCTCTCCAGTCTGAAGAAGGGTCTCGACCCGAAACGTCGCCTATCTCCTTCGCTCCTTAGATGCTGCTGCACCCGCTGAGTTTCTCCAGCTTTTTGTGTAAACCTCTCTTTAAGTTTAGTTTAGTTTAGAGCTACAGCATGGAAACAGGCCCTTCAGCCCATCGATTCCACACCGACCAGTGATCCCTGCACACTAACACTATCCCACACACGAGGAACAATTTACACTTATACCAAGCCAATTAGCTGACAAATGTTCGGAGTGTGGGAGGACACCAAAGCACCTGGAGAAAACCCATGTAGGTCACGGGAAGAACGTACAAATTCCATACAAACAGCACCCACAGTCAGGATCGAACCGGGGTCTCTGGAGCTATAAGGCAGCAACTCTACCGCTGCGCCACCATGTCGCCCTTTGCACTGGTCTGTGACAGAAGAGGGCGGTGGTATCAGCAGTGACATTAAGCTGGTGAATGTGAAGGAATAGGGATATCAGTGTCGTAGAATCTTTAATTAGAACAACCACACACAGACAAAATAGAGAGATTGGCAGAGAAGTTGCTTCAGACTTTAGGAGAGCTCCCCCTCTCCTCCCCCTCTCCTCCCCCTCTCCTCCCCCCACTCACCATCAACACACCACAGATTATCACATTGAATGGCGGTGCAGGCTCGAAGGGCCGAATGGCCTACTCCTGCACCTATTTTCTATGTTTCTATGTTTCTATGTTTCTATCTGTGGAGTCATTTAAAGTTCCTGAGAACCATCATCTCCATGGACCTTAAATAGGGGGCCACCATCGACTCCACAGTCAAAAAGACACACCACAGGATGTACTTCCTACGGCAGCTGAGGAAACACAATCTGCCACAGGCAATGATGGTCCAATTCTATACGGCCATCATAGAGTCTGTCCTCACCTTCTCCATCGTGGTCTGGTTTGGCTCAGCCACCATGCGCGACAGCTGGAGGCTGCAGCGAATCGTCCAATCAGCAGAGAAGATTATTGGCTGCAACCTTCCCTTCGTTGATGAACTGTACACTGCAAGGGCCAGGAAGCGAGCGGGCAAGATCATCTCTGACCCCTTTCACCCTGGCCACAAACTCTTTGAATCACTTCACTGGAAGGCGACTCCGGACTATCAAAGCCGCCACATCTAGACATACAAAGAGCTTTTTTCCATGAGCAGTAGCTCTACTCAACAGCCAAATGTCTGTAGCCTCCTTTTGCTTTGGTATTTTATTTTATTCTTCACATGTTGAAATTATAATGTTCTATTTATAATTGTCTACTGTATATCGTGTAGTTATCCTTGCGAGCAAAGCACCGAGGCAAATTCCTTGTATGTATACATACTTGGTGAATAAAATGTATTCAATTCAGGTAAATACGTGGAAAACAAAGCTGCCTGCCCCCTCCCATCGATATTGCTGCCTTTTGAAACTTGCTGTCTGTAGTTTTTAATCCCTGTTCTAATATTCCGCATCAAATTTTAATTGGTCATGCTCCATTTACACTGAATAGATACATTGCTATTGCTCCTCTACAGACAATAAATAAAACCCAATTCTGCTTGCTACACACAACACACAGTTTACCCGTTGGAAATTACTCACTCAGAGAAGCCAGGATCAGTAACACAAGCCTCATTTCACCAGGTGACATTCTGCAAAGGAAAGCATGGAATTACAATCAGAGAGAAGCGAGGGCCTGGGGTCTTGTGCAAGTTGTAAACTGGGACAGCAATTGATAGTTTGTGAAACACATCACTCCCTGAGTGGGAGATCTACAGACAGATGTGAGATCTCCCTCTCAGCGTTGTACAGGAAAATCAATTACAAACAATTAACAGCAGAAGGTAACATTCTGAGACTGATCAGGTGGTGATGTCTTGTTACCTGAATCTGCACAGGTGTTGCTGCCTGGGATGGAGAGAGATGAGACCACTCCAACCTCCACAGTCCCGGGGACTCTACCGTGAATGGTGACAGACTCGGCGACAGCTCACCGACTACCTTCCACATCCGCTTCACCAGTGAATAACTGCAGGGCTGGATTACAGTGCAGCTGATGTAGGGTTGGGGAAAAGATGCAAAGCTGACAAACCAACACCTATCGTGCGTCTGTGGAATGAAGAGACCATTGTTTACAGTCAACTTCCTCTAACATCCGCAGTCGGTGTAGGGTTGGGGAAAAGATGCAAAGCAGACAAACCGACACCTATTCTGGGTCTGTGGAATGAAGAGCCCATTGTTCACAGTCGACTTCCTCGAACATCCTCAGAATCAGTAATGGGTCAGCACTGAGCAGGGGGCTGCAATTGTAACAGGCGAATGTATTAGAGAGGAAATGCACTGTATAAATCCTGCCACATGACCAGCTGACCATTATTACACAGAGAACCATACTGGAACAGTAATGGACATGTGTAAACAGAGGGAGTGGTTCTAGTATAAAGGCTGCCAGTGGACTGTGTATTGGAACAGTAATGGACAGTGCGGGCTAGAGAGGGTGTAGCCACAGAATAAATCCCTGCCATGTTAGTACTGGGTCATATGTGACACTGACCTGTGTATATGGGGACATTGTAGAGAATTGATCAGATTTATTCTCCACTCTAGCATCATCTACATTGAACAGAGAGGGCTGCAAAAGGAAACTGGCAGCATCATTCCTGTTGTACCAAAACATGTTGCATCGGATATTGGTGTCTGTGCTCCAGACCCAGAACAGGCAGACAGTAAACAGGACATTGGCAGCTGAAGCACAACTACGGCATGCAAACAGGCTCTTTGGCCCAATTCCTGTTAGCCTCTGCCTAACCCTAATTATCCCTCTAATCCTTTCCTATCCATCAACCTGTCCAAAAGGCATTGAAATGTCATAATTGTTCCTGCCTTTACCACTTCTGGCAATATGTTCCATACATCCATCACCCCCTGTGTGAAAAAAAACAGTGTCTCAGGTCCTGCTCATATTAGGACCTAGAATAGCTCATCACAGAAACATCCCTTCAGCCCTCAATGTCTATGCCGAAAGCAGCAAGATAACATTAATCATATCTCCTTGTCAATGATGTTTTAGAGGTGTATAAAATCATGATGGCAATAAATAGGGTAAACGTACATGGTCTTTTCCCAAGTGTTGGGGAATCAAGAACCAGAGGACTTAGGTTTAAGGTAAGAGGGGAAATATTAATAGGAACCTGGGAGCATGTTTTTATTCAGAGGATGGTGGGCCCATGGAACATGCTGCCAGTGGATGTAGTTGAAGCAGGGACTATAACGGCATTAAAAAGAGACATGGACAGTGTTGTGCAACTGACACATACTCCAAGTAAAGATCCAACAGGTTTATTGGCATATAATAAAGTTACACAGCATGTTCGCATCACTGTGTCTGCATCGTGACTGGCAGCTTGTGCAGGAGCCGTTAGTATGAATAAAAACCCGGTCTGGAATATAGATAATAGTGGTGTGTAGCATTTGTGTGTTAGTATTGGTTAACATGTAAGTAGAGCAGATCTACAGACAGGTACATGGAAAGGTTTAGAAGGAAATGGGTCAAGCACGGGCAAATGGGATTACCTTAACTGGGGGATCTTAGCCGACATGAATGAATTGGGCCGTAGGGTTTTTTCCCTGCTGCATTACTACACATGATCTATATCCCTCAGTTCCCTGCAGGTTCATGATCCTATCTGAAAGCCTCTCCAATGCAAATATTGTATCTGCTTCCCCACCACCCATGGCAGGATGTTCCAGCCACCCATCACCCTCTGTGTAAAAAACTAAACCCACACATCTCCTTTAAACTTTGTCTCGCTCATCTTAAAACGATTCCAAATGAGATCAGGTCCAAATGAGAGTAGCTCAGATAACAGAGTTAAAGTCATGGAGGGGATTAGAGATTGGAAAGGGGTGAGACCATGGAAGGAAATAAAAGAAATATGATGTCTGTTCACTGGCTCTTCTCTTTATCCACCAGCACTTCTTCCCTCACTCCACCCTGTATTTTTCTTGTTTCCGTGTACAGTTTACAATGTATCTTCAGTCTGTTACTTGTGGAGTCAAGAGTCAACAGTGTTTTATTGTCATATGTCCCAGATAGAACAATGAGATTCTTACTTGCCGCAGCGCAACAGAATCTGTAAACATAGAACACTGTAAAAAATATGATAAACGAAAAAAGTTCATAGAAACATAGAAACATAGAAAAATAGGTGCAGGAGTAGGCCATTCGGCCATTTGAGCCTGCACCGCCATTCAATATGATCATGGCTGATCATCCAACTCAGTATCCCGTACCTGCCTTCTCTCCATACCCCCTGATCCCTTTAGCCACAAGTGCCACATCTAACGCCCTCTTAAATATAGCCAATGAACTGGCCTCAACTACCTTCTGTGGCAGAGAATTCCAGAGACTCACCACTCTCTGTGTAAAGAATGTTTTCCTCATCTCAGTCCTAAAGGAATTCCCCCTTATCTTTAGACTGTGACCCCTTGTTCTGGACTCCCCCAACATCGGGAACAATCTTCCAGCATCTAGCTTGTCCAACCCTTTAAGAATTTTGTAAGTTTCTATAAGATCCCCCCTCAATCTTCTAAATTCCAGCGAGTACAAGCCGCGTCTATCCAGTCTTTCCTCATATGAAAGTCCTGACATCCCAGGAATCAGTCTGGTGAATCATCTCTGTACCCCCTCTATGGCAAAAATGTCTTTCCTCAGATTTGGAGACCAAAACTGTACGCAATGCTCCAGGTGTGGCCTCACCAAAACTCTGTATAACTGCAGTAGAACCTCCCTGCTCCTATACTCATATCCTTTCGCTATGAATGCTAACATACCATTTGCTTTTTTCACTGCCTGCTGCACCTGCATGCCTACTTTCAATGACTGGTGTACCATGACACCCAGGTCTCATTGCATCTCCCCTTTTCCTAATCTGCCACCATTCAGATAATAGTCTACCCTCATGTTTTTGCCACCAAAATAACCTCACATTTATCCACATTATACTGCATCTGCCATGCATCTGCCCATTGACTCAGCCTATCCAAATCACCCAGCAGCCTCCAAGCACCCTCCTCACACCTAACTATACCCCCCAGCTTGGTGTCATCTGCAAATTTGGAGATGTTGCATTGAATTCCCTCGTCCAAATCATTAATATATATTGTAAATAGCTGGGGTCCCAGCACTGAGCCTTGCGGTACCCCACTAGTCACTGCCTGCCATTCTGAAAAGGACCCGTTTACTCCTACCCTTTGCTTCCTGTCTGCTAGCCAGTTCTCTATCCACATCAATACTGAACCCCCAATACCGTGTGCTTTAAGTTTGTATGCTAATCTCTTATGCGGACCTTGTCGAAAGCCTTCTGAAAGTCTAGATATAACACATCCACTGATTCTCCCTTATCCACTCTATTAGTTACATCCTTGAAAAATTCTATCAGATTCGTCAGACATGATTTACCTTTCGTAAATCCATGCTGACTTTGTCCAATGATTTCACCACTTTCCAAATGCGCTGCTATGCCATCTTTAATAACTGACTCTAGCAGTTTCCCCACTACCGATGTTAGACTAACTGGTCTGTAATTCCCTGCTTTCTCTCTCCCTCCTTTTTTAAAAAGTGGGATTACATTAGCTACTCTCCAATCCTCAGGAACTACTCCAGAATCTAAGGAATTTTGAAAAATTATCACTAATGCATCCACTATTTCCGTGGCTACCTCCTTGAGTACTCTGGGATGCAGACTATCTGGCCCTGGGGATTTATCGGCCTTCAATCCGTTCAATTTACCCAACACCACCTCCCGGCTAACCTGGATCAGTGTATATATACACAGATACTCACATATGTTAAGTAAGTAAGTAAGTAAGTTTATTGGCCAAGTATTCACATACAAGGAATTTGCCTTGGTGCTTCTCCCACAAGTAACAACATGACATACAGTGACAGTTATGACTGACTCAGAAAACACTAAACATTAATAATAATAAGACATTCATGATAAAACACCATTGATCAAGCATGTGAACCAACAAAATACCAGATCAAAGGGAGGCTACAGATTTTTAGCTGTTGAGTAGAGCACCTACTCGTGGATAAAAACTGTTTTTATGTCCGGCTGTGGCAGCTTTGACAATCCGGAGTTGCCTTCCAGAGGGAAGTGATTCAAAGAGCTTGTGGCCTGGGTGAGAGGGGTCAGAGATGATCTTGCCCACTCGCTTCCTGGCCCTTGCAGTGTACAGTTCATCAATGGAGGGAAGGTTGCAGCCAATAACCTTCTCTGCTGATCGGACGATTCGCTGCAGCCTCCAGGTGTCGTGCTTGGTGGCTGAGCCAAACTAGACCATGATGGAGAAGGTGAGAACAGACTCTACGATGGCCATGTAGAATTGGACTATCATTACCTGTGGCAGATTGTGCTTCCTCAGCTGCCGCAGGAAGTACATCCTCTGTTGGGCCTTTTTGACTGTGGAGTCGATGGTAGCCCCCCACTTAAGGTTCTTGGAGATGATGGTTCCCAGGAATTTAAAAGGCTCCACGGAGGTGACTGTGGTGTTGTTGATGGTGAGTGGGGTGCGGGGAGGGGGAGCTCTCCAGATGGGGCATGTTGGACGGCATGGGCAAGTTGGAACAAAGGGCCTATTTCCACATTGTATGATTCTATTACTCTCCTGGTCTGAGCTCCCTCTCTCACCTCAGCCTTGATCCCATCCATTGCTGAATGTTCCTGTGACTTTTTACCAGCGTTTTCTTGGCCTCAGACATGGAGAGTCCATGGTTCTCAGTCAGTGAGCTTCCTAAAACAAACACAATGCTGAGAAGCATCATTGAACAGAGGGCTCTGCCTACTGGATCTTTAATGGATAGAGGATGTTGAAGAACATCCACCGGCCACATGCCTACAACACCACGGGCAATACAACTCATCTTCTATAATTCGAATGGATGATTATATTTGAAGTGGCCACCACAGAACAGTCCAATCCAATCAACCATATCAAGTCCATGCTTAAAAATGACACCAGCTCCTCCCATCCCTCTTTGTCTAATCCCATTACACTGAGCTTCTATTGGAGTCCCCACATTTAGTTTCCAAACATTCCTTTGAATACTTGCACACAAGGGGGGAACCGCTTTCGGTCGCCTCCTCCACAGAGAGCCGACTTTTTCCATGTCGCCACCCTCGCGGTCTAACACCATGGATTGGAGTGGCCTTTCCAGGAGTCGGGCCCAGAGTTTCAGCATGTACTTTTCATCATGGAGTGGGCGAGCCCTCGCAGGGGGTCGCCAGAAGGGAGTGCTCCGATCACTGGCCCGCAGACTGTTACATCCCAAAACCGTGGTCTGTGGAGCTTCTAGCCCTGGGCGCGGCGTGGAATTACCTTCCGGAGCAGAATTCCTTGCCGGGGAAGAGCTCCGACCACCAGTCTGCAGCCTATAACATCCTGAAGCCGCGGTCTCCTGTAAGAAAGCACCGAGTCGGGACCTCCAAGCCGCGGAGTGTGTTCGACCATCCCGACGAGGGGGCCTGTTCATCCGACCATCCGTAGCGGTGACTGCGGAGGTTTATGGCCCCGACCTCGGGTGAACAAGGAGGAGGACTGACTGAACTTTGTGCTTTCCACCACAGTGAAGAATGTTGTGGTGGATGTTTGTGTTAAATCTTATTGTGTATTGTGTGTATTTTTTAATTGTACCGCTTCTGGCAAATTCATTTCACTGCACCTTCGGGTGTATGTGAGGAATAAAATAGTAAGATTAAATGAGAACTTACCTGTTCGAAGTTTGATCTTTATTTTATGAGGAGTTACGATGAGGGATTACGTGAAGAAGCCCCGCCAGGTGCATGCTTGACATACTTCAAAGCAGCGGCGTGAAAAACACAGAACCAATAGCCGAAGTAAGATAGTAAGGCTTTGAGTAAGGCTCAAAATAAAGATCAAACTTCGAACAGGTAAGTTCTCGTTAAATCTTACTATTTTACTTCGGAGTCACGTGAGTGACTACGTGAAGATTTTGAAGCTCTGTGATTTTCATGCTGTAGATTCATTCCATACAACACACTGCTTCAGTTGACACAGTAGTGAGTAAATAATAATATTGAACATTGTTTGAATTTATGCAATAAGTATTTTAATAATAATAAAAAAGAAAAGAAAAGTAACAACCCCTCTATTCCTAACATACTGTGTATGCGTGTGGTACACCAGCTGCACAGCAGCTCAGAGGAAAGCGCTCCAGAGGGCCATTGACAACGCCCAGAGGATTGTCGGCTGCCCTCTCCCTACCTTGGAAGACTTACACAGTTCCCACTGCATCAAAAAATCCCAGAATATTATAAAGGACATTTCCCACCCCGGACACTCCCTGTTTGAACTGTTGCCGTCAGGCAGACGGTACAGATCTACAAGGACAAGGACAAACAGACTTAAAAACAGTTTTTACCCCACTGCTATAAAGGCACTAAATGTAGCCGCCAAGGAACGCGGGGACTAAGAGACTGTGGTTGGTACACTGTGAAATCGACAGAAGGATGTAGGGTTGGGTGTTTATGCGTGCTATTTTCAAATTTCATATTTATTTTAGCTGTTTATCTTTTTTAATATTTTACTTTGTATGTATCGTTAGCTTTTATGGTTTGAATGTTGCACTGACTGGTTGACATTTTTAAATTTTGTTGTACATGGTTCATGTTACAATGACAATAAAGAAACTATTCTATATTCTATTCTATTCTATCCCAGGGGGAGATTACAACAAAAGATATGAAACCATTACATAAAAGAAATCAAACAATCAAACAGATATATGCTACAGCTGTGGTATTGTCTACTTGTAATTGAACATGCAAGTCCTTCATTGTAGAACAATAAGCTTTTAATCCAAAAAATGCCCCCAATAACTCCAAATAATTAATACCATATGTTTGGAGAATTAAATCTTCTTGGGCACTTCATCTACCACCACAACTGATGTCATTGTCCGTAGCCCCCCATCCGAAAGCACTAACATCAGTTTGCAATACCACTGAAGGTTGCTGAATAACAATGTTTTTAGCAGCTTGTGCAACATTCCCAATCCACCACTGTAATTCAGCTAAAGCTTCCGTTGGCAACTGCATGGGTCTATCAAAATGACCTGCACGTTCTTTTAGTGCTTGTGCTCTTGCCCTTTGAAGATTTTGATAATGCAGAGGACCAAACTCAGCAGCAGGGAATGCTGCTACTATCTTGCCAATAACCCTAGCTACTTCTCGGATGGAGGGATAAGGTTTGTCAGCAAGGCAACTACACGCATTTGTAATATCCACAACTTTATCTGTTGGCAAAGTTACTGACATAGCAACTGAATTAATGACAAACCCAAAATAATCAATTGTTTGGGATGGCTGTAGCTTAGATTTTGTTGGATGGAAACCCTAGCCTTTCAAACAGGCTTATAGTTGCTGAAACTGATTCTTCAGCTGATTCCTGAGTGGCATTAACAATTAAAATATCATCCAGATAAGCCATGACAATGTGATTTTGAGCCCTTAACAATGCAAGTGCTGGTTTCAATAATTTTGTGAACAGCCTGGGAGCTGAACTTAATCCATTAGGTAATGCTTTATATTGCCACAGCTGACCCATCCAATTAAACTTCAAGTACCTACGATAATGGTGATGAATTGGCACTGAATAATACGCATCTTTTAAGTCTATAGTAGCCATGTAACACCCAATGGACAACAACTGCTTTGCAGTGTTGAAGGTGTCCATTTTGAAATGTCTATACTGGACACATGAATTCAATTTTGTGAGATCCAGAATGACTCTACAACCCCCATCTTTCTTTGGCCTGGGGAAAATATTTGACACAAATTGTTGCGGATGATTCCCCGTACTTTCAATTACCCCTTTTTCAAATACATTTTTTACTTCTTCTTTTACCTGAGAATTTTTCAGGTGAAGAAAACACCAAAACCCCATTAGGTTTATTCTGTACAGGTGAATCAACTCCTTCCATGAATTCTATTATAGCACCTGACACAGTATCTGATATAAACCGATCAGATGTTTACAGCACCATTCATCATAAAACAATTGTAATCTACCACCAATCGGAGGTTCCCTAAAAGTTTTCTCTGTGATAGAATAAAGTTTTTGTACCTCAGCAAATGACTGTGACGGTCTCCTTCTCCCAACATATGGGTGGATATTGGGCTGTGATGGGTAATAATACGTTCTCACCATACCCCTGCCTCTGCTTGTTCCCGCTCCTGAATCAAACCCCCTTCTCATCCAGCCAGATTGTTTCCTTTGGCCAAATATGAAAGGTTTCATGAGGCTGATAGTCTGCCTCCTCATCGATTTCTTTAATTTGCTTAGGCAGGTTCTCTCCGAATAAATAATCTGGAGCTTGAACATTGCTTGATTTACACAAACCAGCAAATCTTGGGTGCAGCATGGGCCGAATGGCGATTTTCCTCATACAATTAATCTCAAAATAAGAGTTACAAAACAATGCCAACATGTCTTTTTGGATTTTGGAGATTGCACGCCCTTCCACCTGCCTCCCAAAAGCAGTGATACCAGCCGCAATGAGCTTGAGGACCCTCTGGAACCGTATTTCCTGTCCTCGCATTATTGAAGTCATGGGTGTCCAAATTAACCATATAACCATATAACCATATAACAATTACAGCACGGAAACAGGCCTTCTCGGCCCTTCCAGTCCGTGCCGACCTTTTATTTTCCCATAGTCCCATCTACCTGCACTCAGACCATACCCCTCCATTCCCTTCCCATCCATATACCTATCCACTTTACTTTTAAATGTTAAAATCGATCCTGCCTCCACCACTTCTGCTGGAAGATCATTCCACACAGCCACCACTCTCTGAGTAAAGAAGTTCCCCCTCATGTTACCCCTAAACTTTTGTCCCTTAATTCTCATGTCATGCCCTCTTGTTTGAATCTTCCCTACCCTCAATGGGAAAAGCTTATCCACGTCCACTCTGTCTATCCCTTTCATCATTTTAAAGACCTCAATCAAGTCCCCCCTTAACCTTCTGCGCTCCAACGAATAAAGACCTAACTTGTTCAACCTTTCTCTGTAACTTAGTTGCTGGAACCCAGGCAACATTCTAGTAAATCTCCTCTGTACCCTCTCTATTTTGTTGACATCCTTCCTATAATTAGGCGACCAAAATTGTACACCATACTCCAGAATTGGTCTCACCAATGCCTTGTACAATTTTAACATTACTTCCCTACTCCGATATTCAATGCTCTGATTTATAAAGGCTAGCACACCAAAAGCTTTCTTTACCACCCTATCTACAGGCGATTCCACCTTCAGGGAACTATGCACAGTTATTCCTAGATCCCTCTGTTCCACAGCATTCCTCAATTCCCTACCATTTAACATGTACGTCCTATTTTGATTTGTCCTGCCAAGATGTAGCACCTCACACTTATCAGCATTAAACTCCATCTGCCATCTTTCAGCCCACTCTTCCAAATGGCCCAAATCTCTCTGTAGACTTTGAAAATCTACTTCATTATCCACAGCACCGCCTATCTTAGTATCATCTGCATACTTACTTATCCAATTTTCCACCCCATCATCTAGATCATTGATGTACATGACAAACAACAGTGGACCCAACACAGATCCCTGAGGCACCCCACTGGTCACCGGCTTCCAACCTGACAAACAGCCATCCACCATTACTCTCTGGCATCTCCCATTCAGCCACTGTTGAATCCATCTTGCTACTCCGCCATTAACACCCAAAGATTGAACCTTCTTAACCAACCTTCCATGGGGAGGCCTTGTCAAAGGCCTTACTGAAATCCATATAGACAACATCCACTGCTTTATCCTCATCAATTTCCCTAGTAACCTCTTCAAAAAATTCACGAAGGTTTGTCAAACATGACCTTCCAGGCACAAATCCATGTTGACTGTCCCTGATCAGACCCTGTTTATCCAGATGCTTATATATATTATCTCTAAGTATCCTTTCCGTTAATTTGCCCACCACTGACGTCAAACTAACAGGTCTATAATTGCTAGGTTTATTCTTTGAACCCTTTTTAAACAATGGAACAACATGCGCAGTACGCCAATCCTCCGGCACTATTCCCGTTTCTAATGACATTTGAAATATTTCTGTCATAGGCCCTGCTATTTCTACACTAACTTCCCTCAATGTCCTAGGGAATATCCTGTCAGGACCTGGAGACTTATCCACTTTTATATTTTTCAAAAGTGTCAGTACTTCCTCCTCTTTGAATCTCATAGTTTCCATAGCTACTCTACTTTTTTCCCTTACTTCACAGAGTTCAATATCCTTCTCCTTGGTGAATACCGAAGAAAATAAATTGTTCAATATCTCCCCCATCTCTTTTGGCTCTACAGATAGCTGTCCATTCTGGCTCTCTAATGGTCCAATTTTATCCCTCGTTATCCTTTTGCTATTAATATAGCTGTAGAAACCCTTTGGATTTACTTTCACCTTTCTTGCAAAAGCAACCTCATATCTTCTTTTGACTTTTCTTATTTCTTTCTTAAGATTCTTATTACATTCTTTATACTCCTCTAGCACCTCATTTACTCCATGCCTCCTATAATTATTGTAGATATCTCTCTTTTATCGAACCAAGTGTCCAATTTCCCTTGAAAACCATGGCTCTTTCCGATTTTTACTATTTCCTTTCAACCGACCAGGGACATAAAGATTCTGTACTCTTACAATTTCCCCTTTAAATGTCCTCCATTTCTCTTCTACATCCTTCCCATAAAACAAAATGTCCCAATTCACTCCTTTTAAATCCTTACGCATTCCCTCAAAGTTAGCCTTTCTCCAATCAAAAATCTCAACCCTATGTCCAGTTCTGACTCTCTCCATAATTATATTGAAACTAATGGTATTGTGATCACTGGTCCCGAAGTGCTCACCAACGCATACCTCCGTCACCTGACCTGCCTCATTTCCTAACAGGAGGTCCAGCACTGCCCTTTCTCTGGTCGATACCTCTATGTATTGCTGCAAAAAACGGTCCTGCACACATTTTACAAACTCCAAACCATCCAGCCCATTTACAGAATGTGTTTCCCAGTCTAATTTTGGAAAATTGAAATCTCCCACAATCACTACCTTGTGCTTACTACTAATATCTGCTATCTCCTTACATATTAGCTCTTCCAATTCTCGCTCCCCATTTGGCAGTCTATAATACACCCCTAAAAGTGTTGCTACACCGTTCCTACTTCTCAGTTCCACCCAAATAGCCTCCTTGGACGAGCCCTCTAATCTATCCTGCCAAAGCACTGCTGTAATATCTTCTCTGACAAGCAATGCAACCCCCCCACCTGTGGTCCCTCCAATTCTATCACACCTGAAGCATTTAGTTTCCAATCACAACCCTCCCGCAACCATGTGTCACAATATCATATTTCCAGGTGTCAATCCAGGCTCTAAGTTTATCCACCTTTCTTACAATGCTCCTAGCATTAAAATGTACACATTTTAGAAACACACCATCCCTTATTCTCTGTTTATTATTTTTTTCCTCTTTCTCACCTACATTTTGGGTCCGAGTGCTTCCCTTCTCTGCCTCTTGCCCCTCACCCTGTCCCCTAGCCCCCTCTACCCGAGTCCCTCCCCCCAGCCTTTCTAGTTTAAAGTCTCCTTTGCAAATCTCCCCGCCGGATTCACCGTCGGCACCGTTAGTGATGCACAATTAACAGGTGTTTTATAGAGGTCTGCTGTCTCAACCATGACAGTCTCCTGAAGCTGGTGAGAAACCAAATAATTAATGTTGGCCGCCAGGTTTTCTTCCATGACCTCACCGCTCCCCTCTGGTTTAGCAAAGGATTGTGCAACATCTGGTACACCTGTAGAATGACTTTTGTGTTGTGGTGGGTACTCATGACCAGAAACACCACCTTCAGGATCAGTCCTCTGCCACCCTGGTACTCCTGAGACTTGCTCAAAGGAGACTTCTTCCAGACCTAAACAAGGCTCTGGAGGTTCACATTCCCATGTTGTAAAGGCACCATATTCTTGATATGGAACCCCCTCAGGGGCTGCCTGGGAATACTTTGGGTCTTTGGACCCTTGGTTGATAATAGTTTGGAGCATTTTCTCCATTTGGTCCATCCTGAGCCACATGGCTCGTCTGTCTGGAGGATCTTCTTCATCAGACTCGTCTGATATTACGGGCCTAACAGATTTCCTTTTACATTTTCTATCCACTGGAGTACCCTCAGTGGCCTGCGGCTGTGGAGCGGCTAAAGGCTGATTTATGGCTTCATATACGGCTACCGGTATCGGAACCGGCTCTGCACTTATCTGCAGTCCCGATCTTAATTGAGCTGCTTCAACCCGGGACGCGCGCTTAACCTGCGCCGACTTTTTCCCAGTACTCTCCATTTTTCTTCCCAAACTCCTCCTGGCTAGCCAGCCAGCGTCATGGAGCTAAAACACCAGGAAGTAGTTTTAAACCACTTACCTGCGGGCCTGTTACTCACCACTGCGATCTGTAGCCTGTTCCTACCGACATGCGTCGACGTAATGCCGAACATGCGCCTGGCGTGGCTTCTTCACGTAGTAATTCACGTGACTCCAAAGTAAAATTGACTATTGAATATTGCCACATGCAAGAACTGCTCCAGTGGATCTGCAATGTACGTGGAGGATTGGGAAGTAAACTTTCACAGGACAATCCCTGTGCCAGACATTGGTCTCAGCACTGGATCAGTAAGGAGTCGACATCACATGGGGTCTGGGCAGCTGAAGACAAAGCCGTTAATTGTGAATCTGTTAAACTTGTGGACATCAGGTCAGAATTAGAGTGGCCGAGACAGCCAACCACTGAAAGTAATGGTGGGGGATATGTGATAGGAAAGGGCAAAGCCATGGAGGGCATTTATAACCAGGTTTTGAATTTTATGACTAGGATTAGCAGTCACAGGTGAACCAGATTGGTGCAAATTGGGAAACATGCAAAATTCTTCCTGTGACTTCAATCTGTCATGAATAAATAAGCTGCTTCCATTTCTCTCCCCTTTCACTGCCCACTAACACCCTCTCCCTACAACTCAAACACTTCCATCTTCCACCCTTCTATTGAGTAGTTTGTCTCTTTCACACGGTGTCTCTCCAGCTGTTGTCACTTTCATGCCTCCTTCTCCCTTCACTCCCCTTTGGACAATCCCTCTCTCATTCCACGTTTCCATCTTTTGCTCAGTTTGCCATTGGAAGATAGAAACATAGACAAATAGGTGCAGGAGTAGGCCATTCGGCTCTTCGAGCCAGCACTACCATTCAATATGATCATCTAAAATCGGTACCCCGTTCCTGCTTTTCCCCCATATCATTAAGGGCCCACACCATCCTGGCCACACACTCATCTCTCCTCTGCCATCAGGTAGAAGGTACAGGAGCCTGAAATCTGCAACATCCAGGTTCAGGAACAGCAACTTCCCCACAGCCATCAGACTATTAAACACAACATCAACCAAGCTCAGAACTATAACAGCCTATTGCAATTTATCTGTTTATTTCTGCGTATATATACATATATATATATAGAATATAGAATATATATATATATTCTATGGTATATGCACACACTGATCTGTTCTGTATTTATGCCTACAATATTCTGCTGTGCTGCAGCAAGCAAGAATTTCATTGTCCTATCTGGGACACATGACTAGAAACTCTCTTGACTTGACTTGACTTGACTTGACTATCCCTTTAACCTTTAACCCGAAGAGCTAAATCCAACTCTCTCTTGAAAACATCCAGTGAATTGGCCTCCACTGCCTTCGGTGGTAAAGATTTCCACAGATTCACAGATTCACACATCTCTGGGTGAAAAAGTTTTTCCACATCTCAGTTCTCAATGGTCTACCCCTTATTCTTAAACTGTGACCCCTGGTTCTGGACTCCCCCAACATGGGGAACATTTTTTCCTGCATCTAGCCTGTCCAAACCTTTAAGAATTTTATATGTTTCTATTAGATAGCCTCTCATCCTTCTAAATTCCAGTGAATGCAAGCCCAGTCGACCCATTCTTTCATTCTTTGCTTTCATGCTGTAAACAGTGCATGTATGCATTGTTAGGTGTGTGTACCATTGTATGTAGCACATTAGTATCTGCACTGATAAGTAAAGTAATAAGGTAAAGTATCCTTTATTGTCATTCAGACCTTTCAGTCTGAACAAAATTTCGTTCCTGGCAGTCATACATTTAATAAATTAACAAAACACAATAAACACAAATTAACATCCACCACAGTGAGTTCACCAAGCACCTCCTCACTGTGGTGGAAGGACAGAGTCTTAAGTCTTTGTGTCTTCCCTCCTTGCTCTCCCTCTGCGTTGAGGCAATCCAGGCCTCCGATGTTGTGACCCCACCGGGTGATGGTAAGTAAGTCAGTCCCGCGGCTGAATCCGAGCTCCGCGAACGGACCGGTTCAAACTCCGCGGCCCGGGGTGGTTGAAGCTGCCGAGGCTGCCGCCCTCCAGTCTAGCGGACGAAGCTGTTGCCGTGGGAGCTCCGGAAAAACAGGTCACCAACCTGTGACCTGCGAGCTCCCGACGATGTTGTCCACCGGGCCCGCGGCCGGACCTCCGAAGTTGGGCCGCCGTACCGCCGTGACACCTCCTCAGCCCCGAGTCGGGCCGTCACCACCGCCGGAGCCCGCCACAGCCCCGAAGTCGGGCCCTCACCACCGCCCGAGCCCGCCACAGCCCCGAAGTCGGCCAGCCTCACGCTGGTAAGTCCTGGCTGGCTCTGCCTCCGGAGTCTCGGGTTGGTCGCAGTTGAAGGCTGCCAGCTCCGCCATTAGGCCTCAGCGCAGACGGAGACGGGGGATTCGACTAAAAAAAAGTCGCATCCCCCCTGAAGGAAGAGACTAAAAACAAGTTTCTCCCCCCCCCCCCCCCCCCCCCCCACACACACAGACACAGACACACAAACTAACAACTCAAATTTACTGGCTAAAACAGGACAAGGACAACAAAAAAAAAGGATAACACAGACGGACTGCAGGCGAGCCGCAGCTGCTAGGGCAGTGCTGCCACTTCCGGATGTAAAGCACTTTGGTCAACACTGAAGAAGGGTCTCGACCCGAAACGTCGCCTATCTCCTTCGCTCCTTAGATGCTGCTGCACCCGCTGAGTTTCTCCAGCCTTTTGTGTACCGTGAGTTATTTTTAAATGTGCTGCACAAATGACATTGACTGACTGCCTGACTGATGCCTTGTTCTCATTGAGCTGCTATTATAAACATGATAACAGCACAGGGGAGATTTGACCCGTGGAATGTGTCCATTAGAACCACAATGTCCAGAAATTCAAAATACCTTGACAACTCTCTTTGCCTCCCTCTCTCCCCACTCCACTATCTCCCATTGATTCTTGTTTTCATCTGTGGCTTAATTTGCATCTGTGGCCTTTCACAAAATGTTACCTGTGCCTGATATGAAAAGCACTTGATTTTCATTCCGTTTATTTCCTGTTATAAACAGGATTGCACGAACGGTGGTGAATTAATATGCAGAGCTTCTGTTAGAAATGTAATGATGGCTGATTTGAACTTGGTGCACTTCTGCTCAATCTGTCCGGAAAACGTTGCCATTATCTGTTTGTTCCCTCCTCACCACCAACCCACATCTACCAACCCCCCCCCCCCCCCCCGACGCCCCCCCGCCGCTCTACATTCCACAAAGTACCTTGTTTCCTTCTCCCTCAATTTGCATCTGACCCCTTTCATCGAAGGTTACCTGTGAAAAGTCGTTTGTTCTCAGTCTATGGATATTTCAGGTCAGGACCCTTCTTCAGACTCTGAACGCCATCTTTCTTTCCCTCCACAATTGCGACCTGACTCGCTGAGTTCCTCCAACACTTTGTGTTTTGATTAGGGATATGGGCAAATGAAGTGGGCGCACGTGCGCATGTGCGGGGCTCTTCTAGAGTGTGCACATTTGCGGGGGCTTTTCCAGAGTGTGCGCATGTGCGGAGATTACGGGCGGGAAATGCCTGCAGAATCAGCCATGTTTGCCAGACGTTTCTGAGTTTATGTATTAAAGAAATAAGTTGCTTAAAGCTTTAAAAAATTAAGTAAATTACGAGTAGTGTAAAGTTTCATTTGCCTCACAACAATTTAAGCAACTTAATCTTAGAAGTCAAGCGGTCCGACATCGGGATGGAGAAACTACTGAAACCCCAACGCTTGGATCTGGATCCCAACTCACCTGCTGCTGCAAAGGATTGTAAGCACTGGCTTCATATACTAAATAACATATTTGATGAGTGAGGCAATGATGCACCAGACAGGCTTAAGACATTAATAAGCTCCATCTCTTCTGGTGTATATGATTACATAGAGGAATGTACAACTTATGATTCTGCTATTGATGTACGAAGCAGACTCTTCGTTAAGACACCGAACGTGATTTTCGCTCGACACCTCCTTGCTAGTCGGAAACAAAAACCTGGTGAGTCACTTGATGAATTTTTACAAGAACTTCAAAGACTTAGTAAAGTCTGTGCCTTCAAAGCAGTTACGGCTGATCAATATCGACAGGAAAGTATTCGATACTCTTTTATCAATAGTTTGGCATCGCATTTAATACGACAGAGACTATTAGAACACAAAACCTTGGATTTACAGTCAGCTTACAATCAAGCTTACTCATTAGACTTGGCTCAGAAAAATCCAGATGCTGATGGCTCATCTAATGTGTATTCTGCTGCAACTACTACAAACGAATTTCACCCAAGTACTAATATGGAGAAAACTGAAACAATTTCTACTGATAAAGGTGCCCTTGATGCAGCATATAGTTATTCAAAAAGGAACTGTTACTTTTGCGGGGGTAATATTCATAAGAGAGAGTGATGCCCTGCTCTTGAGGCAACTTGTAATAGTTGTGGCAAGAAGGGACGTTATTCTAGAGTATGCAAGTCCAAAGCAACTACTAAAAGAGTGACTGCTGCCATGTATACGCCTTCTTTATGTGCAATTACAGCTGCATTTCCTCAGAGCTTGTCTCATGCAGCTACAACAATATCCATCAATGGCCATACACTCAAAGTACTACTTGATTCTGGCAGTTCAGAAAATTTTATAAGTGAACAAGTTGTGTCTTGACTAAATCTAACTCCAATTCCTTCAATTAGAGAAATCTCGATGGCTCTGACAACTCTCAATGCTCAAATTATTGGATCTTGTATTGTAGACTTTACTCTGAACAAAACTAGCTATAAATCTGTATGTCTTGGTATTTTGAAAAAATTGTGTAGCGATATAATTCTAGGCCAGGATTTTCAGAAACTGCACAAATCACTTCAAATAATGTATGAAGGATTTATGCCTGATCTTGTATTGTCAAAGCCACCAGTATTGTGTGTTTTTTCTGCTGCATCTGTTGAATTAAAAGATTGAGGGGGGATCTTATAGAAACTTACAAAATTCTTAAGGGGTTGGACAGGCTAGATGCAGGAAGGTTGTTCCCGATGTTGGGGAAGTCCAGAACAAGGGGTCACAGTTTAAGGGTAAGGGGGAAGTCTTTTAGGACCGAGATGAGAAAAACATTTTTCACACAGAGAGTGGTGGAACTCTCTGCCACAGAAGGTAGTTGAGGCCAGTTCATTGCCTATATTTAAGAGGGAGTTAGATGTAGCCCTTGTGGCTAAAGGGATCGGGGAGGGGGGGGGGGGGGGTTATGGAGAGAAGGCAGGTACAGGATACTGAGTTGGATGATCAGCCATGATCATATTGTATGGCGGTGCAGGCTCGAAGGGCCAAATGGCCTACTCCTGCGCCTATTTTCTATGTTTCTATGAATGTCGTTCATTATTCACTAATTTATCCCCTTAGTGCAAGCTAATTGCTACAAAATCAAGACATTTTAGTAAAGATGACAGAAACTTTATCAACACAGAAGTGACTAATCTTTTACAAGAAGGTATTATAGAACCTAGCTCTTCCCTTTGGAGAGCACAAGTTGTCGTGGGTAAGAACCCCGTGGAGAGACAAAGAAAGAGACTCTGCATTGATTACTCTCAAACTATAAACCAGTTCACGGAGCTTGATGCATATCCACTACCTCGTATAGAAGAGATTATCAATACATTAGCTAAGTATAAGATATTATCTACTTTTGACTTAAAAAGTGCTTACTACCAAATTCCTTTGAAGGAATTTGAAGAATTACACTGCGTTTGAAGCAGATGGGAAATTATATCACTACTGCAGAGTTCCCTTTGGTGTAACTAATGGTGTGGCTGTTTTTCAGAGAGAGATGGACAAACTTGTTGAACAGGAAAACCTTAAAGATTCTTTCCCTTATCTTCAACAGGAAGTGAAAAGGTGAATTTTTACACATATGATATAGACTAAACTATCAGAAAATAAAGTAATCTGACGATATAGCCACTCTTTATTAAATTATTTTAAATTCTTCAAAGGTATGGCAATACTACAACTGGATAATTTAAAAGAATATTTAAACATTGACTTTGATAGGGAGCTTATTTATCCTCGCTTTCAGGAGGTCCCACTCTAGTCCCAGTTTCGTTGGGTCCACGTGTACTGTGGTTAGGCTGCCCTTGAAGTGCTGGGCCAGTGACTGGACAGCTTCATTACCAGAATCTGCTGGAAAATAAACAAAATAAATATTGAATCAGCTCTTAGGGTACATGCTTTGAACTTATGTTATGTTATGGGTAGCATGATGAACAATTATGAACATGATAATAAACTCACTTGAACTTGAACTATGTTGTATAACTGATGTCACTGTCAGTGTGCAGAATATCTTCCTGTATTTTTGTATAAAATCTCAAGTATGTAATCATTGTTATAGACGAGTTGTAACTTTACCTTTAAGTTTACAGTAAAGTTTAGATTATGAATCATTGTAGCTCACAACAGAAAGCTTTATAAAGAAGTAATGTGTAGCAAATTCAGAGAGAATCATACCGTGAATCATACATTATGATTTGCTTCTAATTTCCTCCACAGTGGTATTAAAAATATCTGACTCCTATTGTAAGCTACAAGGGGGCTGCAGGAACTAGGCTTTGCAATTAAAATTAATTACTTTGAGTTGAATGGAATTACACATACTGAACAAAATTATGTAATACATCATACTTTTAAAAATCTACATGTTTTAAGATTTACTTGAGTTGTTCTGTAAAAATGCCCATGAAAATTTAGCAACATTACTCTTACTGAAATATCACCTGATAGTTTGCTGTACTCTGGCCAGAAGTTGAAGCTGACGATCTTCATTGCCTCGCAGACTCCTTCACTCATGTCGTGAAATCTGCCTTGAAGACTTGTTGCCAGACCTTGCAGCAGTTGTGTCAGTCCAGCCTCACTGTCGGTGCTGCCGGTCAGATCTCCCTGAAAATGTGCTTGAAATTCAAACATGTTTGCCGTTGACTTCGTCAAGTATGAAAATAAAAATTAATAATGTGGTGATCAATGATTTTGTTGCACCAATATGTGCGTGAAATGTAAAACAACTTCATTTTGCTAAACTGTAACAAACAGTTGTGCAGAAATGTGAACCTATCTTCAAAGCATTACAGCAGAATGCTGTATGATTGACAAAAAAAAATGCTGCGTTCAACATGGTTTTAGTGTTTTTTCATTGTATTGTAGCGGCACCTGCTGGCGCTTGCAGGTATTCGAACCCTGCGGGCAGTCACCTCGACCATGTGATTATGGGAGGGGTTTTGCGTTTGCGTGCTTTCTGGGCACCGCCCATTCATTTGCAGTCGCCCACTGTTGTGGTTAGTTGTTTTGTTGGCGTTCTTGAGTATTACCGGTTTGTTTGTGGTTTTGTGAACTCTTCGGAAAAAACCGACACGTCACGATCCGCCAAATTGGTGACCCCGACGCGTCCAATCGACATTGGACGAATACATGCTGGACGATTTCGTCTCCACCACCGCCCATCAGAGCGCCGTCAGACTCAAGCTGCCGGTGTACAGGGAGGCCAGCAGCGTCGAGCCGCCGCTGTTATTATTAGCGGAGGTGATAATAACACCATCGTTGGCTACCGCGGTTCTCGGGACGCTGCTGTGGTTCGGTGGCAGGATGCGAATACGGGGCGTCGTCGCGAAGGGCGCGACAGTGCAGACACGCGGCTAATGGTGCAGATGTCCTGGTGCTTGTTAACCCACAGCTCTTCGGCCTGTTCGGCGAGCTGGGTCGCCCGGTTTGGTGTTCCTTCCGACATCTCTACCGATCGGGGTGCCCAGTTCACCTCGTCCCTGTGGTCCGCCCTGGCCCAGCTCTACGGCCCCTGGTTGGGACATACGACTGCCGACCACCCACAGGCTGATGGGTTGGTTGAACGTTTCCACCGGCATCTCAAATCCGCGCTGAAAGCTCGGCTTACGGGCCCGGACTACGTGGACCAACTGCCATGGGTACTCCTGGGTATCTGCACCGTGCGTAAGGATGATTTGGCTGCTTCTTCAGCCGAGCTTGCATATGACTCGGCCCTGCGGGTGCCCGGGGCTGTGGGCCGGTGTCGCCACGTTCACGGTGGACGTGGGAGACCGCGAGGAGTTCATCTCTGTCGGCCGTCTCCAGCCTGCCCATGTGGATGTGGACAGCCCGATGGTGGTTGCCACATGTAGGGGTCATGTGTCGGTCATTTCGCCCACACTGAGCCCATCAGTTCCCGCTCCATCTTCATGGTTTATGCGCCCTCCTGGCCATGTTTTGCCGCCCCCCCCCCCACCATGTTACGCCCGGCCCATCTTCGCGGCCCTCCTACACCTATTGTTTATTGTCTATTAACCAACATGCCCCATCTACACTAGTCCCACCTATCCACAGACCAACATGCCCCATCTACACTAGTCTCACTTGCCCACAGACCAACATGCCCCATTTACACTAGTCCCACCTGCCCACCCGACAAACATGCCTCATCTACACTAGTCCCACCTGCCCACCCCAACCAACATGCCCCATCTACGCTAGTCCCACCTGCCAACAGTGCAACATGCCCCATTTACACTAGTCCCACCTGCCCACAGTACAACATGCCCCATCTACACCAGTCCCACCTGCCCACAGTACAACATGCCCCATCTACACTAGTCCCACCTGCCCACAATACAACATGCCCCATCTACGCTAGTCCCACCTGCCAACAGTGCAACATGCCCGATCTACGCTAGTCCCACCTGTCAACAATGCAACATGCCCCATCTACGCTAGTCCCACCTGCCCACAGTACAACATGCCCCATCTACACTAGTCCCACCTGTCAACAGTGCAACATGCCCCATCTACACTAGTCCCAACTGCCCACCCCGACCAACATGTCCCATCTACACTGGTCCCACCTGCCCGCGTTTGGCCCATATCCCTACAAATCTGCCCTATCCTTCACTGGAAGTGCCCACCTGTGCTTGAAGCTGCAACAATAATGAGAGAGATTGAAAGGTGGTATTAATGAGCCAGGAAAACAGTAGCGCACCTGTATTTGACGTGCTTAATGATTACTATCTGGTTATAACTATTTTTGGAGGAATGACATACCTTCTCATTCATTTTGATCTGGAATCTTCCATGAAAGTTCTAAAAGTATGATGTAGTTATTTCATTTCATAATTGTAATTGATTCCAGTTTCAGAAAAAACTCATTAATATGTGACAGAGATGAGCCATAATCGCTTGGTAACCTCTGAGGAAATTTCATATGTCCGGTTTAAGGTGGGGAATCCATCTTGTTCCTCCCACGCTCGTCGGGAATGCTGGAGCGATTCCAACTGCTTCCGCAGACACTTTGAGGGCACTTCTGGTTTTTGAACTGTTCTGGTAGAACAAATATAAGTTCAGGAATAGAGAGTTGACTGTGTTACACAGGTTGACTCCCTTCATGGTGTCCTTCAAGGCCAACTCTAGCCGATGGGCAGAGCAATGCACTGCCTATACTTTGGGATTCAGACCCTTCATCAAAGTTGTGATGCCAACTTTCCTCCCCTGCATCACACTTGCTCCATCAGAGCCGAAGCGTACCAGTTTCTGGGGCACTTCCTCGTCATCCATCTCCAGTCTGTCCTTCGACCAAGAATGTTGTCATTAAATGCGTGCTTCGTTGAATGATGACTTCTGAGATAAATTCTCCGATTTTCTGTCTTAAAATTCGACGGCTGAATCTCTCTATATTAAAATTGTCTCTTTTTATCAACAGGAAATAGTCATCAAGAGGCAGTCAGCAACAGAACACAACAAGAGGCACGACAAGAAATAACAATAATTCTCATCTTTAACATTTAAATTGTTCTTATATTTTAAGAGTCATTCACATTTTAAACTTTAATAAATGGTTTTTGCACTTTTGATGCCTGTGTGTTCTTCATCACAATAGAAACATAGAACATAGAAAAATAGGTGCAGGAGTAGGCCATTCGGCCCTTTGAGCCTGCACCGCCATTCAATATGATCATGGCTGATCATCCAACTCAGTATCCCGTACCTGCCTTCTCTCCATACCCCCTGATCCCTTTAGCCACAAGGGCCACATCTAACGCCCTCTTAAATATAGCCAATGAACTGGCCTCAACTACCTTTTGTGGCAGAGAATTCCAGAGACTCACCACTCTCTGTGTAAAGAATGTTTTCCTCATCTCGGTCCTAAAGGAATTCCCCCTTATCCTTAGACTGTGATCCCTTGTTCTGGACTCCCCCAACATCGGGAACAATCTTCCAGCATCTAGCTTGTCCAACCCCTTAAGAATTTTGTAAGTTTCTATAAGATCCCCCCTCAATCTTCTAAATTCCAGCGAGTACAAGCCGAGTCTATCCAGTCTTTCCTCATATGAAAGTCCTGACATCCCAGGAATCAGTCTGGTGAATCTTCTCTGTACCCCCTCTATGGCAAGGAACCTTATAATGCAAACCTTATATAGATTTAACAGTTCCGCATGACCTTCCACTTTCTCTTTTTTGTGAAAGCTCAAACGTTCGGCTAGGCTTGTTGAACCGGAAAGGAGGAGTTTGTCAACAGTTTCATTTTTGTATCGCTGAATCCTGTGCAGTATGAAAGATCAGAAGTTATTCCCTGTACAAGTGTAACCTTCCCCCAACCTGTGAAGAAGTTACACACTCTATGTTCTGAAGGCAACCAGACCCACCTACCTCCGTGGTTACCGGTGGTGCGGTGTTGGTTTTTCTCCTTCTTTGGTTCCTGGGAGGTGGAGGCGTTGTGGTGTGGGGTTGGCGCATCTTCCAGGAGGGCCGTCTGGGACATGGCCTGAAAAAGACCTTTGTGTAGGTTGTACGGCCTTCAAGCTTTCACCAGCTTTTCTTTCGGTGTGATAACGCAGTCTGCTGGTGGATGTGTAGTGGTGCTGCCGCCAAATATGTCAGGACCTGGTAGCGGCCAACAACTTAATCATGCCGACGGCTATTGTCTCTCTGTCGAGGTCTTTTGCCTGTTTGGGCAGGTTGTCCCTGAAACGAAGTAGGCAGATGTGCACTGCTGGTTCTACACAACCTCGCGAACTTGGGGTTTAGTGTAGGCCAGATGGCATTCTTCCTGAAGTAGTTGATCTCAATTGACCATACTGGAGAGTGCCAGAGCTTCCTGTTGCTCCTCTGACATATCTTCTGTCTACTGACCTGGTAAACCTGGTAATACCCGAGTCTGGTAGTTTGAGGATTTGCCGCAGGCACATTAAGGGAAATACCGATTCCTGGAGCTAGATAAGTTGTTAAGTACTTTTAAACTGGCTACCTGTTGACAATGGTGGCCCCTTTTGTGAGGGCATCGCAACTTGGATGCCATCCCGAGTAGCTCCTCTTCTTGCACCCCTAGCATGTTGTGTTCCTTCTGCCAACACCCCTTCTTCAGTCAGCCCAGACCTGACTCCTTATGCTCCCCTGCGAAGAGGGTGAGCATTTGGCAGCCCTGTAAAGGGTACTGCCGTGGGTCTGCTAGGAGACCCATGATGACCAGACTCCTGCTGGAGTGTGCCACGTTGGAGCTAGTGCTCCCCATCCGCTAATGCGGGAATATAGACTTCCGCAAACGGCGAGTCTGTGAGCCCGGACCCTGCCGGGTCAACAGGCTTGCCCCACTTCCGGGCATTGTGCCGCCAATCTGACAGGTGTACGGGCTGCAGCATTGAGTTGGAGCTCCGGCTATGTCTTTGTTACCTCTTCCGGGTAGCGTTGCCGTCAGTCCGTGGTATTCCTGCGGGCTGCGGCGTTGAGTCAGAGCTCCTGCTCTGCCTTTGCTACCCGTGAACGGCAGTCTCCGAGCCCGGACCCTGCCGGGTCAAACGGGCTTGGCCGACTTCCGGGTAGCGTTGCTGTCAGTCCGCGGAGATCCTGCGGGCTGCGGTGTTGAGTCGGGGCTGCTGCTCTGCCGTCGCTACCTGTGAACGGTGAGTCTCGGAGCCTTTCGTTGCCTTTCGCATGCTGAAATGTAGTCACTTTCCATGTCCTGAAATATCGTCGCTTTATGCGTCCTAAAGTTTTGTCACTTTTCTCGTCCTGAATTTATGTCGCTTTTCGTGTGCTGAATTTTCGTTGCTTTTCACGTGCTTCATTTTCATCACTTTTCGCGTCCTGAAGGTTTGATGCTTTTTGCGTGCTGAACTTTTGTCGCTTTACACATGCTGAATATTCGTCACTTTTTGCATGCTGAATTTTTGTTTCTTTTCACGTCCTAAATGTTCCTCGCTTTTCGCCTGCTGAATTTTCGTCTCTCATCACATGCTGTATTTTCGCCACTTTTGCTGTGTTGAGATTTCATCGCCTGTCGCGTGCTGAAATTTAATCGCTTTATGCGTCCTGAAATTTCGTCCCTTTTCTTGTCCTGAATTTTTGACGCTTTTCACGTGCTGAATTTTCATCGCTTTTTGCATGCTGAATTTCTGTTGCTTTTTGCATGCTGAATTTTCCTCCCTTTTCGCATGCTGAAATGTTGTCACTTTTCTTGTGCTGAAATTTCCTCGCTTTTTGTGTGCTGAAATTTCGACGCTTTACACGTCATGAAATTTAGCTGCATTTCGCATCCTTCATTTTTGTTGCATTTCCCGTCCTGATTTTTTGTCGCTTTTATCGTCCAGAAGTTTTACGCGTCCTGAAATTCCGTCGCTTTTTGCATCCTGAATTTTCATCGCTTGTTGCGTCTTGAAAGTTCATCACTATTTGAATGCTGAATTTTCGTTGCTTTAAACTTCCTGAAATTTTGTCACCTTATGCCTCCTGAAGGTTCCTCACTTTTCACTTGCTGCATTTTCGTCGCTTTTGCATGCTGAATTTTCGTCGATTTTCGTGTTCTGTAATTTTATTGCTTTATTCTTCCTGTAATTTTGTCGCTTTTTGTGTCCTGAATTTACGTCGCTTTTGGCGTTTTTAATTTTCGCCACCTTTCACGTCCTGAATTTCATTTTGTCATTTTTGTCATTTTTCGCGGCATTTTTCACTGAATTTTCATGGCATTCCATGTGTTGAAATGTAATCGCGTTTTGTCACCTGAAATTTCATTGCATTTTGCATCTTAAAATTTTGTCGCTTTTTGCGTGCTGAATTTTCGTTGCTTTTATTGTCCTGTATTTTCATCACTTTTTGCATCCTGAAGGTTCGTCGCTTTTTGTGTGCTGAATTTTTGTCACTTTTCACATGCTGAATTTTCGTTGCTTTTCCTGTGCTGAAATTTTGTTGCTTATCACGTCCTGCAATTTAATCGCTTTATGTGTCCTGAAATTTTGTCGCTTTTCTAGTCCTGAATTTGCGTCGCTTTTTGAATTTTCATCACTTCATCGCTGCTGAATTTTCATCACTTTTCGCGTGCTGAAATTTTGTCACTTTTCGTGTGCTGAAATGTCGTTGCTTTTCACGTCCTGAAGTTTCGTCACTTTTCACATGCTGAATTTTCATCGCTTTTCACAGGCTGAATTTTAGTTGCTTTTCATGTGCTGAAATTTAATCACTTTTCACGTCCTGAAATGTTGTCACTTCATGCGTCCTGCAGTTTTGTCACTTTTCACGTACTGAAAGTTCGTCGCTTCATGCGTCCTGGAATTTTTTCGCTTTTTGTATTCTGAATTTACATTGCTTTTGGCGTTTTTAATTTTCGTCGTCTTTCGCTCCCTGAATTTTCGTCGCTTTTCCTGTGCTGAAATTTCCTTGCTTTTCGTGTGCTGAAATTTCGTAGCTTTTCATGTCGTGAAGTGTCGCTGCTTTTTGCATCATGAATTTTTGTCGCATTTCTTGTCCAGAAATGTTGTCGCTTTTCGCGTCCTGAAAGTTTTCCCATTTCGCGTTCTGAATTATATCGCTTTTCACGTCCTGAATTTACATCGCTTTTCACGTACTGAACTTTGTCGCTTTTCGTGAGCTGAAATTTAGTCACTTTTCGCGTTTTGAAATTTCGTCGCTTCATGCGTCCTGCAATTTTGTTGCTTTAAGCGTCCTGAATTTATATTTCTTTTGGCGTTTTGAATTTTTGTCACTTTACGCATCCTGAAATTCCGTCGATTTTTGCATCCTGAATTGCTTTTGGCGTTTTGATTTTTCGTCGCACTTCACTTCCTGAATTTACGTTGCTTCTTGCATGCTGAATGTTCGTCGACTTTCGTGTTCTGAAATTTAATCGCTTAATTCTTCCTGTAATTTTGCCTTCCATGTCCTAAATTTTCGTCACTTTTCGTCAGCTGAATTTTCGTCACTTTTTGTGTGCTGAGTTTTCGTCGTTTTTCACGTCCTGAAATGTTGTCGCTTTATGTGTGCTGAATTTTCATTGCTTTTTGCATCTTGAAGGTTCATCATTTTCACGTGCTGAATTTTCGTGGCATTCCATGTGCTGAAATTTAGTCGCTTTTCGCCACCTGAAATTTCATCGCATTTTACATCCAAATATTTGTCGCTTTTTGCGTGCTGAATTTTCGTTGCATTGCGCATCCTGAATTTTTGTCACATTTCACATCCTGAATTGTCGTCGCTTTTAGTCGCTTTTCATAGGCTGAATTTTCGCCGCTTTTCCTGTGCTGAAATTTTATTGCTTGTCATGTCCTGCAATTTTGTTGTTTTATGCATCCTGAAGCTTTGTCGCTTTTTGTGTCCTGAATTTATGTTGCTTTTGGCTTTTTAAATTTTTGTTGCCTTTCGCGTCCCGAATTCTTTGTCGCTTTTCACAGGCTGAATTTTCATCGCTTTTCATGTGTTGAATTTTTATCGGTTTACGCAGGCTTAATTTTCATTGCCTTTCATGTGCTAAAGGTTTGTCACTTTTCATGACCTGAAATATCGTCGCTTTATGCGTCCTGAAGTTTCGTCACTTTTCGTGTGCTGAATTTACGTCGCTTTTCGCATACTGAATTTTAGTCAATTTTCGTGTTCTAAAATTTAATCGCTTTATTCTTCCTGTAATTTTGTCACTTTTTTGTGTCCTGAATTTGGCGTTTTGAATTTTCGTTGCGTCCTGCAATTTCATTGCTTTATGCATCCTGAAATTTTGTCGCTCTTCGTGTCCTGAATTTATGTCGCCTTTGCCGTTTTTAATTTTCATTGCGTTTCGTGTCCTGAATTTGCGTCGCTTTTCACAGGCTGAATTTTCATTGCTGTTTGCATGCTGAATTTTCCTCCCTTTTTGCATCCTGAAGGTTCATCACTTTTCGTGTGCTGAAATTTCCTCGCTTATCGTGTGCTGATGTTTCGTAGCTTTTCACGTCCTGAAGATTCGTAGCATTTTGTGTCCTGAATTTTTGTCGCATTTCATGTCCTGAAATTTCGCCACATTTCCCGTCCTGAATGTTTTCCCTTTTTGCGTTCTGAATTATGTCGCTTTTCCCGTCCTCAATTTACATCGCTTTTCATGTGCTGAAATTTTCGCGTTTTGAAATTTCGTCGCTTTATGCCTCCTGAAATTTTGTCGCTTTACTCGTCCCGGATTTATGTTTCTTTTGGCGTTTTGAATTTTTATCGCTTTCATATCCTGAATTGTCATCGCTTTTTGCGTGCTGAATTTTCGTCGCTTCTTGCATGTTGAATTTTCGTTGCTTTTCGTGTGCTGAATTTTCATCACTTTCACATCCTGAAGGTTCATCACTTTTCGCATGCTCAATTATCGTCGCTTTTTCCGTGGCAAATTTTCGTTGCATTTCTTCTGCTGAAATTTGGTTGCTTTTCACGTCCTGAAATTTCGTTGTTTTTGCGTCCTGAATTTTTGTCATTTTCGTGTGTGGAAGGTGCGACACTTTTCGAGTGCTGAATTTTCATTGCTTTCCGAAGGCTGAATTTTCGTTGCCTTTCTTGTGCTGAAATTTGGTTGCTTTTCACGTCCTGAATTTTCATCACTTTCACATCCTGAAGGTTCATCACTTTTTGCATACTCAATTATCGTCGCTTTTCGCGTGGTGAATTTTTGTTGCCTTTCTTCTGCTGAAATTTGGTTGCTTTTCACGTCCTGAAATTTCGTTGTATTTCACGTCCTGAATTTTTGTTGCATTTCCCGTCCTTAATTTTCTTCACTTTTATCGTCTCGATGTTTTACGCCTTGAAATTCCGTCGCTTTTTGCATCCTGAATTTACATTGCTTTTGTCGTATATTAAATTTTCGTTGCCTTTCGCGTCCTGAAGGTTTGTCTCTTATCGCGTGGTGAATTTTCATCGCTTTTCACAGGCTAAATTTTCGTCACTTTCCGTGTGCTGAAATTTAGTCGAATTTCACGTCCTGAAATTTTGTTGCTTTATGTGTTCTGAAGTTTCATCGCATTTTGCATCCAGAATTTACGTCACTTTTTGCATGCTGAATATTCGGGTGCTTTTCATGTCCTAAAGGTTCCTCGCTTTTCGCATGCTGAATTTTCATCGCTTTTCACAGGCTGAAATTTTGTCGCATTTCATGTGCTGAAATGTTGTCGCTTTTCACGTCCTGAAATTTCGTCGCTTTATGTGTCCTGAAGTTTCCTCGCTTTGCGCGTGCTGAATTTTCGTCGCTTTTCGCGTGCTGAATTTTCGTCGCTTTTCGCATGCTGAATTCTGAAATTTCATTGCTTCATTATTCCTGTAATTTTGTCGCTTTATGTGTCCTGAATTTATGTTGCTTTTGGCATTTTGAATTTTCGTCGCCTTTCACGAGTTTTTGTCACTTGTCATGTGCTGACTTTTCGTCACTTTTCGTGTGCTGAATTTTGCGGGCTGAATTTTCGTCACTTGTCATGTGATGAATTTTCGTCACTTTCCACGTGCTGAAGTTTCGTCGATTTTCACGTCCTGAATTCTTGTTGCTCTATGCGTCCCGAAGTTTCATCGCATTTCGCGTCCTGAATTTCCGTCGCTTTTCGTGTGCTGAACTTTCATCGCTTTCCACATGCTGAATTTTCGTCACTTTTTGCATGCTGAATTTTCGTTATTTTTCACATGCTAAAGGTTTCTCGCTTTTTGTCTGCTGAATTTTCGTTGCTTTTCACAAGCTGAAATTTCGCCGCTTTCTGCGTCCTGAAGGTTCCTCGCTTTTTGCATGCTGAAATTTTATCGGTTTATTCTTCCTGTCATTTTATCACTTTTTGTGTCCTGAATTTACTTCGCTTTTTGCGTTTTGAATTTTCGTCGCCTTTCACGTCCTGAGTTTTTGTCACTTGTCGTGTGCTGAATTTTCGTCACTTTTCGTGTGCTGTATTTTCGTCCCTTTTTTGCAGGCTAAAGTTTCGGTGCTTGTCATGTGATAGAATGTCGTCACTTATCACGTCCTGAAATTTCGTCGCTTTCGGCGTGCGAGATTTTCATTGCTTTTTGCATGCTGAATTTTCGTTGCTTTTTACATGCTGAATTTTCATCGTTATTCGCCTGCTGAATTTTCGTGGATTTCCATGTGCTGAAAGTTCGTCGCCTTTTGCCACCTGAAATTTCATCGCATTTTGCCTCCTAAAATATTATTACTTTTTGGCGCTGAATTTTCGTTGCATTTCGCGTCCTGAATTTTTGTTGCATTTCACGTCCTGAATGTTTGTCGCTTTTATTGTCCTGTATTTTCATCACTTTTTGCATCCTGAATGTCCGTCGCTTTTTGTGTGCTGAATTTTCATCCCTTTTCACAGGCTGAATTTTCGTCGCTTTTTGCGTGCAGTAATTTCGTTGCTTTTAACGTCCTGAAATGTTGTGGCTCAATGTGTCCTGAGGTTTCATCACTTTTCAAGTCCTGAAGTTATGTTGCTTTTCGTGTGCTGAATTATCCTCGCTTTTAACATGCTGAATTTTTGTCGCATTTTGCATGCTGAAGTTTTGTCGCTTTTCCTGTGCTGCAATTTTGTCGCTTTTCGCGTCCTGAAATTATGTTTCTTTTGTCGTTTTTAATTTTCGTTGCCTTTCGCGTCCTGAATTTACGTTGCTTTTCACAAGCTGAATTTTCCTCGCTTTTCACGTGCTGAATTTTCGTCGCTTTTCGCGTGCTGAAGATTCATCACATTTCTTTGCTGAATTTTCGTTGCTTTGCTCTTGAAGGTTCGATATTTTCATGTGCCGAAATTTTGTCATTTTTTGTGTCCTGAAATGTTGTTGCTTCATGCGTCACTTTTCATGTGCTGAATATTCGTAGCTCTTCGAATTTCATCGCTTTTCGCATCTTGAAGGTTCGTCACTTTTTGCCTGAATTTTCGTTGCATTCCGTGTGCTGAAATTTTGTTGCTTTTCGCGTCCTGAAGGCTCTTCACTTTTCAGGTGCTGAATTTTCATCACTTTTCGCTCGCTGAAATTTCATCACTTTTCGCATCCTGAAGGTTCGTCACTTCTCATGTGCTGAATTTTCATCGCTTTTCACAGGCTGAATTTTCGTCGCTTTTCGTGTAATATTTTTTTATTTGAAGTAAACCGTTTACAATGTAAAGCTTACTTTATAAACTAACACCTTAATTCAATATTACTACAAATAACATATCAATACTTAATATCTTCTATTTTTTGGAAATAAAGAAAAGGATATATAAAAGAGAAAAGAAAAAAGAGTAAATAAAAAGGAATAAAAAATTCTTCCCACATACTTCAATCGTAAATAAAAATAAAATAAAAAGGGAAAATTTGAAAAACAAAAATATTACATATATATAAACAAAAACTAAAATCATTATACGAAATACTATTTCATTCAGAAATATCTCTAATAAATGCACAATAATATCAAATATAAGTAAGATATTCGCATCGGATCCGTAGGGTGTCCGTCGAGCCGTGATTCCAAGAATAGCTACTTCTCTAAATACTGTATATATGGAGACCATATCGATTCAAAAGAATTATACCTGTCCAAAAGGACAAATCTAATTCTTTCCAAATTCAACGTCTCCAACATCTCTGCTTTCCACATTTTAATTGTTGGGGATAATGTTCCCTTCCAAAATTTAAGTATCATTTTTTTCCCTATTATTAAACAGTAATCAAAAAAATTTCTTTGATTAACCGTGAGTACCAAATTTGGCTCCGGGATTCCGAATATTATTAATTTTGGGTCTGGGTCGAGTTCAACCTTAAGAACTTCCGAAATAACTTTAAAAATTTCAATCCAATAATAATTCAACCGTGGACACGTTATCAAACTATGTATTAAATTTGCTTCAAGATTCTTACATTTATCACAAATAGAGGAGAGACTAGGAAAAATACTTTTTAATTTGGTTTTCGAGTAGTGTAATCTATATATAACTTTAAATTGTATCAGTGTATGTCTGGCATTCAAAGAACACCAATGTATTCTTTGTAAGCATTCTTCCCAAGTTTCTTTTGTTATAGGTAATCCAATTTCATTTTCCCATGCTTGACGATATGTTTCAGTTGTTGGGTTCTCTTTATCTAAAATAATATTGTATATATAAGCTATAAGCTTATCCGTATTTGGATGTAAATTAAACAGCTCATCTAATAAGCCTGGTTCTTTTTTTTATAGTCTTGTGTGTTACATTTAATAAAATCTCTAATTTGTAAATACCTAAAATGGTGTTGTGAAGGTAATCCAAAAATATCTTGTAACTCTTCAAATAATAAAAAATTTCCATTTCTATAAAGGTGTCCTATCCTTTTAATTCCTGAATCCTCCCACAGTCTAAACCCCGCATCTAAGATTGAGGGTTTAAACAGTGGGTTATTCCTAATTGGTAACCTAAAAGAAAGATTATCCAGATATAAGGTCTTAACTATCTGTTTCCAAATACGCCTATTATTATGAATTATAGGGTTGTCCCTATAAGTCTTTTTTTGTACTTCCTTTGGTGCGAAAATAATCGACTCTATATTGAAAGGTAAACAGTCTTCCTTTTCCATTTTTAACCACATTGGTTCAACATCCATATTTACCCACCAAAAATTCATATTCTTAATCTGGACTGCCCAAAAGTAATATAGAAAATTTGGAAGTGCCAGCCCTCCATTTATCTTAGACTTACATAAGTGTTTTTTACTTATTCTATGACTTTTGTAATCCCAGACAAAATTATTAACTATAGTATCAATTTAAAAAAAAAAACTTTTTGGGAGAAAAAAAGGAATTGCCTGAAATAAATATAACAATTGTGGTAAATAAATCATCTTTATAGCATTAATCCTACCGATCATAGATATAGGGAGTGTTTTCCAATATGAAATGTTTTTTTTAAGTTTCTCTAATAATTGATAATAATTAGCTTTAATTAATAATTTATAGGATTTAGACACATTGATTCCTAAATATTTAAATTTATCTGTAACTATTTTTAGTGGGTATTTTTGTAGTATATTTACATTTATACCAGTTATAGGCATAATGTCACTTTTATTCCAATTAATCCTATATCCTGAAAATACGCTAAATTCATTTATAACATTGAATAACTTGGGAATACTACATTCCGGCTTAGTAATATAAATCAGAATATCATCTGCATATAAAGATATCTTATTATTTGTTGTGTCAGTATTATACCCATATATTTCGGGTTCTGATCTGATTCTTTCGGCCAGAGGTTCTATCACCAAAGCAAATAATAAAGGGGATAACGGACATCCCTGTCTGCATCCCCTAAAAAGTCTAAATTTAGGTGATAGTATTTGATTAGTTAAAATTCTTGCTGTAGGGTTAGAATATAATATTCTTACCCATTTACAAAATCCATCCCCCAGTTGATACTTTTCCATTATATTAAATAAATATGACCATTCCACCTGGTCGAATGCTTTTTCAGCATCCAACGATATAACTGCTAATTCAATATCTCTCCTTCTTCTCGAGTATATAATGTTAAACAAGCGTCTAAGATTATGTGATGAATAACGTTTTGGAATAAAACCTGTTTGATCATAATGTATTATTTTGGAAATCACTAAACTTAGCCTCCGAGACAGTACTTTAGTTAATATTTTTTGATCAGTATTTAAAAGGGCAATCGCTCGATATGATCCAGGATCTTCCAGATCCTTATCTAATTTAGGAATTAATGTAATTGTAGATTCATTTAAAGACTCTGGTAACTTTCCTAACTCATAGGTGTGTCTATACACTGTTTGTAATCTTGATGAAAGTAGATCATGAAATTTTTTATAAAATTCTGCACTCAGGCCATCGGGGCCCGCTGTTTTACCATTTTTTAACAATCCAATTGATTCTTCGATATCTTTTGTTTTTTTTTTTTTTTTTGTAATATTTTTTTATTTGAAGTAAACCGTTTACAATGTAAAGCTTACTTTATAAACTAACACCTTAATTCAATATTACTACAAATAACATATCAATACTTAATATCTTCTATTTTTTGGAAATAAAGAAAAAGATATATAAAAGAGAAAAGAAAAAAGAGTAAATAAAAAAGAATAAAAAATTCTTCCCACATACTTCAATCGTAAATAAAAAGAAAATAAAAAGGGAAAATTTGAAAAACAAAAATATTACATATATATAAACAAAAACTAAAGTCATTATACGAAATACTATTTCATTCAGAAATATCTCTAATAAATGCACAATAATATCAATTATAAGTAAGTTATTCGCATCGGATCCATAGGGTGTCCGTCGAGCCGTGATTCCAAGAATAGCTACTTTTCTAAATACTGTATATATGGAGACCATATCGATTCAAAAGAATTATACCTGTCCAAAAGGACAAATCTAATTCTTTCCAAATTCAACGTCTCCAACATCTCTGCTTTCCACATTTTAATTGTTGGAGATAATGTTCCCTTCCAAAATTTAAGTATCATTTTTTTCCCTATTATTAAACAGTAATCAAAAAAATTTCTTTGATTAACCGTGAGTACCAAATTTGGCTCCGGGATTCCGAATATTATTAATTTTGGGTTTGGGTCGAGTTCAACCTTAAGAACTTCCGAAATAACTTTAAAAATTTCAATCCAATAATAATTCAACCGTGGACACGTTACCAAACTATGTATTAAGTTTGCTTCAAGATTCTTACATTTATCACAAATAGAGGAGAGACTAGGAAAAATACTTTTTAATTTGGTTTTCGAGTAGTGTAATCTATATATAACTTTAAATTGTATCAGTGTATGTCTGGCATTCAAAGAACACCAATGTATTCTTTGTAAGCATTCTTCCCAAGTTTCTTTTGTTATAGGTAATCCGATTTCATTTTCCCATGCTTGACGATATGTTTCAGTTGTTGGGTTCTCTTTATCTAAAATAATATTGTATATATAAGCTATAAGCTTATCCGTATTTGGATGTAAATTAAACAGCTCATCTAATAAGCCTGGTTCTTTTTTTTTTATAGTCTTGTGTGTTACATTTAATAAAATCTCTAATTTGTAAATACCTAAAATGGTGTTGTGAAGGTAATCCAAAAATATCTTGTAACTCTTCAAATAATAAAAAATTTCCATTTCTATAAAGGTGTCCTATCCTTTTAATTCCTAAATCCTCCCACAGTCTAAACCCCGCATCTAAGATTGAGGGTTTAAACAGTGGGTTATTCCTAATTGGTAACCTAAAAGAAAGACTATCCAGATATAAGGTCTTAACTATCTGTTTCCAAATACGCCTATTATTATGAATTATAGGGTTGTCCCTATAAGTCTTTTTTTGTACTTCCTTTGGTGCGAAAATAATCGACTCTATATTGAAAGGTAAACAGTCTTCCTTTTCCATTTTTAACCACATTGGTTCAACATCCATATTTACCCACCAAAAATTCATATTCTTAATCTGGACTGCCCAAAAGTAATATAGAAAATTTGGAAGTGCCAGCCCTCCATTTATCTTAGACTTACATAAGTGTTTTTTACTTATTCTATGACTTTTGTAATCCCAGACAAAATTATTAACTATAGTATCAATTTTTAAAAAAAAACTTTTTGGGAGAAAAAAAGGAATTGCCTGAAATAAATATAACAATTGTGGTAAAAAAATCATCTTTATAGCATTAATCCTACCGATCATAGATATAGGGAGTGTTTTCCAATATGAAATGTTTTTTTTAAGTTTCTCTAATAATTGATAATAATTAGCTTTAATTAATAATTTATAGGATTTAGACACATTGATTCCTAAATATTTAAATTTATCTGTAACTATTTTTAGTGGGTATTTTTGTAATATATTTACATTTATACCAGTTATAGGCATAATGTCACTTTTATTCCAATTAATCCTATATCCTGAAAATACGCTAAATTCATTTATAACATTAAATAACTTGGGAATACTACATTCCGGCTTAGTAATATAAATCAGAATATCATCTGCATATAAAGATATCTTATTATTTGTTGTGTCAGTATTATACCCATATATTTCGGGTTCTGATCTGATTCTTTCGGCCAGAGGTTCTATCACCAAAGCAAATAATAAAGGGGATAACGGACATCCCTGTCTGCATCCCCTAAAAAGTCTAAATTTAGGTGATAGTATTTGATTGGTTAAAATTCTTGCTGTAGGGTTAGAATATAATATTCTTACCCATTTACAAAATCCATCCCCCAATTGATACTTTTCCATTATATTAAATAAATATGACCATTCCACCTGGTCGAATGCTTTTTCAGCATCCAACGATATAACTGCTAATTCAATATCTCTCCTTCTTCTCGAGTATATAATGTTAAACAAGCGTCTAAGATTATGTGATGAATAACGTTTTGGAATAAAACCTGTTTGATCATAATGTATTATTTTGGAAATCACTAAGCTTAGCCTCCGAGACAGTACTTTAGTTAATATTTTTTGATCAGTATTTAAAAGGGCAATCGCTCGATATGATCCAGGATCTTCCAGATCCTTATCTAATTTAGGAATTAATGTAATTGTAGATTCATTTAAAGACTCTGGTAACTTTCCTAACTCATAGGTGTGTCTATACACAGTTTGTAATCTTGATGAAAGTAGATCATGAAATTTTTTATAAAATTCTGCACTCAGGCCATCGGGGCCCGCTGTTTTACCATTTTTTAACGATCCAATTGATTCTTCGATATCTATTACCGATATTTCAGCATTTAATAATTGCCTACTCTCAAAATCTAGCTTATTAAAATGACATTTTTCTAAAAATGTTTCCATTTCATCTGTTTGCCCTGTTAATTTAGATGAATAAAGATTTTGATAATATTGTAAAAATGTGTCATTAATGTCTTTTGGTATAGTCAACGTATTTCCCTGTACCGATCTAATACTATGTATAGTTTTTTCATCGTCTAATCTTCTGAGTTGTCGTGCTAATAATTTTTGAGGTTTATCACCAAATTCAAAATGAACTTGTTTAGTTTGTTGATATAGTTTTATCACTTGATCAGAGTAAATTTTATTTAATCTATATTTTAATATAGCAATTTTATTACTCAACTCTTTAGAAGGATGTATTATATTTTCACTATCTAATTGTTTTATCTCTTTTTCTAACTTTTGCTCCATTTTTCGATTTACTTTGTTAAAATGAGCTTGTGCTGATATTATTGCACCGCGCATAAATGCTTTAAATGTATCCCATAATAATAATGGGGAGGTCTCAGGTTTATCGTTAGTTTCAAAAAATAATTTAATCTGTTTCTCCACATAGTTACAGCAGTCTTTATCCTTTAATATCTGTGTGTTGAATCTCCAAATATTAGTTTTATTAACTATATCTTTTAATTTTATCTTAAATGTTAATGGAGCATGATCTGAGATAATAATATTATGATACTTTGCATCATACGTAAAGGGGAGTAATTTTGAGTCGACTAAGAAATAATCTATCCTCGAGTAGGTTCCGAATACCGGCGAGAAAAATGAATATTCCCGTCCGGTTGGATTATCCAATCTCCAAATATCTTTAACATTCGATGTCTTAATAAAAGAATTTATAAGCTTACTTGATTTAGAAAGAGCCTTACTTTTTGTAGAAGATCTGTCCAAATAATTATCTAAAGTACAGTTTAAATCACCTCCAATTATTAAATTATATTGGGTGGATATAGGAATACTATTAAATATTTTCTTAAAAAATAGTGGATTATCAAAATTAGGTGCATATATATTCATAAGAATTACTTTTTTTAAATATAGTTCCCCTGTAATTATTAAATATCCACCCTCCTTATCCTCTATTATCGAATTAAGTTTAAAAGGTATACCTTTACGAATAATTATTGCAACCCCTCTAGATTTGTGTATAAACGAAGAATGATATACTTTTGAAATCCATTTAGCTGTTAATCTATATTGAGCATCTTTTTTAAGATGTGTTTCCTGAAGAAACGTAACTCCAGATTTCAATCTATTCAGCTGAGCTAATACCTTTCCCCTTTTAATTGGTTCATTGATTCCTTTAACATTCCAACTACAGAAGGTGATTCCATCACCCCCATTCCTTACATTCATATCTTGCATTTTATTGTTAGGGTGGCTTTTTTTGGAGTAGCCTTCTTGGCTCCTCCAGCCCGACATTACACCCCAACTTCAACCCGATGCGAATTTCCAATTCCATTAAACCATATCCATTTAATCTGATTATATAAAATAGATAGAAGTCATGATTATATAATATATAATATAAAATCAAGTATGTGTTATACAAAAAATAATAACGAGTGTAAATATAAAAAAAGTAAAGGGTGATAAAAAGGTGATCAGAAAAAAAAGAGACGACACTTTTATAGTGTGTAGTGTGCACAGGTGAAAGCCACACTAACATGGCTACTAATCTAGCGACTTCCGTTTTCTAAAAAAAAAAGATGTTAAATATTCCAGCTCTTATTTGAAATACTGTATATATTGGGGTGGGGGTGCTAACTTTATATTCTTAATAACTTTTTCTATTATTCATATTAATAGTTTTTAGTTGTTAATTTCAACTATAATTAGTATCATAATTAGTAATACTATATAAGTGGAGTAAGGGAAATCAAACTAATTAGTGATTAGCAATTAATAATTACAAATTAGTATTTATTAATTAATTAGTAAGCAATATAATACTACAATTCAATGTCCGTTATTTCGCCTTTTTCTCAGTGAGTGGTTCATAACCGCAGGTCCATAAAGTTCATTCATCAATTACTCCTGTCGGGTCTGCTCCTTCTTCCTCTGCTTCTCCTTCTTCTCCTTCTTCTCCTTCTTCTACCTTCTTCTGTATTTTCCGAGCGAATTCCAGTGCCGATGTATGCTTGGTGAAACGAAGATCCTTCTTCTCGTAGGTAACTCTAAGTATTGCCGGGTACACCAGACCATATCTGATCTCCTTTTTTCCTTTTATATCTCTCAAGATGCGTCTTGTTTCTGTGAATAGAGCTCTTCTTTTAGCCACTTCGGCCGGGTAGTCTCTGAAGATACTGATGTTATCTCCTTCGTATTTCAGATTTCTTTTTCTTATTATTATCTTCATCATATCTTCAAAGACGCTGTCATAAACCACCTTTACAATTACTTGTCTTGGTGGTGCACCACTCCTAGAAGCCGGTCTTAAAGCCCTGTGGGCTCGGCCCAACAGGGGTTCTTCATCCAGATCCAAAACGTCCTTCAGGAGTTTAGCAAAGAATTTACGTGGGTCATGGTTTCCTTCGCGTCCCTCAGGCAAACCTACTATGCGCAAATTCTTACGTCTTTGCCGCCCCTCCAAATCAATACATTTCTCATTTATTTTACGTACTAATTCAGAGAGGCGTTTGTTCTCTTCGTTTATCTTCTCATTCTCCCTCGCAGTTGTCAGAGCGGCATCAGTTAATCCTTTAATCGTATCATTTTGTTGATCCAGTACAGTTGACATAGGGCTTAACCTCGCCTCTATTTTCGCATCCATCATCTCTTCCATCATTCGCTCCATCCCAGCAATTTTATCAGTTACCTCAATCATTTGAGTATGTATCTCCTCCTCCACGTCTGTTTTCCATTCATTCATCATGATTTTTACCATTTCTTTAACTTCTCTCATTAATTCTTCTTTGATTTTTCGAATATCCGTTTTTAAGGCTTTCATTTCATCCTTAATTTCTTTATAATCTTTCTTCACTTCTTTTTGTGTTTCTGTTTGTGTTTCCTTCAGCATTTTCCTCATATCAGCCAGCAGAGATTTTTTAAGATCTTCCATCTCAGCTTTTCTTTGTGAAATCTCTTCTTGGGAGGCAGCCAGTCCCGAGCCTGAAGCTTTGGTGGGGCCTACCTCCCTTCTGGAACCTTTCTTCGGCTGTATGGGGGAGGAGGGATTCATTTTAAATTTCTTACCGGAGTCGCTAAAGTCGCGCGCCTGATGACGTCACGCAGCTTACAATCGCACCCGGAGCCGTTTAAAATCGATCTCCTACGGTAAGTAGTGTTAGCAGCCTCCTCTAACCCCGTTTTTTTCCCAGATTTTTTAAGAGCTGGTCTGGCGCTGTTCTCTCCTAGAACATGGCGCCACCGGAATTCTTCGATATCTATTACCGATATTTCAGCATTTAATAATTGCCTACTCTCAAAATCTAGCTTATTAAAATGACATTTTTCTAGAAATGTTTCCATTTCATCTGTTTGCCCTGTTAATTTAGATGAATAAAGATTTTGATAATATTGTAAAAATGTGTCATTAATGTCTTTTGGTATAGTCAACGTATTTCCCTGTACCGATCTAATACTATGTATAGTTTTTTCATCGTCTAATCTTCTGAGTTGTCGTGCTAATAATTTTTGAGGTTTATCACCAAATTCAAAATGAACTTGTTTAGTTTGTTGATATAGTTTTATCACTTGATCAGAGTAAATTTTATTTAATCTATATTTTAATATAGCAATTTTATTACTCAACTCTTTAGAAGGATGTATTATATTTTCACTATCTAATTGTTTTATCTCTTTTTCTAACTTTTGCTCCATTTTTCGATTTACTTTGTTAAAATGAGCTTGTGCTGATATTATTGCACCGACAATAAATGCTTTAAATGTATCCCATAATAATAATGGGGAAGTCTCAGGTTTATCGTTAGTTTCAAAAAATAATTTAATCTGTTTCTCCACATAGTTACAGCAGTCTTTATCCTTTAATATCTGTGTGTTGAATCTCCAAATATTAGTTTTATTAACTATATCTTTTAATTTTATCTTAAATGTTAATGGAGCATGATCTGAGATAATAATATTATGATACTTTGCATCATACGTAAAGGGGAGTAATTTTGAGTCGACTAAGAAATCATCTATCCTTGAGTAGGTTCCAAATACCGGCGAGAAAAATGAATATTCCCGTCCGGTTGGATTATCCAATCTCCAAATATCTTTAACATTCGATGTCTTAATAAAAGAATTTATAAGCTTACTTGATTTAGAAAGAGCCTTACTTTTTGTAGAAGATCTGTCCAAATAATTATCTAAAGTACAGTTTAAATCACCTCCAATTATTAAATTATATTGGGTGGATATAGGAATACTATTAAATATTTTCTTAAAAAATAGTGGATTATCAAAATTAGGTGCATATATATTCATAAGAATTACTTTTTTTAAATGTAGTTCCCCTGTAATTATTAAATATCTACCCTCCTTATCCTCTATTATCGAATTAAGTTTAAAAGGTATACCTTTACGAATAATTATTGCAACCCCTCTAGATTTGTGTACAAACGCAGAATGATATACTTTTGAAATCCATTTAGCTGTTAATCTATATTGAGCATCTTTTTTAAGATGTGTTTCTTGAAGAAACGTAACTCCAGATTTCAATCTATTCAGCTGAGCTAATACCTTTCCCCTTTTAATTGGTTCATTGATTCCTTTAACATTCCAACTACAGAAGGTGATTCCATCACCCCCATTCCTTACATTCATATCTTGCATTTTATTGTTAGGGTGGCTTTTTTTGGAGTAGCCTTCTTGACACTTCCAGCCCGACATTACACCCCAACTTCAATCCGATGCGAATTTCCAATTCCATTAAACCATATCCATTTAATCTGATTATATAAAATAGATAGAAGTCATGATTATATAATATATAATATAAAATCAAATATGTGTTATACAAAAAATAATAACGAGTGTAAATATAAAAAAAGTAAAGGGTGATAAAAAGGTGATCAGAAAAAAAAGAGACTACACTTTTATAATGTGTAGTGTGCACAGGTGAAAGCCACACTAACATGGCTACTAATCTAGCGACTTCCGTTTTCTAAAAAAAAAAGATGTTAAATATTCCAGCTCTTATTTGGAATACTGTATATATTGGGGTGGGGGTGCTAACTTTATATTCTTAATAACTTTTTCTATTATTCATATTAATAGTTTTTAGTTGTTAATTTCAACTATAATTAGTATCATAATTAGTAATACTATATAAGTGGAGTAAGGGAAATCAAACTAATTAGTAATTAGTGATTAGTAATTAATAATTACAAATTAGTATTTATTAATTAATTAGTAAGCAATATAATACTACAATTCAATGTCCGTTATTTCGCCTTTTTCTCAGTGAGTGGTTCATAACCGCAGGTCCATAAAGTTCATTCATCAATTACTCCTGTCGGGTCTGCTCCTTCTTCCTCTGCCTCTCCTTCTTCTCCTTCTTCTACCTTCTTCTGTATTTTCCGAGCGAATTCCAGTGCCGCTGTATGCTTGGTGAAACGAAGATCCTTCTTCTCGTAGGTAACTCTAAGTATTGCCGGGTACACCAGACCATATCTGATCTCCTTTTTTCCTTTTATATCTCTCAAGATGCGTCTTGTTTCTGTGAATAGAGCTCTTCTTTTAGCCACTTCGGCCGGGTAGTCTCTGAAGATACTGATGTTATCTCCTTCGTATTTCAGATTTCTTTTTCTTATTATTATCTTCATCATATCTTCAAAGACGCCGTCATAAACCACCTTTACAATTACTTGTCTTGGTGGTGCACCACTCCTAGAAGCCGGTCTTAAAGCCCTGTGGGCTCGGCCCAACAGGGGCTCTTCATCCAGATCCAAAACGTCCTTCAGGAGTTTAGCAAAGAATTTACGTGGGTCATGGTTTCCTTCGCGTCCCTCAGGCAGACCTACTATGCGCAAATTCTTACGTCTTTGCCGCCCCTCCAAATCAATACATTTCTCATTTATTTTACGTACTAATTCAGAGAGGCGTTTGTTCTCTTCATTTATCTTCTCATTCTCCCTCGCAGTTGTTAGAGCAGCATCAGTTAATTCTTTAATCGTATCATTTTGTTGATCCAGTACAGTTGACATAGGGCTTAACCTCGCCTCTATTTTCGCATCCATCATCTCTTCCATCATTCGCTCCATCCCAGCAATCTTATCAGTTACCTCAATCATTTGAGTATGTATGTCCTCCTCCAGTTCTGTTTTCCATTCATTCATCATGATTTTTACCATTTCTTTAACTTCTCTCATTAATTCTTCTTTGATTTTTCGAATATCCGTTTTTAAGGCTTTCATTTCATCCTTAATTTCTTTATAATCTTTCTTCACTTCTTTTTGTGTTTCTGTTTGTGTTTCCTTCAGCATTTTCCTCATATCAGCCAGCAGAGATTTTTTAAGATCTTCCATCTCAGCTTTTCTTAGTGAGATCTCTTCTTGGGAGGCAGCCAGTCCCGAGCCTGAAGCTTTGGTGGGGCCTACCTCCCTTCTGGAACCTTTCTTCGGCTGTATGGGGGAGGAGGGATTCATTTTAAATTTCTTACCGGAGTCGCTAAAGTCGCGCGCCTGATGACGTCACGCAGCTTACAATCGCACCCGGAGCCGTTTAAAATCGATCTCCTACGGTAAGTAGCGTTAGCAGCCTCCTCTAACCCCGTTTTTTTTTCAGATTTTTTAAGAGCTGGTCTGGCGCTGTTCTCTCCTAGAACATGGCGCCACCGGAAGTCCTCAATTTTCGTCGCTTTTCGCGTGCAGTAATTTCGTTGCTTTTAACGTCCTGAAATGTTGTGGCTCAATGTGTCCTGAGGTTTCATCACTTTTCAAGTCCTGAAGTTATGTCGCTTTTCGTGTGCTGAATTATCCTCGCTTTTAACATGCTGAATTTTTGTCGCATTTTGCATGCTGAAGTTTTGTCGCTTTTCCTGTGCTGAAATTTTGTCGCTTATCGCCTCCTGCAATTTCATCGCTTTATGCATCCTGAAATTTTGTCGCTTTTCACGTCCTGAAATTATGTTTCTTTTGTCGTTTTTAATTTTCGTTGCCTTTCATGTCCCGAATTTACGTTGCTTTTCACAAGCTGAATTTTCCTCGCTTTTCACGTGCTGAATTTTCGTCGCTTTTCGCGTGCTGAAGATTCATCACATTTTATTTGCTGAATTTTCGTTGCTTTGCTCTTGAAGGTTCGATATTTTCCTGTGCCGAAATTTTGTCGTTTTTTGTGTCCTGAAATGTTGTTGATTCATGCGTCACTTTTCATGTGCTGAATATTCGTAGCTCTTCGAATTTCGTCGCTTTTCGCATCTTGAAGGTTCGTCACTTTTTGCCTGAATTTTCGTTGCATTCCGTGTGCTGAAATTTCGTTGCTTTTCGCGTCCTAAAGGCTCTTCACTTTTCAGGTTCTGAATTTTCATCACTTTTTGCTGGCTGAATTTTCATCACTTTTCGCATCCTGAAGGTTCGTTACTTCTCATGTGCTGAATTTTCATCGCTTTTCACAGGCCGAATTTTCGTCGCTTTTCGCGTGCAGTAATTTCATTGCTTTTAACGTCCTGAAATGTTGTGGCTCTATGTGTCCTGAGTTTTCATCACTTTTCAAGTCCTGAAGTTATGTCGCTTTTCGTGTGCTGAAGTGTCCTAGCTTTTAACATGCTGAATTTTTGTCGCATTTTGCATGCTGAATTTTTGTCGCATTTTGCGTGCTTCATTTTTATCGCTTTTCGCGTCCTGAAGGTTCATCTCTTTTCTCATGCTGAATTTTTGTCGTTTTTCGCATGCTGAATTTTCGTCGCTTTTAACGTGCAGATTTTTCCTCACTTTTCACGTTCTGAAATTACGTCACTTTTCGTGTGCTGAATGTTTGTCGCTTTTCGCGTCCTGAAGGTTTGCTGCTTTTTGTGTGCTGAATTTTTGTCGCTTTTCGCGTCCTGAAGGTTTGTTGCTTTTTGTGTGCTGAACTTTTGTCGCCTTTCACGTCCTGAATTCTTGTCGCCTTTCGGCTGCTGAATTATCATCACTTTTCACGTCCTGGAGGTTTGTCACTTCTCATGTGCTGAATTTTCAACACTTTTCTCAGGCTGAAATTTCATCGTTTTTCGCGTGCTGACATTTTGAAGCTTTTCACGTCCTGAAATGTTGTCGCTTTATAGAAACATAGAAACATAGAAATTAGGTGCAGGAGTAGGCCATTCGGCCCTTCGAGCCTGCACCGCCATTCAATATGATCATGGCTGATCATCCAACTCAGTATCCCGTACCTACCTTCTCTCCATACCCTCTGATCCCCTTAGCCACAAGGGCCACATCTAATTCCCTCTTAAATATAGCCAATGAACTGGCCTCAACTACCCTCTGTGGCAGAGCGTTCCAGAGACCCACCACTCTCTGTGTGAAAAAATTCCTTCTCATCTCGGTCCTAAAGGATTTCCCCCTTATCCTTAAGCTGTGACCCCTTGTCCTGGACCTCCCCAACATCGGGAACAATCTTCCTGCATCTAGCCTGTCCAACCCCTTAAGAATCTTGGGTTACACAAAAAGCTGGAGAAACTCAGCGGGTGCAGCAGCATCTAAGGAGTGAAGGAGATAGGCGACGTTTCGGGTCGAGACCCTTCTTCAGACCTTGTAAGTTTCTATAAGATCCCCTCTCAATCTCCTAAATTCCAGAGAATATAAACCGAGTCTATGCAGTCTTTGTTCATAAGACAGTCCTGACATCCCAGGAATCAGTCTGGTGAACCTTCGCTGCACTCCCTCTATGGCAATAATGTCCTTCCTCAGATTTGGAGACCAGAACTGTACGCAATACTCCAGGTGTGGCCTCACCAAGACCCTATACAACTGAAGTAGAACCTCCCTGCTCCTATACTCAAATCCTTTTGCTATGAAAGCTAACATACCATTGGCTTTCTTCACTGCCTGCTGTACCTGCATGCCTACTTTCAATGACTGGTGTACCATGACACCCAGGTCGCGCTGCATCTCCCCTTTTCCTAATCGGCCACCATTTAGATAGTAGTCGGTTTTCCTATTTTTGCCACCAAAGTGGATAACCTCACATTTATCCACATTATACTACATCTGCCAATCATTTGCCCACTCACCCAGCCTATCCAAGTCACCTTGCATTCTCCTAGCATCCTCCTCACAGCTAACACTGCCCCCCAGCTTAGTGTCATCCGCAAACTTGGAGATATTGCCTTCAATATCTTCACCTATGACTGCACACCTGTACATGGTACTAACACCATCATCAAGTATGCAGATGATACAACGGTGATTGGCCTCATCAGCAACAACGATGAGTCGGCCTACAGGGAGGAGGTCCAGCACTTAGCAGCATGGTGCGCTGACAACAACCTGGCCCTTAACTCCAAGAAGACCAAGGAGCTCATTGTAGACTTCAGGAAGTCCAGGGGCGGCACGCACACCCCCATCCACATTAACGGTACGGAGGTGGAACGTGTTTCTAGCTTCAGGTTCCTGGGAGTCAACCTCTCCGATGACCTCTCTTGGACCCACAATACCTCAACTCTGATCAAGAAGGCTCACCAGCGTCTCTTCTTCCTGAGGAGACTGAAGAAGGTCCATCTGTCTCCTCAGATCCTGGTGAACTTCTACCGCTGCACCATCGAGAGCATCCTTACCAACTGCATCACAGTTTGGTATGGCAACTGCTCTGTCTCCGACCGGAAGGCATTGCAGAGGGTGGTGAAAATTGCCCAACGCATCACCGGTTCCTCACTCCCCTCCATTGAGTCTGTCCAAAGCAAGCGTTGTCTGCGGAGGGCGCACAGCATCGCCAAGGACCTCTCTCACCCCAACCATGGACTGTTTACCCTCCTACCATCCGGGAGGCGCTACAGGTCCCTCCGTTGCCGAACCAGCAGGTCCAGGAACAGCTTCTTTCCGGCGGCTGTCACGCTACTCAACAACGTACCTCGGTGACTGCCAATCACCCCCCACCGGACACTTATTGTTATTTATTCAAATCATTTGCTGTGTCGCTCTTCCAGGGAGATGCTAAATGCATTTCGTTGTCTCTGTACTGTACAAATGACACTTCAAATAAAATTGAATCTGAATCTGAATCTGAATCTTCAATTCCCTCATCCAGATCATTTATGTATATTGTAAATAGCTGGGGTCCCAGCACTGAGCCTTGCGGTACCCCACTAGTCACTGCCTGCCATTGTGAAAACGACCCGTTTACTCCTACTCTTTGCTTCCTGTTTGCCAGCCAGTTCTCTATCCACATCAATACTGAACCCCCAATGCCATATGCTTTAAGTTTATATACTAATCGCTTATGTGGGACCTTGTCGAAAGCCTTCTGGAAGTCCAGATACACCACATCCACTGGTTCTCTCCCATCCACGCTACTAGTTACATCCTCGAAAAATTCCACAAGATTCGTCAGACATGATTTACCTTTCGTAAATCCATGCTGACTGTCCAATGATTTCACCACTTTCCAAATGTGCTGCTATCCCATCTTTAATAACTGACTCTAGCAGCTTCCCCACTACCGATGTTAGACTAACTGGTCTGTAATTCCCTGTTTTCTCTCTCCCACCCTTCTTAAAAAGAGGGGTTACGTTTGCTACCCGCCAATCCTCAGGAACTACTCCAGAATCTAAAGAGTTTTGAAAGATTATCACTAATGCATCCACTATTTCCGGAGCTACTTCCTTAAGTACTCTGGGATGCAGCCTATCTGGCCCTGGGAATTTATCGGGCTTTAATTCATTCAATTTACCCAACACCACTTCCCGACTAACCTCGATTTCACTCAATTACTCCTTTGACCCGCGGTCCCCTGCTATTTCCGGCAGATTATTTATGTTTTCCTTAGTGAAGACGGAACCAAAGTAGTTATTCAATTGGTCCGCCATATCCTTGTTCCCCATGATCAACTCACCTGTTTCTGACTGCAAGGGACCTACATTTGTTTTAACTAATCTATTTCTCTTCACATGACTATAAAAACTTTTGCAGTCAGTTTTTATGTTCCCTGCCAGTTTTCTTTCATAATCTATTTTTCCCTTCCTAATCAAGCCCTTTGTCCTTCTCTGCTGGTCTCTGAATTTCTCCCAGTCCTCTGGTATGCTGCTTTTTCTGGCTACTTTGTACGCATCATCCTTTGCTTTGATACTATCCCTGATTTCCCTTGTTATCCACGGATGCACTACCTTCCCTGATCTATTCTTTTGCCAAATTGGGATGAACAATTTTTGTAGTTCATCCATGCAGTCTTTAAATGTCTTCCATTGCGTATCCACCGTCAACCCTTTTAGAATTGATTGCCAGTCAATCTTGGCCAATTCACGTCTCATACCCTCAAAGTTACCTTTCCTTAAGTTCAGAACCATTGTTTCTGAATTAACAATGTCACTCTCCATCCTAATGAAGAACTCGACCATATTATGGTCACTCTTGCCCAAGGGGGCACGCACAATAAGACTGCTAACTAACCCTTCCTCATTACTCAATACCCAGTCTAAAATAGCCTGCTCTCTCGTTGGTTCCTCTACATGTTGATTTAGATAACTATCCCTCATACTTTCCAAAAAATCCTCTTCCTCAGCGCCCCTGCCAATTTGATTCACCCAATCTATATGTAGATTGAAGTCACCCATTATAACTGTTTATGCGTCCTGATGTTTAGTCGTTTTTCATGTCCTGAATTTACGTCACTTTTCGCGTGCTGAATGTTCGTCGCTTTTTGCGTCCTGAATGTTTGTCGCTTTTTGCGTGCTAAATTTTCATCGCTTTCACGTCCTGAAGGTTCGTCACTTTTCACGTGCTGAATTTTCGTCACTTTTCGCATCCTGCAGATTCATCACGTTTCACATGCCAAATTTTCATCGCTTTTCACAGGCTCAATTTTCGTTGCTTTTCGCGTGCAGAAATCGCTTTTCAAGCCCTGAAGTTATGACACTTTTCATGTGCTGAATTTTCCTCGCTTTTAACATGCTGAATTTTTGTCACATTTCGCATGCCGAATTTTCATCAAATTTCGCGTTTCATTTTCATCGCTTTTCGCGTCCTGAATGTTCATCTCTTTTCTCATGCTGAATTTTCGTCGTTTCTCGCCTGCTGAATTTTCGTCGCTTTTCACGTGCAGAATTTACGTCAGATTCGTGTGCTGAATTTTCCTTGGTTTTAGCGTCCTTAAGGTTCCTCTATTTTTGTGTTCTGAATTTTTGTCGTTTTTTGCATGCTGAATTTTTGTTGCTTTGCACGTACTGAATATTCGTTGCTTTTCGCGTCCTGAAGGTTCGTCGCTTTTCGTGTGCTGATGTTTTGTCACTTTTCGCGTGCTGAATTTTCATGTTGCGCGTGCTGAATTATCATTGCTTTTCAAGTCCTGAAATGTTGTCGCTTTATGCGTCCTGACGTTTCATCGCTTTTAAGTCCTGAAGTTATGTTGCTTTTCGGGTGCTGAATTTTCCTCGCTTTTAACATGCTGAATCTTTGTCGCATTTCGCATGCTGAATTTTTTGTCGCATTTCGCGTGCTGAATTTTTGTCGTTTTGCACGTACTGAAATTTTGTCGCTTTATGCGTCCTGATGTCTCGTCACTTTTCGCGTGCTGAATTTTTGTCGCTTTTCACTTGCGGAAATTTTGTCACTTTTCCCGTTCTGAATTTTCGTCGCTTTTCTCGTGCTGAATTTACGTCGCTTTTCGCTTCCTGAAGTTTTGTCACTTTTTAGCATGCTGAATTTTCGTAGCTTTTCGCGTCCTGAAGGTTCGTCACTTTTCGTGTGCCGAAATGTTGTCACATGTCATGTCCTGAAATTTTGTCGCTTCATGTGTCCTGAACTCTCAAACGCATTTTTGCGTGCTGAATTTTCGTTGGTTTTAGTGTCCTGAAGGTTCCTCTCTCTTAGCGTCCTCAAGGTTCCTCTCTTTTAGTGTCCTGAAGGTTCATCGCTTTTTCCATGCTGAATTTTCCTTGCTTTTCGCGTGCTGAATTTTTCTCGCTTTTCATGTTCTGAAATTAGGTCACTTTTCGCGTGCTGAATTTTCGTCGCTTTTCGGGTCCTAAAGGTTCGTCACTTTTCATGTGCTGATTTTTCGTCATTTTCGCCTGCTGAATTTTTGTCGCTTTTCACATGCTGAAATGTTGTCGCTTTTCACGTTCTGAATTTTCGTCGATTTTCGTGTGCTGAATTTACGTCGCTTTTCGCGTCCTGAAGGTTTGTCACTTATTAGCATGCTGAATTTTCATCGCTTTTTGCGTCCTGAAGGTTCGTCACTTTTCGTGTGCCAAATTCTTGTCGTTTTTCATGTCCTGAAATTTTGTTGCTTCATGTGTCCTGAACTTTGAACTCATTTTCGTCTGCTGAATTTTCGTTGGTTTTAGCGTCCTGAAGTTTCCTCTCTTTTCGTGTTCTGAATGTTTGTCACTTTTCGCGTGTTGAATTTTATTCATTTTCCCGTGCTGAATTTTCATTGGTTTTAGTGTCCTGAAGGTTCCTCTCCTTTAGCGTCCTGAAGGTTCATCGCTTTTCGCATGCTGAATATCCGTAGGTTTTTGCATGCTGAACTTTCGTCGCTTTTCGTGTGCTGAATTTTCCTCGCTTTTCATGTTCTGAAATTATGTCACTTTTCGCCTGCTGAATTTCCGTCGCTTTTCGGGTCCTGAAGGTTTGTCACTATTCATGTGCTGAATTTTCATCACTTTTTGCGTGCTGAATTTTCGTCATTTTTCGCGTGCTAAAATTCTGTTGCATTTCTCGTTCTGAATTTTTGTTGATTTTTACGTTCTGAAATTAGGTCACTTTTGGTGTGCTGAATTTTCGTCGCTTTTCCTAAAGGTTCGTCGCTTCTCATGTGCTGAATTTTCGTCACTTTTTGCCTGCAGATTTTTCGTCATTTTCGCCTGCTGAATTTTTGTCGCTTTTCACATGCTGAAATTTCACGTCCTGAAGGTTCATCACTTTTTAGCATGCTGAATTTTCGTCGCTTTTCGTGTCCTGAAGGTTGGTCACTTTTCGTGTGCCGAAATATTGTCGCTTTTCATGTCCTGAAATTTGGTCGCTTCATGTGCCCTGAACTTTGGAACTCATTTTCACGTGCTGAATTTTCGTTGGTTTTAGCGTCCTGAAGGTTCCTCTCTCTTAGCGTCCTGAAGGTTTCTCTCTCTTAGCGTCCTGAAGATTCCTCTCTTTTAGCGTCCTGAAGATTCCTTTCTTTTAGCGTCCTGAAGGTTAATCGATTTTCGCATGCTGAATTTTCATCGCTTTTTGCATGCTGAATTTTCATCACTTTTCGCGTGCTGCATTTTTGTCGCTATTCACGTCCTGAAGGTTTGTCACTTTTCGTGTACTGTGTTTTTATCACTTTTTGCATGATGAATTTTCTTCATTTTCGCGTGCTGAATTCTTGTTGGTTTTAGCGTCCTGGACGTTCCAATTTTTTCGCGTTCTGAATTTTCATCGCTATTCGCGTCCTGAAGGTTCGTCACTTTTCATGTGCCAAAATGTTGTCGCTTTTCATGTCCTGAAATTTTGTTGCTTCATGTGGCCTAAACATTTGAATTCATTTTCGTTGGTTTTAGGGTCATAAAGGTTCCTCTCTTTTCGAGTTCTGAATTTTTGTCACTTTACGCGTGCTGGATTTTCGTCATTTTCGCTTGCTGAATTTTAGTTGGTTTTAGCGTCCCGAAGGTTCCTCTCTTTAGCATCCTGAAGGTTCGTCGCTTTTCGCATGCTGAATTTTCATCAAATTTTGCATGCTGAATGTTCATCGCTTTTCGCGTGCTGAATTTCCCCCACTTTTCAGATTCTGAAATTGCCACTTTGTACGGGCTGAATGTTCATCGCTATTCGCATGCTGAAATTTCGTCACTTTTCACGTCCTGAAATTTGGTTGCTTTATGCCTCCTGATGTTTCGTCACTTTTCGCGTCCTGAATTTACGTCGCTTTTCGTGTGCTGAATTTTCGCCGCATTTCATGTCTTGAAATGTCGTCACTTTACACATGCTGAATTTTTGTCGCTGTTCATGTGTTTCATTTTCATTGCTTTTCGCGCGTCCTGAAGGTTTGTCGCTTTTTGAATGCTGAATTTTCATAGCTATTTGCATGCTGAATTTTCGTCGCAGTTCATGTCTTGAAATGTCGTCACTTTTTGCATGCTGAATTATCGTCACTTTTCAGGTGGTGACATTTCGTCGCTTTTCGCATGCTGAATTTTCATCACTTTTCGTGTGCTGAAGGTTTGTCGCTTTTCGCATGCTGAATTTTCGTCAATTTTGCGTGCTTCATTTTTTATTGCTTTTCGCGTCCTGAAGGTTTGTCACTTTTTAGCATGCTGAAGGTTCATCGCTTTTCACATGCTGAATTTTTGTCACTTTTTGCATGCTGAATTTTCCTCGCTTTTCACATTCTGAAATTACGTCACTTTTAGCATGTTGAATTTTCGTCACTATACACATGCTGGATTTTTGTCGCTTTTCGCGTGCTGAAATGTTGTCGCTTTTCGCGTGCTGACATTTCATTACTTTTTATGTCCTGCAATTTTGTCGCTTTATGTGTCCTGATGTTTTGTCACTTTTTGCATCCTGAATTTACGTTGCTTTTCGTGTGCTGAATTTTCGTCACTTTTCACGTGCTGAATTATTGTCGCTTTTCACATGCTGAATTTTTGTCAAATTTCGCGTGCTGAATTTTCGTTGCATTTCATGTCCTGAAATGTCATCACTTTTCACATGCTGAGTTATCGTCGCTTTTCACGTGTTTCATTTCATCGCATTTCGCGTCCTGAAGGTATGTCAATTTTTGCATGCTTAATTTTCATAGCTATTTGCATACTGAATTTTTGTCGCTTTTCATGTGGGGACATTTCGTCGCTTTTCGTGTGCTGAATTTTTGTCACTTTTCGTGTGCTGAATTAATGTCACTTTTTGCATGCTGAATTTTCCTCTAATTTCGCGTGCTTCATTTTTATTGCTTTTCGCGTCCTGAAGGTTTGTCACTTTTTAGCATGTTGAAATTTCGTCGCTTTTTGCGTCCTGAAGGTTCGTCAATTTTCGTGTGCCGAAATGTTGTCTGAATCATCATCACTATTCACATGCTGAATTTTCATTACTATTCGCATGCTGAATTTTTGTCACTTTTCATGTGCTGAATTAATGTCGCTTTTTGCATGTTGAATTTTCCTCTAATTTTGCGTGCTTCATTTTTATTGCTTTTCGCGTCCAGAAGGTTTGTCACTTTTTAGCACGTTGAAATTTCGTCGCTTTTTGCGTCCTGAAGGTTCGTCAATTTTCGTGTGCCGAAATGTTGTCTGAATTATCATCACTATTCACATGCTGAATTTTCCTCACTATTCGCATGCTGAATTTTTGTCACTTTTCGCGTGCTGAAATTTCGTCACTTTTCACCTGCTGAATTATCGTCGCTTTTCACGTGTTTCATTTTCATCGCTTTTTGCGTCCTGAAGGTATGTGGCATTTCTCATGTTGAATTTTGATAGCTATTCACATGCTGAATTTTCGTCGCTTTTCACGTGCTGAATTATTGTCGCTTTTCGCATGCTGAATTTTTGTTGATTTTTGCGTGCTGCATTTTCATCGCTTTTACGGTCCTGAAGGTTTGTCACTTTTCGTGTGCCAAAATGCTGTCGCTTTTCAGGTCCTGAAATTTTGTCGCTCCTTGTGTCCTGAACTTTTGAACTCATTTTCGCATGCTGAATTTTCGTTGGTTTTAGCATCCTGAAGGTTCCTCTCTTTTTGCATTCGGAATTTTTGACACTTTTCGCATGCTGAATTGTTGTCAATACCCAACAGTTGAACCTTCTTAACCTACCTTCCATGAGGAACCTTGTCAAAGGCCTTACTGAAGTCCATATATGCGTCCTGATATGCGTCCTGATGTTTCATCACTTTTCGCGTCCTGAATTAACGTCGCTTTTCGTGTGCTGAATTTTCGTCGCTTTTCGCGTGATGAATTATTGTCACTTTTTGCATGTTGAATTTTCGTCACTTTTCGTGTGCTGAATTTTCGTCGCTTTTTGCGTCCTGAAGGTGTGCCGAAATGTTGTCTGAATTTTCATCTATTCACATGCTGAATTTTCATCACTATTAGCATGCTGAATTTTTGTCACTTTTTGCGTGCTGAAATTTCGTCACTTTTCGTGTGCTGAATTTTCGTCGCTTTTCAAGTGGTGACATTTCGTCGCTTTTCGTGTGCTGAATTTCTGTCACTTTTTGTGTTCTGAATTATTGTCACTTTTCAGGTGGTGACATTTCGTCGCTTTTCGCAAGCTGAATTTTCGTCACTTTTCGTGTGCTGAAGGTTTGTCGCTTTTCACATGCTGAATTTTCGTCAATTTTGCGTGCTTCATTTTTTATTGCTTTTCGCGTCCTGAATGTTTGTCACTTTTTAGCATGCTGAAGGTTCATCGCTTTTCACATGCTGAATTTTTGTCACTTTTTGCATGCTGAATTTTCCTCGCTTTTCACATTCTGAAATTACGTCACTTTTAGCATGTTGAATTTTCGTCGCTATACACATGCTGGATTTTTGTCGCTTTTCGCGTGCTGAAATGTTGTCGCTTTTCGCGTGCTGACATTTCATCACTTTTCATGTCCTGCAATTTTGTCGCTTTATGTGTCCTGATGTTTTGTCACTTTTTGCGTCCTGAATTTACGTTGCTTTTCGTGTGCTGAATTTTCGTCACTTTTCACGTGCTGAATTATTGTCGCTTTTCACATGCTGAATTTTCGTCGAATTTCGCATGCTGAATTTTTGTTGCATTTCATGTCCTGAAATGTCATCACTTTTCGCATCCTGAATTATCGTCGCTTTTCACGTGTTTCATTTCATCGCATTTCGCGTCCTGAAGGTATGTCAATTTTTGCATGCTGAATTTTCATAGCTATTCGCATACTGAATTTTTGTTGCTTTTCATGTGGGGACATTCCGTCGCTTTTCGCATGCTGAATTTTTGTCACTTTTCGCGTGCTGAAATTTCGTCGCTTTTCACCTGCTGAATTATCATCGCTTTTCACGTTTCATTTTCATCTTTTTTTGCGTCCTGAAGGTATGTGGCATTTCTCATGCTGAATTATCATAGCTATTCACATGCTGAATTTTCGTCGCTTTTCACGTGCTGAATTATTGTCGCTTTTCACGTGCTGAATTATTGTCGCTTTTCGCATGCTGAATTTTCGTTGATTTTTGCGTGCTGCATTTTCATCCATTTTTTCCGTCCTGAAGGTTTGTCACTTTTCGTGTGCCGAAATGCTGTCGCTTTCCATGTCCTGAAATTTTGTCGCTCCTTGTGTCCTGAACTTTTGAACTCATTTTCGCATGCTGGTTTCGTTGGTTTTAGCGTCCTGAAGATTCCTCTCTTTTTGCATTCGGAATTTTTGACGCTTTTCGCATGCTGAATTGTTGTCAATACCCAACAGTTGAACCTTCTTAACCTACCTTCCATGAGGAACCTTGTCAAAGGCCTTACTGAAGTCCATATATGCGTCCTGATATGCGTCCATTATGCGTCCTGATGTTTCATCACTTTTCGTGTCCTGAATTAACGTCGCTTTTCGTGTGCTGAATTTTCGTCGCTTTTCATGTGCTGAATTATTGTCGCTTTTCGCAAGCTGAATTTTTGTCGATTTTTGCGTGCTGCATTTTCATCGCTTTTTCAGTCCTGAAGGTTTGTCACTTTTGTGCCGAAATGCTGTTGCTTTTCATGTCCTGAAATTTTGTCGCTCCTTGTGTCCTGAACTTTTGAACTCATTTTCGCATGCTGAATTTTCGTTGGTTTTAGCGTCCTGAAGTTTCCTCTCTTTTCGCGTTCTTAATTTTCGTCACTTTTCGCGCTGAATTTTATTCATTTTTGCATGCTGACTTTTTGATGGTTTTAGCGTCCTGAAGGTTCCTCTCTTTTAGCGTCCTGAAGGTTCATCTCTTTTTGCATCCTGAAGGTTCATCGCTTTTCACATGCTGAATTTATGTCACATTTTGCATGCTGAATTTTCATCGCTTTTTGCGTGCTGAAATGATGTCGCTTTTCGCGTGCAGACATTTCGTCACATTTCATGTCCTGAAATTTTGTCGCTTTATGCGTCCTGAATTTACGTCTCTTTTCGTGTGCTGAATTCTCGTCACTTTTGACGTGCTGAATTATTGTCGCTTTTAGCATGCTGAAATTTCATCGAATTTCGCATGCTGAATTTTCGTTGCATTTCATGTCCTGAAATGTCGTCACTTTTCGCATGCTGAATTATCGTCGCTTTTCACATGTTTCATTTAATCGCATTTCGCGTCCTGAAAGTATGTCGATTTTTGCATACTGAATTTTCATAGCTATTCGCATGCTGAATTTTTGTCGTTTTTCATGTGTTAATATTTAGTCACTTTTAACATCCTGAAATTTTGTTTCATTATGCGTCCTGATGTTTCATCACTTTTCGCGTCCTGAATTAACGTCGCTTTTCGTGTGCTGAATTCTCGTCGCTTTTCGCGTGCTGAATTATTGTCGCTTTTCGCATGCTGAATTTTTGTCAGTTTTTGCGTGCTTTATTTTCATCGTTTTTCGCGTCCTGAAGGTTTGTCACTTTTTAGCATGCTGAAATTTCGTCGCTTTTTGCGTCCTGAAGGTTCATCACTATTCACATGCTGAATTTTCATCACTATTCGGATGATGAATTTTTGTCACTTTTCGTGTGCTGAAATTTCGTCACTTTTCGCGTGCTGAAATTTTGTCACTTTTCGCGTGCTGAAATTTCGGCGCTTTTCGCGTGCTGATTTTACCTCGCTTTTAACATTCTGAAATTACGTCACTTTTCGCGTGCTGAATTTTTGCCGCCTTTCGCGTCCTGAAAGTTCATCGCTTTTCATGTGATGAAATTTTGTCACTTTTCGCTTGCTGAATTTGTGTCATTTTCGCTTGCTGAAATATCATTGGTCTTAGTGTCCTGACGGTTCCTCTCTTTTCGCATTCTGAATTTTCGTTGCAATTCGCATGCTGAATTTTCATCGCTTTTCTGTGCTGAAAATTTGTCGCTTTTCACGTGTTGAAATTTAGTCACTTTTCACGTCCTGAAATTTTGTCGCATTATGTGTCCTGATGTTTCATCACTTTTCGCGGCCTGAATTAACGTCGCTTTTCGTGTGCTGAAATTTTGTCGCTTTTTGCGTCCTGAAGGTTCGTCACTTTTTGTGTGCCGAAATGTTGTCTGAATTTTCATCACTATTCACATGCTGAATTTTCATCACTATTCACATGCTGAATTTTCATCACTATTCGCATGCGGAATTTTTGTCCCTTTTCGCGTGCTGAAATTTCGTCACTTTTCACTTCCTGAAATTTTGTTGCATTATGCATCCTGATGTTTCATCACTTTTCGCGTCCTGAATTAACGTCGCTTTTCATGTGCTGAAATTTTGTCGCTTTTCGCGTGCTCAATTATTATTGCTTTTCGCATGCTGAATTTTCGTCAATTATTGCGTGCTTCATTTTCATCGTTTTTCGCGTCCTGAAGGTTTGTGACTTTTTAGCATGCTGAAATTTCGTCGCTTTTTGCGTCCTGATGATTCGTCACTTTTCGTGTGCCGAAATGTTGTCTGAATTTTCATCACTATTCACATGCTGAATTTTCATCACTATTCACATGCTGAATTTTTGTCACTTTTCGCATGCTGAAATTTCGTCACTTTTCACGTGCTAATTTTACGTCACATTTCGCATGTTGAATTTTTGTCGCCTTTCGCGTCCTGAAGGTTCGTCGCTTTTCGTGTGATGAATTTTTGTCACTTTTGGCTTGCTGAATTTTTGTCATTTTTGCCTGCTGAAATTTCAATGGTCTAAGTGTCCTGAAGGTTCCTCTCTTTTCGCATTCTGAATTTTTGTTGCTATTCGCATGCTGAATTTTCATCACTTTTCACGTGCTGAAATTTTCATCGCTTTTCGCGTCTTGAAGGGATGTGGCTTTTCTCATGCTGAATTTTCGTCAATTTTTGCGTGCTTCATTTTCATCGTTTTTCGCATCCTGAAGGTTTGTCACTTTTTAGCATGCTGAAATTTCGTCGCTTTTTGCGTCCTGAAGTTTCGTCACTTTTCGTGTGCCGAAATGTTGTCTGAATTTTGATCACTAATCACATGCTGAAATTTCATCACTATTTGCATGCTGAATTTTTGTCACTTTTCGTGTGCTGAAATGTTGTCGCTTTTCGCGTGCTGATTTGACCTCGCTTTTAATGTTCTGAAATTACGTCACTTGTCTCGTGCTGAATTTTTGTCACCTTTCGCGTCCTGAAAGTTCGTCGCTTTTCGTGTGATGAATTTTTGTCACTTTTGACTTGCTGAATTTTTGTCATTTTCGCCTGCTTAAATTTCATTGGTCTAAGTGTCCTGAAGGTTCCTCTCTTTTCGCATTCTGAATTTTTGTTGCTATTCGCATGCTGAATTTTCATCACTTTTCACGTGCTGAAATTTTGTCACTTTCTGTGTGCTGAAATTTAGTCACTGTTCACGTCCTGAAATTTCGTTGCTTTACGCGTCCTGATGTTTCGTCACTTTTCTCATCCTGAATTTACGTCGGTTTTCGTGTGCTGAATTTTCATCGCATTTCATGTCCTGAAATTTCGTCACTTTTTGCATGCTGAATTATCGTCGCTTTTCACGTGTTTCATTTTCATCGCTTTTCGCGTCCTGAAGGTATGTGGCTTTTCGCATGCTGAATTTTCGCCAATTTTTGCGTGCTTCATTTTCATCGTTTTTCGCGTCCTGAAGGTTTGTCACTTTTTAGCATGCTGAAATTTCGTCGCTTTTTGCGTCCTGAAGGTTCGTCACTTTTCATGTGCCGAAATGTTGTCTGAATTTTCATCACTATTCACATACTGAATTTTCATCACTATTTGCATGCTGAATTTTTGTCACTTTTCGCGTGCTGAAATTTCGTCACTTTCCGCATGCTGAAATTTTGTCACTTTCCGTGTGCTGAAATTTAGTCACTTTTCACCTCCTGAAATTTCGTTGCTTTACGCGTCCTGATGTTTCGTCAGTTTTCTCATCCTGAATTTACCTCGCTTTTCGTGTGCTGAATTTTCATCGCATTTCATATCCTGAAATTTCGTCACTTTTCGCATGCTGAATTATCGTTGCTTTTCACATGTTTCATTTTCATCGCTTTTCGCGTCCTGAAGGTATGTGGCTTTTCGCATGCTGAATTTTCGCCAATTTTTGCGTGATTCATTTTCATCATTTTTCGCGTCCTGAAGGTTTGTCACTTTTTAGCATGCTGAATTTTTGTCGCTTTAAACCTGTTGAAATTTAGTCACTTTTCACGTCCTGAAATTTTGTCGCATTATAACCACATAATAACCATATAACAATTACAGCACAGAAACAGGCCATCTCGGCCCTTCAAGTATGTGCCGAACAACTTTTTTCCTTTAGTCCCACCTGCCTGCACTCATACCATAACCCTCCATACCCTTCTCATCCATATGCCCATCCAATTTATTTTTAAATGATACCAACGAACCTGCCACCACCACTTCCACTGGAAGCTCATTCCACTCCGCTACCACTCTCTGATAAAGAAATTCCCCCTCATGTTAGCCCTAAACATCTGTCCCTTAATTCTAAAGTCATGTCCTCTTGTTTGAACCTTCCCTATTCTCAAAGGGAAAAGCTTGTCCACATCAATTCTGTCTACCCCTCTCATCATTTTAAAGACCTCTATCAAGTCCCCCCTTAACCATCTGCGCTCCAGAGAATAAAGACCTAACTTATTCAATCTATCTCTGTAACTTAGCTGTTGAAACCCAGGCAACATTCTAGTAAATCTCCTCTGTACCCTCTCTATTTTGTTGACATCCTTCCTATAATTGGGCGACCAAAATTGTACACCATACTCCAGATTTGGTCTCACCAATGCCTTGTACAATTTTAACATTACATCCCAGCTTCTATACTCAATGCTCTGATTTATAAAGGCTAGCATACCAAAAGCTTTCTTTACCACCCTATCTATATGAGATTCCACCTTCAAGGAACTATGCAAGGTTATTCCCAGATCCCTCTGTTCAACTGTATTCTTCAATTCCCTTCCATTTACCATGTACATCCTATTTTGATTTGTCCTGCCAAGGTGTAGCACCTCACATTTATCAGCATTAAACTCCATCTGCCATCTTTCAGCCCATTTTTCCAACTGGCCTAAATCAGTCTGTAGACTTTGGAAATCCTCTTCATTATCCACAACACCCCCTATCTTGGTATCATCTGCATACTTACTAATCCAATTTACCACCCCTTCATCCAGATCATTGATGTACATGACAAACAACAAAGGACCCAACACAGATCCCTGAGGCACCCCACTAGTCACCTGCCTCCAACCCGAGAAACAGCCATCCACCATTGCCCTCTGGCTTCTCCCATTCAGCCACTGTTAAATCCATCTTGCTATTCCTGCATTTATACCCAACAGTTGAACCTTCTTAACCAACCTTCCATGAGGAACCTTGTCAAAGGCCTTACTGAAGTCCATATATGCGTCCTGATATGCGTCCATTATGCGTCCTGATGTTTCATCACTTTTCGCGTCCTGAATTAACGTCACTTTTCGTGTGCTGAATTTTCGTCGCTTTTCGCGTGCTGAATTATTGTCACTTTTTGCATGCTGAATTTTCGTCAATTTTTGCGTGCTTCATTTTCATTGTTTTTCGCGTCCTGAAAGTTTGTCACTTTTTAGCATGCTGAAATTTTGTCGCTTTTTGCGTCCTGAAGGTGTGCCGAAATGTTGTCTGAATTTTCATCACTATTCACATGCTGAATTTTCATCACTATTAGCATGCTGAATTTTTGTCACTTTTTGCGTGCTGAAATTTCGTCACTTTTCGTGTGCTGAATTTACGTCGCTTTTCACGTGGTGACATTTCGTCGCTTTTCGTGTGCTGAAATTTTGTTGCTTCATGTGGCCTAAACATTTGAACTCATTTTCGTTGGTTTTAGGGTCATAAAGGTTCCTCTCTTTTCGCGTTCTGAATTTTTGTCACTTTACGCGTGCTGGAATTTCGTCATTTTCGCTTTCTGAATTTTAGTTGGTTTTAGCGTCCCGAAGGTTCCTCTCTTTAGCATCCTGAAGGTTCATCGCTTTTCGCATGCTGAATTTTCATCAAATTTTGCATGCTGAATTTTCATCGCTTTTCGCGTGCTGAATTTCCCCCACTTTTCAGATTCTGAAATTGCCACTTTGTACGGGCTGAATGTTCATCGCTATTCGCATGCTGAAATCTCGTCACTTTTCACATCCTGAAATTTGGTCGCTTTATGCCTCCTGATGTTTTGTCACTTTTCGCGTCCTGAATTTACGTCGCTTTTCGTGTACTGAATTTTCGCCGCATTTCATGTCTTGAAATGTCGTCACTTTACACATGCTGAATTTTTGTCGCTGTTCATGTGTTTCATTTTCATTGCTTTTCGCGCGTCCTGAAGGTTTGTCGCTTTTTGAATGCTGAATTTTCATAGCTATTTGCATGCTGAATTTTCGTCGCAGTTCATGTCTTGAAATGTCGTCACTTTTTGCATGCTGAATTATCGTCACTTTTCAGGTGGTGACATTTCGTCGCTTTTCGCATGCTGAATTTTCGTCACTTTTCGTGTGCTGAAGGTTTGTCGCTTTTCGCATGCTGAATTTTCGTCAATTTTGCGTGCTTCATTTTTTATTGCTTTTCGCGTCCTGAAGGTTTGTCACTTTTTGGCATGCTGAAGGTTCATCGCTTTTCACATGCTGAATTTTTGTCACTTTTTGCATGCTGAATTTTCCTCGCTTTTCACATTCTGAAATTACGTCACTTTTAGCATGTTGAATTTTCGTCACTATACACATGCTGGATTTTTGTCGCTTTTCGCGTGCTGAAATGTTGTCGCTTTTCGCGTGCTGACATTTCATCACTTTTCATGTCCTGCAATTTTGTCGCTTTATGTGTCCTGATGTTTTGTCACTTTTTGCGTCCTGAATTTACGTTGCTTTTCGTGTGCTGAATTTTCGTCACTTTTCACGTGCTGAATTATTGTCGCTTTTCAAATGCTGAATTTTTGTCGAATTTCGCATGCTGAATTTTCGTTGCATTTCATGTCCTGAAATGTCATCACTTTTCACATGCTGAATTATTGTCGCTTTTCACGTGTTTCATTTCATCGCATTTCGCATCCTGAAGGTATGTCAATTTTTGCATGCTGAATTTTCATAGCTATTTGCATACTGAATTTTTGTCGCTTTTCATGTGGGGACATTCCGTCGCTTTTCGTGTGCTGAATTTTTGTCACTTTTCGTGCGCTGAATTAATGTCGCTTTTTGAATGCTGAATTTTCCTCTAATTTCGCGTGCTTCATTTTTATTGCTTTTGAACCTTTGAACTCATTGTCACTCCTTGTGTCCTGAACTTTTGAACTCATTTTCGCATGCTGAATTTTCGTTGGTTTTAGCGTCCTGAAGTTTCCCCTCTTTTCGCGTTCTTAATTTTCGTCACTTTTCGCGCTGAATTTTATTCATTTTTTGATGGTTTTAGCGTACTGATGGTTCCTCTCTTTTAGCGTCCTGAAGGTTCCTCTCTTTTTGCATCCTGAAGGTTCATCGCTTTTCACATGCTGAATTTATGTCACATTTTGCATGCTGAATTTTCATCGCTTTTCGCGTGCTGAAATGATGTCGCTTTTCGCGTGCTGACATTTTGTCACATTTCATGTCCTGAAATTTTGTCGCTTTATGCGTCCTGATTTTACGTCTCTTTTCGTGTGCTGAATTCTTGTCACTTTTGACGTGCTGAATTATTGTCGCTTTTCGCATGCTGAAATTTCATCGAATTTCGCATGCTGAATTTTCGTTGCATTTCATGTCCTGAAATGTCGTCACTTTTCGCATGCTGAATTATCGTCGCTTTTCACGTTTCATTTAATTGCATTTCGCGTCCTGAAAGTATGTCGATTTTTGCATGCTGAATTTTGATAGCTATTCCCATGCTGAATTTTTGTCGTTTTTCATGTGTTAATATTTAGTCACTTTTTGCGTCCTGAATTAACGTCGCTTTTCGTGTGCTGAATTTTCGTCGCTTTTCGCGTGCTGAATTATTGTCGCTTTTCGCATGCTGAATTTTCGTCAATTTTTGCGTGCTTTATGTTCATCGTTTTTCGCGTCCTGAAGGTTTGTCACTTTTTAGCATGCTGAAATTTCGTCGCTTTTTGCGTCCTGAAGGTTCATCACTATTCACATGCTGAATTTTCATCACTATTCGTATGCTGAATTTTTGTCACTTTTCGTGTGCTGAAATTTCGTCACTTTTCGCGTGCTGAAATTTCGTCACTTTTCGCATGCTGAAATTTCGTCGCTTTTCGCGAGCTGATTTTACCTCGCTTTTAACATTCTGAAATTACGTCACTTTTCGCGTGCTGAATTTTTGTCGCCTTTCGCATCCTGAAAGTTCGTCGCTTTTCGTGTGATGAATTTTTGTCACTTTTCGCTTGCTGAATTTTTGTCATTTTCGCTTGTTGAAATTTCATTGGTATTAGTGTCCTGACGGTTCCTCTCTTTTCACATTCTGAATTTTCGTTGCAATTCGCATGCTGAATTTTCATCGCTTTTCGCGTGCTGAAAATTTGTCGCTTTTCACGCGTTGAAATTTAGTGACTTTTCACGTCCTGAAATTTTGTCGCATTATGCGTCCTGATGTTTCATCACTTTTCGCGGCCTGAATTAACGTCGCTTTTCTTGTGGTGAAATTTCGTCGCTTTTTGCGCCCTGAAGGTTCGTCACTTTTCGTGTGCCGAAATGTTGTCTGAATTTTCATCACTACTCACATGCTGAATTTTCATCACTATTCACATGCTGAATTTTCATCACTATTCGCATGCGGAATTTTTGTCACTTTTCGCGTGCTGAAATTTCGTCACTTTTCACTTCCTGAAGTTTTGTTGCATTATGCATCCTAATGTTTCATCACTTTTCAAGTCCTGAATTAATGTCGCTTTTCGTGTGCTGAAATTTCGTCGCTTTTCGCGTGCTCAATTATTATTGCTTTTCGCATGCTGAATTTTCGTCAATAATTGCGTGCTTCATTTTCATCGTATTTCGCGTCCTGAAGGTTTGTCACTTTTTAGCATGTTGACATTTCGTCGCTTTTTGCGTCCTGAAGGTTTGTCAATTTTCGTGTGCCGAAATGTTGTCTGAATTATCATCACTATTCACATGCTGAATTTTCATCACTATTCGCATGCTGAATTTTTGTCACTTTTCGTGTGCTGAATTAATGTCGCTTTTCACGTGCTGATTTTACTTCGCTTTTAACGTTCTGAAATTACATCACATTTCGCATGCTGAATTTTTGTCGCCTTTCGCGTCCTGAAGGTTCGTCGCTTTTCGTGTGATGAATTTTTGTCACTTTTGGCTTGCTGAATTTTTGTCATTTTCGCCTGCTGAAATTTCAATGGTCTAAGTGTCCTGAAGGTTCCTCTCTTTTCGCATTCTGAATTTTTGTTGCTATTCGCATGCTGAATTTTCATCACTTTTCACGTGCTGAAATTTTCATCGCTTTTCGCGTCTTGAAGGTATGTGGCTTTTCTCATGCTGAATTTTCGTCAATTTTTGCGTGCTTCATTTTCATCGTTTTTCGCATCCTGAAGGTTTGTCACTTTTTAGCATGCTGAAATTTCGTCGCTTTTTGCGTCGTGAAGTTTCGTCACTTTTCGTGTGCCGAAATGTTGTCTGAATTTTGATCACTAATCACATGCTGAATTTTCATCACTATTCGCATGCTGAATTTTTGTCACTTTTCGCGTGCTGAAATTACATCACTTTTCGCGTGCTGAGATTTTGTCGCTTTTCGCGTGCTGATTTGACCTCACTTTTAATGTTCTGAAATTACGTCACTTTTCGCGTGCTGAATTTTTGACACCTTTTGCGTCCTGAAAGTTTGTCGCTTTTCATGTGATGAATTTTTGTCACTTTTGGCTTGCTGAATTTTTGTCATTTTTGCCTATTTAAATTTCATTGGTCTAAGTGTCCTGAAGGTTCCTCTCTTTTCGCATTCTGAATTTTTGTTGCTATTCGCATGCTGAATTTTCATCACTTTTCACATCCTGAAATTTTGTTGCTTTACGCGTCCTGATGTTTCGTCACTTTTCTCATCCTGAATTTACGTCGCTTTTCGTGCGCTGAATTTTCATCGCATTTCATGTCCTGAAATTTCGTCACTTTTCGCATGCTGAATTATCGTCGCTTTTCACGTGTTTCATTTTCATCGCTTTTCGCGTCCTGAAGGTATGTGGCTTTTCGCATGCTGAATTTTCGCCAATTTTTGCGTGCTTCATTTTCATCGTTTTTCGCGTCCTGAAGGTTTGTCACTTTTTAGCATGCTGAAATTTTGTCAATTATTGCGTCCTGAAGGTTCGTCACTTTTCGTGTGCCGAAATGTTGTCTGAATTTTCATCACTATTCACATACTGAATTTTCATCACTATTCGCATGCTGAATTTTTGTCACTTTTCGTGTGCTGAATTAATGTCGCTTTTCACGTGCTGATTTTACCTCGCGTTTAACGTTCTGAAATTACATCACATTTCGCATGCTGAATTTTTGTCGCCTTTCGCGTCCTGAAGGTTCGTCGCTTTTCGTGTGATGAATTTTTGTCACTTTTGGCTTGCCGAATTTTTGTCATTTTCGCCTGCTGAAATTTCAATGGTCTAAGTGTCCTGAAGGTTCCTCTCTTTTCGCATTCTGAATTTTTGTTGCTATTCGCATGCTGAATTTTCATCACTTTTCACGTGCTGAAATTTTTATCGCTTTTCGCGTCTTGAAGGTATGTGGCTTTTCTCATGCTGAATTTTCGTCAATTTTTGCGTGCTTCATTTTCATCGTTTTTCGCATCCTGAAGGTTTGTCACTTTTTAGCATGCTGAAATTTCGTCGCTTTTTGCGTCCTGAAGTTACGTCGCTTTTCATGTGCCGAAATGTTGTCTGAATTTTGATCACTAATCACATGCTGAATTTTCATCACTATTCGCATGCTGAATTTTTGTCACTTTTCGCGTGCTGAAATTTCATCACTTTTCGCATGCTGAAATTTTGTCGCTTTTCGCGTGCTGAATTGACATCGCTTTTAATGTTCTGAAATTACGTCACTTGTCGCGTGCTAAATTTTTGTCACCTTTTGCGTCCTGAAAGTTCGTAGCTTTTCGTGTGATGAATTTTTGTCACTTTTGGCTTGCTGAATTTTTTGTCATTTTCGCCTGCTTAAATTTCATTGGTCTAAGTGTCCTGAAGGTTCCTCTCTTTTCGCATTCTGAATTTTTGTTGCTATTCGCATGCTGAATTTTCATCACTTTTCACGTGCTGAAATTTTGTCACTTTCCGCGTGCTGAAATTTAGTCACTTTTCACGTCCTGAAATTTCGTTGCTTTACGCGTCCTGATGTTTCGTCACTTTTCTCATCCTGAATTTACCTCGCTTTTCGTGTGCTGAATTTTCATCGCATTTCATGTCCTGAAATTTCGTCACTTTTCGCATGCTGAATTATCGTCGCTTTTCACGTGTTTCATTTTCATCGCTTTTCGCGTCCTGAAGGTATGTGGCTTTTTGCACGCTGAATTTTCGCCAATTTTTGCGTGCTTCATTTTCATCGTTTTTCGTGTCCTGAAGGTTTGTCACTTTTTAGCATGCTGAAATTTCGTCGCTTTTTGCGTCCTGAAGGTTCGTCACTTTTCGTGTGCCAAAATGGTGTCTGAATTTTTATCACTATTCACATACTGAATTTTCATCACTATTCGCATGCTGAATTTTTGTCACTTTTCGCGTGCTGAAATTTCGCCACTTTCCGTGTGCTGAAATTTTGCCACTTTCCGTGCTGAAATTTTGTCACTTTTCAGGTCCTGAAATTTCGTTGCTTTACGCGTCCTGATGTTTCGTCACTTTTCTCATCCTGAATTTACGTCGCTTTTCGTGTGCTGAATTTTCTTCTCATTTCATATCCAGAAATCTCGTCATTTTTTGCATGCTGAATTATCGTCGCTTTTCACGTGTTTCATTTTCATCACTTTTCGCGTTCTGAAGGTATATGACTTTTCTCATGCTGAATTTTCATAGCTATTCACATGCTGAATTTTTGTCGCTTTTCACGTGCTGAAATGTCATCGCTTTTCATGTGCTGAAATTTCACCGCTTTTCGCGTGCTGAATTATTGTCGCTTTTCACATGCTGAATTTTCGTCGATTTTTGCGTGCTGCATTTTCATCGCTTTTTGCGTCCTGAAGGTTTGTGACTTTTCATGTGCCGAAATGCTGTCGCTTTTCATGTCCTGAAATTTTGTCGCTCCATGTCCTGAACTTTTGAACTCATTTTCGCATGCTGAATTTTCGTTAGTTTTAGCATCCTGAAGTTTTTCTCTTTTCGCGTTCTTAATTTTCGTCACTTTTCGCGCTGAATTTTATTCATTTTTGCGTGCTGAGTTTTTGATGGTTTTAGCGTCCTGAAGGTTCCTCTCTTTTAGTGTCCTGAAGGTTCCTCTCTTTTTGCGACCTGGTTCATCGCTTTTCACATGCTGAATTTATGTCATATTTTGCATGCTGAATTTTCATCGCTTTTCGCGTGCTGAAATGTTGTCGCTTTTCGCGTGCTGACATTTCGTCACATTTCATGTCCTGAAATTTTGTCGCTTTATGCGTCCTGAATTTACGTCTCTTTTCGTGTGCTGAATTCTCGTCACTTTTCACGTGCTGAATTATTGTCGCTTTTTGCATGCTGAATTTTCGTCGAATTTCGCATGCTGAATTTTCGTTGCATTTCATGTCCTGAAATGTTGTCACTTTTCACATGCTGAATTATTGTCGCTTCTCACGTGTTTCATTTAATCGCATTTCGTGTCCTGAAGTTATGTCGATTTTTGCATGCTGAATTTTCATAGCGATACGCATGCTGAATTTTTGTCGCTTTTCACGTGGGGACATTTCGTCGCTTTTCGTGTGCTGAATTTTCGTCACTTTTCGTGTGCTGAATTAATGTCGCTTTTCGCATGCTGAATTGTCGTCGAATTTCGCGTGCTTCATTTTTATTGCTTTTTGCGTCCTGAAGGTTTGTCACTTTTTAGCATGTTGAAATTTCGTCCCTTTTTGCGTCCTGAAAGTTCGTCACTTTTCGTGTGCCGAAATGTTGTCTGAATTATCATCACTTCAATTCAATTCAATTCAAGTTTAATGTCATTGCACAAATACAAGTATAGGTACAACGAAATGCAGTTTAGCGTCGTTCTTAGTGATAGCGATATAGAAAAATAAATACAGAGTGCAGTGGTAGCAATATGGAAAATAAATAAATACAGGGTACAGACAAGTCTATCAGCTGGGCTCCGAGTTCAGCAGTCGGATGGTGTAGTTGAAGAAGCTGTTCTTCGTCCTACTGGTGCGGGACTTGAGGCTCCTGTACCGCCTCCCTGATGGGAGGAGGGCAAACAGTCCATGATTAGGGTGTGAGGGGTCCTTGATGATCTTCCCGGCCCGCTTCAGGCACCGTTTTCGGTGGAGGGCATCCAAGGCAGGGAGCGGGGCACCGATGATGTACTGGGCGGTTTTCACCACCCGTTGTAGTGCCTTCCTGTCTGCCACGGTGCAACTGCTGTACCATACCGTAAAGCAGGTGGTCAGGATGCTTTCGATGGTGCAGCGGTAGAAGTTCGTCAGGATCTGGGGGGACAGGTGGGCTTTTTTGAGCCTCCTCAGAAAGTAAAGGCGCTGCTGTGCCTTTTTGATTAGCTTTGAGGTGTTGAGGGACCAGGACAGATCCTCCGAGATGTGTACCCCGAGGAATTTGTAGTTGGAGACCCGCTCCACCTCAGTCCCGTTTATATGGATAGGGGTGTGTCTGCCCCCTCTGTTCTTCCGAAAGTCAACAATTATTTCCTTCGTCTTCTGGGAGTTGAGGACGAGGTTATTGTTGGCACACCAGGTAGTCAGGTGCTGGACTATTCACTATTCACATGCTGAATTTTCATCACTATTCACATGCTGAATTTTTGTCATTTTCGCTTGCTGAAATTTCATTGGTCTTATTGTCCTGACGGTTCCTCTCTTTTCGCATTCTGAATTTTCGTTGCAATTCGCATGCTGAATTTTCATGGCTTTTCGCGTGCTGAAAATTTGTCGCTTTTCACGTGTTGAAATTTAGTCACTTTTCACGTCCTGAAATTTTGTCGCATTATGCGTCCTGATGTTTCATCACTTTTCGCGGCCTGAATTAACGTCGCTTTTCGTGTGTTGAAATTTCGTCGCTTTTCGCGTGCTGAATTATTGTTGCTTTTCACATGCTGAATTTTCGTCAATTTTGCGTGCTTCATTTTCATCGTTTTTCGCGTCCTGAAGGTTTGTCACGTTTTAGCATGCTGAAATTTCGTCACTTTTTGCGTCCTGAAGGTTCGTCACTTTTCGTGTGCCGAAATGTTGTCTGAATTTTGATCACTAATCACATGCTGAATTTTCATCACTATTCGCATGCTGAATTTTTGTCACTTTTCGCGTGCTGAAATTTCGTCACTTTTCGCGTGCTGAAATTTCGTCGCTTTTCACTTCCTGAAATTTTGTTGCATTATGCATCCTGATGTTTCATCACTTTTCGCGTCCTGAATTAACGTCGCTTTTCGTGTGCTGAAATTTCGTCGCTTTTCGCGTGCTCAATTATTATTGCTTTTCGCATGCTGAATTTTCGTCAAGTATTGCGTGCTTCATTTTCATCGTTTTTCGCGTCCTGAAGGTTTGTCACTTTTTAGCATGCTGAAATTTCATCGCTTTTTGCGTCCTGATGGTTCGTCACTTTTCGTGTGCCGAAATGTTGTCTGAATTTTCATCACTATTCACATGCTGAATTTTCATCACTATTCGCATGCTGAATTTTTGTCACTTTTCGCATGCTGAAATTTCGTCACTTTTCACGTGCTGATTTTACCTCGCTTTTAACGTTCTGAAATTACGTCACATTTCGCATGCTGAATTTTTGTCACCTTTCGCGTCCTGAAGGTTCGTCGCTTTTCGTGTGATGAAGTTTTGTCATTTTCGCCTGCTGAAATTTCAATGGTCTAAGTGTCCTGAAGGTTCCTCTCTTTTCGCATTCTGAATTGTTGTTGCTATTCGCATGCTGAATTTTCATCACTTTTCACGTGCTGAAATTTTCATCGCTTTTCGCGTCTTGAAGGTATGTGGCTTTTCTCATGCTGAATTTTCGTCAATTTTTGCGTGCTTCATTTTCATCGTTTTTCGCATCCTGAAGGTTTGTCACTTTTTAGCATGCTGAAATTTCGTCGCTTTTTGCGTCCTGAAGTTTCGTCACTTTTCGTGTGCCGAAATGTTGTCTGAATTTTGATCACTAATCACATGCTGAATTTTCATCACTATTCGCATGCTGAATTTTTGTCACTTTTCGCGTGCTGAAATTTCATCACTTTTCGCGTCCTGAAAGTTTGTTGCTTTTCGTGTGATGAATTTTTGTCACTTTTGGCTTGCTGAATTTTTGTCATTGTCGCCTGCTGAAATTTCATTGGTCTAAGTTTCCTGAAGGTTCCTCTCTTTTCGCATTCTGAATTTTTGTTGCTATTCGCACGCTGAATTTTCATCACTTTTCACGTGCTGAAATTTTGTCACTTTCCGTGTGCTGAAATTTAGTCACTTTTCACGTCCTGAAATTTCGTTGCTTTACGCGTCCTGATGTTTCGTCACTTTTCTCATCCTGAATTTACGTCGCTTTTCATGTGCTGAATTTTGATCGCATTTCATGTCCTGAAATTTCGTCACTTTTCGCATGCTGAATTATCGTCCTTTTCACGTGTTTCATTTTCATCGCTTTTCGCGTCCTGAAGGTATGTGGCTTTTCGCATGCTGAAGTTTCGCCAATTTTTGTGCGCTTCATTTTCATCGTTTTTCGCGTCCTGAAGGTTTGTCACTTTTTAGCATGCTGAAATTTTTTTCGCTTTTTGCGTCCTGAAGGTTCGTCACTTTTCGTGTGCCGAAATGTTGCCTGAATTTTCATCACTATTCACATACTGAATTTTCATCACTATTCGCATGCTGAATTTTTGTCACTTTTCATGTGCTGAAATTTCGTCACCTTCCGCGTGCTGAAATTTTGTCACTTTCCGTGTGCTGAAATTTTGTCACTTTTCACGTCCTGAAATTTCGTTGCTTTACGCGTCCTGATGTTTCGTCACTTTTCTCATCCTGAATTTACGTCGCTTTTCGTGTGCTGAATTTTCATCGCATTTCATGTCATGAAATTTCTTCACTTTTCGCATGCTGAATTATCGTCACTTTTCACGTGTTTCATTTTCATCGCTTTTCGCGTCCTGAAGGTATGTGGCTTTTCGCATGCTGAATTTTCGTCAATTGTTGCGTGCTTCATTTTCATCGTTTTTCGCGTCCTGAAGGTTTGTCACTTTTTAGCATGCTGAAATTTCGTCGCTTTTTGCGTCCTGATGGTTCGTCACTTTTCGTGTGCCGAAATGTTGTCTGAATTTTCATCACTATTCACATGCTGAATTTTCATCACTATTCCCATGCTGAATTTTTGTCACTTTTCGTGTGATGAATTTTTGTTACTTTTGGCTTGCTGAATTTTTGTCACTTTTGGCTTGCTGAAATTTCATTGGTCTAAGTGTCCAGAAGGTTCCTTTTTTTTCGCATTCTGAATTTTCATCACTATTCACATGCTGAAGTTTCATCACTATTCGCATGCTGAATTTTTGTCACTTTTCATGTGCTGAAATTTCATCACTTTCCGCGTGCTGAATTTTCGTCGCATTTCATGTGGTGACATTTCGTCGCTTTTCGTGTGCTGAATTTTCGTTACTTTTTGTGTGCTGAATTAATGTCACTTTTCGCACGCTGAATTTTCGTCGAATTTTGCGTGCTTCATTTTTATTGCTTTTCGCTTCCTGAAGGTTTGTCACTTTTTAGCATGCTGAATTTTTGTCGCTTTTAACCTGTTGAAATTTAGTCACTTTTCACGTCCTGAAATTTTGTTGCATTATAACCACATAATAACCATATAACAATTACAGCACGGAAACAGGCCATCTCGGCCCTTCAAGTCCGTGCCGAACAACTTTTTTCCTTTAGTCCCACCTGCTTGCACTCATACCATAACCCTCCATACCCTTCTCATCCATATGCCTATCCAATTTATTTTTAAATGATACCAACGAACCTGCCGCCACCACTTCCACTGGAAGCTCATTCCGCACCGCTACCACTCTCTGAGTAAAGAAATTCCCCCTCATGTTACCCCTAAACTTCTGTCCCTTAATTCTAAAGTCATGTCCTCTTGTTTGAATCTTCCCTATTCTCAAAGGGAAAAGCTTGTCCACATCAACTCTGTCTACCCCTTTCATCATTTTAAAGACCTCTATCAAGTCCCCCCTTAACCATCTGCGCTCCAGAGAATAAAGACCTAACTTATTCAATCTATCTCTGTAGCTTAGCTGTTGAAACCCAGGCAACATTCTAGTAAATCTCCACTGTACCCTCTCTATTTTGTTGACATCCTTCCTATAATTGGGCGACCAAAATTGTACACCATACTCCAGATTTGGTCTCACCAATGCCTTATACAATTTTAACATTACATCCCAGCTTCTATACTCAATGCTCTGATTTATAAAGGCTAGCATACCAAAAGCTTTCTTTACCACCCTATCTATATGAGATTCCACCTTCAAGGAACTATGCACGGTTATTCCCAGATCCCTCTGTTCAACTGTATTCTTCAATTCCCTACCATTTACCATGTACATCCTATTTTGATTTGTCCTGCCAAGGTATAGCACCTCACATTTATCAGCATTAAACTCCATCTGCCATCTTTCAGCCCATTTTTCCAACTGGCCTAAATCACTCTGTAGACTTTGGAAATCCTCTTCATTATCCACAACACCCCCTTTCTTGGTATCATCTGCATACTTACTAATCCAATTTACCACCCCTTCATCTAGATCATTGATGTACATGACAAACAACAAAGGACCCAACACAGATCCCTGAGGCACCCCACTAGTCACCTGCCTCCAACCCGAGAAACAGCCATCCACCATTACCCTCTGGCTTCTCCCATTCAGCCACTGTTAAATCCATCTTGCTATTCCTGCATTTATACCCAACAGTTGAACCTTCTTAACCAACCTTCCATGAGGAACCTTGTCAAAGGCCTTACTGAAGTCCATATATGCGTCCTGATATGCGTCCATTATGCGTCCTGATGTTTCATCACTTTTCGCGTCCTGAATTAATGTCGCTTTTCGTGTGCTGAATTTTCGTCGCTTTTCATGTGCTGAATTATTGTCGCTTTTCGCATGCTGAATTTTCGTCGATTTTTGCGTGCTGCATTTTCATTGCTTTTTCAGTCCTGAAGGTTTGTCACTTTTGTGCCGAAATGCTGTTGCTTTTCATGTCCTGAAATTTTGTCGCTCCTTGTGTCCTGAACTTTTGAACTCATTTTCGCATGCTGAATTTTCGTTGGTTTTAGTGTCCTGAAGTTTCCTCTCTTTTCGCGTTCTTAATTTTCGTCACTTTTCGCGCTGAATTTTATTCATTTTTGCATGCTGACTTTTTGATGGTTTTAGCGTACTGAAGGTTCCTCTCTTTTAGCGTCCTGAAGGTTCATCTCTTTTTGCATCCTGAAGGTTCATCGCTTTTCACATGCTGAATTTATGTCACATTTTGCATGCTGAATTTTCATCGCTTTTTGCGTGCTGAAATGATGTCGCTTTTCGCGTGCAGACATTTCGTCACATTTCATGTCCTGAAATTTTGTCGCTTTATGCGTCCTGAATTTATGTCTCTTTTCGTGTGCTGAATTCTCGTCACTTTTGATGTGCTGAATTATTGTCGCTTTTCGCATGCTGAAATTTCATCGAATTTCGCATGCTGAATTTTCGTTGCATTTCATGTCCTGAAATGTCGTCACTTTTCGCATGCTGAATTATCGTCGCTTTTCACATTTCATTTAATCGCATTTCGCGTCCCGAAAGTATGTCGATTTTTGCATACTGAATTTTGATAGCTATTCGCATGCTGAATTTTTGTCGTTTTTCATGTGTTAATATTTAGTCACTTTTCACGTCCTGAAATTTTGTTGCATTATGCGTCCTGATGTTTCATCACTTTTCGCGTCCTGAATTAACGTCGCTTTTCGTGTGGTGAATTTTCGTCGCTTTTCGCGTGCTGAATTATTGTCGCTTTTCGCATGCTGAATTTTCGTCAATTTTTGCGTGCTTTATTTTCATCGTTTTTCGCGTCCTGAAGGTTTGTCACTTTTTAGCATGCTGAAACTTCGTCGCTTTTTGCGTCCTGAAGGTTCATCACTATTCACATGCTGAATTTTCATCACTATTCGTATGCTGAATTTTTGTCACTTTTCGTGTGCTGAAATTTCGTCACTTTTTGCGTGCTGAAATTTCGTCACTTTTCGCGTGCTGAAATTTCGTCGCTTTTCGCGTGCTGATTTTACCTCGCTTTTAACATTCTGAAATTACGTCACTTTTCGCGTGCTGAATTTTTGTCGCCTTTCGCATCCTGAAAGTTCGTCGCTTTTCGTGTGATGAATTTTTGTCACTTTTCGCTTGCTGAATTTTTGTCATTTTCGCTTACTTAAATTTCATTGGTATTAGTATGCTGACGGTTCCTCTCTTATCGCATTCTGAATTTTCGTTGCAATTTGCATGCTGAATTTTCATCGCTTTTCGCGTGCTGAAAATTTGTCGCTTTTCAGGTGTTGAAATTTAGTCACTTTTCACGTCCCGAAATTTTGTCGCATTATGCGTCCTGATGTTTCATCACTTTTGGCGTCTTGAATTAACGTCGCTTTTCGTGTGCTGAATTTTCGTCGCTTTTCACATGCTGAATTATTGTCGCTTTTTGCATGCGGATTTTTCGTCAATTTTTGCGTGCTTCATTTTCATTGTTTTACGCATCCTGAAGGTATGTCACTTTTTATCATGCTGAAATTTCATCGCTTTTTGCGTCCTGAAGGTTCGTCACTTTTTGTGTGCTGAAATGTTGTCTGAATTTTCATCACTATTCACATGCTGAATATTCAACACTATTCGAATGCTGAATTTTTGTCACTTTTCGCGTGCTGAAATTTAGTCACTTTTCGAGTGCTGAAATTTCGTCACTTTTCGCGTGCTGATTTGACCTCGCTTTTAACGTTCTGAAATTACGTCACTTTTCGCGTGCTGAATTTTTGTCGCCTTTTGCGTCCTGAAAGTTCGTCGCTTTTCGTGTGATGAATTTTTGTCACTTTTCGCTTGCTGAATTTTTGTCATTTTCGCCTGCTGAAAATTTCATTGGTATTAGTGTCCTGAAGGTTCCTCTCTTTTCGCATTCTGAATTTTCATTGCAATTCGCATGCTGAATATTCATCGCTTTTCGCGTGCTGAAAATTTGTCGCTTTTCACGTGTTGAAATGTAGTCACTTTTTACTTCCTGAAATTTTGTTGCATTATGCATCCTGATGTTTCATCACTTTTCGCGTCCTGAATTAACGTCGTTTTTCGTGTGCTGACATTTCGTCGCTTTTCGCGTGCTGAATTATTGTTGCTTTCCGCATGCTGAATTTTCGTCAATTATTGCGTGCTTCATTTTCATCGTTTTTCGCGTCCTGAAGGTTTGTCACTTTTTAGCATGCTGAAATTTCATCGCTTTTTGCGTCCTGATGGTTCGTCACTTTTCGTGTGCCGAAATATTGTCTGAATTTTCATCACTATTCACATGCTGAATTTTCATCACTATTCGCATGCTGAATTTTTGTCACTTTTCGCGTGCAGATATTTCATCACTTTTCACGTGCTGATTTTACCTCGCTTCTAACGTTCTGAAATTACGTCACATTTCGCGTGCTGAATTTTTGTCGCCTTTCGCATCCTGAAGGTTCGTCGCTTTTCGTGTGATCAAATTTTGTCACTTTTTGCTTGCTGAATTTTTGTCACTTTTGGCTTGCTGAAATTTCATTGGTATTAGTATCCTGACGGTTCCTCTCTTATCGCATTCTGAATTTTCGTTGCAATTTGCAAGCTGAATTTTCATCGCTTTTCGCGTGCTGAAAATTTGTCGCTTTTCAGGTGTTGAAATTTAGTCACTTTTCACGTCCCAAAATTTTGTCGCATTATGCGTCCTGATGTTTCATCACTTTTGGCGTCTTGAATTAACGTCGCTTTTCGTGTGCTGAATTTTCATCGCTTTTCACATGCTGAATTATTGTCGCTTTTTGCATGCGGATTTTTCGTCAATTTTTGCGTGCTTCATTTTCATTGTTTTACGCATCCTGAAGGTATGTCACTTTTTATCATGCTGAAATTTCATCGCTTTTTGCGTCCTGAAGGTTCGTCACTTTTTGTGTGCTGAAATGTTGTCTGAATTTTCATCACTATTCACATGCTGAATATTCAACACTATTCGAATGCTGAATTTTTGTCACTTTTCGCGTGCTGAAATTTAGTCACTTTTCGAGTGCTGAAATTTCGTCACTTTTCGCGTGCTGATTTGACCTCGCTTTTAACGTTCTGAAATTACGTCACTTTTCGCGTGCTGAATTTTTGTCGCCTTTCGCATCCTGAAGGTTCGTCGCTTTTCGTGTGATGAAATTTTGTCACTTTTTGCTTGCTGAATTTTTGTCACTTTTGGCTTGCTGAAATTTCATTGGTCTAAGTGTCCTGAAGATTCCTCTCTTTTCGCATTCTGAATTTTTGTTGCTATTCGCAAGCTGAATTTTCATCACTTTTCACGTGCTGAAATTTTGTCACTTTCCGCGTGCTCAAATTTAGTCACTTTTCACGTCCTGAAATTTTGTTGCTTTACGCGTCCTGATGTTTCGTCACTTTTCTCATCCTGAATTTACGTCGCTTTTCGTGTGCTGAATTTTCGTCGCATTTCATGTCCTGAAATGTCGTCCCTTTTCGCATGCTGAATTATCGTCGCTTTTCACGTGTTTCATTTTCATCGCTTTTCGCGTCCTGAAGGTATGTGCCTTTTCGCATGCAGAATTTTTGCCAATATTTGCGTGCTTCATTTTCATCGTTTCTCACATCCTGAAGGTTTGTCACTTTTTAGCATGCTGAAATTTCGTCGCTTTTTGCGTCCTGAAGGTTCGTCACTTTTTGTGTGCTGAATTTTCATCACTATTCACATACTGAATTTTCATCACTATTCGCATGCTGAATTTTTGTCACTTTTCGCATGCTGAAATTTCGTCACTTACCGTGTGCTGAAATTTTGTCACTTTCCGTGTGCTGAAATTTTGTCACTTTTCACGTCCTGAAATTTCGTTGCTTTACGCGTCCTGATGTGTCGTCACTTTTCTCCTCCTGAATTTACGTCGCTTTTCTTGTGCTGAATTTTCATCGCATTTCATGTCCTGAAATTTCTTCACTTTTCGCATGCTGAATTATCGTCGCTTTTCACGTGTTTCATTTTCATCGCTTTTCGCGTCCTGAAGGTATGTGGCTTTTCGCATGCTGAATTTTCGCCAATTTTTGCGTGCTTCATTTTCATCGTTTTTCGCGTCCTGAAGTTTTGTCACTTTTTAGCATGCTGAAATTTCGTCGCTTTTTGCGTCCTGAAGGTTCGTCATTTTGCGTGTGCCAAAATGTTGTCTGAATTTTCATCACTATTCACATACTGAATTTTCATCACTATTCGCATGCTGAATTTTTGTCACTTTTCATGTGCTGAAATTTCGTCACTTTCCGCGTGCTGAAATTTCGTCACTTTCTGCGTGCTGAAATTTCGTCACTTTCCGCGCGCTGAATTTTCGTCGCTTTTCATGTGGTGACATTTCGTCGCTTTTCGTGTGCTGAATTTTCGTTACTTTTCGTGTGCTGAATTAATATCACTTTTCGCACGCTGAATTTTCGTTGAATTGTGTGTGCTTCAATTTTATTGCTTTTCGCGTCCTGAAGGTTTGTCACTTTTTAGCATGCTGAAATTTTGTCGCTTTTAACCTGTTGAAATTTAGTCACTTTTCACGTCCTGAAATTTTGTTGCATTATAACCACATAATAACCATATAACAATTACAGCACGGGAACAGGCCATTTCGGCCCTTCAAGTCCGTGCCGAACAACTTTTTTCCTTTAGTCCCACCTGCCTGCACTCATACCATAATCCTCCATACCCTTCTCATCCATATGCCTATCCAATTTATTTTTAAATGATACCAACGAACCTGCCGCCACCACTTCCACTGGAAGCTCATTCCACACCGCTACCACTTTCTGAGTAAAGAAATTCCCCCTCATGTTATCCCTAAACTTCTGTCCCTTAATTCTAAAGTCATGTCCTCTTGTTTGAATCTTCCCTATTCTCAAAGGGAAAAGCTTGTCCACATCAACTCTGTCTACCCCTTTCATCATTTTAAAGACCTCTATCAAGTCCCCCCTTAACCATCTGCGCTCCAGAGAATAAAGACCTAACTTATTCAATCTATCTCTGTAACTTAGCTGTTGAAACCCAGGCAACATTCTAGTAAATCTCCTCTGTACCCTCTCTATTTTGTTGACATCCTTCCTATAATTGGGCGACCAAAATTGTACACCATACTCCAGATTTGGTCTCACCAATGCCTTATACAATTTTAACATTACATCCCAGCTTCTATACTCAATGCTCTGATTTATAAAGGCTAGCATACCAAAAGCTTTCTTTACCACCCTATCTATATGAGATTCCACCTTCAAGGAACTATGCACGGTTATTCCCAGATCCCTCTGTTCAACTGTATTCTTCAATTCCCTACCATTTACAATGTACATCCTATTTTGATTTGTCCTGCCAAGGTGTAGCACCTCACATTTATCAGCATTAAACTCCATCTGCCATCTTTCAGCCCATTTTTCCAACTGGCCTAAATCACTCTGTAAACTTTGGAAATCCTCTTCATTATCCACAACACCCCCTATCTTGGTATCATCTGCATACTTACTAATCCAATTTACCACCCCTTCATCCAGATCATTGATGTACATGACAAACAACAAAGGACCCAACACAGATCCCTGAGGCACCCCACTAGTCACCTGCCTCCAACACGACAAACAGCCATCCACCATTACCCTCTGGCTTCTCCCATTCAGCCACTGTTGAATCCATCTTGCTATTCCTGCATTTATACCCAACAGTTGAACCTTCTTAACCAACCTTCCATGAGGAACCTTGTCAAAGGCCTTACTGAAGTCCATATAGACAACATCCACTGCTTTACCCTCATCAATTTCCCTAGTAACCTCTTCAAAAAATTCAAGAACATTAGTCAAACATGACCTTCCAGGCATAAATCCATGTTGACTGTTCCTAATTAGACCCTCTTTATCCAGATACTTATATATATTATCTCTAAGTAACTTTTCCATTAATTTGCCCACCACTGAAGTCAAACTAACCGGTCTATAATTGCTAGGTTTACTTTTAGAACCCTTTTTAAACAATGGAACAACATGCGCAGTACGCCAATCCTCGGGGACTATTCCCGTTTCTAATGACATTTGAAATATTTCTGTCATAGCCCCGGCTATTTCTACACTAACTTCCCTAACTTCCTAGGGAATATCCTGTCAAGACCTGGAGACTTATCCACTTTTATATTTTTCAAAAGTGCCAGTACTTCTTTTACTTTGAAACTCATAGTATCCATAGCTACTCTACTAGTTTCCCTTACCTCACATAATTCAATATCCTTCTCCTTGGTGAATACCGAAGAAAAGAAATTGTTCAATATCTCCCCCATCTCTTTTGGTTCTGCAGATAGCTGTCCACTCGGTCTCTCCAATGGACCAATTTTATCCCTTGTTATCCTTTTGCTATTAATATAGCTGTAGAAACCCTTTGGATTTACTTTCACCTTACTTGCCAAAGCAACCTCATATCTTCTTTTAGCTTTTCTAATTTCTTTCTTAAGATTCTTTTTACATTCCTTATACTCCTCAAGCACCTCATTTACTTCATGCTGCCTATAATTATTGTAGATCTCCCTCTTTTTCCGAACAAGATGTCCAATTTCCCTTGAAAACCAGGGCTCTTTCCAATTTTTACTGGTTCCTTTCAACCGAACAGGAACATAAAGATTCTGTACTCTTAAAATTTCCCCTTTAAATGTCCTCCATTTCTCCTCTACATCTTTCCCATAAAACAAAATGTCCCAGTTCACTCCTTTTAAATCATCTCGCATCTCGTTAAAGTTAGCCTTTCTCCAATCAAAAATCTCAACCCTAGGCCCAGTTCTGTCCTTCTCCATAATTATATTGAAACTAATGGTATTGTGATCACTGGACCCGAAGTGCTCCCCTACGCATACCTCCGCCACCTGTCCCGTCTCATTTCCTAACAGGAGGTCCAGCACTGCCCCTCCTCTAGTAGGCACCTCTATGTATTGTTGCAAAAAACTATCCTGCACACATTTTACAAACTCCAAACCATCCAGCCCATTTACAGAATGTGTTTCCCAGTCTATGTGTGGAAAGTTGAAATCCCCCACAATCACTACCTTGTGCTTACTACTAATATCTGCTATCTCTTTACTTATTTGCTCTTCCAATTCTCGTTCCCCATTTGGCGGTCTATAATTTGGCGGTCTATAAGGTGTTGCTACACCTTTCCCACTTTTAAGTTCCACCCAAATAGCCTCCCTAGATGAGCCCTCCAATCTATCCTGCCAAAGCACTGCTGTAATATCTTCCCTGACTAGCAATGCAACACCTCCACCTCTTGCCCCTCCAATTCTATCACACCCGAAGCAACGAAATCCTGGAATATTTAGTTTCCAATCACAGCCCTCCTGCAACCATGTTTCACTGATCGCCACAACATCATTCTTCCAGGTGTCTATCCAGACTCTAAGCTCATCCACCTTTCTTACAATGCTCCTAGCATTAAAATATGCACATTTAATACACAAATATTCTAGTTTAAAGTCTCCGCAGTGGCCTTTGCAAATTTCCCCGCCAGGATATTGGTCCTCCTCGGGTTCAAGTGCAACCCATCCTTTCTGTACAGGTCACGTGCTGAAATTTCGCGTGCTTTTCGCGTGCTGAAATTTCGTTGCTTTTCGCGTGCTGATTTTACCTCGCTTTTAACGTTCTGAAATTACGTCACTTTTCACGTGCTGAATTTTTGTCACTTTTCGCTTGCTGAATTTTTGTCATTTTCGCCTGCTGAAATTTCATTGGTCTAAGTGTCCTTAAGGTTCCTCTCTTTTCGCATTCTGAATTTTTGTTGCTATTCGCATGCTGAATTTTCATCGCTTTTCACGTCCTGAAATTTTGTCACTTTTCGCGTGGTGAAATTTAGTCACTTTTCACGTCCTGAAATTTTGTTGCTTTACGCGTCCTGATGTTTCGTCACTTTTCTCATCCTGAATTTACGTCGTTTTTCGTGTGCTGAATTTTCTTCTCATTTCATCTCCAGAAATTTCATCACTTTTTGCATGCTGAATTATCGTCGCTTTTCACATGTTTCATTTTCATCGCTTTTCGTGTCCTGAAGGTATATGACTTTTCTCATGCTGAATTTTCATAGCTATTCACATGCTGGATTGTTGTCGCTTTTCACGTGCTGAAATGTCATCGCTTTTCATGTGCTGAAATTTCGTCGATTTTTGCCTACTGCATTTTCATCGCTTTTTGCGTCCTGAAGGTTTGTCACTTTTCATGTGCCGAAATGCTGTCGCTTTTCATGTCCTGAAATTTTGTCGCTCCGAGTCCTGAACTTTTGAACTCATTTTCGCATGCTGAATTTTCGTTAGTTTTAGCGTCCTGAAGTTTTCTCTCTTTTCGCGTTCTTAATTTTTGTCACTTTTCGCGCTGAATTTTATTCATTTTTGCGTGCTGACTTTTGGATGGTTTTAGCGTCCTGAAGGTTCCTCTCTTTTAGTGTCCTGAAGGTTCCTCTCTTTTTGCGTCCTGGTTCATCGCTTTTCACATGCTGAATTTATGTCATATTCTGCATGCTGAATTTTCATCGCTTTTCGCGTGCTGAAATGTTGTTGCTTTTCGCGTGCTGACATTTCGTCACATTTCATGTCCTGAAATTTTGTCGCTTTATGCGTCCTGAATTTACGTCTCTTTTCGTGTGCTGAATTCTCGTCACTTTTCACGTGCTGAATTATTGTCGCTTTTCGCATGCTGAATTTTCGTCGAATTTCGCATGCTGAATTTTCGTTGCATTTCATGTCCTGAAATGTCGTCACTTTTCACATGCTGAATTATTGTCGCTTCTCACGTGTTTCATTTAATCGCATTTCGTGTCCTGAAGTTATGTCGATTTTTGCATGCTGAATTTTCATAGCTATACGCATGCTGAATTTTTGTCGCTTTTCACGTGGGGACATTTCGTCGCTTTTCGTGTGCTGAATTTTCGTCACTTTTCGTGTGCTGAATTAATGTTGCTTTTCGCATGCTGAATTTTCGTCTAATTTCGCGTGCTTCATTTTTATTGCTTTTCGCGCCCTGACGGTTTGTCACTTTTTAGCTTGCTGAAATTTCGTCGCTTTTCGCATGCTGATTTTACCTCACTTTCAACGTTCTGAAATTATGTCACTTTTCTCGTGCTGAATTTATGTCGCCTTTCGTGTCCTGAATGTTCGAATGCTGAATTATTGTCGCATTTGCATGCTGAATTTTCGTCGAATTTCGCATGCTGAATTTTCGTTGCATTTCATGTCCTGAAATGTCATCACTTTTTGTATGCTGAATTATCGTCGCTTTTCACGTGTTTCATTTCATCGCAATTCGCGTCCTGAAGGTATGTTGATTTTTGCATGCTGAATTTTCATCGCTTTTCGCGTGCTGAAAATTTGTCGCTTTTCACGTGTTGAAATTTAGTCACTTTTCACGTCCTGAAATTTAGTCGCATTATGCATCTTGATGTTTCATCACTTTTCGCGTCCTGAATTAACGTCGCTTTTCATGTGCTGAAATTTCGTCGCTTTTTGCGTGCTGAATTATTGTTGCTTTTCGAATGCTGAATTTCCGTCAATTTTTGCGTGCTTCATTTTCATCGTTTTTCGCGTCCTGAAGGTTTGTCACTTTTTAGCATGCTGAAATTTCGTCGCTTATTGCATCCTGAAGGTTCGTCACTTTTCGTGTGCTGAAATGTTGTCTGAATTTTCATCGCTATTCACATGCTGAATTTTCATCACTATTCTCATGCTGAATTTTCATCACTATTCGCGTGCTGAAATTTCGTCACTTTCCGCGTGCTGAACTTTCATCGCTTTGCACGTGGTGACATTTCGTCGCTTTTCGTGTGCTGAATTTTCGTCACTTTTCGTGTGCTGAATTAATGTCACTTTTCGCACGCTGAATTTTCGTCGAATTTTGCGTGCTTCATTTTTATTGCGTTTTGCATCCTGAAGGTTTGTCACATTTAGCATGCTGAATTTTTGTCGCTTTTCACGTGTTGAAATTTAGTCACTTTTCATGTCCTGAAATTTTGTCACATTATGCGTCCTGATGTTTCAACCGTTTTCGTGTCCTGAATTAACGTCGCTTTTCGTGTGCTGAAATTTCTTCGCTTTTTGCGTGCTGAATTATTGTTGCTTTTTGCATGCTGAATTTTTGTCAATTTTTGCATGGTTCATTTTCATCCTTTTTCGCGTCCTGAAGGTTTGTCACCTTTTAGTATGCTGAAATTTCCTTCCTTTTGGCGTCTTGAAGGTTCATCACTTTTCGTGTGCCTAAATGTTGTCTGAATTTTGATCACTAATTACATGCTGAATTTTCATCACTATTCGTATGCTGAATTTTTGTCACTTTTCGCGTGCTGAAATTTCGTCGCTTTTCGCGTGCTGATTTTACCTCGCTTTTAACGTTCTGAAATTACGTCACTTTTTGCGTGCTGAATTTTTGTTGCCTTTCGCATCCTGAAGGTTCGTTGCTTTTCGTGTGATGAATTTTTGTCACTTTTCGCTTGCTAAAATTTCATTGGTCTAAGTGTCCTGAAGGTCCCTCTCTTTTCGCATTCTGAATTTTTGTTGCTATTCGTGTGCTGAATTCTCGTCACTTTTCACGTGCTGAATTATTGTCGCTTTTCACATTCTGAATTTTCGTCGAATTTCGCATGCTGAATTTTCGTTGCATTTCATGTCCTGAAATGTCGTCACTTTTCGCATGCTGAATTATCGTCGCTTTTCACATGTTTCATTTAATCGTATTTCGCGTCCTGAAGGTATGTCGATTTTTGCATGCTGAATTTTCATAGCTGAAATTTAATTGGTGAAATTTAATTGGTCTTAATGTCCTGAAGGTTTCTCTTTTCACATTCTGAATTTTCGTTGCAATTTACATGCTGAATTTTCATCGCTTTTCGCATGCTGAAAATTTGTCGCTTTTCACGTGTTGAAATTTAGTCACTTTTCACGTCCTGAAATTTTGTCGCATTATGCGTCCTGATGTTTCATCACTTTTTGCGTCCTGAATTAACGTCGCTTATCGTGTGCAGAAATTTCGTCGCTTTTCGCGTGCTGAATTATTGTTGATTTTCGCATGCTGAATTTTCGTCAATTATTGCGTGCTTCATTTTCATCGTTTTTCGCGTCCTGAAGGTTTGTTAATTTTTAGCATGCTGAAATTTCGTCGCTTTTTGCGTCCTGAAGGTTTGTCACTTTTCGTGTGCCGAAATGTTGTCTAAATTTTCATCACTATTCACATGTTGAATTTTCATCACTATTCGCATGCTGAATTTTCATCACTATTCGCATGCCTAATTTTCATCACTATTCGCATGCTGAATTTTTGTCACTTTTCGCGTGCAGAAATTTTGTCACTTTCCGTGTGCTGAATTTCCGTCGCTTTTCACATGGTGACATTTCGTCGCTTTTCGTGTGCTGAATTTTCGTCACTTTTCATGTGCTGAATTAATGTTACTTTTCGCATGCTGAATTTTCGTCGAATTTTGTGTGCTTCATTTTTATTGCTTTTCGCATCCTGAAGGTTTGTCACTTTTTAGCATGCTGAATTTTTGTCGCTTTTCACGTGTTGAAATTTAGTCACTTTTCACGTCCTGAAATTTTGTCGCATTATGCGTCCTGATGTTTCATCACTTTTCGCGTCCTGAATTAATGTCGCTTTTCGCGTGCTGAAATTTCCTCGCTTTTCACGTTCTGAAATTACGTCACTTTTTGCATGCTGAATTTTTGTCACTTTTCGCGTGCTGATTTTACCTCGCTTTTAACGTTCTGAAATTACGTTACTTATCGCATGCTGAATTTTTGTCGCCTTTCGCATCCTTAAGGTTCGTCGCTTTTCGTGTGATGAATTTTTGTCACTTTTCGCTTGCTGAATTTTTGTCATTTTCGCCTGCTTAAATTTCATTGGTCTAAGTGTACTGAAGGTCCCTGTCTTTTCGCATTCTGAATTTTTGTTGCTATTCGTGTGCTGAATTTGCGTCGCATTTCATCTGCTGAAATTTCGTTACTTTTCGCATGCTGAATTATCGCCGCTTTTCACGTTTCATTTTCATCGCTTTTCACGTCCTGAAGGTATGTAGCTTTTCTCATGCTGAATTTTCATAGCTATTCACATGCTGAATTTTCGTCGCTTTTCACGTGCTGAAATGTCACCGCTTTTCATGTGCTGAAATTTCGTCGCTTTTCGCATGCTGAATTATTGTCGCTTTTTGCGTGCTGCATTTTCATCGCTTTTTGTCACTTTTGTCACTGAAGGTTTGTCACTTGTCGTGTGCCAAAATGCTGTCGCTTTTCATGTCCTGAAATTTTGTCGCTCCATGTGTCCTGAACTTTTAAACTCATGTTCGCATGCTGATTTTTCGTTGGTTTAAGCGTCCTGAGGTTTCCTCTCTTTTTAATTTTTGTCACTTTTCGCGCTGAATTTTATTCATTTTTGCGTGCTGACGTTTCGATGGTTTTAGCGTCCTGAAGGTTCCTCTCTTTTAGCGTCCTGAATGTTCCTCTTTTTTTGCTTCCTGAAGGTTCATTGCTTTTCACATGCTGAATTTATGTCACTTTTTGCATGTTGAATTTTCGTCGCTATTCGCATGCTGAATTTTCGTCGCTTTTCGCGTTCTGAAATGTTGTCGCTTTTCGCGTGCTGACATTTCGTCACTTTTCATGTCCTGAAATTTTGTCGCTTTATGCGTCCTGATTATTTGTCACTTTTTGCGCCCTGAATTTATGTCGCTTTCTCGCATGCTGAATTTTCGTCGAATTTCGCGTGCTTCATTTTTATCGCTTTTCACCTCCTGAATGTTTGTCACTTTTAAGCATGCTGAATTTTGGTCGCTTTTCATGTCCTGAAATTTTGTCGCTTCATGTCTCCTGAAATGATGAACTCATTTTCGCGTGCTGAATTTTCCTCGCTTTTCACGTTCGCAAATTACATCACTATTTGCGTGCTGAATATCTGTCGCTATCCACATGCTGAATTTTTGTTGGTGGCAGCGCCCTGATGGTTTCTCTCTTTTAGCGTTCGCTTTTCTCGTGAAAATTCAGCATGCGAAAAGGGACGAAACATCAGGACGCATAAAGCGACCAAATTTCAGCACATGAAAAGTGACAAAATTTCAGCACGCGAAAAGCGATGAAATGTCGGCACGCAAAAAGCTATAAAAATTCAGCATGCAAATAGCGTCGAAAATGCAGCATGCAAAAAGTGACGTAATTTCAGAATGTGAAAAGCGAGGAAAATTCGGAACATGAAAAGTGACGAAAATTCAGGACGTGAAATGTGACGAAACATCAGGATGCATAAAGAGAGGAACCAGGACGATAAAAGAGAGGAACCTTCGGACGAAAATTCAGCACACGTAAAGTGACAAAAATTTAGAACGCGAAAAGAGAGGAACCTTCAGAGCGCTACAACCAATGAAAATTTAGCACACGAAAATGAGTTCAAAATTTCAGAACATGAAAAGCGACAATTCAGCAAAATGTGGTGAAAATTCAGCACTCAAAAAGCGACGTTAATTCAGGACACGAAAAGTGACGAAACGTCAGGATGCATAAAGCGACAAAAGTTCGGGATGTGAAAAGCGACAAAATAACAGCACATGAAAAGCAACGAAAATTCAGCATGCGAATAGCTATGAAAATTCAGCATGTGAAAAGTGACAAACCTTCAGGTCGGAAACTGAAACACGTGAAAAGCGACAAAAATTCAGCATGTGAAAAGTGACGAAATTTCAGGACATGGAATGCGATGAAAATTCAACACACGAAATGCGACGGAAATTCAGCATGCGAATAGCGATCAAAATTCAGCATGCAAAAAGTGACTTAATTTCAGAGTGTGAAAAGCAAGGAAAATTCAGCATGCAAAAAGCGACAAAAATTCAGCATGCAAAAAGCGATGAACCTTAAGGACACTAAAAGAGAGGAATGTTCAGGACGATAAAAGAGAGGAACCTTCAGGACGCCAAAACCAACGAAAATTCAGCACGCGAAAAGTGATAAAAATTCAAAACACAAAGAGCGTGGAAACTTCAGGGCACTACAACCTATGAAAATACAGCACGCGAAAATGAGCTCAAAATTTCAGGACGCTAATAGAGAGGAACCTTCAGGATGCTAAAACCAATGAAAATTCAACACTCGAAAATTCAACATTCAATAGTGATGAAAATTCAGCATGCAAAAAGTAAAGTAATTTCAGAGCGTGAAAAGCGAGGAATATTCAGCACGCGAAATGCGAGGAAAATTCAGCATGCAAAAGTGATTAAAATTCAGCATGCAAAAAGCGATGAACCAGGACGCTAAAAGAGAGGAACCTTCAGGACGCTAACAGAGAGGAACCTTCAGGACGCTAAAACCAACTAAAATTCAGCACTTGAAAATGATGAAAATTCAGCACGCGAAAAGTGACAAAAATTCAGAACGCTAAAAGAGAGAAACCTTCAGGGCGCTGCCACCAACGAAAATTCAGCACGCGAAAATGAGTTCAAAATTTCAGGACATATGAAGAGACAAAATTTCAGGACATGAAATGCAACAAAATTTCGGCACACGAAAAGTGACAAACCTTCAGGACGCGACAAAATGTCAGCATGCTAAAAAGTGACTTCAGGACGAGAAAAGCGATGAAATTTCAGGATGTGAAAAGTGACAACATTTCAGCATGCAAAAAGCGACTAAATTTCAGCATGCGAGAAGCGACGAAAATTCAGCATACGAAATGCGACAGACCTTCAGGTCGAGAAAAGCGATTAAAATGAAACATGTGAAAAGCGACGAAAATTCAGCACACAAAAAGTGACCTAAATTCAGGACACAAAAAGTGATGAAACATCAGGACGCATAAAACGACCAAATTTCAGCACGTGAAAAGTGATGAAATTTCAGCATGCAAAAAGCAACGAAAATTCAGCATGCGAAAAACAATGAACCTTCAGGATGCTAAAAGAGTGGAACCTTCAGGACGCTAAAAGAGAGGAACCTTCAGGATGCTAAAACCAACGAAAATTCAGCACGCGAAAATGACAAATATGCAGCAAACGAAAAGTGACGAAAAATTCAGAACGTGAAAAGAGAGGAACGTTCAGGGCGCTGCCACCAACGAAAGTTCAGCACACGAAAATGAGTTCAAAATTTCAGGACACATGAAGCGACAAAATTTCAGGCCATGAAAAGCGACAACATTTCGGCACACGAAAAGTGACGAACCCTCAGGGTACGAAGAACGATGAAAATTCAGCATGCTGAAAAGTGACAAACCTTCAGCACGCAAAAACGATGAAAATGAAGCATGCGGAAAACAATGAACCTTCAGAATGCTAAAAGAGAGGAACATACAGGTCATTAAAAGAGAGGAACCTTCAGGACGCTAAAACCAACGAAATTTCAGCATGCGAAAATGACGAAAATTCAGCAAACGAAAAGTGACAAAAATTCAGCATGCGAAAAGAGAGGAATGTTCCATGGCGCTACAACCAACGAAAATTCAGCACGCGAAAATGAGTTCAAAATTTCAGGACACATGAAGCAACAAGATTTCAGGACATGAAAAGCGACAACATTTCGGGACACGAAAAGTGAAGAAACTTCAGGACGCGAAATGCGACGAAAATTCAGCATTCTAAAATGTGACAAACCTCCAGGACACAAAAAGCTATTCAATTTCAGGACGTCAAACGTGCCGAAATTTCAGCATGCGAAAAGCGACAAAAATTCAGGACGCGAAATGTGACGAAACATTAGGACGCATAAAGCGACAAATTTTCAGGAGGTGAAAAGTGTCGAAATGTCAGCACCCGAAAAGCGACGAAATTTCAGCACACGAAAAGCGACGAATATTCAGCAAGCGAATAGCGATGAAAATTCAGCATGCAAAAAGTGACGTAATTTCACAGCGTGAAAAGCGAGGAAAATTCAGCACGCGAAAAGTGACGAAAATTCAGCACGCGAAAAGTGACCAAAATTCAGCATGCAAAAAGCGATTAATCTTCAGGACGTTAATAGAGAGGAACCTTCAGGATCCTAACAGAGAGGAACCTTCAGGACACTAAAACCAACGAAAATTCAGCACTCGAAAATGACGAAAATTCAGAACGCTAAAAGAGAGAAACCATCAGGGCATTGCCACCAACGAAAATTCAGCACGCGAAAATGAGTTCAAAATTTCAGGACACATGAAGCGACAACATTTCAGGTCATGAAAAGCGACAACATTTCGGCACACAAAAAGGTACGAACCCTCAGGACACGAAAAGCGACGACATTTCAGCATGCTAAAAAGTGACAAACCTTCAGGACACGAAAAGCGATGAAAATGAAGCATGCGGAAAGCGATGAACCTTCAGGATCCTAAAAGAGAGGAACCTTCAGGATGCTAAAAGAGAGGAACCTTTAGGACGCTAAAACCAACGAAAATTCAGTATGCGAAAATGACGAAAATTCAGCAAACGAAAAGTGACAAAAATTCAGAACGCGAAAAGAGAAGAAATAAAACGTGAAAAGCGACGAAAATTCAGCACACGAAAAGTGGCGTAAATTCAGGACACGAAAAATGATGAATTTTCTTCATTTTCGTGTGCTGAATTTTCGTTGTCACACCCTGAAGGTTCCTCTCTTTTAGCTTCCTGAAGGTTGATCGCTTTTCGCATGCTGAATTTTCGTTGCTTTTTGCATGCTGAATTTTCGTTGCTTTTTGCGTCCTGAAGGTTTGTTGTTTTTCGCGTGCTTCATGTTCATCGCTTTTCGCGTCCTGAAGGTTTGTCACTTTTTAGCATGCTGAAATTTTGGTGCTTTTCATGTTCCGAATTTTCCTCACTTTTCATGTTGCTTTATGCGTCCTGATGTTTCGTCCCTTTTCACATGCTGAATTTTCCTTGCTTTTCACGGTCTGAAATTACGTCACTTTTTGCATGCTGAATTTTCGTCGCTTTTTGCGTGCTGAAATTTCGTCGATTTTCGTGTACTGACATATCGTCACTTTTCAAATCCTGAAATTTTGCCTCTTTATGTGTCCTGGTGTTTCGTCACATTTTGCGTCCTAAATTTCCGTCGCTTTTCGCATGCTGAATTTTCATCGCTTTTCGCGTGCGGAATTTTCCTTATTTTTCGCATGCTGAAATTTGGTTACTTTTCACGTCCTGAAATTTCATTGAATTTGGCGTCCTGAAGGTTTGTCACTTTTTAGCATGTTTTGAAATTTCGTCACTTTTCACATGCTGAATGTTCGTTGCTTTTCATGTTTCATTTTCATCGTTTTTCACGATCTGGTTTGTCGCTTTTCACATGCTGAATTTTCATAGCTATTCACATGCTGAATTTTCGTCGTTTTTCACGTGCTGAAATTTCGTCGCTTTTCACGTGCTGACATTTTGTCGTTTTCGTGTGTTGAAATTTTGTCATTTTTCACGTGTGAAATTTAGTCGCTTTATGCGTCCGAATGTTTCGTCACTTTTCGCATCCTGAATTATGTCGCTTTTCGTGTGCTGAATTTTCGTTGCATTGCATGTGCTGAAATTTCGTCACTTTTCACATGCTGAATGTTTGTCGCTTTTCACATTTCATTTTCATCGTTTTTAACGATCGGGTTTGTCGCTTTTCGCATGCTGTATTTTCATAGCTATTCACATGCTGAATTTTCATCGCTTTTCACGTGCTGCAATTTCGTCGCTTTTCACATGCTGACATTTTGTCACTTTATTCGTCCTGATGTTTTGTCACTGTTTGCGTCCTGAATTAACGTCGCTTTTCGTGTGCTGAACTTTTGTCGCTTTTTGCGTGCTGAATTATTGTCGCTTTTCGCATGCTGAACTTTCGTCAATTATCACGTGCTTAATTTTCATCGCTTTTTGCGTCCTGAAGGTTTGTTACTTTTTAGCAAGCTGAAACTTTTTTCGCTTTTCATGTCCTGAATTTTTGAACTCATTTTCGCGTGCTGAATTTTCGTTGGTTGTAGTGCCCTGAAGGTTCCTCTCTTTTAGTGTTCTGAATTTTTGTCACTTTTCGTGTGCTGAATTTTCGTCATTTTCACATGCAGAATTGTCATTGTAGCATACTGAAGGTTCCTCTCTTTTAGTGTCGTGAAGGTTCCTCTCTTTTAGCATCCTGAATTTCCGTCGCTTTTTGCATGCTGAATTTTCGTCGCTTTTTGCGTGCTGAATTTTCCTCGTTTTTCACGTTCTGAAATTACCTAACTTTTTCCGTGCTGAAATTTTGTCGCTTTTCACTTAGTGAAATTTTGTCACTTTTCACGTCCTGAAATTTCATTGCTTTTCGCGTCCTGAATGTTTCACTTTTTAGCATGCTGAAATGTCTTCGCTTTTAGCATCCTGAAGTTTCGTCACTTTTCATGTGCCAAAATGTTGTTGCTTTTAATGTCCTGAAATTTTGTCGCTTCATGTGTACTGAAATTTTGAACTCATTTTCGCGTGCTGAATTTTCGTTGGTTGTAGCACCCTGAAGGTTCCTCTCTTTTCGCGTTTTAAATTTTTTATCACTTTTTGCATGCTGAATTATCATAGCTATTCGCATGCTAAATTTTTGTCGCTTTTCACGTGCTGAAATGTCGTCGCTTTTCACGTCCTGAAATTTTGTCGCTTTATGCGTCCTGATGTTTCGTCAATTTTTACATCCTGAATTAATGGCGCTTTTCGTGTGCTGAATTTTCATCCCTTTTCGCGTGCTGAATTATTTTCGCTTTTCGCATGCTGAATTTTCGTTGATTTTCTCGTGCCTTATATTCAACGTTTTCGCATCCTGAAGGTTTGTCACTTTTTAGCATGCTGAAATTTTGTTGCTTTTCTCGTCCTGAAGGTTCGTCACTTTCCGTGTGCCGAAATGTTGTCACTTTTCATGTCCTGAAATGTTGTCGCTTCATGTGTCCTTAAATTTTGAACTCACTTTCGCATGCTGAATTTTCGTTGGTTGTAGCGCCTGAAGGTTCCTCTCTTTTCGCGTTCATATTATTGTCGCTTTTCACGTGCTGAATTTTCGTCAATTTTTGCGTGCTTCATTTTCATCGCTTTTCGCGTCCTGAAGTTTTGTCACTTTTGTGTGCGAAAATGTTGTCGCTTTTCATGTCCTGAAATTTTTTCACTTCATGTGTCCTGAAATTTTGAACTCACTTTCACGTGCTGAATTTTCATTTGTTTTAGCGTCCTGAAGTTTCCTATCTTTTAGCGTCCTGAAGGTTAATCGCTTTTTGCGTGCTGAAATTACGTAACTTTTTCCGTGCTGAAATTTCGTCGCTTTTCGCATGGTGAAATTTTGTCACTTTTCACGTCCTGAAATTTCATTGCTTTTCGCGTCCTGAATGTTTCACTTTTTAGCATGCTGAAATGTCTTCGCTTTTAGCGTCCTGAAGTTTCGTCACTTTTCATGTGCCGAAATGTTGTTGCTTTTTATGTCCTGAAATTTTGTCGCTTCATGTGTACTGAAATTTTGAACTCATTTTCGCCTGCTGAATTTCGTTGGTTGTAGCGCCCTGAAGTTTCATCTCTTTGCGCGTTTTGAATTTTTGTCACTTTTTGCATGCTGAATTTTCATCGCTTTTCGCGTGCTGAATCATTGTCACTTTTCGCATGCTGAATTTTTGTCGATTTTCGTGTGCTTTATTTTCAACGTTTTCGCATCCTGAAGGTTTGTTACTTTTTAGCATGATGAAATTTTGTCGCTTTTCGAGTCCTGAAGGTTCGTCACTTTTTGTGTGCCGAAATGTTGTCGCTTTTCATGTCCTGAAATGTTGTCGCTTCAAGTGTCCTTAAATTTTGAACTCACTTTCGCATGCTGAATTTTCGTTGGTTGTAGCGCCTGAAGGTTCCTCTCTTTTCACATTTATATTATTGTCGCTTTTCGCGTGCTGAATTTTCGTCAATTTTTGCGTGCTTCATTTTCATCGCTTTTCGCGTCCTGAAGTTTTGTCACTTTTCGTGTGCCAAAATGTTGTCGCTTTTCATATCCTGAAATTTTGTCACTTCATGTGTCCTGAAATTTTGAACTCACTTTCACGTGCTGAATTTTCATTTGTTTTAGCGTCCTGAAGTTTCCTATCTTTTAGCGTCCTGAAGGTTAATCGCTTTTTGCGTGCTGAAATTACGTAACTTTTTCCGTGCTGAAATTTCGTCGCTTTTCGCATGGTGAAATTTTGTCACTTTTCACGTCCTGAAATTTCATTGCTTTTCGCGTCCTGAATGTTTCACTTTTTAGCATGCTGAAATGTCTTCGCTTTTAGCGTCCTGAAGTTTCGTCACTTTTCATGTGCCGAAATGTTGTTGCTTTTTATGTCCTGAAATTTTGCCGCTTCATGTGTACTGAAATTTTGAACTCATTTTCGTCTGCTGAATTTTCGTTGGTTGTAGCGCCCTGAAGTTTCATCTCTTTGCGCGTTTTGAATTTTTGTCACTTTTTGCATGCTGAATTTTCATCGCTTTTCGCGTGCTGAATCATTGTCACTTTTCGCATGCTGAATTTTTGTCGATTTTCGTGTGCTTTATTTTCAACGTTTTCGCATCCTGAAGGTTTGTTACTTTTTAGCATGCTGAAATTTCGTCGCTTTTCGCATGGTGAAATTTTGTCACTTTTCACGTCCTGAAATTTCATTGCTTTTCGCGTCCTGAATGTTTCACTTTTTAGCATGCTGAAATGTCTTCGCTTTTAGCGTCCTGAAGTTTCGTCACTTTTCATGTGCCGAAATGTTGTTGCTTTTTATGTCCTGAAATTTTGTCGCTTCATGTGTACTGAAATTTTGAACTCATTTTCGCCTGCTGAATTTCGTTGGTTGTAGCGCCCTGAAGTTTCATCTCTTTGCGCGTTTTGAATTTTTGTCACTTTTTGCATGCTGAATTTTCATCGCTTTTCGCGTGCTGAATCATTGTCACTTTTCGCATGCTGAATTTTTGTCGATTTTCGTGTGCTTTATTTTCAACGTTTTCGCATCCTGAAGGTTTGTTACTTTTTAGCATGCTGAAATTTTGTCGCTTTTCGAGTCCTGAAGGTTCGTCACTTTTTGTGTGCCGAAATGTTGTCGCTTTTCATGTCCTGAAATGTTGTCGCTTCAAGTGTCCTTAAATTTTGAACTCACTTTCGCATGCTGAATTTTCGTTGGTTGTAGCGCCTGAAGGTTCCTCTCTTTTCACATTTATATTATTGTCGCTTTTCGCGTGCTGAATTTTCGTCAATTTTTGCGTGCTTCATTTTCATCGCTTTTCGCGTCCTGAAGTTTTGTCACTTTTCGTGTGCCAAAATGTTGTCGCTTTTCATATCCTGAAATTTTGTCACTTCATGTGTCCTGAAATTTTGAACTCACTTTCACGTGCTGAATTTTCATTTGTTTTAGCGTCCTGAAGTTTCCTATCTTTTAGCGTCCTGAAGGTTAATCGCTTTTTGCGTGCTGAAATTACGTAACTTTTTCCGTGCTGAAATTTCGTCGCTTTTCGCATGGTGAAATTTTGTCACTTTTCACGTCCTGAAATTTCATTGCTTTTCGCGTCCTGAATGTTTCACTTTTTAGCATGCTGAAATGTCTTCGCTTTTAGCGTCCTGAAGTTTCGTCACTTTTCATGTGCCGAAATGTTGTTGCTTTTTATGTCCTGAAATTTTGTCGCTTCATGTGTACTGAAATTTTGAACTCATTTTCGTCTGCTGAATTTTCGTTGGTTGTAGCGCCCTGAATTTTCATCGCTTTTCGCGTGCTGAATCATTGTCACTTTTCGCATGCTGAATTTTTGTCGATTTTCGTGTGCTTTATTTTCAACGTTTTCGCATCCTGAAGGTTTGTTACTTTTTAGCATGCTGAAATTTTGTCGCTTTTCGAGTCCTGAAGGTTCGTCACTTTTCGTGTGCCGAAATGTTGTCACTTTTCATGTCCTGAAATGTTGTCGCTTCAAGTGTCCTTAAATTTTGAACTCACTTTCGCATGCTGAATTTTCGTTGGTTGTAGCGCCTGAAGGTTCCTCTCTTTTCGCATTCATATTATTGTCGCTTTTCGTGTGCTGAATTTTCGTCAATTTTTGCGTGCTTCATTTTCATCGCTTTTCGCGTCCTGAAGTTTTGTCACTTTTCGTGTGCCAAAATGTTGTCGCTTTTCATATCCTGAAATTTTGTCACTTCATGTGTCCTGAAATTTTGAACTCACTTTCGCGGCTGAATTTTCATTGGCTGTAGCGCCCTGAAGGTCACTCTCTTTTCACGTTCTGAACTTTTATCACTTATGACGTGCTGAATTTTTGTCATTTTCGCATGCTGAATTTTCATTTGTTTTAGCGTCCTGAAGTTTCCTATCTTTTAGCGTCCTGAAGTGTCTCTCCTTTAGCATCCTGCAGGTTAATCGCTTTTTGCGTGCTGAATTTTCCTCGCTTTTCACGTTCTGAAATTACGTAACTTTTTCCGTGCTGAAATTTCGTCGCTTTTCGCATGGTGAAATTTTGTCACTTTTCATGTCCTGAAATGTCACTGCTTTTCGCGTCCTGAATGTTTCACTTTTTAGCATACTGAAATGTCTTCGCTTTTAGCATCCTGAAGTTTCGTCACTTTTCATGTGCCGAAATATTGTTGCTTTTTATGTCCTGAAATTTTGTCGCTTCATGTGTACTGAAATTTTGAACTCATTTTCGCGTGTTGAATTTTCGTTGATTGTAGCACCCTGAAGGTTCCTCTCTTTTCGTGTTTTGAATTTTTGTCACTTTTTGCATGCTGAATTTTCATAGCTATTCGCATGCTAAATTTTTGTCGCTTTTCACGTGCTGAAATGTCGTCACTTTTCATGTCCTGAAATTTTGTCGCTTTATGTGTCCTGATGTTTCGTCAATTTTCGCATCCTGAATTAACGGCGCTTTTCATGTGCTGAATTTTAATCGCTTTTCGCTTGCTGAATTATTTTCGCTTTTCGCATCCTGAAGGTTTGTCACTTTTTAGCATGCTGAAATTTTGTCGCTTTTCTTGTCCTGAAGGTTCTCTTTTCGCGTTCATATTATTGTCGTTTTTCGCGTGCTGAATTTTTATCAATTTTCGCGTGCTTCATTTTCATCGCTTTTCGCGTCCTGAAGTTTTGTCACTTTTCGTGTGCCAAAATGTTATCACTTTTCATGTCCTGAAATTTTTTCACTTCATGTGTCCTGAAATTTTGAACTCACTTTCGCGTGCTAACTTTTCATTGGTTGTAGCGCCTTAAAGGTTCCTCTCTTTTCACGTTCTGAACTTTTATCACATGACGTGCTGAATTTTCGTCATTATCGCGTGCTGAATTTTTGTTTGTTTTAGCGTCCTGAAGTTTCCTATCTTTTAGCGTCCTGAAGTGTCTCTCTTTTAGCATCCTGAAGGTTAATCGCTTTTCGCGTGCCGAATTTTCCTCGCCTTTCACGTTCTGAAATTATGTAACTTTTTCCATGCTGAAATTTCGTTGCTTTTCGCATGGTGAAATTTTGTCAATTTTCACGTCCTGAAATTTCATTGCTTTTCGCGTCCTGAATGTTTCACTTTTTAGCATTCTGAAATGTCTTCGCTTTTAGCATCCTGAAGTTTCGTCACTTTTCATGTGCCGAAATATTGTTGCTTTTTATGTCCTGAAATTTTGTCGCTTCATGTGTACTGAAATTTTGAACTCATTTTCGCCTGCTGAATTTTCATTGGTTGTAGCGCCCTGAAGGTTCCTTTCTTTTCGTGCTTTGAATTTTTGTCACTTTTTGCATGCTGAATTTTCAAAGCTATTCACATGCTAAATTTTTGTCGTCACTTTTCACGTCCTGAAATTTTGTCGCTTTATGCGTCCTGATGTTTCGTCAATTTTCGCAACCTGAATTAACGGCGCTTTTCGTGTGCTGAATTTTCATCGCTTTTCGTGTGCTGAATTATTTTCGCTTTTCGCATGCTGAATTTTCGTTGATTTACGCGTGCTTTATTTTCAGCGTTTTCGCATCCTGAAGGTTTGTCACTTTTTAGCATGCTGAAATTTTGTCGCTTTTCGCGTCCTGAAGTTTCCTCACTTTTCGTGTGCCGAAATGTTGTCGTTTTTCATGTCCTGAAATGTTGTCGCTTCATGTCCTGAAATTTTGAACTCATTTTGGCATGCTGAATTTTCATTGGCTGTAGCGCCCTGAAGGTTCCTCTCTTTTCGCGTTCTGAACTTTTGTCACTTATGACGTGCTGAATTTTCGTCATTTTCGCGTGCTGAATTTTCGTTGGTTGTAGCGCCCTGAAGGTTCCTTTCTTTTCGTGTTTTGAACAGTTTTAGAGTCCTGAAGTTTCCTATCTTTTAGCGTCCTGAAGTGTCTCTCTTTTAGCATCCTGAAGGTTAATCGCTTTTCGTGTGCTGAATTTTCCTCACTTTTCACATTGTGAAATTATGTCACTTTTTGCATGCTGAATTTTCGTCACAATTCGCATGCTGAATTTTTGTTGCTTTTTGTGTGCTGAGATTTCGTCGCTTTTCGCATGCTGAAATGTTGTCACTTTTCACGTCCTGAAATGTCATCAAATTTCGCGTCCTGAAGGTTTGTCTCTTTTTAGCGTGCTGAAATTTCATCGCTTTTTGCGTCCTGAAGGTTCGTCACTTTTCGTGTGCCGAAACGTTGTCATTTTTCATGTCCTGAAATTTTGTCACTTCATGTGCCTGAAATTTTGAACTCATTTTCGAGTGCTGAATTTTCATTGGTTGTAGTGCCCTGAAGATTCCTCTCTTTTCGCGTTCTGAATTTTTGTCACTTTTCATTTGCTGAATTTTCGTCATTTTTGCGTGTTGAATTTTCAGATGACAACATTTCAGGATGTGAAATTCATCATGCAAAAAGACTAACCTTCAGGACCTGAAAAGGAATGAAAATGAAGTACGCGAAAAGCGACGAAAATTCAGCATGCGAAAAGCGACAATAATTCAGCACGAGAAAAGCGACGAAAATTCACCACATGAAAAGCGGCGTAAATTCAGGATGGGAAAAGCGACGAAACATCAGGACACATAAAGCGATGAAATTGCAGGACGTGAAAAGCGATGAAATTTAGCATGCGAAAAGCGATGAAAATTCAGACTGCGAAAAGTGATCATAATTCAGCATGTGAAAAGTGACGAAATTTCAGGACATGAAATGCGACAATAATTCAGGACGCAAAAAGCAACAACATTTCAGGACATAAAATGCGAGTACATTTCAGCACACGAAAAGCTACAAAAATTCAGCACGTGTAAAGTAACAAAAATTCAGCATGCGAAAAGCGACAAACCTTCAGGACGCAAAAAGCGACGAAAATTCAGCAGGCAAAAAGTGACGACATTTCAGGACATGAAATGCAACAAAAATTCAGCACGAGAAAAGTGATGAAATTTCAGGACATGAATTGCGAAAAAAATTCAGGACGCAAAAAGCGGCAAATTTTCAGCAAGCGAAAAGCAACAAACCAGGACAGGAAAAGTGAAGAAAATTCAGTACACAAAAAGCAATGAAACATCAGGACACATAAGGCGACGAAATCTCAGCACATGAAAAGCGACGAAAATTCAGCCTGCGAAATGCGATTGAAATTCAGCACATGAAAAGTGACGAACATACAGGACGCAAAAAGTGACGAAATTTCAGTACGCGAAAAGTGACGAAAATTCAGCATGCAAAAAGCTACAAATTTTCAGGACACGAAAAGCGATGAAATTTCAGCACATGAAAAGCGATAAAGATTCAGCACACAAAAAACAACAAATCTTCAGCATGCGAAAAGCAACGAAAATTCAGGAAGTGAAAAGCAATGAAATTTCAGCACGCAAAATGCGACAAAAATTCAGCCTGGGAAATGCGATGAAAATTCAGCACGGGAAAAGTGAAGAACCTTCATGACATGAAAAGTGATTAAATTTCAGCAGGTGAAAAGCAATGAAAATTCAGCATGCGAAATTTGACGTACCTACAGGACGCTAAAAGCGATGAAAATGAAGCACGTGAAAAGCGAAGAAAATTCAGGTTGCAAAATTCGACAAAAATTTAGCACGCGAAAAGCGAAGAAAATTCAGGACATGAAAAGCAACGAAACCTCAGGACGCATAAAGCGACAACATTTTCGAACATGAATAGCGACAAAATTTCAGCACTTGAAAAGCGACGAAAATTCAGCATGCGAAATTCGACAAAAATTCAGCACAAGAAAAGCGACGAAAATTCAGCACACGAAAAGCGACGAAACCTTGGGACGTTTAAAGCGACGAAATTTCTGGACAAGTGATGAGCGATGAAAATTCAGGATGCGAAAGGTGACGAAAATTAAAAGCGCCAAAGGCGACGTAAATTCATGAAAAGCGACAAAATTATAGGACGCATAATGTCAGCTGCTTAGAAATAGGGGGGGGGGGGGGGTGGTTAGGGAAGTGCACCTGTAAATGTGGATTTAGAATAGGGCATGTAAATTGGAGAGGAATTTAGAGGAGAGCACCTTTCAATGGTGAATTAGGAGGGCATCTGTAAATGGTGAATTAGGGGAGGGCACCTAATGGCGCAGTAGGGAAGGCATCTGTAAATTTAGGGTAGATTTAGGAGAGCACCTGTAAAGGAGCAATACAATACGAGCAACAACTAAAGCTTTACAACAACAACTGTAACAATCTCAGAGAATTCAATCCACGTAACAATCTCAGAGAATTATTTCCCCCTCATTAATTTATTTGCACATGTAAAGGTAAGCGCATGCTAACCAGTTAGCAGAAAGACAAAACATGATCACAAAAGCGACGAAATTGCAGGGCGTGAAATGCGACAAAATTTCAGGACGTGAAAGGCGACGAAATTCCAGCACATGAAACGCAACGAAAATTCATCCATGTGAGAAGTGACAAAAATTCAGCCTGTGAAAATTGAGGAAAATTCAGCCTTCAGAGAGCGATGAAAATTCAGGTTGCAAAAAGTGATGAAAATGAAGCACACGGAATGCGACGAAAATGAAGCACACGAAAGGTGACGTAAATTCAGGACACAAAAAGTGACGAAATTTAAGGACGCATAAAGCGACGAAATTTCAGGACGTGAAAGGCGACTAAATTTCTGCACAAGAAACGTGACAAAAATTCAGCATGCAAGAAGCGACAAAAATTCAGCTCACAAAAAGTGACGAACCTTCAAGATGCGAAAGGCAACCAAAATTAAAAATGCCAAAACGGCGTAAATTCAGGATGTGAAATGCAGACGCGAAAAGTGACGAAAATTCAGCACGCAAAGTGACAAACCATCAGGACACAAAAAGCAATGAAAATTCAGCACGTGAAAAGTGCCAAAAATTCAGCACACGCAAAGTGATGAACCTTCAGGACTCGAAAAGCAACAAAAATTCAGCACGTGAAAAGCAACAAACCTTCAAGACGCAAAAAACGAAAAAAATGTAGCACGCAAAAAGCAACAAAAATTCAGCATTCGAAAAGCGACAATAATTCAGCATGCGAAAAGTGACGAAAATTCAGCACACGGAAAGCGAAGTAGATTAAGGACGTGAAAAGCGACGAAGCATCAGGACGTATAAAGCGATAAAATTTCAGGACGTGATATGCGACGAAAATTCATCACGTGAAAAGTGACGAACCTTCAGGACGCGAAAAGCGATGAAAATTCAGCATGCAAAAAGTGACAGAAATTCTGCATGCGAAAAGCAACGGACCTTTAGGACGTGAAAAGCGATGAAAATTCAGCACGCGAAAAGTAACAACATTTCAGCACACGAAGAGTTACAACATTTCAGGACGTGAAAAGCAACAACATTTCAACACGCAAAAAGCGACAAAAATTCAGCCTGCGAAAAGCTGTGAAATTTCAGCACATGAAAAGTGATGAACCTTCAGGACACGAAAAGCGACAAAAATTCATCACACGAAAAGCGACGAACCTTCAGGACGTGAAATGCGATGAAAATTCAGCATGTGAAAAGTGACAAAATTTCAGCACGCGAAAAGCAACAAAAATTCAGCATACGAAAACGCTGGAGAGGGAGAGATGAAAGAAGGAGATGTCAAGCAAGCTGATACAGTGTGATGCTTGCAGTATGTGGGAGGTCAAGGACACTGCTGGTGCCTCTGGCTGCAAAAATGTGAGAAGTGCATCCAGGTACAGCTCCTGAAGGACCATGTTGGGGAACTGGAGAAGCAAGTGGATGACCTCAGGTTCGTCCGACAAACTGAGTCGTTCCTCGACAAGTCCTACAATGAGATTGTTACACCTAAGGTACTGGAAGAGAAAGTGGGTGACGGTGAGAAAAGGAGGGAAACTTGGAATGCAAAGGTCTACAGGTGTTGTACCTCTTGTGAACAGGTTCACGCACTTAGAAGCTGTTGGGACAGAAGACGTTAAAACACTGAGCGGTGGACTGGCTTGCTAAGCAAAAAGGGCTGTTGAGCCAAAACCAAAGAGACCAATGTCAGGCAACGCCATTGTAGTTGGAGACTCCATTGTGAGAGGTACAGACAGGGGTTCCTGCGGCAACAGACGGGATTCGAGGATGGTGTGCTGCATTCCTGGTACCAGGATCCAGGATGTCACGGACAAAGTGCAGAAAAACCTCAAGGACGAAGGTGAACAGCCGGAAGTGGTAGTGCATGTCACACAAACAATATCGGAAAGAAGCGGATGAATATTCTGCAGCTGACTTTAGAGAGCTCGGAAAAATGCTGAGAAGCAGGGTTGTTATCTCCGGTTTGCTTCCAGTTCCTCGTGCTGGCGAGAGCAGGAAGATACGGGACGGAGATACGGGACCTGAAAGTGTGGCTGAGTAACTGGTGCAGCGGGCAGGGATTTAGATTCTTAGATCACTGGGATCTGTTTTGGAGTAAGGGGGAACGGATTGCATCTTAACAGCATCCTGGCAGGCAGGTTTGCCACTGCTACACGGGTGGTTTTGAACTGAATAAGGAGGGTGGGGTGTCAAATGGGATAGTCGAGGACAGAGTTAAAGGGAAAGAGAGTAAAGGGATGGTTAATGACCCCAGAATTAATGGGAAAGGAAGCTCACAAAGGGATAGGAGAGTATGGCCAAGTGTAATAGGGATCTATGTGAAAGGTGAGATGCGCAAGGAATTAAATGTATTGTATAAGAATGCACGAAGTATATGAAATAAAGTAGATGAGCTTGAGGCTCAGTTAGAGGTTGGTAGATATGACATTGTGGGGATTACTGAGATGTGGCTGCAGGAGGATCGGGCCTGGGAACTTAATATTCAGGGTTATACATCCTATAGAAAGGACAGACAGGTGGGCAGAGGAGGGCGGGTAGCTCCGTTGGTGAGGGATGGAATTCAGTCCCTTGCGAGGAAGACATAGGGACTGACGAGGTAGAATCACTGTGGATTGAGTTGAGGAATTGTAAAGGCAAGAAGACACTAATTGGTGTTATCTACAGACCCCCAAATAGTAGGTTATAAGTTGCAGCAGGAGATAAAACTGGCATGTAACAAAGGCAATGTCACTGTGGTGATGGGGGATTTTAATATGCAGGTAGACTGGGAAAATCAGGTTGGTTCAGGAGCCCAAGAAAGAGAGTTTGTAGAATGCCTCCGAGATGGATTATTAGAGCAGCTTGTAATGGAGCCGACCAAAGAAAAGAAAAGGCAATTCTGGATTTAGTGTTGTCCAATGAACCAGATATGATGAGAGAACTCCAGGTAAAGGAACCACTTGGAGGTAGTGATCATAATATGATTAGTTTTAATCTGCAATTTGAGAAGGAGAACGTTAAATCTGAAGTGTCAGTGATGAAGTTGAACAAAGGGGACTATGAAGGCATGAGAGGTGGAGCTGGCCAAGGTAGACTGGAAAGGGATCCTAGCAGGAATGACGGTGGAACCGCAATGGCAGGAATTTCTGGCCATAATCCGGAAGACGTAGGATCATTTCATTCCAAAAAGGCAGAAATATTCTAAGGGGAGTAGGAGGCAACCGTGGCTGACAAGAGAAGTTAAGGATAGAATAAAACTAAAAGAAAAGATGTATAACACAGCAAAGAATAGCCGGAAGCCAGAGGATTGGGAAACTTTCATACAACAGAAGGAAACAAAACGGGCAATACGGGCTGAAAAGATGAAGTACGAGGGGAAGCTGGCCAGGAATATAAAGAAGCACAGTAAAAGCTTCTTTAGATATGTTAAGGGAAAAAGAGTAGCAAAGTCAAATGTGAGTCCCTTGAAGGCAGACACGGGTGAAATTATTATGGGCAACAAGGAAATGGCAGAAGAGTTGAATAGGTACTTCGGATCTGTCTTCACTAAGGACGACACAAACAATCTCCCAGATGTACTGGAGGAAAGAGGATCGAAGGGGGTAGAGGAACTGAAAGAAATTTTCATTAGGCGAGAAGTTATCCCACTTTTCAAGAAAGGAGCGCGAGAGGAAACGGGGAATTACAGACCAGTTAGCCTGACTTCGGTGGTGGGAAATATGCTGGAGTCAATTATTAAACAGCTAACAATGGGGCATTTGGAGAGCAGTGAAAGGATTAGTCAAAGTTAACATGGATTTATGAAAGGGAAATCATGCTTGACTAATCTTCTGGAATTTTTTGAGGATGTGACAAGTAAAATGGATGAAGGGATGCCAGTGGATGTAGTGTATCTAGACTTTCAGAAAGCCTTTGATAAGGTCCCGCATGGGAGCCTGGTGACTAAAATTAGAGCACATGGTATTGGGGGTATGGTGTTGACATGGATAGAAAATTGGTTGGCAGACCGGAGGCAAAGACTAGGAGTAAACGGGTCATTTTCAGAATGGCAGGCAGTGGTGAGTGGAGTGCCGCAAGGCTCCGTGTTGGACTGTTTACCATATACATTAATGATTTGGAAGAGGGAATTCCGAGCGAAACTAGCAAGTTTGCGGATGACACAAAGCTGGGTGACAGTGTGAGCTGTGAAGAAAATGTTAGGAGGTTGCTGGGTGACCGGGACAGGTTGAGTGAGTGGGCAGATACGTGGCAGATGCAGTATAATATAGATAAATGTGAGGTTATCCACTTTGGCGGCAAAAACAAGGGTGCAGATTATTATCTCAATGGGGTTAGGTTAGGTAAGGGGGAAGTACAGCGAGACCTGGGTGTCCTTGTACACCAGTCACTGAAAGCTGGCGTGCAGGTACAGCAGGCATTGATGAAAGCTAATGGAATGTTGGCTTTCATAACAAGAGGATTTCAGTATAGGAGTAAAGAGGTTCTTCTGCAGTTGTATAGGGTCCTGGTGACATAGACATAGAAAATAGGTGCAGGAGAAGGCCATTCGGCCCTTTGTGCCAGCACCGCCATTCATTGTGATCATGGCTGATCATCCACTATCAATAACCCGTGCCTGCCTTCTCCCCATATCCCTTTACTCCACTAGCCCCGAGACCTCTATCCAACTCTCTCTTAAATCTATCCAGTGATTTGGCCTCCAGTGCCCTCTGTGGCAGGGAATTCCATAAATTCACAACTCTCTGGGTAAAAAAGTTTTTTCTCAGCTCAGTCTCAAATGACCTCCCCTTTATTCTCAGACTGTGGCCCCTGGTTCTGGACTCACCCAACATTGGGAAAATTGTTCCTGCATCTAGCTTGTCCAGTCCTTTTATAATTTTATATGTTTCTATAAGATGCCCCCTCATCCTTCTGAACTCCAGTGAATACAGGCCTAGTCTTTTCAATATTTCCTCATGTGACAGTCCCGCCATCCCAGGGATCAATCTCGTGAATCCAAAATCATTGGATGGATTTAAGAGAGAGTTAGATAGAGCTCTAGGGGCTAGTGGAGTCAAGGGATATGGGGAGAAGGCAGGCACAGGTTATTGATAGGGAACGATCAGCCATGATCACAATGAATGGTGGTGCTGGCTCAAAGGTCCAAATGGCCTCCTCCTGCACCTATTTTCTATGTTTCTATGTGATGAAAATTCAGCACACGAAAAGCGACGAACCTTCAGGACGCTAAAAGTAACGAAAATTCAGGACATGAAACGCGACAAAAATTCAGGACGTGAAATGCAACAAAATTTCAGGACATGAAAAGCAACAAAATTTCAGCACAAGAAAAGCAACAAAAATTCCACACGCAAAAAGAGACAAACCTTCAGGACGTGAAAAGCGACGAAAATTCAGCACGCGAAAAACGACGTAAATTCAGGATACGAAAAGTGACAAAAGTTCAGGACGCATGAAGTGTCAAAATTTCAGGACTCGAAAAATGACAACATTTCGGCACCAGAAAATTGACTAACCTTCAGGACGTGAAAAAATCGATGCAATTTCAAGACGTGAAAATCGACAAAGTTTCAGCACACGAAAAGCGCCGAAATTGCAGCACACAAAAAGCGACGTAAATTCGGCCTAGTAGGATGCCTAGAAATATGGGGGGTTGAATGGAAGGGCTCCTGGAAATGTGGTTTTGGGGTAGGGCATGTATATGGGAGGGGGATTTAGGGGAGGGAACCTTTAAATGGTCAATTAGGAGGACATCTGTAAATGGTGAATTGGGGAGGGCACCTTTAAATGGTGCAGTAGGGAAGGCATCTGTAAATGCAGGGTCGATTTAGGGGAGAGCACCTGTAAAGGAGCAATGCAATATGAGCAACAACAACCGAAGCTTTACAACAACAACTGGTGTGTTGTTACACCAATCCACGTAACAATCTCATACACTTCTTTCCCCATTAATTTATTCTCACGTTCTGAGGTACAGTGGAAAGCTTTAGTTGCATGTTTACCAGTTAGCAGAAAGACAAAACATGATCACAGTTGAGCCAGCTAGATGGCTTCATCCTGTATAACTAGGTATCTAGCTAGATTAAGCTACATACTTGGATAGCTAGATAGATAGCTAGGCTGGGAAACATACTGGAGAGCTAGGTAGCTAGCTAGGCTGAGCAACATACTGGATAGCTAGGTAGCTAGCTGGACTGAGGCTTCTTACTGGAAAACTGGGTAGCTACCTAGAATGAGCTACATACTGGATAGCTAGCTAGATGGCCACATATAGGGGATGGTGCCTAGAAATTGGGGGGGGGAGGGGGGGGTTAGGAAAGGGCACCTGTACATGTGGATTTAGTGTAGGGCATGTGAATGGAAGGGGGGTTTAGGGGAGGGCACCTTTAAATGGTGAATTAGGAGGGAATCTATAAATGGTGAATTAGGGGAGGGCACCTTTAAATGGTGCAGTGGGGAAGGCATCTGTAAATTTAGGGTAGATTTAGGGGAGAGCACCTGTAAAGGAGCAATGCAATATGAGCAACAACTGAAGCTTTACTACAACAACTGGTGTGTTGTTACATCAATCCACGTAACAATCTCATATAATTCTTTTCCCCCTCATTAATTTACTCTTACCAGCTAGCTACATGGATACAGACTGGATAACTAGCTACATACTGGTGTTTCATAGTTACAAGCAACTGAATTGGAAGAACAGCACCTCATATTTCGCGTTGGCAGCTTACACCCCAGCGGTATGAACATTGAGTTCTCTAACCTCAAGTAACCCTTGCTTTCCCTCTCTCTGCTCCTCCCCTACTTTATTGTTCTGCTAGTTTCCCTGTTTGTATCTCTTCCATGACCAGCAATAGACCATTGTGGGTTCCACCTTTCCAAGGCCATCGTTTCGGGCTCTGATTTGTTCTGTACCTTCCCATACCTCTCGATTCCCTTTCACCTGCCTCTCAGTCTGAAGAAAGGTCTTGACCCAAAACGTCATCTTTTCTTCAGATATGCTTCCTGCCCCGCTGAGTTACGCCAACTTTAGTGTCTATCTTCGGTCTAAACCAGCATCGGCCGTTCCTTCTTCGGTGCGGATTCAGTGGGCGGAAGGGCCTGACTCCGCATTGTATCTCGAAATTAAACTTAACCAATCAACATTAATGTCCAGCTCTTTTATTTACATTATATACATAAATTGGCTTGGCATAACAGTTTAAATTGTCTCTCTTGTGTGATCATCGGCGGTCACTCGAAATGAGTATGACTGTCCTCTCCATAGGGTCGTCCACTTGTGGGTCTGCAGACGTCTGTAAAGGCCGATCCACACACCTTGGTGCAACATGGGCAGTGGAGACTGGTGGCGGTTGGTAGTTGTTGAGCCTCCTTCTCTCTCTCCTTACGATACTGCCGCTTTGTCTCTGCAACACGGCGTGGTTCCATTTCGTGAAGTGCAGCTGATTTCTGCACGGACTTCCTCCAGGAGTGCATGTTTAGTGCAATGCACTCCCAGTTGCTTGATGTGATGTGGAATATTTTGAGACTGTTCTTGGTGTTGTCCTTGAAGCTTTTCTTTGGCCAGCCGGGGGCTCGCCGACCTTCCTTCAGTTGAGAGTACAGGATTTGTTTAGGAAGACGTGTATTGAACATGCAGATGATATGGCCAGTCCATCGAAGTTAGTGCTGCATTATTGTGGTGGTGATGCTGGTCGTTAGCTTCCTCCAAAATGCTGATGTTGGTGCGTTTGTCCTCCCAGCTAATCATCACAATTTTTTTCAAGACGTGAAAAGCCATGAAAAATCAAGACATGAAAAGCCACGAAAATTCAAGACATGAAAAGCTACAAAAAATCAAGACATGAAAAGCCATGAAAATTCAAGACATGAAAAGCCATAAAAATTCAAGGAGTGAAAAGCCACGAAAATTCAAGGCATGAAAAGCCACGAAAATTCAAGACATGAAATGCCACGAAAATTCAAGACGTGAAAAGCCACAAAAATTCAAGACGTGTAAAGCCACGAAAATTCATGACGTGAAAAGCCACAAACATTCAAGACATGAAAAGCCACGAAAATTCAAGACATGAAAAGCCACGAAAATTCAAGACATATAACCATATAACAATTACAGCATGGAAACAGGCCTTCTCGGCCCTTCCAGTCCATGCCGACCATTTATTTTCCCCCAGTCCCATCTACCTGCACTCAGACCATACCCCTCCATTCCCTTCCCATCCATATACCTATCCACTTTACTTTTAAATGTTAAATTCGATCCTGCCTCCACCACTACTGCTGGAAGATCATTCCACACAGCCACCACTCTCTGAGTAAAGAAGTTCCCCCTCATGTTACCCCTAAACTTCTGTCACCTCACACTTATCAGCATTAAACTCCATCTGCCATCTTTCAGCCCACTCTTCCAAATGGCCCAAATCTCTCTGTAGACTTTGAAATCGACTTCATTATCCACAGCACCACCTATCTTAGTATCATCTGCATACTTACTTATCCAATTTTCCACCCTATCATCTAGATCATTGATGTACATGATAAACAACAGTGGACCCAACACAGATCCCTGAGGCACCCCACTGGTCACCAGGTTCCAACCTGACAAACAGCCATCCACCATTACTCTCTGGCATCTCCCATTCAGCCACTGTTGAATCCATCTTGCTACCCCGCCATTAACACCCAAAGATTGAGCCTTCTTAACCAACCTTCCATGGGAACCTTGTCAAAGGCCTTACTGAAATCCACATAGACAACATCCACTGCTTTACCCTCATCAATTTCCCTAGTAACCTCTTCAAAAAATTCAAGAAGGTTTGTCAAACATGACCTTCCAGGCACAAATCCATGTTGACTGTTCTTGATCAGACCATGTTTATCCAGATGCTTATATATATTATCGCTAAGTATCCTTTCCATTAATTTGCCCACCACTGACGTCAAACTAACAGGTCTATAATTGCTAGGTTTATTCTTTGAACCCTTTTTAAACAATGGGACAACATGCGCCGGCAACAATCCTCCGGCACTATTCCCGTTTCTAATGACATTTGAAATATTTCTGTCATAGCCCCTGCTTTTTCTACACTAACTTCCCTCAATGTCCTAGGGAATATCCTGTCAGGACCTGGAGACTTATCCACTTTTATATTTTTCAAAAGTGTCAGTATTTCCTCCTCTTTGAATCTCATAGTTTCCATAGCTACTCTACTGTGTTCCCTTACCTCACAGAGTTCAATATCCTTCTCCTTGGTGAATACTGAAGAAAATAAATTGTTCAATATCTCCCCCATCTCTTTTGGCTCTGTAGATAGCTGTCCATTCTGGTTCTCTAATGGTCCAATTTTATCCCTCGTTATCCTTTTGCTCTTAATATAGCTGCAGAAACCCTTTGGATTTATTTTCACCTTTCTTGCCAAAGCAACCTCATTTCTTCTTTTAGCTTTTCTTATTTCTTTCTTAAGATTCTTTTTACATTCTTTATACTCATCTAGCACCTCATTTACTCCATGCCTCCTATAATAATTGTAGATATCTCTCTTTTTTCGAACCAAGTGTCCAACTTCCCTTGAAAATCATGGCTCTTTCCGATTTTTACTATTTCCTTGCAACCGAACAGGGACATAAAGATTCTGTACTCTTACAATTTCCCCTTTAAATGTCCTCCATTTCTCTTCTACATCCTTCCCATAAAACAAAATGTCCCAATTCACTCCTTTTAAATCATTACGCATTCCCTCAATGTTAGCCTTTCTCCAATCAAAAATCTCAACCCTAGGTCTAGTTCGGACTCTCTCCATAATTATATTGAAACTAATGGTATTGTGATCACTGGTCCCGAAATGCTCACCAATACATACCTCCGTCACTTGACCTGCCTCATTTCCTAACAGGAGGTCCAGCACTGCCCCTTCTCTGGTCAATACCGCTATGTATTGCTACAAAAAACTATCCTGCACACATTTAACAAACTCCAAACCATCCAGCCCATTTACAGAATGTGTTTCCCAGTCTCTTTTTGGAAAATTGAAATCTCCCACAATCACTACCTTGTGCTTACTACTAATATCTGCTATCTCCTTACATATTAGCTCTTCCAATTCTCGCTCCCCATTTGGCGTTCTATAATACACCCCTAAAAGTGTTGCTACACCGTTCCCACTTCTCAGTTCCACCCATGACAAGCAACGAAAATTCAAGTCATGAAAAGCCACGAAAAATCAAGGCGTGAAAAGCCACGAAAATTCAAGGCATATAAAGCTACGAAAATTCAGGAGATGATAATCCATGAAAATTAGACATGAAAAGCCACAAAAAATCAAGACGTTAAAACCACGAAAATTCAAGATATGAAAAGCCATGAAAATTCAAAACTTCAAGCTGGTGTCATTTTGGTGGGGGAGGGATGGAGAGAGAGTGAGCGCAGGTGTACTTGAAGTTAAAGAAAGCAATTCTTGACATAGAAGGAATGGGTGAGGTTTCAGGTCAAGACCTTAATTGACAGAATTGATGTGCAGTGGGATCTTAGGGTCCAGGTTCTCATCTCACTGAAGGAGGCAGTATGAGTGGATAGGGTGCGCGGCGTTGAAAGAGAGCCGGGTTCAGCAGTGACCACTCCGACATTCACAATAACATGGTGAACTCAGGTGCTTTATTCTATTTACAGTGGCAAAAATGTCCAGGATGCGCTGTCCCTCCATCAGAGCGCATGTGAGAAGATGCTGCCGATCTGTGGCTGAGTGAGTTTGTTGACGACACCAAGATTGGAGGAGTTGCAGACAGTGAGGAAGCAGTTGGAAGATACGGCGGGATGAAGATCAGATGCAGAAATGAGCGGAGAAATCGACGGAGAAATGGCAGATAGATCTGCCATTTATGAAAAGTGATGAAAATGAAGCACGCGAAAAGTGACGTAAATACAGTATGCGCAAAGAGACCAATATTCAGCAGGTGTAAAATGATGAAAATTCAACACGCGAAAAGCAACGTCAATTCAGGACATGAAAAGCGAAGAAATTTCAGGATGTGAACGGCGACAAAATTTCAGCACACGAAAAGCGACGAAAATTCAGCATGCGAAAAGTGACAAAAATTCAGCATGTGAAAAGCGGCAAACCATCAGGATGCGAAAAGTGATGAAAATGTAGCACACGAAAAGTGACGAGAATGAAGCACGCGAAAAGTGACGAAAATTCAGGTTGCGAAAGCGACAAAAATGCAGGGCGAGAGAAACGTCAAAAATACAGGACGCAAAAAGCAACAAAAATGATGTACGGGAAAAACAACGAACTTTCAGGACGTGAAAAGCAACTAAATTTCAGGACGTGAAAAGCGCCGAAATTTCAGCACACGGAAAGCGATGAAAATTCAGCATGCGTATAGCGACGAAAATTAAAAATGCCTAAAGCAATGTAAATTCAGGATGCAAAAAGCGACGAAAATTCAGGACGCGAAAGACGACGAAATTTCAAAATGCCAAAGCAATGTATATTCAGAATGCAAAAAGCAACTAAATTCAGCAGGCGAAAAGTGACGATAATTCAGCATGTGAAAATACTGGACGTGACTGGCCGAACCTACTGGACGTGAAAAGTGACGAAATTTCAACACACAAAAAGCGAGGAAAATTCAGCATGCAAAATGCGACGAAATTTCAGCATGCAAATAGTAACAAAAATTCAGAACGCGAAAGGCGATGAAAATACAAAACACTAAAAGCAATGTAAATTTAGGATGCAAAAAACGATGAAATTTTAGGACGCGTAAACGACGAAATTTCAGGACGAGAAAAGCGACCAAAGTTCAGGACGCAGTAAGTGACGAAATTTCAGCACGCGAAAAGTGACGAAAATGACGCATGCGAAAAGCGACGAACCTACAGGACGTGAAAAGTGACGATATTTCAGCACGCAAAAAGCGAGGAAAATTCAGCATGCAAAATGCGACGAAATTTCAGCATGCAAAAAGCAACGGAAATTCAGGACGCGAAAGGCGACGAAAATCCAAAACACTAAAAGCAATGTAAATTTAGGATGCAAAAAATGACAAAATGACGCGTAAAGAGACTAAATTTCAGGACGAGAAAAGCGACCAAACTTCAGGACGCATTAAACGATGACATTTCAGGACGTGAAAAACGACGATATTTCAGCACATGAAAAGCGATGGAAATTTAGCCTGTGAAAAGTGATGAAAATTCTGCACGCACGCACCAGAGGGTAATGGTGGATGGCCAGAGGGTAATGGTGGATGGCCAGAGGGTAATGGTGGATGGCCAGAGGGTAATGGTGGATGGCTGTTTGTCGGGTTGGAGGCAGGTGACTAGTGGGGTGCCTCAGGGATCTGTGTTGGGTCCTTTGTTGTTTGTCATGTACATCAATGATCTGGATGAAGGGGTGGTAAATTGGATTAGTAAGTATGCAGATGATACCAAGATAGGGGGTGTTGTGGATAATGAAGAGGATTTCCAAAGTCTACAGAGTGATTTAGGCCAGTTGGAAAAATGGGCTGAAAGATGGCAGATGGAGTTTAATGCTGATAAATGTGAGGTGCTACACCTTGGCAGGGCAAATCAAAATAGGACGTACATGGTAAACGGTAGGGAATTGAAGAATACAGTTGAACAGAGGGATCTGGGAATAACCGTGCATAGTTCCTTGAAGGTAGAATCTCATATAGATAGGGTGGTAAAGAAAGCTTTTGGTATGCTAGCCTTTATAAATCAGAGCATTGAGTATAGAAGCTGGGATGTAATGTTAAAATTGTACAAGACGTTGGTGAGACCAAATCTGGAGTATGGTGTACAATTTTGGTCGCCCAATTATAGGAAGGATGTCAACAAAATAGAGAGGGTACAGAGGAGATTTACTAGAATGTTGCCTGGGTTTCAACAGCTAAGTTACAGAGATAGGTTGAATAAGTTAGGTCTTTATTCTCTGGAGCGCAGAAGGTTAAGGGGTGACTTGATAGAGGTCTTTAAAATGATGAGAGGGATAGACAGAGTTAATGTGGACAAGCTTTTCCCTTTGAGAATAGGGAAGATTCAAACAAGAGGACATGACTTTAGAATTAAGGGACAGAGGTTTAGTTGTAACATGAGGGGGAACTTCTTTACTCAGAGAGTGGTAGCGGTGTGGAATGAGCTTCCAGTGGAAGTGGTGGCGGCAGGTTCGTTGGTATCATTTAAAAATAAATTGGATAGGCATATGGATGAGAAGGGTATGGAGGGTTATGGTATGAGTGCAGGCAGGTGGGACTAAGGGAAAAAAGTTGTTCGGCACAGACTTGAAGGGCCGAGATGGCCTGTTTCCGTGCTGTAATTGTTATATGGTTATATGGTTATACGAAGCAATGAATATTCAGTACCTGAAAAGTGACATATATTCAGGACGTGAAAGACGACGAAAATTGAAAACGGCAAAAGCGACGTAAATTCTGGACGAGAAAAGCAACTAAATTTCAGGACGTGTAAAGCGACGAAATTTCAGCACACATAAAGCGACGAATTTTCAGGACTCGGTACGCGATGATATTTCAGCACAGGGAAAGTGATGAAATTTCAGCCTGCGAAAAGCAAGGAAAGTTCAGCATGCAAAAAGCGACAAAGATTTAGCACGGAAAAAGCGAGGAAAATTCAGGACGCGAGAGACAAAGCAATTTCAGGACGTATTAAGTGATGAAATTTCAGGACATAAAAAGCGACGACATTTCAGCACATGAAAAGCGACGGAAATACAGCCTGCAAATAATGATGAAAATTCAGCACGCGAGAAGTAACATCAATTCAGGACGTGAAAGATGACAAAAATTGAAAACAGCAAAAGCAACGTAAATTCTGGCTGAGAAAAGCGACAAAATTTCAGGACATAAAGCGACGAAATTTCAGCACATAAAGCGTTGAATTTTCAGGATGTATAAAGCAACGAAATTTCAGGACGCGAAAAGTGACTAAAGTTCAGCACACGAAAAGTGATGAACATTCAGCAAATGAAAAGCAACAACATTCAATGAAAATGAAAATTCAAAATGCCAAAAGAAATGTAAATGCAGTTTGCAAAAGGCGATGAAATTTTAGGACGTATAAAGCAACGAAATTTCAGGACGCGAAAAGTGACTAAAGTTCAGCACGTGAAAAGTAACAACATTTCAGGACGCGTAAAGCAACGATATTTCAGATCATGAAAAGTAACAAAAATTCAGCACACGAAAAGTGATGTAAATTTAGGACGTGAAAAGTGACATAATTCAGAACGTGAAAAGGGAAAACGATCAGGACGCGAAAAGCTACGAAATTTCAGGAAATGAAATGCGACAAAAATTCAGGACGCAAAAAGCGACAAAATTTCAGAACGTAAAAAGGGACAAAAGTATAGCATGCGAAAAGTGACAAACCTTCAGGACACAAAAAGTGATGAAAATGTAGCACGCAAAATGTGATGAAAATGAAGCACGCAAAAAGTGACGAAAATGAAGCATGCGAAAAGCAACGTAAATTCAGTATATGAAAAGTGACGAAAATTCTGCATGTGTAATGTGATGAAAATTCAGCACGTGAAAAGCGTCGTAAATTCAGGACATGAAAAGTGAAGAAATTTCAGGATGTGAAAGACTACAAAATTTCAGCACACGAAAAGCGACGAAAATTCAGCATGCGAAAAGTGACGAAAATTGAGGACGCAAGATGCGACTAAATTTCAGCACACGAAAGATGACAAAAATTCAGCATGCAAAAAGTGACAAAAATTCAGCATGTGAAAAGCGACAAACCTTCAGGATGTGAAAAGTGATGAAAATGTAGCACGTTAAAAGTGACGAAAATGAAGCATGCAAAAAGCGATGAAAATGCAGGTTGTGAAAAGCGACGAAAATTCAGGGCGAGAAAAATGTCAAAAATCCAGAATGCAAAAAGCGACGAAAATGAAGCACGGGAATAGCAACGAACCTTCAGGACGTGCGAAGCAACGAAATTTCAGCACACGAAAAGTGACGAAAATTCACCACAAGAAAAGCGATGTAAATTTAGGACGTGAAAAGCAACATAATTCAGAACGGGTAAAGGGAAACCGTTCAGGACACAAAAAGCGACGAAATTTCAGGACGCAAAAAGTGACAAAATTTCAGCACAGGAAAAGTGACGAAATTTCAACCTGCGAATAGCAAGGAGAGTTCAGCATGCAAAAAGCGCCGAAAAACCAGAACGCGAAAATTCAAAATGCGAAAAGCAATGTAAATGCAGAATGCAAAATGCGACTAAATTCAGCACGTGAAAAGTGCCAAAAGTGGCGAGAAAAAGCAACAAAAATTCACCACGTGAAATGCGACGATAATTGAATTTGCAAAAAGCTATGAACATTCAGGACGTGAAATGTGATGAAAATGAGGCACGCAAAATTGTGACAAAAATGAAGCACGCGAAAAGGGGAGTAATTTCAGCATGCCAAAAGCGACGAAATTTCAGGACGAGAAAAGCGACAAATCTTCGGTACGCATAAAGCGGCGAAATTTCATGACGTGAAAAGCGAAGAAATATCAGCACATGAAAAGTGACGAAAATTCAAAACGGCAAAAGCAATATAAATTCAGGATGCAAAACGAAGACATTTCAGGACGCGTAAAGTGACGAATTTGCAGGACGCTGTACACGATTTTATTTCAGCACAGGAAAAGTGACGACATTTCAGCCTGGGAAAAGCAAGGAAAGTTCAGCATGCAAAAAGCGACAAAATTCAGCACGCAAAAAGAGAGGAAAATTCAGGACGCGAAAGGCAAAGCAATTGCAGGACCTGCAAAGCAACAAAATTTCAGCACACGAAAAGCAATGAAAATTCACCACACTTAAAGCAACGATAATTGAGTTTGCAAAAAGCGAGAAATGTGATGAAAATGAAGCACGCAAAATTGTGACGAACATGAAGCACGCGAAAAGGGACAAAAATTCAGCATGCATAAAGTGACAAAAATCCATCGTGCGATATGTGACGTAAATACAGGACACGAAAATTGACGAAATTTCAGGACGTGAAAGACGACGAAATTGCAGCACATGAAATATGACGAAAATTCAGCATGCGAAAAGAAACGAGCATTCAGGACGCATAACGCGACGAAATTTCAGCACATGAAAGGCGACAAAAATTCAGCATTTAAAATGTGACAAAAATTCAGCATGTGAAAAGCAACAAACCTTCAGGACGCGAAAAGTGATGAAAATGAGGCATGCGAAAAGCAACCAAAATTCAGGATGCGAAAAGCGACAAAAATTCAGGGTGAAGCACATGAAAAGTTATGAAAATGTAGCACGCAAAATGTGATGGAAATGAAGCACATTAAAAGTGACGAAAATGAAGCACACAGAAAGCGATGAAAATTCAGCATGCGAATAGTGACAAAAATTCAAAACGCCAAAAGCAATGTAAATTTAGGATGCAAAACGTGAATAAATTTCAGGGCGCATAAAGGGGCGAAATTTCAGGACATGAAAAGTGATGAAAATTCAAAATCCCAAATGCAATGTAAATTCAGGATGCAAAAGCAGACATTTTAGGAGGCGTAAAGCGACGAAATTTCTGGATGGGAAAAGTAACGATACTTCAGGATGCATAAAGCGACGAACTTTCAGGACGCATAAAGCGAATTTTCAGGACGCGGTACATGATTATATTTCAGAACAGGAAAAGTGACGAAATTTCAGCCTGGGAAAAGCAAGGAAAGATCAGCATGCAAAAAGCGACAAAAATTTAGCACGCAAAAGGCAACGAAAATTCAGGATGCGAAAGGCAAAGCAATGTAAAACACATGTAAAGCAACGATAATTGAGTTTGCAAAAAGCCACGAACATTCAGGACATGGAATGTGATGAAAATGAAGCACGCAAAATTGTGTCAAAAAGAAGCATGTGAAAAGGGATGTAATTTCAGCATGCAAAAAGGGTAGAAAATTCAGCATGCGTAAAGTGATGAAAATCCAGCACTGCGAAAAGCGACGTAAATTCAGGACATGAAAAGCAAAAAAATTTCATGACGTGAAAGGCGACGAAATTTCAGCACACGAAATGCGACGAAAATTCAGCATGCGAAAAGCGACGAAAATTCAGGACGCAAAACGCGACTAAATTTCAGCACATGAAAGTCGACAAAAATTCAGCATTTAAAATGTGACAAAAATTCAGCATGCGAAAAGCGACAAAAATTCAGGGCAAAAAAACCGTCAAGAATTCAGGATGCAAAAAGTGCCAAAAATTCGGCGACAAACTTTATTATGTGAAAAGCGACGCAAAATCAGCTCATGAAAAGTAATGAATCTTCAGGACGTGAAAAACGACGAAAATTCAGCACGTGAAAAGTGACGAAAATTCGTGACGTGAAAAGCGACGAAAATTCAGGGTGCGAAAAGGGACAACATTTCAGCATGCAAAAAGTGACAAACACGACACGACATTTCAGGACACGAAAAGTTATGAAAATGAAGCACATGAAAAGTGACGAAAATGAGGCACACAGAAAGTGATGAAAATTCAGCATGCAAAATGCGATAAAATTCCAGCATGCAAAAAGCAACGAAAATTCAGGATGCGAAAGGTGACGAAAATTTAAAATGCGAAAAGCAATGTAAATGCAGAGTGCAAAATGCGGCTAAATTCAGCACGCAAAAAGTGACAAAAATTCAGCATGCGAAAAGCGATGAACCTTCTGGACGTGAAAATTGATGAAATTTCAGCACGTGAAAAGCAAGGAAAACTCAGCATGCAAAAAGCGACTAAATGTCAGCATGCAAAAAGCGACTAAATTTCAGCATGCAAAAAGCGACAAAAATTCAGGACGCGTAAGGCGACAAAAATTAAAAACGCCAAAAGCAACGAAATTTCAAGACGCGTAAAGTGACGAAATTTCAGGACGAGAAAAGCGATGAAACATCAGGACGCATAAAGCGACAGAATTTCATGACGTGAAAAACGACGAAATATTAGCACATGAAAAGTGACGAAAATTCTAAACCGCAAAAGCAATGTAAATTCGTGATGCAAAAAGTGAACAAATTTCAGGGCGCATAAAGGGACGAAATTTCAGAACGTGAAAACCGACAAAAATTCAAAATGCAAAATACAATGTAATTTCAGGATGCAAAAGCGAAGTCAATTCAGGACGCGTAAAGCGACAAAATTTCTGGATGGGAAAAGCGACGATACTTCAGGACACATAAAGTGACAATTTTCAGGACGCGGTACACGATTATATTTCAGCACAGGAAAAGTGATGACATTTCAGCCTGGGAAATGCAAGGAAAGTTCAGCATGCAAAAAGTGACAAAAATTTAGCACACAAAAAGAGAGGAAAATTCAGGACACAAAAGGCAAGGCAATTTCAGGATGTGCAAAGCAACGAAATTTCAGCACACGTAAAGTGACGAAAATTCACCACATGTAAAGCAACGATAACTGAGTTTGCAAAAAGCTATGGACATTCAGGACATGAAATGTGACGAAAATGAAGCACGCAAAATTGTGATGAAAATGAAGCATGCGAAACGGGACATAATTTCAGCATGCAAAAAGGGGCGAAAATTCAGCATGCATAAAGTGACGAAAATCCAGCGCGCGATATGTGACGAAAATTCAGGACACAAAAAGCGACAAAATTTCATGACATGAAAGGCGACGAAATTTCAGCACACGAAATGCGACGGAAATTCAGCAGGGGAAAAGCGATGGAAATTCAGGATGCAAAAACGACTAAATTTCAGCAAATGAAAGGCGACAAAAATTCAGCATTTTAAATGTGACAAAAATTCAGCATGGGAAAAGCGACAAACCTTCAGGACGCGAAAAGTGATGAAAATGTAGCACATGAAAAGTGATGAAAATGTAGCACGCGAAAAGTGACGAAAATGAAGCATGCGAAAAGCAACCAAAATTCAGGATGCGAAAAGCGACGAAAATTCACGGCGAGAAAAACACCTAGAATTCAGGATGCAAAAAGCGTCTAAAATTCGGCACGTGAAAAGCGACGAACCTTCATGACGTGAAAAGCGATGAAAAATCAGCTCATGAAAAGTAATGAATCTTCAGCACATGAAAAGCAATGAAAATTCAGCACGTGAAAAGCGACAAAAATTCAGGACGTGAAAAGCGACGAAAATTCAGGGTGCGAAAAGGGACAAAAATACAGCATGCGAAAAGTGATAAACCTTCAGGACACAAAAAGCTATGAAAATATAGCACGAAAAATGTGATGAAAATGAAGCTATGAAAAGTGACGAAAATGAAGCACACAGAAAGTGATGAAAATTCAGCATGCGAATAGCGACGAAAATTCAAAATGCCAAAAACAATGTAAATTCAGGATGCAAAACGACAAAAATTCAGGATGTGAAAGACGACAAAAATTCAAAATGCGAAAAGCAATGTAAATGTAGAATGCAAAATGCGACTAAATTCAGCACGCTAAAAGTGACGAAAATTCAGCATGCGAAAAGCGACGAACCTACTGGACGTGAAACGTGACGAAATTTCAGCACGCAAATTCAAAACAGCAAAAGCAATGTAAATTCAGGATGCAAAAAGCGAAGAAATTTCAGGACGCATAAGGATGAAATTTCAGCACACGAAAAGCGACGAGAATTCAGCATGCGAAAAGTGACGAAAATTCAGGACGCAAAAAACGACAAAATTTCAGCACACGAAAGGTGACAAAAATTCAGAATGTAAAAAGTGACAAAAGTTCAGCATGTTAAAAGCGACAAACCAGGACGCGAAAAGTGATGAAAATGTAGCATGCAAAAACTGACGAGAATGAAGCATGCAAAAAGCGATGAAAATTCAGGTTGCGATAAAGTTCAGCATGTTAAAACTGACGAAAATTAAGGGCGAGAAATGCGTCAAAAATACAGGAAGCAAAAAGCAACGAAAATGAAGCACGGGAAAAACAACGAACCTTCAGGACGTGAAAAGCGACTAAATTTCAGGACGTGAAATGCGACTAAATTTCAGCTCACGGAAAGCGATGAAAATTCAGCATGCGAATAGCAACGAAAATTAAAAATTGCCAAAAGCAATGTAAATTCAGGATGCAAAAAGCAACGAAAATTAAGGACACGAAAGACGATGAAATTTCAAAATGCAAAAGCAATGTAAATTGAGAATGCAAAAAGCGACTAAATTCAGCATGTGAAAAGTGACGATATTTCAGCATGCAAAAAATGAGGTAAATTCAGGATGCTAAAAGCGACAATAATTCAGCAGGTGAAAAGCTACGAACATTCAGGACGTGAAATGTTTTGAAAATTCAGCACGTGAAAAGTGACGAAAATTCAGCATGCAAGAAGCGACGAAAATATAGCACGCAAAAGCGATGAAAATTTAAAATGTCAAAAGAAATCTAAATGCAGGATTCAAAAAGTGTCTAAATTTCAGGACGCATAAAGCAACGAAATTTCAAGACGTGAAAAGTGACTAAATTTCAGCACACGAAAAGTGACGAAAATTCAGCACGTGAAATGCAAGAAAAGATCAGGACTTGAAAAGCGACTAAAATTCAAAATGCCAAAAGCAATGTAAATTCAGGATGCTAAAAGCGACAAAATTCAGCATGCGAAAAGCGACAAACCTTCTGGACGTGAAAAGTGACAAAATTTCAGCACGCGCAAAGTGAGGAAAATTCAGCATGCAAAAAGTGATGAAATTGCAGCATGCAAAAAGCAATGGAAATTCAGGACGGCGACTAAAATTCAAAACGCCAAAAGCAATGTAAATTCAGGATGCAAAAAACGATGAACTTCAGCATGCGAAAGGCGACAAACCTGGATGTGAAAAGTGATGAAATTTCAGCACGCGAAAAGCAAGGAAAATTCAGCATGCAAAAAGCGACTAAATTTCAGCATGCAAAAAGCTACGAAAATTCAGGACGCGAAAGGCGACAAAAATTCAAAACGCCAAAATCAATGCAAATTTAGGATGCAAAAAGCAATGAAATTTCAAGATGCATAAAGCGACAAAATTTCATGACAGGAAAGGCGACAAAATTTCAGCAAACGAAATGCGACGAAAATTCAGCATGCAAAAAGCAACCAAAATTCAGGACGCAAAACATGACTAAATTTCAGCACATGAAAGGCGACAAAAATTCAGCATTTTAAATGTGACAAAAATTCAGCATGCGAAAAGCAACAAACCTTCAGGACGCGAAAAGTGATGAAAATGTACCATGCGAAAAGTGACGAAAATGAAGCATGTGAAAAGCAACCAAAATTCAGGATGCAAAAAGCGACGTAAATTCAGGACATGAAAAGCAAAGAAATTTCAGGACGTGAAAGGCGACAAAATTTCAGCACACAAAAAGTGACGAAAATTCAGCATGCGAAAAGTGATGAAAATTCAGGACGCAAAAAGCGACTAAATGTCAGCACACGAAAGGCGACAAAAATTCAGCATGTAAAAAGTGACAAAAATTCAGCATGTGAAAAGTGACAAACCTTCAGGGTGCGAAAAGTGACGAAAACGTAGCATGCGAAAAGTGACAAAAATGAAGCACGCGAAAAGCGACGAAAATTAAGCACGGGAAAAACAACGACCCTTCAGTACATGAAAAGCAACTAAATTTCAGGACGTGAAAAGCACCGAAATTTCAGCACACGGAAAGCGATGATAATTCAGCATGCGAATAGCGACGAAATTTCAAAATGCCAAAGCAATATAAATTCAGAATGCAAAAAGCGACTAAATTCAGCACGCGAAAAGCGATGAACCTACTGGACATGAAAAGTGATGATATTTCAGCATGCAAAAAATGAGGTAAATTCAGCTCGCAAAATGCGACTAAATTGCAGCATGGAAAAAGCAATTGAAATTCAGGACCCGAAAGGCGACGAAAATCCAAAACACTAAAAGTAATGTAAATTTAAGATGCAAAAACCAACGAAGTTCTAGGACGTGTAAAGCGACGAAATTTCAGGACGAGAAAAGCGACCAAACTTAAGGATGAATTAAGCGATGCAATTTCAGGACGTGAAATCCGACGCCATTTTGAACGAAAATGGCGTCGCTTTTCACGTACAGGACGTGAAAAGCGACAATAATTAAGCATGTGAAAAGGTATGAATATTCTGGACGTGAAATGTGATGAAAATTCAGCATGCAAGAAGCGGCGAAAATTCAGCACGCAAAAAGCAACGAAAATTCAAAACGCCAAAAGTGATGAAAATTCAAAATGCCAGAAGAAATGTAAATGCAGGAGACAAAAAGCAACAAAATTTCAGGACATGAAAAGCGACGACATTTCAGCACATGAAAAGCGACAGAAATTCAGCCTGTGAATAGTGATGAAATTGCAGCACGCGAGAAGCAACGAAAATTCAGTACCTGAAAAGTGACATAAATTCAGGACGTGAATGACGACGAAAATTGAAAACGGCAAAAGCGACGTAAATTCAGGACGAGAAAAGCGACGAAATTTCAGGACACGTAAAGCGATGAAATTTCAGCATATATAAAGTGATGAATTTTCAGGACGCGATACGCGACGATATTTCAGCACAGGAAATGTGACGAAATTTCAGACTGCGAAAAGCAAGGAAAGTTCAGCATGCAAAAAGCGACAAAAAATTTAGCATCCAAAAAGTGACAGAAATTCAGCTTGTGAAAAGTGACAAACCTTCAGGACGCGAAAAGTGATGAAAATGTAACGTGCGAAAAGTGACGAAAATTCAGCGTGCAAAAAGCGACAAATTTTTAGCATGGAAAAAGCGAGGAAAATTCAGGACGCGAAAGGCAAAGCAATTTCAGGACGTGCAAAGCAACGAAATTTCAGCACACAAAAAGCGATGAAAATTCACCACGCGAAACGCGACAATAATTCAGCAGGCGAAAAGCTACGAACATTCAGGACGTGAAATGTTTTGAAAATTCAGCACGTGGAAAGCGACGAAAATTCAGCTTGCAAGAAGCGACGAAAATATAGTATGCAAAAGCGATGAAAATTCAAAACGTCAAAAGAAATCTAAATGCCGAAAGCGATGAAAATTCAAAATGCAGGAGGCAAAAAGCAACAAAATTTCAGGACATGAAAAGCGACGACATTTCAGCACATGAAAAGCGACGGAAATTCAGCCAGTGAATAGTGATGAAATTGCAGCACGCGAGAAGCAACGAAAATTCAGTACCTGAAAAGTGACATAAATTCAGGACGTGAATGACGACGAAAATTGAAAACGGCAAAAGCGACATAAATTCAGGACGAGAAAAGCGACAAAATTTCAGGACATGTAAAGCGATGAAATTTCAGCACATGTAAAGCAATGAATTTTCAGGACGCGATACGCGATGATATTTCAGCACAGGAAATGTGACGAAATTTCAGACTGCGAAAAGTGAGGAAAGTTCAGCATGCAAAAAGCGACAACATTTTAGCATGGAAAAAGCGAGGAAAATTGAGGATGCGAAAGGCAAAGCAATTTCAGGACGTGCAAAGCAACGAAATTTCAGCACACAAAAAGCGATGAAAATTCACCACGTGAAAAGCGACGAAAATTCAGCATGCAAGAAGCGACGAAAATATAGCACGCAAAAGCGATGAAAATTCAAAACGTCAAAAGAAATCTAAATGCAGGATTCAAAAAGTGTCTAAATTTCAGGACGCATAAAGCAACGAAATTTCAAGATGCGAAAAGTGAATAAATTTCAGCACATGAAAAGTGACGAAAATTCAGCACGTGAAATGCAAGAAAAGATCAGGACGAAAGGCAACTAAAATTCAAAATGCCAAAAGCAATGTAAATTCAGGATGCAAAAAGCAACGAAATTCAGCATGCGAAAAGCGACGAACCTTCTGGACGTGAAAAGTGACAAAATTTCAGCACGCGAAAAGTGAGGAAAATTCAGCATGCAAAAAGCGACTAAATTTCAGCACACAAAAAGCGACGAAAATTCACGTTGTGAAAGGCAACGAAAATTCAAAATGCCAAAAGCAACGTCAATTTAGGATGCAAAAACCAAAGACATTTCAGGACACATAAAGGGACGAAATTTCAGGGCGTGAAAAGTGACGAAAATTCAAAATGCCAAATGTAATGTAAATTCAGGATGCAAAAGCGGAGACATTTCAGGATGCGTAAAGTGACGAAATGTCTGGATGGGAAAAGGAACGATATTTCGGGACGAATAAAGCGATGAATTTTCAGGACGCGATACACAATGATATTTCAGCACTGGAAAAGTGACGAAATTTCAGCCTGGGAAAAGCAAGGAAAGTTCAGCATGCAAAAAGCGACAAAAATTTACCATGCAAAAAGCGACGAACATACTGGACATGAAATGTGATGAAATTTCAGCACGCAAAACGCGAGGAAAATTCAGCATGCAAAATGCGACGAAATTTCAGCATGCAAAAAGCAACGAAAATTCAGGACGCGAAAGGCGATGAAAATACAAAACACTAAAAGCAATGTAAATTTAGGATGCAAAAAACGACGAAATTTTAGGATGCGTAAATGACAAAATTTCAGGAGGTGAAAAGCGACAACATTTCAGTACATGAAAAGCGACGAAAATTCAGCACGTGAAAAGCGACAATAATTGAGCATGTGAAAAGGTATGAATATTCAGGACGTGAAATGTGACGAAAATTCAGCACGTGGAAAGCGACGAAAATTCAGCATGCAAGAAGCGGCGAAAATTCAGCGTGTAAAAAGTGATGAAAATTCAAAACGCCAAAAGAAATGTAAATGCAGGATGCAAAAAGTGTCTAAATTTCAGGGCGCATTAAGGAACGAAATTTAAAGACGTGAAAAGTGACTAAATTTCAGCACTGGAAAAGTGACGAAAATTCAGCTCGTGAAAAGCAACAAAAGTTCAGGGCGTGAAAGGGAACTAAAATTTAAAACGCCAAAAGCAATGTAAATTCAGGATGCAAAAAGCGATGAAATTCAGCATGCAAAAAGCGACAAACCTTCGGGACATGAAAAGTGATGAAATTTCAGCACGCGAAAAGTGAGGAAAATTCAGCACGCAAAAAGCAACGAAAATTCAAAATGCCAAAAGCGATGAAAATTCAAAATGCCAAAAGAAACGTAAATTCAGGATGCAAATGCGAAGACATTTCAGGATGCGTACAGCGACGAAATGTCTGGATGGGAAAAGCAACGTTACTTCGGGACGAATAAAGCGATGAATTTTCAGGACGCGATACACAATGATATTTCAGCACTGGAAAAGTGACGAAATTTCAGCCTGGGAAAAGCAAGGAAAGTTCAGCATGCAAAAAACGACAAAAATTTACCACGCAAAAAGCGACGAACATACTGGACGTGAAAGGTGATGAAATTTCAGCACGCAAAATGGGAGGAAAATTCAGCATGCAAAATGCGACGAAATTTCAGCATGCAAAAAGCAACGAAAATTGAGGACGTGAAAGGCGATGAAAATATAAAACACTTAAAGCAATGTAAATTTAGGATGCAAAAAACGACGAAATTTTAGGATGCGTAAATGACAAAATTTCAGGAGGTGAAAAGCAACGACATTTCAGTACATGAAAAGTGACGAAAATACAGCACGTGAAAAGCGACAATAATTGAGCATGTGAAAAGGTATGAATATTGAGGACGTGAAATGTGACGAAAATTCAGCACGTGGAAAGCGACGAAAATTCAGCATGCAAGAAGCGGCGAAAATTCAGCGCGTAAAAAGTGATGAAAATTCAAAACGCCAAAAGAAATGTAAATGCAGGATGCAAAAAGTGTCTAAATTTCAGGACGCATTAAGGAATGAAATTTCAAACGTGAAAAGTGACTAAATTTCAGCACTGGAAAAGTGACGAAAATTCAGCTCGTGAAAAGCTACAAAAGTTCAGGGCGTGAAAGGGAGCTAAAATTTAAAACGCCAAAAGCAATGTAAATTCAGGATGCAAAAAGCGATGAAATTCAGCATGCAAAAAGCGACAAACCTTCGGGACATGAAAAGTGATGAAATTTCAGCACGCGAAAAGCGAGGAAAATTCAGCACGCAAAAAGCAACGAAAATTCAAAATGCCAAAAGCGATGAAAATTCAAAATGCCAAAAGAAACGTAAATTCAGGATGCAAATGCGAAGACATTTCAGGATGCGTACAGCGACGAAATGTCTGGATGGGAAAAGCAACGTTACTTCGGGACGAATAAAGCGATGAATTTTCAGGACGCAATACACAATGATATTTCAGCACTGGAAAAGTGACGAAATTTCAGCCTGGGAAAAGCAAGGAAAGTTCAGCATGCAAAAAACGACAAAAATTTACCACGCAAAAATCGACGAACATACTGGACGTGAAATGTGATGCAATTTCAGCACGCAAAATGCGAGGAAAATTCAGCATGCAAAATGCGACTAAATTTCAGCATGCAAAAAGCAACGAAAATTGAGGACGTGAAAGGCGATGAAAATACAAAACACTTAAAGCAATGTAAATTTAGGATGCAAAAATCGACGAAATTTTAGGATGCATAAATGACAACATTTCAGGAGGTGAAAAGCGACGACATTTCAGTACATGAAAAGCGACGAAAATTCAGCACGTGAAAAGCGACAATAATTGAGCATGTGAAAAGGTATGAATATTCAGGACCTGAAATGTGACGAAAATTCAGCACGTGGAAAGCGACGAAAATTCAGCATGCAAGAAGCGGCGAAAATTCAGCGCGTAAAAAGTGATGAAAATTCAAAACGCCAAAAGAAATGTAAATGCAGGATGCAAAAAGTGTCTAAATTTCAGGACGCATTAAGGAACGAAATTTCAAGACGTGAAAAGTGACTAAATTTCAGCACTGGAAAAGTGACGAAAATTCAGCTCGTGAAAAGCTACAAAAGTTCAGGGCGTGAAAGGGAACTAAAATTTAAAACACCAAAAGCAATGTAAATTCAGGATGCAAAAAGAGATGAAATTCAGCATGCAAAAAGCGACAAACCTTCGGGACATGAAAAGTGATGAAATTTCAGCACGCGAAAAGCGAGGAAAATTCAGCACGCAAAAAGCAACGAAAATTCAAAATGCCAAAAGCGATGAAAATTCAAAATGCCAAAAGAAACGTAAATTCAGGATGCAAATGCGAAGACATTTCAGGATGCGTACAGCGACGAAATGTCTGGATGGGAAAAGCAACGTTACTTCGGGACGAATAAAGCGATGAATTTTCAGGACGCGATACACAATGATATTTCAGCACTGGAAAAGTGACGAAATTTCAGCCTGGGAAAAGCAAGGAAAGTTCAGCATGCAAAAAACGACAAAAATTTACCACGCAAAAAGCAACTAACATACTGGACGTGAACGGTGATGAAATTTCAGCACGCAAAATGCGAGGAAAATTCAGCATGCAAAATGCGACAAAATTTCAGCATGCAAAAAGCAACGAAAATTGAGGAAGTGAAAGGCGATGAAAATACAAAACACTTAAAGCAATGTAAATTTAGGATGCAAAAAACGACGAAATTTTAGGATGCGTAAATGACAAACTTTCAGGAGGTGAAAAGCGACGACATTTCAGTACATGAAAAGCGACGAAAATTCAGCACGTGAAAAGCGACAATAATTGAGCATGTGAAAAGGTATGAATATTCAGGACGTGAAATGTGACAAAAATTCAGCACGTGGAAAGCGACGAAAATTCAGCATGCAAGAAGCGGCAAAAATTCAGCGCGTAAAAAGTAATGAAAATTCAAAACGCCAAAAGAAATGTAAATGCAGGATGCAAAAAGTGTCTAAATTTCAGGACGCATTAAGGAACGAAATTTCAAGACGTGAAAAGTGACTAAATTTCAGCACTGGAAAAGTGACGAAAATTCAGCTCGTGAAAAGCTACAAAAGTTCAGGGCGTGAAAGGGAACTAAAATTTAAAACGCCAAAAGCAATGTAAATTCAGGATGCAAAAAGCGATGAAATTCAGCATGCAAAAAGCGACAAACCTTCGGGACATGAAAAGTGATGAAATTTCAGCACGCGAAAAGCGAGGAAAATTCAGCACGCAAAAAGCAACGAAAATTCAAAATGCCAAAAGCGATGAAAATTCAAAATGCCAAAAGAAACGTCAATTCAGGATGCAAATGCGAAGACATTTCAGGATGCGTACAGCGACGAAATGTCTGGATGGGAAAAGCAACGTTACTTCTGGACGAATAAAGCGATGAATTTTCAGGACGCGATACACAATGATATTTCAGCACTGGAAAAGTGACGAAATTTCAGCCTGGGAAAAGCAAGGAAAGTTCAGCATGCAAAAAACGACAAAAATTTACCAAGCAAAAAGCGACAAACATACTGGACGTGAAAGGTGATGAAATTTCAGCACGCAAAATGCGAGGAAAATTCAGCATGCAAAATGCGACGAAATTTCAGCATGCAAAAAGCAACGAAAATTGAGGACGTGAAAGGCGATGAAAATACAAAACACTTAAAGCAATATAAATTTAAGATGCAAAAAACAACGAAATTTTAGGATGCGTAAATGACAAAATTTCAGGAGGTGAAAAGCAACGACATTTCAGTACATGAAAAGCGACGGAAATTCAGCACGCAAAAGGCGACGAAAATTCAAAACGCCAAAAGCGATGAAAATTAAAAATGCCAAAAGAAATGTAAATGCAGGAGGCAAAAAGCAACAAAATTTCAGGACATGAAAAGCGACGGCATTTCAGCACATGAAAAGCGACGGAAATTCAGCCTGTGAATAGTGATGAAATTTCAGCACGTGAGAAGCAACGAAAATTCAGTATCTGAAAAGTGACGTAAATTCAGGACGTGAAAGATGACGAAAATTGAAAAAGGCAAAAGCGACGTAAATTCAGGATGAGAAATGCGACGAAATTTCAGGACACGTAAATCGATGAAATTTCAGCACTTTTTAAATGATGAATTTTCATGACGTGATAAGCGATGATATTTCAGCACAGGAAATGTGACGAAATTTCAGACTGCAAAAAGCAAGGAAAGTTCAGGATGCAAAAAGCGACAAAAAATTTAGCATCAAATGTGACAGAAATTCAGCTTGTGAAAAGTGACAGAAATTCAGCTTGTGAAAAGTGACAAACCTTCAGGACGCGAAAAGTGATGAAAATGTAGCATGCGACAAGTGACGAAAATTCAGCATGCAAAAAGTGACAAAAATTTAGCACGGAAAAAGCGAGGAGAATTCAGGACGTGAAAGGCAAAGCAATTTCAGGACATGCAAAGCAACCAATTTCAGTACCCAAAAAGTGATGAAAATTCACAACGTGAAAAGCGACAATAATTGAGCAGGCGAAAAGCTACAAACATTCCGGACGTGAAATGTTTTGAAAATTCAGCACGTGAAAAGCGATGAAAATTCAGCATGCAAGAAGCGACGAAACTTCAGTACGCAAAAGCGATGAAAATTCAAAACGTCAAAAGAAATTTAAATGCAGGATTAAAAAAGTGTCTAAATTTCATGACACATAAGGCAATTAAATTTTAGACGCGAAAAGTGACTAAATTTCAGCACATGAACAGTGATGAAAATTCAACACGTGAAATGCAAGAAAAGTTCAGGACTTGAAAGGCAACAAAAATTCAAAATGCCAAAAGCAATGTAAATTCAGGATGCTAAAAGCAACGAAATTCAGCATGCGAAATGCGACGAACCTTCTGGACGTGAAAAGTGACGAAATTTCAGCACGCGAAAAGTGAGGAAAATTCAGCATGCAAAAAGCGACTAAATTTCAGCACGCAGAAAGGGACGAAAATTCAGGACGCGAAACGAGACGATAATTCAAAACACCAAATGCAACGTAAATTTAGGATGAAAAAAGCGAATAAATTTCAGGACGCATAAAGGGACGAAATTTCAGGGCATGAAAAGCGACGAAAATTCAAAATGCCAAATGCAATGTAAATTCAGGATGCAAAAAGCAAAGAAATTTCAGGATGCGTAAAGGGACGAAATTTCAGGGCGTGAAAAGCGACGAAAATTCAAAATGCCAAATGCAATGTAAATTCAGGATGCAAGAGCGAAGACATTTCAGGATGCGTAAAGCGATGAAATATCTGGATGAGAAAAGCAACGATACTTCGGGACGAATAAAGCAACAAATTTTCAGGACGCGATACACAATGATATTTCAGCACAGGAAAAGTGACGAAATTTCAGCCTGGGAAAAGCAAGGAAAGTTCAGCATGCAAAAAGCGACAAACCTTCAGGACGCGAAAAGTGATGAAAATGTAGCATACGAAAAGTGACGAGAATGAAGCACGCGAAAAGCGATGAAAATGAAGCGCTGGAAAAACAAAGACCCTTCAGGACGTGAAAAGCGACTAAATTTCAGGACGTGAAAAGCGCCAAAATTTCAGCACATGGAAAGCGATGAAAATTCAGCATACGAATAGCGACGAAAATTAAAAATGCCAAAAGCAATGTAAATTCAGGATGCAAAAAGCGACGAAAATTCAGGACACGAAAGACGACGAAATTTCAAAATGCCAAAGCAATGTAAATTCAGAATGCAAAAAGCGACTAAATTCAGCACGCGAAAAGCGACAAACCTACTGGACGTGAAAAGTGACAATATTTCAGCATGCAAAAAATGAGGTAAATTCAGCTCGCAAAATGCGACAAAATTGCAGCATGCAAAAAGCAATGGAAATTCAGGACCCGAAGGGTGACGAAAATCCAAAACACTAAAAGCAATGTAAATTTAGGATGCAAAAAACAACAAAATTCTAGGACGCGTTAAGCGACGAAATTTCAGGACGAGAAAAGCGACCAAACTTCAGGACACATTAAGCAAAGAAAATTCAGGACGTGAAATCCGACGACATTTTAGCACATGAAAAGCGATGGAAATTCAGCCTGTGAAAAGTGATGAAAATTCTGCACGCGAGAAGCAACGAAAATTCAGTACCTGAAAAGTGACATAAATTCAGGACGTGAATGACGACGAAAATTGAAAACGGCAAAAAGTGACGTAAATTCTGGATGAGAAAAGCAACGAAATTTCAGGACACGTAAAGCGATGAAATTTCAGCACATACAAAGCGATGAATTTTCAGGACGCGATATGTGATGATTTCAGCACAGGAGATGTGATGAAATTTCAGCCTGCGAAAAGCAAGGAAAGTTCAGCATGCAAAAAGCGACAAAAAATATAGCATGCAAAATGTGACAAAAATTCAGCTTGTGAAAAGTGACAAACCGTCAGCATGCGAAAAGTGATGAAAATGTAGCATGCGAAAAGTGACGAATATTCTGCATTCAAAAAACGCAAAAATTTAGCACGGAAAAAGTGAGGAAAATTCAGGACACGAAAGGCAAAGCAATTTCAGGACATGCAAAGCAACGAAATTTCAGCACACAAAAAGCGATGAAAATTCACCACGTGAAAAGCGACAATAATTGAGCATGCGAAAAGCTATGAACATTCAGGATATGAAATGTTTTGAAAATTCAGCACTTGAAAAGCGATGAAAATTCTGCATGCAAGATTCGACGAAAATTCAGCATGCATAAGCGATGAAAATTCAAAACGTCAAAAGAAATCTAAATGCAGGATTCAAAAAGTGTCTACATTTCAGGACGCATAAAGCAATGAAATTTCAAGACGCGAAAAGTGACTACATTTCAGCACATGAAAAGTGACAAAAATTCAACACGTGAAATGCAAGAAAAGTTCAGGACTAAAATTCAAAATGCCAAAAGCAATGTAAATTCAGGATGCTATGACAATTCAGCATGCGAAAAGCAACAAACCTTCTGGACGTGAAAAGTGACAAAATTTCAGCACGCAAAATGCGAGGAAAATTCAGCATGCAAAATGCGACAAAATTTCAGCATGCAAAAAGCTACGAAAATTCAGGACGCGAAAGGCGATGAAAATACAAAACACTAAAAGCAATGTAAATTTAGGATGCAAAAAACGACAAAATTTTAGGATGCGTAAATGACAAAATTTCAGGAGGTGAAAAGCGACGACATTTCAGTACATGAAAAGCGACTAAAATTCAGCACGTGAAAAGCGACGAAAATTAAAAATGTCAAAAGCAATGTAAATCAGGATTCAAAAAGCGACGAAAATTCAGGACACAAAAGACGACGAAATTTCAAAATGCCAAAGCAATGTAAATTCAGAATGCAAAAAGCGAGTAAATTCAGCACACGAAAAGCGATGAACCTACTGGACATGAAAAGTGACGATATTTCAGCATGCGAAAAATGAGGTAAATTCAGCTCGCAAAATACAACGAAATTGCAGCATGCAAAAAGCAATGGAAATTCAGGACCCAAAGGGCGATGAAAATCCAAAACACTAAAAGCAATGTAAATTTAGGATGCAAAAAACAACAAAATTGCGTAAAGCGACGAAATTTCAGGACGAGAAAAGCGACCAAACTTCAGGACACATTAAGGGAAGAAATTTCAGGACGTGAAATCCGACGACATTTTAGCACATGAATGGAGGCGAAAAGTGATAACATTTCAGCACGGAATGTGACGAATCTTCAGCATGCGAAAAGCGACAAAAATTCAGGATATGAAACGCAACATACATTTAGGACACAAAACGGGACAAAAATTCAGGATTTAGAGGTGTGAAAATTCAGGATTCGAAAAGGTATGCAAATTCAGGATGCTAAAATGGAGGAAATTTTTGGATGCAAAAGGTGACAAAATTCAGGATGGGAAAAGGTAGGAAAATTGGGGACGCGAAAAGCGACGTAATTTAGGAAGTAAAAAGGGGAAAAATTTCAGGACATTTCTTTAACTCTCTTAAATACGGATCAAAAGATATTAACTAAAATATTAGCTAAAAGATTAAGTGTAGTGATTAATAAAATAATACACCCGGATCAAACAGGATTTATACCTAAACGATACTCATTCATATAACTTGAGACGATTGTTTAATATTATATACTCGAAAAGGAGTTATAATAAAGACTTAGTAATAATATCGTTAGATGCAGAGAAAGCTTTTGACCAAGTTGAATGGCCATATTTGTTTGCGGTTATGGAAAAGTTAAATTTGGGAGACAAGTTTAGAAAATGGATCAAATTACTATATACTAATCCAACTGCTAGAATCTTAACTAACCAAATGATATCCACCAAATTTAATTTATTTCGAGGATGCAGACAAGGTTGTCCCCTATCACCATTATTATTTACGTTGGCTATAGAACCATTAGCTACTCGGGTAAGATTACACCCCGAAATTTTTGGATATGAAACTAACGATACAAGAAATAAAATTTCTCTATATGCAGATGACGTATTATTATATATTAAAAAAACTGAAATTAGCATACCTAATTTATTGAATTTAATAACTCAATTCGGCTCGTTTTCTGGATACAGAATCAATTGGAATAAAAGTGAACTTATGCCATTAACACAAGATAATTTAACTATATTAAAGCAATTTCCTTTTAAGATTGTTAATGAACAGATTAAGTACTTAGGAATTCACGTTACAAAAAAATATGATTCTTTATTTAAATATAATTTTTTACCTATACTAAATAAATTATCTAAGAATATTCTATATTGGAGAACTCTACCTATCTCAATGATAGGTAGAATTAATGCGATAAAAATGATTTTTCTCCCACAATTATTATATTTATTTCAAATGATCCCGATATATCTTTCTAAGAATTTTTTTAAAAAGGTTGACTCTATAGTCACTAATTTTGTTTGGGACTATAGGAGCCATAGAATAAATAAAAAATATTTATGCAAATCGAAAATTAATGGAGGTTTAACATTACCTAATTTTATATTTTATTACTGGTCAGTTAATATTAAGAATATGAACTTCTGGTGGTTGGAACTTGATGAAAATCCAAACTGGTTACTTATGGAAAAGGAAGACTGCTTACCGTATGAAATCAGTTCCATATTATTCTCTAAAATTAAAATATTTAAGAAAACTTATCGAGAAAACCCAATAATTAATAGTGGATTTAATATTTGGAGACAGTTAAAAAGAACGTTAAAACTAGAAGATATCCCATTAGTTCTTCCCATTGTTAATAATGTAAGTTTTAAACCATCCCTGGAAAATTTAGGATTCTTACAATGGAAAAATCAAGGAATTAATAAGATCAGTGACCTTTACAGGGACAATCTTTATCTTTCATTTAAAGAAATACAGGAAATATATGGACTACACTCTAAACACTACTTCAGATATCTACAAATAACTGACTACATTAAAACAACTGCACAGGAATATAAAAAGAGAAAGACGGGAATTCTAGATGAATGCTTAAATAAACACCCAAACACGGAAAAATTAATATCATACATTTATAATATTTTATTAGAAAATGATATACCCAATACGGAAAAGTACAGACAACTATGGAAAAATGAAATAGGTGAAACAATTGAATCTGATATCTGGGATGAAAGTTTACGATATATACATAATTGTTCATTAAATTCTAGACACTCTCTGATACAATTCAAAGTTTTACATAGATTGCATTTTTCAAAATCTAAATTACATAGAATATTTTCTAATGTATCTCCTATATGTGACAAATGCCAATACCCAGAAGCTAATTTAACACATTATATTACAACTTGTATAAAAATTACAAATTTTTGGTTGGAAATATTTAAGGTAATCTCGAATGTTGTAAATAAGAATCTAGTTCCAGACCCAAAATTAATAATATTGGGAATATTAGAAAGGGATCAATTACTCACGACAGCACAAAGAACTTTCATAGATTATAGTTTAATAATTGGTAAAAAATTAATTTTACAATTTTGGAAAGGCCCCATACCCCCTACAATCAAATTGTGGATTTCAGGAATGCAGAGACTTTACACTTGGAAAGAATAAGACTTGCACTTTTAGGCAAGTTAGACCAATTTAATGTCATTTGGTCTCCATTCCTTGAATATCTTAAGGGATCAATATGACTCGGTTTGAGGACCTGATCGAGACCTGAACGAAGGATTGGACGAAGAATAATACATTATTGATCACGGATATATTATTATATAAATACTGTTTGTATAATATACCACTGTTATTTTATTTACTTTTTTCTTTTGGTTATTTTATAACTATCTTTATGTTAATCATTTTTCACACTTTCCTACTTTTCACTATATAAAAAAAACTATAATAAAATGTTTAGAAGTATATATAAGAAAAGATGGTAATTATTACCTATCTCTTTATCAAGAATGTTGTTTTAATAAGTACTTATACTTGTACTTATACTTCTAATAAAAAATATTCAACAAAAAAAAAAGAAAAAAAAAGAAAAATTTCAGGACATGAAAGGCGACAACATTTCAGCCTGCGAAAAGCGATGAAAATTCAGCAGGCGAGAAGCGACGAAAATTCAGCAAATGAAAAGCGACAAATATTCAGGACGCATAAAGCGACAAAATATCAGCACGCAGAAAGGCAAACAAAATTAAAAACGCCAAAAGCGACGTAAATTCCGGACGAGAAAAGTGACGAAATTTCAGGACGCATAAAGTGACAAAATTTCAGCACGCATAGAGCAACGAAATTTCAGGATGTGATACGCGATGTAATTTCAGCACAGGAAAAGTGATGAAATTTCAGCACGCGAAAAGCGATAAAAATTTAGCATGCAAAAAGCGCCGAAAATTCAGAATGCGAAAGGCAACGAAAATTCAAAACGCCAAACATCAGGCTGCAAAAAGGGACAAAATTTCAGGACGTGTAAAGCGACAAAATTTCAGGACGAGAAAAGCAACGATACTTCAGGACGCATAAAGCGACGAAATTTCAGGATGTGAAAAGCGACGACATTTCAGCACATAAAAAGCGAGAAACCTTCAGGACGCTAAAAGCAACAAAAATTCAGCACGCAAACAGTGATGAAAATTCAGCAGGTGAAACGCAACGAACCTTCAGCACATGAAAAGTGATTAAAATTTGGGATGGGAAAAGGGAGGAAAATTGAGAACGTGATAAGCGACAACATTTCAGGATGTGAAATGTGATGAAACTTCAGCACACGAAAATTCAGCATGCAAAATGTGGCGAAAATTCAGCGTGCGAAAAACGACGAACCTTCAGGACGCGAAAAGCGATGAAAATGAAGCACATGAGCAGCGACGAAGATTCAGCATGTGTAAATCAACGAAATTTCAGCACGTGAAAAGTAACAAAAATTCAGCACACGCAAAGCGACGTAAATTCAGGACGCTAAAGGCAATGAAATGTCAGGACAAAATTTTGCGACAAAATTTCAGGATGTGAAAAGCAATAAAAATTTCAGCACGTGAAAAGCAATGAAAATACAGCCTGCAAAAAATGATGAAAATACAGCATGCAAAATTGACGAACCAGGACGTAAAAATGACAAAAATTCAGCACGTGAAAAACGACGAAAATTCACCACTCGAAAAGCGACAAAACTACAGGATGCGAAAACTGAAAATGAAGCATGCGAAAAGTGATGACATTTCAGCATGCGAAAAGCAATGAAAATTCAGCACGCAAAATGCGACAAAAATTCAGCACACAAATGGATACTAAAACGGAGGAAATTTTTGGATGCAAAAGGCGACAAAATTCAGGATGGGAAAAGGTAGGAAAATTGAGGACGCGATAAAGCGATTACATTTCAGCACGCGATACGCAACGAAAAGTGATGAAAATTCAGCATGCAAAAAGCGGCAAAAATCCAGCATGCAAAAAGCGACGAAAATTCAGCACGCGAAAAGTGACGAACCTTCAAGATGAAAATTCGATGAAAGCGACGAAAATTCAGACTGCAAAAAGCGATGAACATTCAGCACACGAAAAGTAACGAAAATTCAGCAATTTTCAACAAATGACAAAAATTCAGGACGTGAAATGCGACGAAAATTCAAAACACCAAAAGAGATACGAAAAGCGACAGGAAGAATTACAGGAAGAATACAAGAATACAGGAAGAATGTCAACAAAATAGAGAGAGTACAGAGGAGATTTACTAGAATGTTGCCTGGGTTCCAGCAACTAAGTTACAGAGAAAGGTTGAACAAGTTTGGTCTTTATTCTTTGGAGCACAGAAGGTTGAGGGGGGACTTGTTTGAGGTATTTAAAATGATGAAAGGGATAGTTGACGTGGATAAGCTTTTCCCATTGAAGGTAGGGAAGATTCAAACAAGAGGGCATGACATGAGAATTAAGGGACAGAAGTTTAGGGGTAACATGAGGGGGAACTTCTTTACTCAGAGAGTGGTGGCTGTGTGGAATGATCTTCCAGCAGAAGTGGTGGAGGCAGGATCGATTTTAACATTTAAAAGTAAAGTGGATAGGTATATGGACAGGAAGGGAATGGAGGGGTATGGTCTGAGTGCAGGTAGATGGGACTAGGGGAAAATGAATGGTCGGCATGGACTGGAAGGGCCGAGAAGGCCTGTTTCCGTGCTGTAATTGTTATATGGTTGTTATATGGTTATAAAGCGATGACTTTTCAGAACGTGAAAAGCGACCATATTTCAGGATGTGAAAAGCGACTAAATTTCAACACATGAAAAGCGACGAAAATTCAGCCAGTGAAAAGCAACGAAAATTCAGCATGCGAAATGTGACAAAAATTCAGCATGCGAAATGCGATGAACCTTCTGGACGTGAAAAGTGACAAAATTTCAGCACGCGAAAAGCGAGGAAATTTCAGCATGCAAAAAGCGACTAAATTTCACCATGCAAAAAGCGACGAAAAGTCAGGACGAGAAAGGCGACGAAAATTAAAAATGCCAAAAGTAATGTAAATTCAGGACGCAAAAAGCGCCAAAATTTCGGGACGCGTAAAGCGGCAAAATTTCAGTATGAGCGAAGCAATGAAACTTCAGGGTGCATAAAGCGACAAAATTTCAGGACGTGAAAAGCGACGAAATTTCAGCACATGAAAAGCGATGAAAATTCAGCCTGCGAAAAGCGATGAAAATCCAGCACGTGAAAAGCGACGAAAATTTAGCACGCAAAAAGCAAAGAAAATTCAGGACTTGAAAGGTGACAAAAATTCAAAACACCAAATGTCAGGCTGAAAAAAACAACAACATTTCTGGGCGAGATAAGCGACGATACTTCAGGATGCATAATGCGATGAAATTTCAGCAAGCATAAAGCAACAACATTTCAGCACGCGAAACGCGATGAAATTTCAGCACAGGAAAATTGATGAAATTTCAGCACAGTAAAAGTGAGTAAATCTCAGCATGTGGAAAGCAAGGAAAATTCAGCATGCAAAAAGCGATGAAAATTTAGTAGGCAAAAAGTGATGAGAATTCAGGACGTGGAAGGCGATGAAAATTCAAAACACCAAAAGCAACGAAATTCATATAAACATAGAAAATAGATAGCAGTGGGAGGCTATTTGGCCCATCGAGCCAGCACCGCCATGTCTGATCGTCCGCTATCAATAACCCGTGCCTGCCTTCTCCCCATATCCCTTGACTCCACTAGGTTAGCGCCTAGATCTAACTCAATTCAGGATGCAAAAAGTGATGAAATTTCAGTACGCGTAAAGTGATGAAATTTCACGACGAGAAAAGCGACAAAACTTCAGGACGTGAAAAACAACGACATTTCAGGACGTGAAAAGCGACAAAATTTCAGGACGTGAAAAGCGATGAAATTTAATCATGCGAGAAGCAATGAAAATTCAGCACATGAAAAGTGACAAAAATTCAGGCCGCGAAAGGCAACGAAAATTCAAAACGCCAAAAACGACATAAATTCTAGACGAGAAAAGCGACAAAATTTCAGGACGCATAATGCGACAAAATTTCAGCACGCATAAAGCTACAAAATTTCAGGACGCGATACGCAAAGTAATTTCAGCACAGGAAAAGTGACGAAATTTCAGCATGCAAAAAGCGACAACGTTTCAGCACACAAAACGTGACAAAAATTCAGCATGTAAAAGGCGAAGTTCAAAACTCCAAAAGCAACGTATATTCAGGATGCAAAAAGCGACAAAATTACAGGACGCATAAAGCAATGAAATTTCAGCACGCATAAAGTGACAAAAATTCAGGACACAAAAGGTGACGAAAATTCAAAACGCCAAAAGCAATGTAAATTCAGCACGCGAAAAGTGACGAACATTCAGCCTGCGAAAAGCGACAAACCTAGACGAGAAAAGTGACGAAATTTCAGCACGCGAAAAGCGAGGAAAAGTCAGCATGCAAAAGGCGACTAAATTTCAGCACGCAAAAAGCGACGAATATTCAGGACGCGAAAGGCGACGAAAATTCGAAACGCCAAAAGCAATGTGAAGTCAGAATGCAAAAAGCAACAAAATTTCAGGATGCTAAAGCGACGAAATTTCAGGACGAGAACAGCGATGAAACTTTAGGACGCATAAAGCGACAATATTACAGGATATGAAAAGCGACGAAATTTCAGCACATGAAAAGCGACAAAAATTCAGGACGCGAAAGGCGACGAAAATTTAAAATGCCAAAAGCAACGTAAATTATAGACGAGAAAAGCGACGAGATTTCAGGACGCATAAAGCGACAAAATTTCAGCACGCATAAAGCTACAACATTTCAGGACGCGAAAAGCAAGGAAAAGTCAGCATGCAAAACGCGACAAAAATTTATCACGTAAAAAGCGCCGAAAATTCAGGACGCGAAAGGTTCCGAGAAACAGAGAAAGGTTGAACAAGTTTTACAAAGTGATTACATTTCAGCACGTGATACGCAACGAAAAGTGACGTAAATTCAGCATGCAAAAAGCGACAAAAATTCAGCATGCAAAAAGTGACGAAAATTCAGCACGCGAAAAGTGACGAACTTTCAAGATGAAAATTCGATGAAAAAGACGAAAATTCAGACTGCAAAAAGAGTTGAACATTCAGCACGCGAAAAGTAACGAAAATTCAGCAATTTTCAACAAATGACAAAAATTCAGGACGTGAAAGGCGACGAAAATTCAAAACACCAAAAGAGACGTAAATTCAAGATACGAAAAGCGACAGGAAGAATACAAGAATACAGGAAGAATGTCAACAAAATAGAGAGAGTACAGAGGAGATTTACTAGAATGTTGCCTGGGTTCCAGCAACTAAGTTACAGAGAAAGGTTGAACAAGTTTGGTCTTTATTCTTTGGAGCCCAGAAGGTTGAGGGGGGACTTGATTGAGGTCTTTAAAACGATGAAAGGGATAGACAGAGTTGATGTGGATAAGCTTTTCCCATTGAGGGTAGGGAAGATTCAAACAAGAGGGCATGACATGAGAATTAAGGGACAGAAGTTTAGGGATAACATGAGGGGGAACTTCTTTACTCAGAGAGTGGTGGCTGTGTGGAATGATCTTCCAGCAGAAGTGGTGGAGGCAGGATCGATTTTAACATTTAAAAGTAAAGTGGATGGATGGGAAGGGAATGGAGGGGTATGGTCTGAGTGCAGGTAGATGGGACTAGGGGAAAATAAATGGTCGGCACGGACTGGAAGGGCTGAGAAGGCCTGTTTTCATGCTGTAATTGTTATATGGTTATATGGAAAGGTGACGAACATTCAGCATGTAAAAAGCGACAAACCTAGACGTGAAAAGTGACAAAATTTCAGCACACGAAAAGCGAGGAAAATTCAGCATGCAAAAAGCGACAAAATTTCAGCACACAAAAAGCGATGAAAATTCAGGACGCGAAAGGTGACAAAAGTTCAAGATGCCAAAAGCAATGTAAATTCCAGAAGCAAAAAGCGACTACATTTCAGGACGAGAACAGCGATGATACTTTAGGATGCATAAAGCGACGACATTTCAGGACGTGAAAAGCGACGAAAATTCAACCTGTGAAAAACGACGAAAATTCAGAATGCGAAAAATGAGGAATCTTCTGGACGTGAAAAGTGAAGAAATTTCAGCACGTGAAAAGCGAGGAAAATTCAGCATGCAAAAAGCGACAGCATTTCAGCACACAAAAAGCGACGCAAATTCAAGATGCGAAAGGCAAAATTCAGAACTAAAAGCAAAGTAAATTCAGGATGCATAAAGCGACGAAATTTCAGGACGTGAAATGCGACGAAATTTCAGCACTTGAAAAGCGACAAAAATTCAGCATGCGAAGAGCGAGGAACCTTCTGGATGTGAAAAGTGACAAAATTTCAGCACGTGAAAAGCGAGGAAAATTCAGCATGCAAAAAGCGACAGAATTTCAGCACACAAGAAGTGACGGAAATTCAGGACGCGAAAGGCAAATTTAAAAACTCCAAAAGCAAAGAAAATTCAGGATGCAAAGAGCAACTAAAATTTAGAACATAAAAAGAGACGAAAATTCAGGGCGCGAAAGGCGACAAAAATTCAAGACGCCAAAAGCAATGTAAATTCAGGATGCAAAAAGCGACTAGATTTCAAGATGAATTTAGTCGCTTTTTTCATAGACGCATAGATGCATTCAGCATGCATAAAGCGACAACATTTCAGGACGCGATACGCGATGTAATTTCAGCACAGGAAAAGTGACAATATTTCAGCACGCGAAAAGTGACAATATTTCAGCACGCAAAAAGCAAGGATATTTCAGCATGCAAAAAGTTGCGAAAATTTAGGACGCAAAAAGCAAAGAAAATTCAGGACTCGAAAGGCGATGAAATTTCAAAACGCCAAAAACAATGTAAATTCAGGATGCAAAAAGCTACAAAATTTCAGGACGAGAAAAGCGACCAAACTTCAGGACGCATAAAGCAACGAAATTTCAGGACGTGAAAAGCGACAAAATTTCAGCACATGAAAAGCGACGAAAATTCAACCTGTGAAAAGTGATGAAATTTCAGCACGTGAAAAGTGAGGAAAATTCAGCATGCAAAAAGCGACAGCATTTCAGCACACAAAAAGCGACGAAAATTCAGGATGCGAAAGGCAAAATTCAAAACTAAAAGCAATGTAAATTCAGGACGCATAAAACGACGAAATTCCAGGACGTGAAATGCGATGAAATTTCAGCACTTGAAAGGCTACAGAAATTCAGCATGCAAAGAGCGAGGAACCTTCTGAACATGAAAAGTGACTAAATTTCAGCACGCAAAAACCGAGGACAATTCAGCATGCAAAAAGCAACAAAATTTCAGCACACAAAAAGCGACGAAAATTCAGGACGCGAAAGGCAAATTTCAAAACTCCAAAAGCAATGTAAATTCAGGATGCAAAGAGCGACGAAATTTCAGGACGCATAAAGCGACGAAATTTCAGCATGAATAAAGCGACAAAATTTCAGCATGTGATACACCATTAAATTTCAGCACACGTAAAGCAAGGGAAATTCAGCATGCAAAACGCGACGAAAATTTAGCACGCAAAAAACGACAAAAATTCCGGATGCAAAACGCGACAAAATTTCAGCACACAAAAAGCGACAAAATTTCAGGACGAGTAAAGCAACAACATTTTAGGACGAGAAAAGCAACAAAAATTAAAAACACCAAAAGCAATGTAGTTTTGTCTCCATATATTATAATTAGAAATTGTTCCACTCATTGACAAGTTGTATACAGTTTTCTTTTCCACAAATATTTTTATTTTTATTTTTTATTTTTTTGTTTTTTGTTTTTGTTTATTTTATTTTATTTTATTTTTTATTTTATTTTTTTTTCTTCTCTCTCTTCTTTATATTAATCAACTATAATCATACTCTTATAATTATTCACTATTCTTTCTTTATACTTTTTTCACTATAAAAAAAAGTGAGGCCAATATATATATTTTGTTTACATTTATATAATTTTGGAAAGATGTATCAACTATATTTGGAAAAAAATGCTATATTATTTGTTATATGTATGGCCTCTAATAAAAATATATTCAAAAAAAAAAGCAATGTAGTTCAGGATGCTAAAGTGACGACATTTCAACACACGAAAAGCAAAATGTAGCGCGCAAAAAACGATGAAAATTCAGAAGGCAAAAGGTGACGAAAATTCAAAACGCCAAATGTCAGGATGAAAAAGGCGACATAATTTCAGGACGTCTAAAGCGACAACATTTCTGGGCGAGAAAAGCAACGATACTTCAGGACGCATAAAGCGACAACATTTCAGGACATGAAAAGCGACGAAATTTCAGCACATGAAAAGCGATGAAAATTAAAAACGCCAAAAGCAATGTAAATTCAGGATGCAAAAGCGACAAAATTACAGGACGCTTAAAGCGACGAAATATCAGGACGAGAACAGTGTTGAAACTTTAGGACGCATAAAGGGACGAAATTTCTGGATGTGAAAAGCGACAAAATTTCAGCACGCGAGAGGCGACGAAAATTCAAAACGCCAAAAGCGACGTAAATTCTGGGCAAGAAAAGAGACAAAATTTCAGGATGCATAAAGTGACGGAATTTCAGCACGCAAATTTCAGGATGTGATATGTGATGTAATTTCAGCACAGGAAAAGTGACAACATTTCATCAGGCGAAAAGCAAGGAAAGTTCAGCATGCAAGAAGAGACAAAAATTTTGCATACAAAAAGCGACAAAAATTCAGGATGCAAAAGGCAACAAAAATTCAAAACGCAAAAGTCAGGCTGCAAAAAGTGATGATATTTCAGGACGCGTAAAGCGACAACATTTCTGGACGAGAAAAGCGACGATACTTCAGGACGCATAAAGCGACAACATTTCAGGACGCGACAAAGGCTTCAAGTCGTCGCCACACCTGAAGCAGCACAGGAGCACCCACACCGGTGAGTGGCCCTACACCTGCGCCCAGTGCAGAAAGAGCTTCACCCAGTCCAGTTACCTGCTGGTGCACCGGCGCACCCACACCAGGGTGCGTCCCTGTGTTTGACTTGAGCACCCTGCGGGAGCACAAGCGCACCCACACCAGCAAGTGCCCCTACACCTGCGTCCAGTGCGGCAAGGGCTTCACCCAGTCCAGTCACCTGCTGATGCACCAGTGCACCCACACTGGTGAGTGCCCCTAAACCTGCACCCAGTGCGGCAAGGGCTTCACCCAGTCCAGTCACCTGCTGGAGCACCAGCGCACCCACACCAGCGAGCGCCCCTACACCTGCACGCAGTGTAGCAAGGGCTTCACCCAGTCCAGCAGCCTGCTGAGGCACCACCGCACCCACCAAGCGATCACCCCTACACGTGCGCCTTGTGCGGCAAGGGCTTTACCCAGTCCAGCAACCTGCTGAAGCACCACTGCACCCACCAAGCGAGCACCCCTACACGTGCGCCTTGTGCGGCAAGGGCTTTACCCAGTCCAGTCTCCTGTGGGAGCATCAGCGTGCCCACACCAGCGAGCAGCACTACACCTGCGCCCAATGCGGCAATGGCTTTACCAGCTCCTCCAACCTGCTGGAGCACCAGCGGGGCACGCCAGCGACCGTCCCATCCCCAGCCCGGTGTGTGGAGCACTTTGCCAGGGCCTCCCATGCCCTGTCTCACCAGGGCATGCACACCAGTCGCCAGCCCAACAACTGCCCGTACTGTGGTGAGGCATTTGACAGCTCATGGGGGTTGCGGCAGCACCGGAGGACCCACACCGGTGAGCAGCTGCTCCCACTGTGACAAGAACGCATGGGGGCTACGGGGGCACCAGCAGATACACACCAGAGATAAACCCCTTGTGTGCGCTGAGTGTGGCAAGGGTTTCACCCGCATGTCCAACCTATGGCAGCACCGGCGTACCCACAGCGGTGAGCGTCCCTTCCCCTGCCCGTCCTGTGGTAAGGGCTTCACTCGCCTTGACCACCTGCTTGAGCACCGGCGAGTCCACACCGGCCAGTGCCCCTTCACCTGCCCGATCTGTGACAAGGCCTTTGCCCACTCCTCCAGCCTGCTGGCACACCGCCACATGGATAGATAGGCGCTGTTTAGGTAAACACAAAATGCTGGAAGGAATGGGTAACGTTACGGGTCATTTCTTCAATCACCCATTTCATCTCTCCGGAGATGCCTGTCCCACTGAGTTACTCCAGCATTTGTATCCTTTTTTGTAAACCAGCATCGGCAGTTCCTTGTTTTTAATCCATTCTGTTTAACCACCTCTGCATCTTCCCCAAAGCCTCCACATCAGTCCTGTAATGGAGTGACAAAAACTGTATACAATACTCCAAATTTGATTAGATTAGGAAATGTTTCCGTTCCTACAACGGTCTTTCCTCTGAGGAGTTTCTATAGCAACATGGCCACTCTTGCCTTTATGAAGAGACTGACGATTTGTACTGCAAGATATGATGGACATATAATGGATTCGCTGCACCAAAGAAAGTCTCAATACATTTGTGCCTTGCGTAACAAACAAAGTTTTTCCTGATCTCACTGTGTGCTTCAGAATTTATCTTGTGCTATCAATAATGAAAGAAAATGCCAACCATCTTCATAATGATAAGAAATTATTCTCGCCTCCATGCATATCTGTAGCCATAGGGCAGTTGGACACCTCCCCACTCTTCAAAGATAGCTCCTGCACTTGGCGTTTGATGTTTGGCAGCTGAAACGCAGAGGCGGAGCTACAGACAGCCCGCCGCCCAAGTGAATGACCCCATGTGGGGGTCCGGGGGTGAATCATCCCATGTGCAGGTTGGGGGGGGGGGTGAATCACCCCGGTGTGTGGGTCAGGGGGGTGAATCATCCCGGTGTAGGTCGGGGGGGGGGGGGTGAATCATCCCAGTGTGGGTCGGGGGGGGGGGGGTGAATCATCCTGGTGTGTGGGTCGGGGGGGGGGTGAATCACCCTGGTAGGGGGGTCGTGGTGTAGGTGCCGGTGCAGCGTGGTCAGTGACTCTGGGTGGGCGGAGGGACCAGACTGTCTCCAAATCTGCTGCAGCTGACGGGGACACTGCCAGGTTTATGTCCCCGTGTGTCCACTGCCCGGAGCTGCGGCCCCGCTCCACCCGGCCCTGTGTGTGTGGGCGCTGCCGATCCACAGCCCATGACAGTGTGGTTGGAATCAGATTGGGGGAGTAAATGGAAGAGCCCTATCGAGCTCTCTCTTGAAAGCATCCAGAGAACCTGCCTCCACCGTCATCTGAGGCAGAGAATTCCACACACTCACAATTCTCTGTGTGAAAAAGTGTTTCCTTGTCTCCGTTCTAAGTAGCTTACCCCTTATTCTTAAACTGTGGCTCCTGGTTCTGGACTCCTCCAAAATTGGGAACACATTTCCTGTCTCTAGCATGTCCAAACCCTTGATAATAGTAAGATTAAATGAGAACTTACCAGTTTGAAGTTTGATCTTGATTTTATGAGGGGTTACATTGATGATTACGTTTAGAAGGCCCGCCAGGCTGCATGCGCAGCAAACTTCAAAGCAGCGGTATGAAATCACAAATAAATAACACCGAAGTAAACAGTAAGATCAGTGACTCGAGAACTACCAGATGATCTTTTATGAGAGAAGTTTGGGCATGGTGGGCACGTAATCACCAACGTAACTCCTCATAAAATCAAGATCAAACTTCAAACTGGCAAGTTCTCATTTAATCTTACTATTTTACTTCGGAGTCACGTGAGTGATTCCGTGAAGAGTTCAAAGCTTTGTGATTTCATGCCGCAGATTACAATCTCGGCATCCCACTGCATTTGATTGACTCGAAAGAGAAATAAATGCATTAGTAATAACATTGTATTCAATGTAATGATAGAGTTTATTTAACAATATAAACAAACAACAGTACCTCTAAAATTTAGGTACTTAAAATGTCATTGGCAAACAGCCCTGGATTGACGATTGGCCGATGATAAAATTCTGAAACATCAGCTCATTTGCCCATCCGACGGCCGCTAAAATTTGGTCGAAGGACACATCCCTCCCTTTGGCTGCCAACATAGCTGCTGCCCTAGTATAATGAGATGTAAACATACCATCTAATTAACTAATACACAGTGCTGAATCCATACTTCTAAGGATTCTGGTGGCCTTGATAACATAAAATGAGACCGTGGGGTATTCGAAATGATCTTAAAAATCATGCCAGCCCTGGTCTGCTCTGCTAGTGTAGACCAGAATGTAAAATGTAATGGCATGAACAGCCAATTCCATCCTGTCCAGCTACAGTGTTTGCAATGTTTTGCCATCGTTGTGCTGATATTAGAGTCATGACTAAGGATGTAGCTGGAACCCCTTGGTGAAGTAATGTTTACACATTTACAATAACCAACTGCATAATCTTGTGATGTGAATACTTGTATCAAGATCTTTTTAATAACTTGATATCCGGGTTGGACCAGACAATGTAGTTCCCTTATGTTACAGCTGAAATTTCTCTATAACTGAACTATTGTCAATATCACTTAAAATGAACTGGAAATGTCAGTAATTTGTATCGTATCAAATGTATCATTAATATTTAACAAACATTTCTGATCCCCTCAATAGAGATGTACTGCTTTTTTGGATGCTATCCATGAATACAGCAGTGAACACCCTCATGGCTAAATGTGACAACCTGAGGCATAAGTCAATCCATTGAAAATGTGTACGTCAATAATCATTTTACTGTGCAAAGGCCAGTCTCCTGAACCACAGTTTAAAACAGCAAGTTCTTGCTTTTTGGCATAACTGTACCGTTGTACCATAATGCCTGATGCAGCAGGCAACATGGATGCTTGGCCAGTCCGATAGTACGAATCCAAACGAGGTCTTGCTGACTGTTTTAAGACCCAGCTAATGAGGAAGACATAAAGTCCATTCCTCCTATTGAAGTGAGAATGTATTTCTCCACACTGTTGTGTCACATATTTTTGCAAATAGTGAAACATGCATAAACATGACGAATATTTGATGAAGCATTGAATCATGCTTTCATCATACTTTGAGATCCAACACTTATTCTGTGTTATCATCAATCTAAACTGGACGATACACCAGTGGTAAGGAGATTCATTACAGGTTATTCTTCCTAATTACCATGAGACTAACATATGTCACCATTGTGGAGTAGCAACTTAATTTGTGCATGAAGAATATGTATATTCACTCAAAACCTTACTCAATGGTGCATTTAGTGTATATATTTAGTTGATACTAACAACTGAACAATTGGTAACTCATGCAATCTCCACTACCTTTGAGTAGGTGATGGTATTTGGAACTTCTCATCTTAGAGTTCTAAACATCAGTTCATAATAACTGAATTCAACCGACCGCACCACTGTAGCGAGTTTCAAATTCAAGTTCAATGAGTTATTGTCATGTTCAGCAATGCTGAATACTGTTACTTCATCATTGTGGCTGAACTAGACTCAGCTGACAATAGCACAATGCTGTTAGCAATGATCTAATTGCTACTTACACAATATCAGTTCCTTGATTTGCTCAGCTGCAACACAGCTGCTATATTACCAATTACTCTTAATGAAAATAACTCAGTTTTGTAACAGATTGCTATAACCCCAATCTCTTGCCACAAGGCGGAGACAAGGCTAATAATAATTAAAGGTAAATCCAAATGACCAACAGTTTATCCCATACTGCAAAGCTTCACTGTTATAGTACAGTTATATTGTCTTTGATAACCTTTGTAATGGGATTTGTATAACATGTATCTCTTACCTTGTGAATCTGTTAAAGTTAGGAATAAGTTTTTACATTCGGAAAGTTCATATGCCCGATACTCTCCATTCTTCATAACATGCCAATCCTGCCTTATTGCATGGGTAGTTTGCATGAGAACTTCTGCCCAGTTTCCAAACCCTGGCCATAATCCAACTTACATGGAATGCTCCGGCTGTGCCTCAACCAAATATTTTTACCCTTTGTGTGTTGTACAAACAAATGTAAATATTACAACTTGTGAAAGGTGCACTACCCAAATTTTGGAAGTGGTAGACCCATTTAGCTGAGCTTGATTGGAAGGTGCATGGAATTTCTGAGCTATCATGCTGCCCCCAGCTCCAGTGAACCGCTACTGCCGATGAGCGCCTGGGGTGCGTTCTGAACGATGACTTTTGCCCGTTGTTGGCCAAATTAATTCATCTGCCAGGCTTCTTCCCCTGTAGAATAGACCTACCTGAATAACTGATTCAGCGGCTGGCTCTCACATCCCCCTGCTGGCGTTGTTCACTGCCGGCACATATGTGCTTGAGTCTGTTCTATTGACATCTTTAGAGCCTGGAGTCATCTTGACCTTTTGTTCTTCCCTCCTTCATCCCTTTGGGTATGCCCCACGGCCATACCCTGAGACTCAGTGTCAGCAGGATACTGACCCATCTTGGTCTCTGCCTCTGAGAGGGAGATGTTTGCAGCACTGTATACAACAGTTGCTGTATTTAGGATAGTCGTTTCAACGCACTATCCAGCCAAAGTGAGGAATTCATCCCCCGACTCCGTGGGCCTTGCTCTCTAGCCCCGGTGGAGAATCATCTCCCGACTCTGTGAGCGAGCAGATACGTGTGAATTTGAGCAACCCTGACCCAGGCGTTGTTGACACCGCCTTTCATAAATGCCGGCGCTTTTTGACATGAACAGCCCTGCATCAGGCGCTGTTGGCACGGATCTCCCGTAGGCCAGCACTTCACACATGAAGCAGCCCTGTCAGGCGCTGCTGGCACGGCTCTCCCATAGGCCGATAATGTCACAAATAAAACAGCCCTGTATCAGGTGCTGCCGGCACGGCTCTCCCGTAGGCCAGCACTTTCATATATGAAGCAGCCCTGTCAGGTGCTGCAGATGCGGCCTGTCCCATAGGCCCGTACATTTTACACATGAAGCAGCCCTGTCAGGCGCTGCTGATGCGGCCTGTCCCATAGGCCCGTACATTTTACACATGAAGCAGCCCTATCAGGCGCTGCTGGCACGGCCTGTCCCATAAGCCCGCGCTATTGCCGTGTAAGCTCACTAAATCACCATTTAGTGTACGGCTTTACCTGTGAAGGGTAAAAAATAAATTATAGCAACCTGTGCTTAAACAATTATAACATTGTCAGAACATATAACAATAACTTTTTACTTTGCCTTTAGCTTTTACTTAAAGAAAAAACACTATAAAATACATACCTTTTATTATAAGGAGAAACCCTTTATAGCCCGACTCACTCGAGTCCAAATAGGGCTGAATGAGTCCCAGTAATTACTTGACTGGGGACCAACGTCTGTGACCCACTGACCCCACTGTCAGTGGCTCCAGCGTTGCTTCCTTGTTGTTCCAACGGCATCCCACAGGCTGGGAGCCACTGACCCCCGTCAGTGACTCTGCCGGTTTTGCGGTCGGACTGGAATTTCCCCACAGTCCATAACCGGAAACTGCTGCGAAACTGGCAGGAAAAACCTCTGTAGAAACATAGAAATTAGGTGCAGTAGAAGGCCATTCGGCCCTTCGAGCCTGCACCGCCATTCAATATGATCATGGCTGATCATCCAACTCAGTATCCCGTACCTGCCTTCTCTCCATACCCTCTGATCCCCTTAGCCACAAGGGCCACATCTAACTCCCTCTTAAATATAGCCAATGAACCGGCCTCAACTACCCTTCAAGAGACTCACCACTCTCTGTGTGAAAAAAGTATTTCTCATCTCGGTCTTAAAGGATTTCCCCCTTATCCTTAAGCTGTGACCCCTTGTCCTGGACCTCCCCAACATCGGGACCAATCTTCCTGCATCTAGCCTGTCCTACCCCTTAAGAATTTTGTAAGTTTCTATAAGATCCTCTCTCAATCTCCTAAATTCTAGAGAGTATAAACCAAGTCTATCCAGTCTTTCTTCATAAGACAGTCCTGACATCCCAGGAATCAGTCTGGTGAACCTTCTCTGCACTCCCTCTATGGCAATAATGTCCTTCCTCAGATTTGGAGACCAAAACTGTATGCAATTCTCCAGGTGTGGTCTCACCAAGACCCAGTACAACTGAAGTAGAACCTCCCTGCTCCTATACTCAAATCCTTTTGCTATGAAAACTAACATATCATTCACTTTCTTCACTGCCTGCTGCACCTGCATGCCTACTTTCAATGACTGGTGTACCATGACACCCAGGTCTCGCTGCATCTCCCCTTATCCTAATCGGCCACCATTTAGGTAACAGTCTGCTTTCCTGTTTTTGCCACTAAAGAGGATAACCTCACATTTATCCACATGATACTGCATCTGCCAAACATTTGCCCACTCACCCAGCCTATCCAAGTAGCCTTGCAGTCTCGAGCATTCTCCTCACAGCTAACACTGCCCGCCAGCTTAGTGTCATCCGCAAACTTGGAGATATTGCCTTCAATTCCCTCATCCAGATCATTAATATATATTGTAAATAGCTGGGGTCCCAGCACTGAGCCTTGCGGTACCCCACTAGTCACTGCCTGCCATTGTGAAAAGGACCCGTTTACTCCTACTCTTTGCTTCCTGTTTGCCAGCCAGTTCTCTATCCACATCAATACTGAACCCCCAATGCCGTATGCTTTAAGTTTGTATACTAATCTCTTATGTGGGACCTTGTCGAAAGCCTTCTGGAAGTCCAGATACACCACATCCACTGGTTCTCCCTTATCCACGCTACTAGTTACATCCTCGAAGAATTCCAGAAGATTCGTCAGACATGATTTACCTTTCGTAAATTCATGCTGACTTTGTCCAATGATTTCACCACTTTCCAAATGTGCTGCTATCCCATCTTTAATAAATGAGTCTAACAGTTTCCCCACTACCGATGTTAGACTAACAGGTCTGTAATTCCCCGTTTTCTCTCTCCCTCCCTTCTTAAAAAGAGGGGTTACGTTTGATACCCGCCAATCCTCAGGAACTACTCCAGAATCTAAAGAGTTTTGAAAGATTATCACTAATGCATCCACTATTTCCGGAGCTACTTCCTTAAGTACTCTGGGATGCAGCCTATCTGGCCCTGGGGATTTATCGGCCTTTAATCCATTCAATTTACCCAACACCACTTCCCGACTAACCTGGATTTCACTCAATTCCTCCTTTGACCCACGGTCCCCTGCTATTTCCGGCAGATTATTTATGTCTTCCTTAGTGAAGACGGAACCAAAGTAGTCATTCAATTGGTCTGCCATATCCTTGTTCCCCATGATCAACTCACCTGTTTCTGACTGCAAGGGACCTACATTTGTTTTAACTAATCTCTTTCTCTTCACATATCTATAAAAGCTTTTGCAGTCAGTTTTTATGTTCCCTGCCAGTTTTCATTCATAATCTATTTTTCCTTTCATAATTAAGCCCTTTGTCCTCCTCTGCTGGTCTCTGAATATCTCCCAATCCTCTGGTATGCTGCTTTTTCTGGCTACTTTGTACGCATCATCCTTTGCTTTGATACTATCCCTGATTTCCCTTAGTTATCCAAGATGCACTACCTTCCCTGATTTATTCTTTTGCCAAACTGGGATGAACAATTTCTGTACTTCATCCATGCAGTCTTTAAATGTCTTCCATTGCATATCCACCGTCAACCCTTTTAGAATTAATTGCCAATCTTGGCCAATTCATGTCTCATACCCTCAAAGTTACCTTTATTTAAGTTCAGAACCATTGTTTCTGAATTAACAATGTCACTCTCCATCCTAATGAAGAACTCAACCATATTATGGTTACTCTTGCCCAAGGGGCATGTACAACAAGACTGCTAACTACCCCTTCCTCATTACTCAAAACCCAGTCTAAAATAGCCTGCTCTCTTGTTGGTTCCTCTACATGTTGATTTTGATAACTATCCCGCATACATTCCAAAAAAGCCTCTTCCTCAGCTCCCCTGCCAATTTGATTCACCCAATCTATATGTAGATTGAAGTCACCCATTATAACTGTTTTGCCTTTGTCGCACGCATTTCTAATTTCCTGTTTGATACCATCCCCAACTCCACTACTACTGTTACGTGGCCTGCACACAACACCCACCAGCGTTTTCTGCCCCTTAGTGTTTTGCATCTCTACCCATACCGATTCCACATCCTCCAAGCTAATGTCCTTCCTTTCCATTGCGTTAATCTCCTCTCTAACCAGCAATGCTACCCAACCTCCTTTTCCTTTCTCTCTATCCCTCCTGAATATTGAATATCCCTGGATGTTCAGCTTCTTTAGTAACTTGTCAGTTTCTTTGTTGAACTAAATTAAGGCGCATGTTGCAATCTAAAGTGCTTGAACAATGGGTTGGGAAGAAAGCCAAACTGTAAGAAAGAGGACTGAACAGCCTTGGTCACCCTGGAGCCATGTCTCCGTGATCCCAACTATATCATAATCATTAATAGCTATCTGCACGTTCAACTCATCCACCTTATTACGAATACTCCTTGCATTGAGACACAAAGCCTTCAGGCTTGTTTTTACAACGCTCTTACCCCTTATACAATTATTTTGAAAAGTGGCTCTTTTTTTCCCGTTTTTGTCTGCCTGCCACTTTTACTTTTCACCTTGCTACCGATTGCTTCTACCCTCATTTTACACCCACCTGCCTCTCTGCTCTTGTACCCATCCCCCTGCAACATTAGTTTAAATCCTCCCCGACAGCACTAGCAAACACTCCCCCAAGGACATTGGTTCCATTCCAGCCCAGGTGCAGACCGTCCTGTTTGTACTGGTCCCACCTCCCCCAGAACTGGTTCCAGTGCCCTAAAAATTTGAATCCCTCCCCTTGCACCATTTTTCAAGCCACGTATTCATCTGCAATGTCCTCCTATTTCTACTCCGACTGGCCCGTGGTACTGGTAGTAATCCAGAGATTATTACCTTTGAGGTCCTATTTTTAAGTTTATCTCCTAGCTCCCTAAATTCGCCTTGTAGGACCTCATCCCTTTTTTTACCTATATCGTTGGCGCCAATATGCACCACGACAACTGGCTGTTCACCCTCCCCCTCCAGAATGTTCTGCAGCCGTTCAGTGACATCCCTGACCCTTGCACCAGGGAGGCAACATACCATCCTGGAGTCTCGCTTGCGGCCGCAGAAACGCCTATCTATTCCCCTGACAACTGAATCCCCTATTACTATCCCCTATGCCCTTCCCCTCTTTTTTCCCCCCTCATGTGCCGCAGAGCCACCCATGGTGCCATGAACTTGGCTGCTGCTGCATTCCCCTGATGAGCCATCTCCCTCAACAGTATCCAAAATGGTATACCTGCTTAGGAGGGAGATGACTGCAGGGGACTCCTGCACTACCTGCCTACTGCTTTGCTGGCTATTGGCCACCTGTTCCCTTTCTGTCCTCTTATCTTTTACCTGCAGTGTGACCAACTCACTGTACGTGCTATCCACGACTTTCTCCGCATCATGGATGCTCCAGTATGAATCCAGTCGCAGTTCCAATCGTTCAATGCGGTCTTCCAGGAGCTGCAGCTGGACACACTTCCTGCAAACATAGTCACCAGGGACACCGACCATATCCCTGATCTCCCACATGTTGCAGGCTGAGCAAACCATGGGGCCAATTTCTACTGACATATCTTACTCCCAAAGTACTCTGTATTAAATATTAAAAAACACAAAAACTTATCCTTTAAACTTTACTAATAAATACTAATTAATACTGAATCCTTAACTCCCAGAATCCTTAAACCTGAAGGCAGAAATGTAAGAATTGTAAACCCGGGGTTGCAGCCAATCAGCTGCTTCCTCTGGGCCTCTTCCACCAATCAGTGGCTTCACCAGATTCCTTCTCTGGAAGTGAGATGGAATGTTGCAGAATTGGGTCTCACAGCTCCAGGTACTCCACCCTCTCTCACCAACGGCTCCCTGGGCCTCTGTGAAAACAAGCCCCGCGATGTGTTTTATACTCACAGCTCCAGGTACTCCGCCCTCTCTCACTTGGTGACTTGGATAGGCTGGGTGAGTGGGCAAATGTTTGGCAGATGCAGTATAATGTGGATAAATGTGAGGTTATCCACTTTGGTGGCAAAAATAGGAAAGCAGACTATTATCTAAATGGTGGCCGATTAGGAAAAGGGGAGATGCAGCGTGACCTGGGTGTCATGGTACACCAGTCATTGAAAGTAGGCATGCAGGTGCAGCAGGCTGTGAAGAAAGCGAATGGTATGTTAGCTTTCATAGCAAAAGGATTTGAGTATAGGAGCAGGGAGGTTCTACTTCAGTTGTATAGGGTCTTGGTGAGACCACACCTGGAGTATTGCGTGCAGTTCTGGTCTCCAAATCTGAGGAAGGACATTATTGCCATAGAGGGAGTGCAGAGAAGGTTCACCAGACTGATTCCTGGGATGTCAGGACTGTCTTATAAACAAAGACTACATAGACTCGGTTTATACTCTCTAGAATTTAGGAAATTGAGAGGGGATCTTATAGAAACTTACAAGATTCTTAAGGGGTTGGACAGGCTAGATGCAGGAAGATTGTTCCCGATGTTGGGGAGGTCCAGGACAAGGGGTCACAGCTTAAGGATAAGGGGGAAATCCTTTAGGACCGAGATGAGAAGGACTTTTTTCACACAGAGAGTGGTGGGTCTCTGGAACTCTCTGCCACAGAGGGTAGTTGAGGCCAGTTCATTGCCTATATTTAAGAGGGAGTTAGATGTGGCCCTTGTGGCTAAGGGGATCAGAGGGTATGGGGAGAAGGCAGGTACAGGATACTGAGTTGGATGATCAACCATGATCATATTGAATGGTGGTGCAGGCTCGAAGGGCCGAATGGCCTACTCCTGCACCTAATTTCTAAGTTTCTATGTTTCACCAACGGCTCCCTGGGCCTCTGTGAAAGCCTCTGTAAAAAGAGGCTCCTGCCTAAAAACCCCATGTAAGTAAAAAACCAAACTTACCGTTTAAGTTTAACTTACCACCGGGAGGAGCTCTGTCCTGCCAGACTGGTGCTTGTGCTAATGCGGCCTGGCGAGCCTTCTTCACGGAATCACTCCGAAGTAAAATCTTATATGTGTCAATAAGATCCCCACTCATCCTTATAAATTCCAGAGTGTACAAGTCCAGCCGCTCCATTCTCTCAGCATATGACGGGCCTGCCATCCTGGGAATTAACCTGGTGAGCCTATGCTGCACTTCCTCAATAGCAAGAAGGTCCTTCCTCAAATTAGGGGACCAAAACTGCACACAATACTCCAGGTGTGGTCTCACTAGGGCCCTGTACAACTGCAGGAGAACCTCTTTGCTCCTATACTCAACTCCTCCTGTTATGAAGGCCAACATGCCATCCACTTTCTTCACTGTCTGCTGTACCTGCATGCTTACTTTCAGTGAGTGATGAACAAGGACCCCCAGATCCCGTTGTACTTCCCCTTTTCCCAACTTGACACCACTCAGATAATAATCTGCCTTCCTGTTTTTGCTACCAAAGTGGATCACACATTTATTCACATTAAACAGCATTTGACATGCATCTGCCCACTCACCCAACCTGTCCAAGTCACCCTGCATCCTCCTCAGTTTACACTGCCACCCAGCTTTGTGTCATCTGCAAATTTGCTAATGTTACTGAATCCCTTCATCTAAATCATTGATATATATTGTAAATAGCTGCGGTGCCAGCACCGAGCCTGCCATTCTGAAAGGGACCCGTTAATCCCTACTCTTTGTTTCCTGTCTGCCAACCAATTTTCTATCCATGTCAGCACTCTACCCCCAATACCATGTTCCCTAATCTCCTATGTGGGACCTTATTACTGTAGTGGCCATTTAGCATAATTTTGTGTCACAAATTATAGCATTTGCCTTTAAATGTTGTCTGCCTGTAATGATGTGTGTGGGATTTATGACGTAGTTGGATTCAGATTCAAACTTTATTGTCATTGTGCAGTGTACAAGTACAGAGACAACAAAATGCAGTTAGCATCTCACCCAGAAATGCAAACACAGAATAATGGAACAGTAAAATATATATATTTATATACAGTAGTAGTGCAATTTTCGGGGGGTGGGGAGATCAGTCACTGGGGGAAGGAGTGTCCGGGACGGGGGGACTGGCAATCACCAAGGTGCAGAGTTAAGTAGGGTAACAGCCGCAGGGAAGAAGCCGCTCCTGAACCTGCTGGTCCGGCAATGGAGAGATCAGTAGCGCCTCCCAGATGGGAGGAGGGTAAACAGTCTGTGGATGGGGTGAGAGCAGTCCTTAACGATGCTGCGTGCCCTTCGCAGGCATCGCTTGCTCTGGACAGACTCAACGCAGGGGAGTGAGGAACCGGTGATCCGTTAGGCAGTTTTCACAACCCTCTGCAGTGCTTTCTGGTCGGAGACAGAGCAGTCGCTATACAGGACAAAGGACAAAGGGCAAAGGGCAAAGGGCAAAGGGCAAAGGACAAAGGACAATTATTGTCACGTACACCAATTGGTGTAGTGAAATTTGATTTGCCATGCAGCACACAAATAAAGCTGCCTCTCCAATCAGGTAGGGACCCTGAAGAGTAGTTTCCCCCTTCCCCCCCCCCCCCCCCCCCCACCGCCAACATAAAAAAGACTAGAACTCCGAAAAACAAAAACTCAACTAACTAAAAATAAAAAAAATAAGTGAAAAACGGACAGCTGCAGGCTGGGCAGCCATACCCGTACAGGATGGCGCCCCCATACTGTGATACAGTTAGTAAGGATGCTCTCGATGGCACAGCGGTAGAAGTTCACCAGAATCTGAGGAGACAGATGGACCTTCTTTAGTCTCCTCAGGAAGAAGAGACGCTGGTGAGCATTCTTGATCAGTGTTGAGGTATTGTGGGTCCAAGAGAGGTCGTCAGAGATGTTGACCTCCAGAAACCTGAAGCTGGAAACACGCTCCGTCCCGTTAATATGGATGGGGGTGTGCATGCCACCCCTCAACCTTCTGTAGTCCACAATGAGCTCCTTGGTCTTCTCGGTGTTAAGAGCCAGGTTGTTGTCAGCGCACCATGCTGCTAGGAGCTGAACCTCCTCCCTATAGGCCGACTCATCGTTGTCGCTGATGAGGCCAATCACCGTTGTATCATCTGCATACTTGATGATGGTGTTAGAACCATGTACAGGTATGCAGTCATAGGTGAAGAGGGAGTAGAGGAGAGAGCTCAGCACACAGCCCTGTGGAACACCGGTGTTCAGGGTGAGGGTTGATGAGGTGTGTTGTCTAACCTAACAGACTGGGGTCTGTTGGTTAGAAAGTCCAGTATCCAGTTGCAGAGGGAGGGGTCGATGCCCAGGCCAATGAGTTTGGTGATCAATTTTGAGGGGATAATGGTGTTAAATGCTGAGCTAAAGTCAATGAACAGCATTCTCACGTAGGTGTCTCTGTTGTTGAGGTGGGAGAGGGCGGAGTGAAGTGCCGTGAAGATGACATCCTCCGTATTCCTGTTCTTGTGGTAGGCAAACTGATTGGGGTCCAGTGTGGGAGGTAGGCAGCCTTTGAGGTGTGCCAGGACCAGCCTCTCGAAGCACTTAGTGGTGATGGGATTAAGTGCAACTGGGCAGAAGTCGTTGAGCTTCGCCGCAGTGGAATGTTTTGGCACTGGCTCGATGGAGGTGGTTTTAAGGCATGTGGGGACAGCTGCTTGGGCAAGTGACAGGTTGAAGATGTCAGTCCAGATGTCTGTCAGCTGCGCAGCACAGGCCCGAGGACGTGCCCGGGGATGCCGTCAGGGCCAGCAGCCTTTTGTGCATTAATCCTGCTCAGTGCCGCATACACGTCGATGGGGGTGAGTGTGAGGGGCTGGTGGTCAGCAGGGAGCACAGCCTTGATGGCCATCTCTTGATTGTCCCTGGCAAAGCAGCCATAAAAGTGGTTAAGCTCCTCAAGGAAGGAGGCGTCGCTGGATGTGGGGGTGGTGTTGGTGGGTCTGTAGTTCATGATGGCCTGGATGCCTTGCCACATGCGTCGGGGGTCGGAGTTGTTCTTCTAGTGCTCCTCGATCCTTAGCTTGTAGCTATGCTTTGCCTTCTTGATGCCCCTCTTCAGGTTAGCCCTGGATGAACTGTAGGCTTGAGCATCGCCTGACCTGAAAGCGGTGTCACGTTCCTTCAGCAGTAGCCTCACCTCTCTGTTCATCCATGGCTTCTGATTCGGGAATGTGGTAATCCGTTTGAGGGAGGTGATACTGTTAATGGTGGAGTTGATAAAGTCCAAAACCGAGGTGTGTTAGCTGCTGGGATTCTTGTGCAGAAGCTGTTAGCTTTTTCAAAATATTTATTTTAGAGAAGAGAGAAAAGAAAGAAAGAGAGGAGATATATTCGTCGACCCATCCATGCGCCCGCTCACCCAGCCCTACGATCAGTTTCAAATTTGTGTTCAACCATTGTGGTGCTCAAGAAATTCAATAAAAGGAGAACATATTTTTAAAAATGGTTCCGGTTTATCATTCAAGACAAACCTAATTCTCTCTACATGCAGTGTATCCGTCATTACTGTAATCCACATCTTCACTGGAGGGACTGTAGTCTTTGTACAGAATTTAAGTATACGTTTTTTGCTGATATTAGACTGTAATCGAGAAAGAGTCATTGAAAGACAGTTAGATTGTTACATGCCTCCGATATTCCCAGTATAATCAATTTTGGGTCTGGCTCGAATGGGATTTTCAGTGTTTTGGAGGTGACGCTGAATACGTCCGTCCAAAAACGTTCTATTTTACTTCGGAGTCACGTGAGTGACTTCGTGAAGACCCCGCCAACACGCATGCGCGGCATATCGTCGCGCGCATTTGCTCACGGCAGCTGGGGGGGGGGGGGGGGGGGAGTGCGCTTCCTCAACCGGCTCCTTCAAAAAGGTAAGCAGCTGCAGGTAAGTTAACCTTTAGCTGGTTCGTGTGCTCTGTATTGTTTGCAGGGCCATGGAAGGAGGAAGGAGCATTAAGAGTCACGTTCAGCGAGTGAAGTCCCCGGAGCTGCCCGCTACATCGGGAGCAGCTGAGACACCACCGGGGAGGAAGTCGCGGAAGTCGGGGAGCTCTGGGCAGCTGACTAGACCCGGCACAACCCCTCTGGCAAAGAAGAGGGTGTCCGCGCCGGAGCAGGGGCTGGGAGACCCTGACTCCAGGCCTCCAGTGCCCAAGTCCAGGGCTGGAGGTAAGGAGCTCTTGGAGCAAGCGTGTCTGCGGGTGCAACCCCCCCTTTAGAGGTCCCTCGTGGGCAGAACAGGGGGGAAGCCTCGCTAAAGTCCAGCCTTGTCGGTTCGGCAGGCAGGGACAAGCCAATGGGTAAACCTGCAAGGAAGCAGACCAGTGGCAGTGCTGGCGTGCCGAGGATCCCTGTGGGGGCAGGATGTGCCGGCACACCACCGGAACAGGCTGCCATAGTGCGGGCCGGTGGCAGCAAAGTACGGTCTAGCACTCCTGCTGAGGTGGGTATAACAGACCATGCGCCGCCACATTCCCGTTTATGTGTGGAACACTGTGGTGGTAAGCCTGCATGGACATCGAGGAGTCTGGCTTCTGGTGCAAGCACTGACTCAAGCCCTCTTCCCTCCCACCAGACAGAGGGGCCGCTGCTGTCCAAACGACGGCGGACCAGCGGTATGTCCGTGCGGGAGTCGCACAGCCCCGCTGGAGCGGGAGCTGGCGACTTCCTGGCAGTGCATTCCGTGGGGGTGCTGACAACTGCCGGAAGCCCCGGTTCCTCTGGAGAGGCTGGGGAAGACGACCAGTGGCCCGCGTGCAGCGGTGACGGTCGTATGGCCCGGTTGGAGCGTATGGTGGAGGTGCTCTACAAACGGGACCTGGAGCATCAGGAACGGCAGTCCCAGAGCTCTGGGAGCTACGCACAGCCGCCACCTTCCATCTCACCATCGCTTGAGAGCCAGCTAGGAAGTATGGGTGAGTCTGAGGAGGAGGAACGCCCCACAGGAAATGTTGGAGGCAGTCTCGAAGTTTGGGTCGCCTGCTACCGCTGGGGACCCATTACATCCCAAGATAGCGGCTTTGATTGATTTTCTGACTACGCACCAGCTCCAGGATACCGTGCTCACGGAAACAATGGCCAGATACAAAGCACCGGCGAACTGCAACTCCCTCAACGTTCCTAAGGTGAATACAGCGATATGGGGGAACATGTCTACTAATACAAGGATCAAGGAGGGCAAGCTCCAGAAGATCCTGAAACTGCTGACGGTGGGTATCACGGCTTTTGCTCGGTCTCTGGATGCCACGAGTGTTTCCGAGGAGCAGCAGGATGCACTAGCGCTCTTGTGCAACACTCAGTTTGAGATAAACTGTTTTAGGAAAAGCTCCATCCGGCCAAATTTAAATCCCAAATTTGCGGGATTATGCAGCACCTCCACCGCACCACCACCAAGGCAGCTGTTTGGGGAAGACCTACCTAAGCGGGTAAAAGAACTGGACGAGGAGGCCAAGACTGTGGGGATGATGAGGCAGCCTCATTCATCTAAGGCTCACGTTTTCACCAGGCAGCAGCCGCATTCCTCGGTCAGGTCCCGCACACCGGCAGACAGGGTCCCCAGAACATACCCGCAATCAACATTCTCCACGCCGAGGCCCCAACAGCAGAAGCCTTTTTTATTCCAAGGCCAGCCCAAGCCGGCTTGGAAGATGCGGCAACAGGGCCACGCCACACGGGGAGCAAAAACACCACAGTCCAGACCCCGGCGCTGACCTTGGAGGTAAGGGGGCTTGGTTCCTTCCATAAAGTAGCAATAGTAACCTCACCGGTGGGGGGACGGCTACGGGAATTCCGGTCTGCCTGGGATACCATAACTACGGATCCTTTTATTTTACAAAGCATTCAGGGTTATGAGATAGAGTTTATTAATGGCAGGGATCCCCCTTCTCAACATGAGCCTAGTCGCAGATTTGCACTCTCTCAATTAGAGAAGGAGCGGGCTCATGTTGAGATACTACGATTGGAAGAAAAAGGGGTGATACAGAAAACGACGCATGAGCCATTGGAGTTTGTATCCAACATCTTTACTAGAACCAAGAAGGATGGAGGCTGTCGGATTATCATCGACTTAACCCAGTTGAATGCTGTCGTACAATATACCCATTTCAAAATGGAGACGTTTGAGACAGCCAAGCAGTTGGTCAGTCATGGGTACTTTATGGCTTGCATTGACCTCAAGGATGCATACTATACAGTCCCTATCGCTAAACAACATAGAAGGTTCTTGAAATTTGTCTGGGAAGGTCAATTATGGCAATATAAAGCTTTGCCTAATGGGATTACAACAGCGCCGAGACTATTTACCAAACTTGTTAAACCTATATTGGCACATCTTAGGAAACAAAACCATATCATTATGGCATATTTAGATGACATATTCATAGCGGGGGAAACCCTAGCGCTAGCCCAGCTGGCAGTCTCAGCCGCCATCTCTTTGTTTCAAAGGATGGGGTTTATAATCCATCCAGACAAATCCAAGTTCAACCCTTCGCAGGTCATGGACTATTTGGGGTTCACTATAGACACTAACCAGATGAAAGTCACCGTCCCAATTGACAAAGTGGTGGACATTCAACACGCATGCATCAGTTTACTTGACAGCAACAGGCCAACCATTCGGCAGGTTGCAAGGGTAATTGGGAAGCTGGTAGCTACGTTCCCAGCTGTAAATTATGGTCCATTACACTACCGGAAATTACAAACAAGCAAAATTCTGGCGTTAAAATTGAATGCCGGACATTTTGACCGACCTATGCAACTGGGCATAGGGGAAAAGGCTGAGTTGAACTGGTGGGTTCACGGTATTAGAGGAAGTTCCAAACCCATCCTTCTCCCAAATCCTACAGTTCTGTTGCAAACTGATGCAAGCGCACAAGGCTGGGGAGCAACTGACACCATAACCAGCTGCGGTGGTAGATGGGACGCTCATGAGTTCACCCTTCTCCAAGTACAAGGCATTAATTATCTGGAGATGCTGGGGGTTTTTCATGGGTTACGGGCGTATTGCAGTAACTTGCGTCATGCACATGTCCGCCTTCAAATAGACAATACCACGGTGGTAGCATATATAAATCATATGGGTGGTATCAGGTCAGTATGTTGTAATAATTTGGCAAATACAATTTGGCTCTGGTGCATCAAAAGGGATATTTGGATATCAGCAACGTACCTCCCGGGGATACTCAATACAGTGGCGGACACCAGGTCACGAGTGTTCAATGATAACATCGAGTGGATGCTGAATCCCCATGTGTTTGCTGAAATTGTAACAAAATTTGGTATGCCAGATATTGACCTATTTGCGTCTAGGTTGAACCATCAGATACCAACGTATGTATCGTGGGAACCAGACCCTGGGGCAGTGGCGTTGGATGCTTTTTCGCTCCACTGGGGGAAATGGTATTGCTACGCATTTCCCCCATTCTGCCTCATCAGCCGGGTATTGCAGAAAATCAAATTGGACTCTGCGTCAGGCATTCTGGTAATACCCGACTGGCCGACACAACCATGGTACCCGGTGGTCTCCCAGATGTTGAAACATCCTTGGGTGCAAATTGCAAACAACCCGCGATTGATCACTAATCCCGTCACTGGCGCGTCGCATCCGTGCCACGGGTGTCTAAACCTGTTGATCTGCAGATTCTGAAAAGGCCTCTTCTAAACACCGGGATCTCATCGAGGGCCATGGATGTAATCGCTGCATCGTGCAGAACATCTACCAGACGGCAGTACCTGACTCAGATCAGGAAATGGGAGTTATTCTGCTCAAGGAACAATGTTTCCTATGATTCTGCTACGATACCTGACGTCCTGGAATTCCTGGCGGGCCTCCATTACGATGATGGGCTCAGCTATAGTGCCATCAATAGCGCCAGGAGTGCGCTGTCCTCGTACCTTCCGGTAGGAGTGGGGACCAACAATCTGGTGTCAAAATTCATGAGGGGTGTATTTAATACCAACCCTCCACGGCCCAGATATAACGTTGTCTGGGATGCAGGAGTGGTCCTGTCCCTTTTAAGATCATGGTCTCCCATGGCGGGGTTACCACTTCACCGACTCACCCTAAAGGTGGTCATGTTGATGGCACTCACATCTGCTCAGTGGGTACAGGTGCTTCAAAAGTTGCGCATTGACAATATGCTCTCTACCCCTGGGAAAGTAACTTTTTACGTTGCAGAGTTGCTAAAGCAGCATAGACCCGGGACTACGTAGCTGCAATTGGAATTCCAGGCGTACCCCAGTGATGCCACACTCTGCACAGTCGCCCACCTCCGTTACTACATCGAGTCAACCCAGCCAATCAGAACTCAGAACAAGGACTGCTCATAAGCCACAAAAAACCACATCACCGGGTGACAGTGCAGACGATCTCCAGGTGGCTCAGGGAGGTGTTGGATGCAGCAGGTATTGACACTCACATTTTTAAATCTCATTCCACCAGGGCTGCATCCACATCAACAGCGAGGGCCATGGAGGTGCCCATGGATCACGTCCTCGCTACAGCAGGATGGGCCAGTGAGACAACCTTCCAGCAGTTTTACCACAAGCCATTGGCCGGACCTGCAACATATGCGGATGCAGTACTCAGGGCTGCTCCCTAATGTCATTTGTCCCCAGCCAGGGGGTTGTTTATGATTTGTGTTAATAAATCTCCATTATTTTGCTTTTAGCTTGTCCAGTCTGGATTGCATTAACAAACTTCCTCCATCAGGATTGCGGCAGTGTGGTAGCATGGACGTTGTCCAGGGCGTGTAATCACAGAGCTTTGAAATCTTCACGAAGTCACTCACGTGACTCCGAAGTAAAATAGTAAGATTAAACGAAAACTTACCAGTTCGAAGGTTGATCTTTATTTTATGAGGAGTTGCGGTGAGGGATTTCGTGCCCTCCGCTCGCAACCCTAGATCATTATGTTCAACTGGTTAGTTCAAAGGGTTAATCTTAATATCTTTACTTTTGGTCGGGTCTGTGATTCCACACCGCTGCTTTGAAGGATGCCGCGCATGCGTGTTGGCGGGGTCTTCACGAAATCCCTCACTGCAACTCCTCATAAAATAAAGATCAACCTTCGAACTGGTAAGTTCTCGTTTAATCTTACTATTTTTGTACACAGTACAACACTGTGGATTAAGGTGGCTTCTTGAGACTGACATTTATCGCAAAGAGGGGAAACACTGGGGAAAATCTTGCTCAGTTTGGTTTTTGAGTAATAGAGCCTGCGCAGCACTTTGAGCTGTATCAGGCAGTGTCTGACATTTAAGGAGCAATGGTGGATTTTCTTCCCATATATCCTTGTCTGAAAAAAGATTAGTGTTCAGATCGTATATCTCCTGCACCTCTTGGAAGGAGGAAAGAGTCCTCTTCTGATAAAGGTCTCTCACAGTATTAGAAACATAGAAACATAGAAAATAGGTGCAGGAGTAGGCCATTCGGCCCTTCGAGCCTGCACCGCCATTCAATGTGATCATGGCTGATCATCCAACTCAGTATCCCGTACCTGCCTTCTCTCCATACCCCCTGATCCCTTTAGCCACAAGTGCCACATCTAACGCCCTCTTAAATATAGCCAATGAACTGGCCTCAACTACCTTCTGTGGCAGAGAATTCCAGAGACTCACCACTCTCTGTGTAAAGAATGTTTTCCTCATTTCGGTCCTAAAGGAATTCCCCCTTATCCTTAGACTGTGACCCCTTGTTCTGGACTCCCCCAACATCGGGAACAATCTTCCAGCATCTAGCTTGTCCAACCCCTTAAGAATTTTGTAGGTTTCTATAAGATCCCCCCTCAATCTTCTAAATTCCATCGAGTACAAACCGAGTCTATCCAATCTTTCCTCATATGAAAGTCCTGACATCCCAGGAATCAGTCTGGTGAATCTTCTCTGTACCCCCTCTATGGCAAGGATGTCTTTCCTCAGATTTGGAGACCAAAACTGTACGCAGTACTCCAGGTGTGGCCTCACCAAAACCCTGTACAACTGCAGTAGAACCTCCCTGCTCCTATACTCAAATCCTTTCGCTATGAATGCTAACATACCATTTGCTTTCTTCACTGCCTGCTGCACCTGCATGCCTACTTTCAATGACTGGTGTACCATGACACCCAGGTCTCGTTGCATCTCCCCCTTACCTAATCTGCCACCATTCAGATAATAGTCTACCCTCATGTTTTTGCCACCAAAGTGGATAACCTCACATTTATCCACATTGTACTGCATCTGCCATGCATCTGCCCATTCACTCAGCCTATCCAAACCACCCTGCAGCCTCCAAGCATCCTCCTCACACCTAACTATACCCCCCAGCTTGGTATCATCTGCAAATTTGGAGATGTTGCATTGAATTCCCTCGTCCAAATCATTAATATATATTGTAAATAGCTGGGGTCCCAGCACTGAGCCTTGCGGCACCCCACTAGTCACTGCCTGTCATTCTGAAAAGGACCCGTTTACTCCTACCCTTTGCCTCCTGTCTGCTAGCCAGTTCTCTATCCACATCAATACTGAACCCCCAATACCGTGTGCTTTAAGTTTGTATGCTAATCTCTTATGCGGGACCTTGTCGAAAGCCTTCTGAAAGTCTAGATATAACACATCCACTGGTTCTCCCTTATCCACTCTACTAGTTACATACTCGAAAAATTCTATCAGATTTGTCAGACATGATTTACCTTTCGTAAATCCATGCTGGCTTTGTCCAATGATTTCACCACTTTCCAAATGCGCTGCTATCCCATCTTTAATAACTGACTCTAGCAGTTTCCCCACTACCGATGTTAGACTAACTGGTCTGTAATTCCCCGCTTTCTCTCTCCCTCCTTTTTTAAAAAGTGGGGTTACATTAGCTACCCTCCAATCCTCAGGAACTACTCCAGAATCTAAGGAATTTTGAAAAATTATCACTAATGCATCCACTATTTCTGTGGCTACCTCCTTGAGTACTCTGGGATGCAGACTATCTGGCCCTGGGGATTTATCGGCCTTCAATCCGTTCAATTTACCCAACACCACCTCCCGGCTAACCTGGATTTCACTCAGTTCCTCCATCTTATTTGACCCCCGTTCCACTGCTATTTCCGGCAGATTATTTATGTCTTCCTTAGTGAAGACAGAACCAAAGTAGTTATTCAATTGGTCTGCCATGTCCTTGTTCCCCATGATCAATTCACCTGTTTCTGACTGCAAGGGACCAACATTTGTTTTAACTAGTCTCTTTCTCTTTACATATCTATAAAAACTTTTGCAGTCAGTTTTTATGTTCCCTGCCAGTTTCCTTTCATAATCTATTTTCCCTTTCCTAATTAAGCCCTTTGTCCTCCTCTGCTGGATTCTGAATTTCTCCCAGTCCTCCGGTAGGCTGCTTTTTCTGGCAAATTTGTATGCCTCATCTTTTGTTTTTATACTATCCCTGATTTCCCTTGTTATCCATGGATGCACCACCTTCCCCGATTTATTCTTTTGCCAAACTGGTATGAACAACTTTTGTACTTCATCCATGCAGTCTTTAAATACCTTCCATTGCACATCCACTGTCAACCCTTTAAGAATCACCTGCCAGTCTATCTTGGCCAATTCACATCTCATACCTTCAAAGTTACCTTTGTTCAAGTTCAGAACCCTTGTTTCTGACTTAATTTTGTCACTCTCCATCCTAATGAAGAACTCAACCATATTATGGTCACTCTTGCCCAAGGGGCCACGCACAACAAGACTGCTAACTAACCCTTCCTCATTACTCAATACCCAGTCTAGAATAGCCTGCTCCCTTGTTGATTCCACTGGGTGAAAACACCATCTAAAGTAGAGGGTTTAAAAGAGGGATTGTTTGCAATAGGAAGAAGGTGAGACATGTCTCTCAATTTGAGACTGAGCTTCAACGGTTTCCATGTATTATCGGGTTATGCTGATACATTGACTTATTCAGGGATATTGGAGACAGGACAATTAAGCCTATGGAGAAAGGCAAGCAATCTTCTCTTTCCATTTTTAGCCAGTTTGCCTGTTGGTGCGAATCATCCAGCCAGAAAATTATGGTTTTAATATTTGTTGCCCAATAGTAAAAGATGAAATTGGTTAAGGCTAGTCCTCCATTCTCTTTGGATTTGCACAGGTGTCGTTTTTGTATTTGGTGGCTTTTGGAGTCCTAAATGAAATTAGTAACAATTTTTTGCAATTTTTAACAAATGGAATCCATTTTTTTGAAGAAAGATTTAAACAATGGACAATAGGTGCAGGAGTGGGCCATTCGGCCCTTCGAACCAGCACCACCATTCAATGTGATCTTGGCTGATCATCACTACCCCAATCATTACCCCGGTCCTGCTTTTTCCCCATATCCCTTACTCCGCTATCTTTAAGAGCCCTATGTAGCTCTCTGTTGAAAGCATCCAGAGCACCTGCCTCCACCGTCCTCTGAGGCACAGAATTACATAGACTCACAACTCTCTGTGAGAAAAGGTGTTTCCTCATCTCCGTTCTAAATGGCTGACCCCTTATTCTTAAACTGTGGCCCCTGGTTCTGGACACCCCCAACATCGGGAACATGTTTCCTGCCTCCAGCATGTCCAAACCCTTAACAATCTTACATGTTTCAATAAGATCCCCTCTCATCCTTCTAAACTCCAGTGTAGAAGCCCAGCTGCTTCATTTTCTCAGCATATGACAGTCCCGCCATCCCAGGATTTAACCTTGTAAACCTACGCTGCACTCCCTCAATAGCAAGAATGTCCTTCCTCAAATTAGGGGACCAAAACTGCACACAATACTCCAGCTGTGATCTCACTGGGGCTCTGTACAAATCCAGAAAGACATCTTTGCTCCTATACTCAACTCCTCTTGTTATAAGGGCCAACATGCCATTCACTTTCTTCACTGCCTGCTGTACCTGCATGCTTACTTTCATAGACTGATGTACAAGAACCCCCAGATCCCGTTGTACTTCCCCTTTTTCCAACTTAACGCCATTTATCTGCCTTCCTTTTGTTGCTACCAAAGTGGGCAACCTCACATTTCTCCACATTAAACATCATCTGTCATGCATCTGCCCACTCCCCCAAACTGTCCAAGTCGCCCTGCATTCTCATAGAATCCTCCTCACAGTTCACACCGCCACCCAGCTTTGTGTCATCTGCAAATTTGCTAATGTTACTTTGAATCCCTTCATCCAAATCATTGATGTATATTGTAAATAGCTGCGGTCCCAGCACCGAGCCTTGCGGTACCCCACTAGTCACTGCCTGCCATTCTGAAAGGGACCCATTAATCCCCTCTCTGTTTCTTGTCTGCCAACCAATTTTCTATCCATGTCAACACTCTACCCCCAATACCATGTGCCCTAATTTTGCCCACTAGTCTCCTATGTGGGACCTTATCAAATGCTTTCTGAAAGTCCATGTACACTACATCCACTGGCTCTCCCTTGACCATTTTCCTAGTTACATCTTCAAAAAATTCCAGAAGATTAGTCAAGCATGATTTCCCCTTCTTAAATCCATGCGGACTCGGACTGATCCTGTTACTGCTATCCAAATGTGCGGCTGTTTAATCTTTTACAATTGGCTCCAGCATCTTCTCCACCACCGATGTCTGGCTAACTGGTGTATAATTTCCTGTTTTCTCTCTCCCACCTTTCTTAAAAAGTGGGGTAACATTAGCTACCCTCCAATCCACAGGAACTGATCCTAAATCTATAGAACATTGGAAAATTATCACCAATGCATCCACGATTTCTAGAGCCACTTCCTTAAGTACCCTGGGATGCAGACCATCAGGCCCTGGGGATTTATCAGCCTTCAGTCCCATCAGTCCACCCAACACCATTTCCTGCCTAATGTGGATATCCTTCAATTCCTCCGTCACCCAGATCCTCTGGCCACTACTGCATCAGGAAGATTGTTTGCGTCTTCCTTCGTGATGACGGATCCAAAGTATCTGCTCAACTCATCTGCCATTTCCTTGTTCCGCATAATAAATTCATCTTTTTCAGTCTTCAAGGGTCCAACTTTGATCTTAACAAATTTTTTTCTCTTCACATACCTAAAGAAGCTTTTACTTTCCTCCTTTATATTCTTGGCTAGCTTACCTTCGTACCTCATCTTTTCTCCCCGTATTGTCTTTTTGGTTATCTTCTGTTGCTCTTTAAACATTACCCTATCCTCTTGCTTCCCGCTCATCTTTGCTATGTTGTACTTCTCTTTTATCTTTATCCTGTCCCTG